>JARFIW010000802.1:2172389-3372389 GCA_036346225.1 Platerodrilus igneus
AAAGGAATAAAGATATTTTATAAATTATTTGATTAATGCGATCTTACCGTTAACAAGAACCGACACGAACCAATTCAAGGACCGGCGTGATCCAGTGCCTTGCCGGTGTCACAGGAATGAAAAGCTTCGCTGTGTCCCAAGGCGACCAGCCCCCCCCCTGTCTTTACCTTGGCACGCCTATCCTGAGGCCCCATTTATGCAGAGCCTGAGGACCCATGTGTTTTGTACGATGCAATCTCAACTACATACTCAAAAGCAATGGCAGACTTTCTTATTCGTACCGTACAAGTACGGGACCGCTTATCTGCGTGGCGCATCACCCCATGACCGTATTCACGCACGCTATTCTAATTCTAACGAACGAAAGGGAATAATCCGCCTGCAAGTTAGGCAACACAAACGACTAGATCCCTTTTAAATATGTTTCTTGAATGTATATTATTATTAAATATCTCTGGGTAAAGCATTTAAGTTATTTAAACGAACATGATTTCCTGTTTCATTATGGGATTGTTTCTTTTAGATAGAACAGTATCAAATGCGAGAATTAAATACCACAGAATAAAATTATACTGATGCGATTCTTGCAAAAATGGTGTTATAGAATATATATTCGTTACAAAACTCAGAACGCAACAGGTGTTACTTATCCTACGGTAAGAACTATTTTTAAAGCTTTCCACTGTCCATACCAAGAACGATCATGTCAGGGATTACGCAATGAAGATCAAATTCGAAGCATGGAATTTTATGATTAGAATATCAGAGGCAACAAAAATTCGATTTTTAACTCTAACATTTTGTAGTCTGACAAAAGTCGATTTACGAACTGTGGTATGTTCAATCGTAAAACACAATTTCTGTCAGATAAAAATCCACATTTGAACCGTCAAGTTAGATATCAAACCAAATGAGGATTCAACGTCTGGATTAGTATTATTGGAATGTACAACATGGGTCGGTTTATTTATGATGCAAATTTAAATTCTGCCAGATATTTAGATTTATTGCAGGGAAAGTGTCAGATAGACTAATGGAGCTTCCATTTGCTACATTGTAAAATATGTTCTTTGAGAATGATGGCGCTTCACCGCACAATACTCAGAGTATTGCAAAATTTTTAAAATTCTGAGTATAACAAATCTAAATTGGAAATCAGAGACCAATCAAGTAGCTGGAGAGATTGTCAGACTTGACTCCTATTGATTTCTTTATACGGTGCCATTTAAAAAATCGCGTATACACAAGTACGTACAAAAATGTAATTCAATTACAACAAGCAGCCCAAGATTGTCGTAAATGAAATAACTCCAGCTATGATAAGACGTTCTGTGAAGCTGTTGGTAGGTGTCAGTTGTGTGCTCAACAAAATAGAAGGTTACTTGAACATTTGAATTAATTAGTGAACTTGTGTGTGTTTGGCTATTGTTGTTCTATCATTGTTGTTAATTTATAATTGCCTTCATTGCCAATATAAATTGAGTTTAAAGTTTTTAGAGTAATAGTTTCTTTTTGTCATAAATGGAGGTTAAAGCCGACTATGATCAAAACATGGTTTTGCGATTTTGAATGTTTGATTGAATCCAACGTAGCCATGTTCTACTTATTAGAAAAGAATGTTTTGTCAGCATTTCAAAAATGTAAAGATCCAATATGGCGGTTATTAGAAAATAAAAAGTTGAATTCTCACACAAAATCTATGCACCTTAGACAAAATCTAACTTCACAATGTGAAGTGCAATGGTGAATTACCATGATGTACAAAATTTGAGCATTTTATTTTAATTAACAGCCTAGTCACGACCACATAAAGAAATCTACAATTTTTTGCCTATATCTTAGTAACCTATGAAAATTTTTTGAAATTTCAAAACCGACCCGACACACCATTATTATTGAGATACTTTCGTCCCATTTAACCAAAATCGTACTTCCTACAGATTTCAAGATCCCCATGTACTGTATCTAAAACTGTATATAGGAACAGCAAAAGCAGCAATTTTTGCATTATGATTTGGGTTAAAATGTTGACATTTACTACATCAGAATTATCAAATTTCTATTGCATGTTACTGCCAATTTGCAAAAGGAAACTCTCATCACTTAATGAATATGTATCTATTAGGGTTGAGATACTAATAGTAATAAAAATTGAACAGTTAAGGCAATGAGCAAAAGTAAGGAAACCACATACTTACCGGGCTTCCCTTTCGTACTGGTGTGTAGTACTGCTACTTTCGACATTAGAAGATGAAGACTGAGAAGGATCTTGTTGAACTACGTCTTCCATATTTCCAACTAACATTGGAATAGCAACGTCGTCCATCTAAAAATACAATAATTAAAAGCCAACAAATACAATGCGTAACAAAAAATATTATCTTTTCATTCACCTTTTATATACCAATATACCTCTGTAGTTTGTATAAACACAAGAGATAAGAAAGCATCAATCTGATACAATATGGGTTGATGATCAGACATGCAATAACCTTCGCGTTCTAACTAAATTATTATATTGTTTGTTCTTATAATAATACTACAATTTGCATTGTGTTTTATTAACCTACTGTAATTATTTAATAATTTCAATAACCAACGTTATGGCTTTTGGTGGTTGTAAATAACCCCTGCTAATTAGTTTATGTAAATTTGCAAACAAATCACATGCACATTATATTTATTTATTTTTTTATATTTTTTTCGTTTATTATCTGCACAAATGAAAAAAAAAGTTGCATGATTTACAAAAAAAAAATGTGTACAACATTAAAGAATTTGCTTCAGCATCAACATCCTGCATTAACTAATCACAAAATTGTAGTTAACTTTGCAGATATATTTACATAAAACATGGTCAAAAAACAAATGTGTTTATAAGCCAATAAAAAAAATTTCCTAAAGATTTCAATTCCTAATATTAAACAAAAATTGATCGAATGAATTGACATCAGCAAGATTTGATTTTAGAAATATGTCCACATCATCATCATTTTGTTTTCGACCTTACTTAAGGTCGGTTTGACGCAGCTCTAACTTCTTTTCTATTCTGTGCTAATCTAAAAAGCTCTACATACCCTTCACAACCCAAATTTCTAATAATTTGACTAATATAGTTTGGTCTAGGTTTTCCTATATCCTCCTATCTTTTTCCTACATAGATATTAGCAAGCTGATGGTTGTTAAAGAACTCTAACATGTTTACATGATTACCATTTATAAGGAAATGAAATATAACCTGGTTATCCGCTTCAAAAAAGGAAAAGTGTTAAATTATATGTTATGGTAAGGCTTAAGCAACGCATCGCTGCCAACATGCCAGACCGCTACCTACTTGTGAGTTATGTCATGGTGACGTTTATTAAATTATATGTTATGGTAAGGCTTAAGCAACGAATCGCAACCAACATGCCAGACCGCTACCTAATTGTGAGTTATGTCATGGTGACGTTTATTAAATTATATGTTATGGTAAGGCTTAAGCAATGAAACGCTACCTACATGCCAGACCGCTAACTAATTGTAAGTTATGTCATGGTGACATTTAGTTAACAGATTTTTTTTTTTTGTTTTGTTTTCGAACTTACTTAAAGTCGGTTTGACGCAGCTCTAAATTCTTTTCTATTCTGAGCTAGTCTAAAAAGGTCTACATACCCTTCACAACCTAAATCTCTAATAATTTGACTAATATAGCTTTGTCTAGGCCTTCCTACTCTATTTTTATTTGGTAGTCTATAATCTAAGACTTTACTAAATAGTCCCTCATGTCTTAACTGGTGCCCTATCATTCTATCTCTCCTGACCTTCAATTGTTTCCACATACAGGGTTTCTCACATATCCTTCTATAAATTTCCTCGTTTGTTACTCTATCTATCCAACTAATCTTTAACATTGTCCACATACACAAATTAAATTTGGAAAGATAATAAGCACATTACTGCTTTGATTACATTACAAGTATACGCATTTTAATTTATCAAGCTAATTGTATTTTTTCTACTGGATTTTGATATAGTCTATATTAAATATAACTTTAAAATCTTACCCTTTTGTTTAAATTACCTCATTATACATTTCATTAAAAATTATAATAAAAAAGTTTCATGTGTAACTTTTGCAAAAATGTTCTTTATGAAACTCCATAAGAATATGCCAAAACTAAGTATATGCACTTAAATAGTTATTTACGTGCCAAGTTCGGAAAATGGTTTTACAGGGCAAGCATGTGGTTTTCAGAGCGACGCCATAGGTGGAGCTTTGAAAGCATGCAAGCCCTGTAAAGATACTTTCCGGATGTGGCACGTTCAAAATTTTTTGTGCAGCCACAAATGACAAATATGAATTTTTTACACTTGTGTGATTTGCAACACTCATCTTACAGTTCAGCTGCAAACGCAACACTCATGTAAATAATTATACTTGTTACACAATTTACATTTTGAAATGTGTTACAAAAAACTACTATGCCACAGTTTAAAAAGTAACTTTTCCACACATATAAGAAATATTTTACTGTAATACCTTGCACTGCATTAAAATGTTATGTCTGTCACTTTTTTTGCTTTCAATTTTGCCTTCCAGTGAAACAACCTGCTTTTGAGAAGCTTGAATATCCTTGGCAATTGTCCCTACTTCTCTACGAGCTTTTCCGACTTCCTCTTCCATGCTGTCACATTCTTGTTTCTTACTAAGCCTCTCAGCTTTAAGCTGTTCAACTTGTCGTAAATCTTTGTCTATTTCATCACGCTGCTTTTGTTCTTGTTTTTTACAGGAGTCAAGTCTTTCTTCTTCATCATTTACAGTACGCTCCCAACGACTAACATTACCTAATAAATTATAATAAAGTTCATTATTCTTATTATAATTAAAAAATCTTACTCTGTGTATCACGACTGCGCTCAAACTCAAGATTACTAGTAATACGATTAATCTGTTTTTGGAACTCTAAACGTTTCTGTTTGCGTTCCTCTTGAGCACGAAGTTCTCTATCTTCATATTGCCTAATATTACGAACATTAATCTCACTACAGAAAGTCTTAAATACCACATCTTCAACACTATTCATTTTTAATTTAATTTCTTCAATTTGTTGTTCTCTGACTTGCATAGTTCTTTCAATTTCAGATATGTTTGGCTAAAAAATAGATGACTATATTTCTCATTTAAATGTCACAATAATAAAAAAATGTTTACCCCAAATTCATCCATTTCCAGTGAAAGACGAACCAATTCTGCTTCAACAGAACGAATTTGTTTTGTCTAAAAATATAAAATAAAATTAACAAAATATTTAAACTATATATTTAAAAGACCACACAATAATTAATAAAAAAAATTATTTTAATAAAACTTACGGTGCTATCCATATCAGTTTTTGCATATCGAAGTCTTGTTTCCAATCCACGAATCTGAGAATCAACTGTATTTAGTTCAGATTCTTTTCGAGACTTCTTCATAGCCTCACGTAACTCTTCTGTAAGTTTTTCCTAGGCATACCAATGTGAATTTTTGAAGTTGTGGTTACAACATAAATACCTTTTGTGCTTTTAATTGAGACATGTGTTTTTCATCCCAGCGTTTTGCTTTGCGAGCAAGATCCAAACTTCCTCCTGATATTATTCCTGATTTTTGATAAAAAGTTCCATCCAAAGCTACTGCCTATGATATAAAATTGTTTAGTTATTTCATAAACAACTGTAATTTTGGGCAAAAATTAAAGCCCGAGTGAGTCAGCCTCAAATCAATGTCAACATTCATGGCGTATCATTGCATATTTCATATGTACAACTAGGAGAAAATTTAAATGCTATAGATGTCAGATTATACCCATATGATTAAAAACTAGTTAATTATCCGGCATTGTTCAAGCTACAGATGCTAAAATATTTTATTATCTGATTAAAATGAATATATAATTTAAGAGTAAGTTTAAATATTCAAACAAGGGGTATATGATTTTTAACCTAAGCAATAACTACAAAATGTGTATCAATGTTTTACGATTATTTATGAAAACTTACTGATTACATGTGATTATGGTTATTACTGTGCTATGTATAATTTATAATAAGTATGAACCTGCTGAATCTTACAATTTCTTTGCTTAGACATTTCTTTTTAATTATTCACTAAAAATGATGAATAATGCACAGTTATCTTGGACCCAACACAATATTGCATTAATGCACCAGATCTTGTTAAAGCTATTAATGTTATTGTTGCTAATCCGATAGCTAGGCAAACTCTTTTGATATTTTTGATTTAATTCTTCTTGTTATTCTATCTTTGTTTAAATGTGATACATTATTGTATCTAACACTTCCAGCATATATCGGTATATGGTGATTTCTGTAATCATTATTAAGTAGTAGGCTGATCTGAATGCACTTGATTTTTCTGAAAATCCTCCATGTAGAAATTATGTTACCTGTAAATTATCTTTTTAGAAATAAGTTCAAGCTTCCTTCGCTTTTCTGCACGTAATTTTAATATGCCACGTATCAACTTCGGTTCCACATTAAAGGTACAGAGAAGTTGTGGTATATCTTATTTTAAATAAGTCCTTTGGATCTGTTAACTGGTTTTTGGTGAATCTCCAGAAATGATAAAATCGTATCCTATGGAATTTATTGTTTTGTGTGATTTTAATTAGTAATTCCAATAATTTTACTACTCATGTAGTAGGTTTTAATGTTAAGAGTGTTGTTTGCCATTTGTATTTCGTATAGAAACCTTTGAGTAAATTTGTATTCATTTATTAAACGATTTTGGGGACATATCTAATTTTTAATTTAATTTTGTGATCAGATTTCTATCTATCAGCTTACATAAAATCCTTAATCTGATAAAATCCATACTATATCCATATTCGACTAAACAGCGAGCTTTAATGTTTCATCTAATTAATCCAATTATCACTATTGGTATTCCATGAATGTACTTTGTGCTGAGGAAGATAAAAATTCATAATATATTCATGATTTTATAAATGTAACTCACTGTTCAAAAACTCGTCTAATTCCACTCCCACATGCTTATTTTCACTGAAACGCCAATACTAAACAATATCAGGAAGGGGGTATTGGTTTTAATCAGAATTGCTCAGAAGTGCTATTAATTATAGTCTAAAAGTTCGATGCTTTGTTCCCACATGAGCCAAGTCAATGCCACCATTTTCGGGTAGCAAATACAAGTATACTTGCTTGGTCCAATGTTCGCCTTTTCACAAAATTGTTTAGTTCTCTCTTAAGATGGTTACCTCTATGAACATCTAAAGGGAGAACTTGCATAAAGTGTCATAATTTAGGTGCAACAACATTGGTCAACGACAAATTTCAATAGTGTTGTCTTATGAAATAAGCATTTACCAATGTGTTTTGAAGAGGAAAGTTGAACAATTTCACATTAACATTTGTCAAGAATTCATCGATTTTAATATATGATTTGAAAATTGTGCATATAGCCTACATATTACTTATAAAAGTCATGAAAATTAAATCTTTTCAGCACCTCAAACAGGTATTCGTGGTTTATACATGATCAAATCAAGATTTTTAGCTTGGATTGATCATAGCTAATGGGGTTTCTATTATTAGCACACATGACGATGTTCCTGTATAACATAGGCTCCCAACCATTTCTAGACCACCCCCTCCATAGAAAAAGAATTCAAACGCCCCCTTTTCCATAATAATTCATTATATCAAATATTAAAATATTGTTACATATTATATTTACCTACCTATTTTATTTGTCTATTTATCTATGAAAATCTAAAACCAGAAATTAATTAACAACCATTAAATGTATTAAAAATTTAACAACATATAAACTCAATAACAAAAAAAATTAATGAGATTATTGGGGCTGGTGGAGTTTTAGCAATTTGTTAATGTCAGGTTAGAATTTCGTTAACATCAGTAGCAAATCACAACTTACAGTGATGTGTAGTCTATTCCTTTTCTTAGATGGTAAATTAGCTACTGCATTAAAGCCACTCATGCCAAATATGATAAAGAAAATGCAACTAAAAATTTCCATATTCTTGTCCACAACCCATGCTAAAAAGCTGGTATTGATATATGATGAAACCAGGACCAGGATAGTTGTAAGGAGTAGTTACGAAAAATACATTGTGCCGTTTTCAGGCGAAAGTGCATACATGCAGAAATAGATTATGTTGGTTTCGGACATGGGTACACTCTGATGAAACGTTGTAAAGTAGTCAACCGTTTTAAAATCACAGTATCTAATCGTGTGAGAAATTAAAAAAGCAATTGGTGGATGTAAAAATGCACTAATTCAATTCAATTCAAATTTATCACATATATCCCAATACAAGACGTAGATTTTATGTTATAATGATAGTACAAAAGCTAACATTACAAAAAGATAATTAACTAGTAAGCAAGTCAAAAGCCGTTTTCAAATGTCACCACCATCATCATTAGGTCTTCAGTTCTGGAACTGGTTAGATGTGTACCCTCATTGTTTCCTATTCTGAGCTAACCTACATATTTCCTTGAAATTCTCGCAGCCTATATCTTTCATTATCTACATGCAATAGTCTAATCTAGGTCTACCTCTACGTCTTCTTTTTTGTGTCGCTGTTTGTAATATATCCCGCACCATTTCCCAAATATCTTAGAACATGTCCTGTCCTATTTCTCCTTTTTTTTTGTTTTCCACAGATATCCCTCTTCCTTTACTATTTCTAGAACCTCTTTGTTATTAACTTCGTCTGTCCATGGTATGATCACCATATATCTGAAGCACCACATTCTCTATTTCATAGTTGCACAGTGCTGGCTCCACAAATGCTTACAACAATTTTTTCTTTGTTTCTACATTTGTTGTCTTTGAACATAGCAGCTGCTCTTTCTTGTTAGATACAGCTCGGTTTCCCTTCTATTATTTTCTAAATATATACCCTATTTCAGCAATATTCAGCGGTATGTGAATGGGGTTAAGCAACCTGTGGCTATCAGCTATCAAGATCCCCAACATTTCAACATTAGTTGAGAATATTACAAAACCAACACCTGTAGTTTATAATAATTATCAGATTTAAGTACAATTATTTTGTTCGTCATTAAGGTTTTCCTGAAACCCCCACAGCCTACATATTTGACTATATGAGTGCAATAGTCTAACCTAGATCTACCTTTACTTCCCTTTTCTTCCTATCTCTGTTTCAAATATATTCCGCACTATTCCCTCATGCCTTAGTATGTGACCTACAATTCTAACTCTCCTATTTTTACTGTTTTCCACATATTTCATTCTTCCCCTACCATTTCGAGAACACCTCCTTGTTTCTAACTTTGTATGTCCATGATATCTTCATCATATGTCGGTAGCATGACATTTCAAAGACATATCTTTTTCCTGTCCACTTATCCTACAGTCCAAGTTTCACAGTCATACAGTGCTGATTCACATATATGCTTTCAGCAAATCGTTTCCTTGTTTTTATTCTCGTTGCCTTTGAACATAGGATTTGCTTTTTCTTGTTAAATGTATCATAGTTTTGTGCTATTCTTTACTTTATATATCTTTACACTTTTCCCATCTTTTTTATTTGTCTTCTTAGGTAGCAAAAATCCTTAATCTCTTGTAAGTTCTCATTCCATTATATGTATCTAGTTTTGACCCCCCATATTAGCACTTGAGTTTTATTTTTGTTAATTTTCATACCCTATCTCTCTGTTAGAACTGTTTCCATTTCATTAAGAGCTGCTTCTAATAACACTTCCTTGTTAGATGCTAGACAAAGCTATATTAGTCAAATTATTAGAGATTTAGGTTGTGAAGGGTATGCAGATCTATTTAGACTAGCTCAGAATAGAAAAGAATTTAGAGCTGCGTCAAACCGACCCTAAGTAATTTCAAAAACAGAACAAAAAAAATTAATAAAAATCAGTTAACTAAATGTCACCATGACATGACTCACAATTAGTTAGCGATATCTGGCATGTTGGTAGCGATTGTTGCTTAAACCTTACCATAACATATAATTTAATAAACGTCACCATGACATAACTCACAATTAGGTAGCGGTCCGGCATGTTGGCAGCGATTCGCTGCTTAAGTCTTACCATAACATATAACTTAATAAATGTCTCCATAACATAACTCACAATTAGTTAGCGGTCTGGCATGTTGGTAGCGATTCGTTGCTTAAGCCTTACCATAACATATAATTTAACACTTTTTTTTTTTTGGAAGGGATAACCAGGTAATATTTCATTTCCTTATAAATGGGAATCGTGTAAACATGTTGGAGTTCTTTAACAACCATCGGGTTGCTAATATCTATATAGAGAACCAAGTAGATAAGCATATAGGAACACCTACACCAAGCTATTTAGGGTATGTAGAACTTTTTAGATTAGCACAGAATAGAAAAGAAGTTAGAGCTGCGTCCAACCGACCTTAAGTAAGGTCGAAAACAAAATGATGATGATGTTAGATGCTAATACTGGTATATCATCTGCAAATCTTTTTTTCAATTTTAAATTGTCGAGTTCTTTCCAGATCTACAAACCCTACATATTCACCTTTTTCTATTGTGCTCATTATCGCCCTCAAAGCTAAAATAGCCTTCCGTGTTCCCTGTTTTGTCTAAACCCAAATTGATAGCTGTAGTTATTAAATTATCATGTCCTTTTACGCATGCATCTCAGTACATCTACGACATCTTTGTAGATTCCTTCTACCTCTTCATCCCTGTAGCAAGAGGTGGGTGTGTATACTTGTATTATTATTGTTTTTACTGGTTTAAATTCTAATCTAACCATGGGTACTCTTTAGTTATTCTGTAAGTAGTTTTATACACAGTGTGCTACCTTTTTTCACATAACTGTCCCCACAACCAAAATTTCCTTTCTCTGATCCTGTATGAATTATCCTAAAGTCTTCGTTCCAAAAATCCCCCGCCTCTGGCCACCGAATTTTGCTTATCCCTAGTATGTCTAATGCCAACCTATATCCATTTCAATTTTCAAGTTCTCTAGCTTACCTACTTGCTTCATACTTCTGACATTCCATGCTCCAACTCACAAAATATTCCCGACTCTTCGTTTAAACTTTCCGATCACATCATCCGAAGTAGTGCCCTCCCGGAAATACGAGTGAGGGACTATTTTAACTTCAGAATCTTTTACCTCATAGAATGCCATATCCTAAACAACAATTTAAATATGCTATGTACTTGGGAGGTAATGTGGTGATTTCCCATTACCTTCCACATCACAGTGGTGTGTCTTAAAATGCTATACCGATCCCTATGGTTTCTGCCACTCTAACTACCGAAAGAGCTGCTGCCTTCTTTCGAGTACCTGTCTTAGTCTGGCTCCTCACTAAAGACCCCACTAATTTGGTAAACCTATAGTTTGGCTCTTTAGTTCACTGAAACATGCAAGCAATTCTACCCGTTCTAATAATCTAGAACTTCTTCAATGTACAGGTCCATTCAGAATAGCAAATCTTACCCCTAAACCATAATTTATTTTGATTGTGCAAACATTTTCTATATTCCTATATCTAAACTGTTTCCTTGATTTTAGAATTAAAAAATGCTCATGAAAATTATTATAAATCAAATAAACCTTGAAACGAAAAGACACCTCAAATTTACTTGTGTTATATTGAGACTGATAAGCTATTATTTCCTAAATTAAAACCGTGCCAACTATTGGCTCATCTAGTCAATAGCGAATACAAATAAGATTATTTAAAATGATAGATGCCATGTAAAAATAGTACAAATTACAATTCAAAACGGAATTCAAGTTTCAATATTTTAAGTCTTTTATACAAAGGTGTGATGCATTTTATAATTATCCTCGTAAACAAAGTGAAGATATGCATTTTGAGTAACATGTAATATATAATAGACGGTACCACGATACATAATGGTTTAAAATGGGGCTCTGCACAATATTCCTATTTAATATGTGATGGTATTAATGACGTACCTATATAACTTATAACCAAGAGAACTAATTTTGTTAACTTGAAACTCAAAATTAAGAAAGCTATCATAAATTACACCAAGATTGCTAGCCTTTTCAGTAAAATAGCATTTAAAATTAACCCACAGTGCACAATGATCACTTCTGTGCTTTCTCTAAAATTGAATTAAGATTACAATAACCCTGTTTATTAACACCACATCACCTGTAATATATAACCGCACTTGTCGCCATACATATGAACCTTGCAGTGATTAGGTAGAATCTAGTTGTAGAAAGGATGATAGGGGTGTACGAGAGGGACAGTACGATGATATTACTGCTATGTTTTCTATTAGAAGCAACAGATACCAATAACTGTTCAACTTCAATATTTTCACCAATATCGATTATCTTTGCATTAAAATTACTCTGCACATAAAAACAGACACCACCTCCTCTATTGAGATGGTCTTTTCTTAACAATGTGTAACCAGAAATATTAATTAACAAAGAAGAAAATCCAGTTGAGAGCCAGGTTTCAAGTACTGAAAGTATTTGAAAGTTTTTATCACAAACGTATATGCAAAAGTTGCCAAAGCAACTTATAATTGATCTTATATTAGCACAATAAACGTAACTACACTCCTAGTACTTAATTTACTGTTGGTGATTAATCGTTTTCTGTAATTTGGGGGACTCGCTAATGTACGCTATTTTCAGTTGAGTCTCACCTTGTTGTTGCTGAGTATTTAATTCTGTTCAGTAGGTTGAACATTGTAAACTCAATCTGTTATTGTTATTGGGTAGGTTTCAGACGAAATTGTGTACATGCAAGCATATATTATGCCATTTTCAAGCCAAACAACATACGTACTTTCTGTAGATTCAAAGAGTTCAACATTTTTGCGACCAACTAACTTTTACAATATTTCACAAGAGTGCATGGTTTTATAATCGCACAACTTATTATCCAAATAATTAAAAATTATTCTTATTTGCACAATGAAAAGACAACTACACTGAACACTTTCACTCCTTAATATAGAGGTACATTACATGTGATTTTCCAATGCTTCACCCGAAGGTACTACATTGGCCAGGAAGCGAGTTTTTTTTTTACCTGGAAAATTTGGAATTTTGCCGAACCCTTGCTGTTCCAAGCAAGGTAGGGATCTTTAACGTGCGTGACAACACTCACACACGAGACCTCCATTTTACCTCTCATCCGAACGAGGGTGTATTTTTGTGAAAAATGCTCGTCTAACATTTTTCAAGCGGACCGTGTCGGGATTCAAACCCGGGACCTTGGGAATATAGAGGTACATCATTAACCATTATATTTTTGTTTTTTTTTGCTCAGCAAAAATATGCATTGTCAAAAGTGTAATTAGAATTTCAAAAGTAATGTGGGGCTGTTCAGTTTGAATGGCTATTATAATTGGGTAAAAAAATTTAAACAGTATAGTGAAACACTAGGAATAAAAACTGTAAAAGAATGTAAATCTAAGAAAAAATCATTCGCACATTTTAAACTTGCAATTAACATACCAAGGTACTCAATTAAAAACACTGAAGAATAATTCAACACGTTAGAGTTTTAAAAAGGTTAAACACACACTAAACTGGCCAAATAAAATATTTAAGATTAAAATGATAAATTTAACAAATCAAACAATAATATAAGTCTTGATCAAGACAGAAAAGAAATCAAAGGAGTATTTTATGAAATCGAATTACAAAAAGTTGAACATCCAGTAACATACTCTAGTAGAAAAGTTCTAGTAAGAAAGAAAATAAAATCTTTGTAAAACGATTAGGATTCTCTAGCACACATACAATAGTTGGACAAAAACAATGTTTGTTGATAGATGTAGTGCTACTAGTATTTATCAGGTCTACCGTTGTAAAACTAAGCTAAAATAAATATTGTGCAATGTTTTTATAAATTTTTAGTGTACCATTTTTTTAACAGTATGGTATTTTGTTCTGCACATTATAAATTAGTATTGTTGTGTGAAATAACTGAAATTCAATAAATTCAACCATGACATCCTTTAAAACTGTATAAATTAATAGTTAGTATAATGTTTTTCTTAACATTGTTCAGCGTTCTTTTGACAATTTATTAAACGTGGGAAAAATTGGTGTAATTAAAGAACGTGTTCTTTTATTTTTACGAATGCAATTTCGTAGGATCGAATCATACATTCAAAGAATGTCTCATCTCTACACTTCAAGAACTTATAGGTTATGTAAGATATCTAATTGTTTACAGATTTGGATATTTTATTATAATATTATGTGAAAAACTACATTTAAAGATGATAAATGAATGCAAAGGTTCATTGAAGAATATACAAGAGTCAGAAAATTATTATTAGAACTGTGTTGCTGTTTGCTTGGTGATTTGGAGCTTTACCTTCTTTTTAGGCTTCTAAAACTAATCTTTTAATGGCATTGAGGGCCCTGAGTCCTATCTCACAAGCCTCTGCTGTTCGCTTCGAAATATGTTAGAACATTCATAAACAATAACTGAGCTTGAGAATACAAATATTAGTTTAAAAAATATTGTTTTGTATCAAAATATTCTTTAAAAGAAAAGTAGAAAATCGTTATATGTAAATAACAATGCAGAAATTCTAACATAACGTTAAAATGTTTAACAAATAATTACTTATTAGCAGTATAATCTGAGACATATGATCAGAGTTAGTCAAATAATGTAATCGGGCGACATATGCAAGTGTTTGTTTATATTAAAAAGTAACATGGCCAGTTTTTAATTTGTTAATTCGTTAAAACATTGCATATACAAATTAGATAATTTAATAAATTAATACTTACATCATAACGGCCTCCAAGATCATAAGCTACTCTATTAGCATCTTCAGGGTTTTCACACACTAAAGCATTGTTTGTTGCAAACATCACAGCTCTGGCAATGGCCTGAGGTTCAAAATTGAGGACATCATAAAGAAGTTTAACTCCTTTTGGATCAGTAATATTACGCAATCTGTCTTTTAAAGGTTTAGTTTGCAAATAATCTAAAGGTAAAAAAGTTTCAGGTTCCAACATTTGTTCTTTTAAATATTTGATACACTGACGTCCGGTATGCTCTGTATCAACAACAATTGCCTCCATGTATTTACCCAACACTTTCGTAACTGCCACATTGTAACGTTTATGGGATGGCTGACACATGTTAATCATCCGATCATACTGTAAAACATTACAAATATTTAAAATATTAATAAAAAACTAAAACACAAAATAAAAAAGCAAGTGGCACTAAGACTGCTTTGACTTAAAAGATACAAAAGCTATCAGAAAAATAATTTGCCTACACAAGTACAAAGTTTAACATGAGCAGTCATTAAAAGCAGTGTTATAGTATAGATAAACTAAATTAAAAAAAAACTTTTTCTTCAGAAAAGTTGATTGAGTAACAGTCAAAAAAAACAGTACATTTTAATAAAGTACAAAATATTGTAGTATAAGACCTATTATTATTTTATTATATGACAATGTACAACTGATTTACTTCAGTCAAATACACATATATGTAGTTTTTATAAACGTGACTTGACTAAGAAATATAGAAAACAGTCACAACAGTTTGGCCGCTATTTTACCATGATGTGATGCAACGCGTGACATTATTACATAAAAATAAAGTAAATGGAACATATTTATTAGTTTAGGATAGCTAGAATGAATATGTTAATAAGGAAGGACTCTGTATATTAAGAAATGAGTGGTTAGATATACAAAGCATTGAGATTTTAAATTTCCTTTTTTAATTTAATTTAGTTATGATAAATAAGAAATCCGTTTGAAACCAGTAATATTTTCATAAAGTTGATGAATTCAAAATATATTTAACCATGAGAGGCATATTACAAATAACGAAACACCCTTAATCAGTATGTGGGAACGTTCTAGTCATGACACATTACAGTAACCACAAAACTATAAATAGTTAGTTAAGAGGCGGGTGTTACATACTAAATTGCTTCTCAATTTGTTTTGATAAATAAATATAAACTTAGACTATTGCATAATTTTACGAAATATTGTACAATAGATTTTAGTGAAATGTAGTTTAGGTGGTTCTCTTTTGTATTTTGCTACAGTCAACAGTGTTAATCCCATGGAAAGTGCAGGTATTAGCATTTTCCTACAAGATTCATGGGTCATATGACGTTTTCGACCAATCACAATGTGTGTGACAGGAAGTTGGTTAATATTCGTGCAAATCCGAGCATTGACTCTGTGGCTGGTAGTGCATCGAAGACCATGTATTCTTGAGCTCCTCACAAGTAGTGCATTAAAATCAAGTGACGAAGTGTTTCCTTATTCATTACCTATCCTATCTATGCTTTCATGTGCAGAGTTTAGCAAAAAGATAAAGTCGCCACAGTAATTTGATCTAAAGAGGTGTCTTAAATTAAGAAGAATTCATGCCTGAGATAACAATAGAGATAACTTGCAAGTCTGGACTAAAAAGGGGTAAGTAGTTATTTTAATTAAATAACATTTTTATTACAAAACTAGAACAATAATTTGCAATATGCTTAGAGTCCACTAGTTATGAAACTGATGAACGCGGTTTAACGAAAGAATAACACATGGGAATGCAACAATTAGGCATAGAAACATGGGGAACTTACTAAAATATTGGTATAGATATGTAATGATCATGAGTACGTTAAGTAAAATATGCTAAGAACACGTGAATCATCAGAACTGGACATCATAGATTATGTGAATGCAAATCAGATTGTGGGAACAGAGAATACGCAGGGTTGGGACGAAGAGGTATCTAATAAAAACGAGCCTGCAGAAAATTGAAAAAAAAGAATCAAATATCATTGATTATATGCAGATGTTTATACGAAAACGTTAAGTTATTAAGAGAGGATGTCCTTTTGAAACTTCATTATGAAAGTGCGGGACTTTAACACGGGTCAAAAAGTGGACTAGCGGAAAGGTACCAGTCAATAAAAATTGCAGGTCAATGCAACTAAAGTAAGAATGTAGAAATTGTGCCATAAGTTATTTGTATTTTGTATACAGAATGCTGAAATAATTACCAAATTGAATACAAATGCTGTTTTAACCTCAAATTCACAGAATATATATATATATATATATATATATATATATATATATTGTAGTGGTTTTAAAAGGTTAAATTAACTATAAACAAAGCAATTTGAAACACCCTGTATAGAGGAAACAACCAGAATTTACGTGCGAAATTTATTTCATTTAGTTCAGTTTAATGTAACAAGTATTAACAAAAATTTACAATTAATGGATAAAATTTAGTTAGGTTCGTAAAGAAAATAAATTTTAGAAGCCAATGCAATTTATTTATTAATTTAATGGAGTTTAATTACGTCTAATATGCATAAAGGCATGAAAAATCAATAAATCCAAGGCGAATAGCTTTCGTTGTAACAAACAAATATATCAGTTGGGTTGAAATACCATGAAAACAAGCTCCTAGAAATGTTGTGTTAAAACGTCGGTTAATTAAACACCTGTGTGTTTTCTAAATGTCAGGTTCCCCTCATTTTTATAGATAGCAAACAAGTTTCAAAGAATATTGGTTAAACGGTTGGAGGGTTCGTGTAAATGTTAACTAAAAGTTTCCTTAAAGTGCAGAAAGGATAGAGGGTCAATGAAATACGTCGGCATGAGACAGGCATATGGACAGTCCATTTTAAAGCACGTATACAAGTCCACATGGAGTAAAGTTGAAACGCGGACAGTACTATCGATTCTCTACCACTCAAGCAAGGTTAGAAGGAAACATATAATATGCATAAGAAAGGGACAGCGTTAAGATAGGCGGGATTTTGAATACGTCAATGCATATACTATAGGTCAATATCGTTAGTTGTACATCAGACAAACACGGGAATATTGAATTTCTGAAAATATCGTAACGACGCGCTAAATTTCGGAGATTTTGAAAACGGTTAAACAAAATTTTAAGAACGAATTAGTGTAATTAAATGTTTCGCGTTAGGAGGGTCTGGAGAGGTTACAGTCGAAGCATATAAATATTCGAAGCGAATTAGCATGGCTCTGTCTTTTAACTTCGTTCTCTTAGTACTTTCATCGCTTCAGACTACGAACGAGCTTGTAAGTATATAAAATTATTTTAAATTAAATAGTACAGTGTTGGCCTCATAATTTGATACGTGAATAGTGGCGAGTCTAAATTGTAATTTGAGGTGCAACATTTATCTTAAACAAGCTCGTGAAGTGACGTGAAGTAACGTAAATTTAAATTAAATTAAACGGAAGTATGCAAGTATTAAAGAAGTGTAATTATTTGGATTTGGATACACCGTGAAGGCAGAGTAAACAGCACAACCTAGATGGGGTTCTTCTACAAATAGCTAGATGCGGCCAGCAGAGCAGAGCGAAACAACTTTACCGCATCGTCAACGAAGTGGAGGTCTTCAAGAAATTCCAGGTAACACTTTAAAATTGTTGTTGTTATAAACTATGAAAATTGTGTGACGTGTGAGAGTGAATTTTGAAGGTATTGTGCATTATTTTGCGTATTGAAAATAATACGTATAAACTAACTTTATTAGGGTATTTAAATAGAAATCTAAAGGTGTATATAAAGCTTATTAACGTTCCATCCGGAATTTAAAATTTTTATTGTGACGAGTACATGGGTTTGTTTTTTTTGTTTGTTGTAAGAGTATGCGAAGTACAAAAGCATACATTATTCATAATTAACTGGGTTATCATGAGCTCACCATACTCCAGAGTACAAATTTAAAATAAATTATAAATAAAGATAGAAAATAAGGTATTATTCAGGGCCCATTTACTCCGGGTATATTCAATGTGTTTGATATTTTAAATTAAAATCCAGGACAGTATAAAAATAGGATTTATTGAGGTGTAACTTGATCTCTGAAATGTGGATAATCTTGAATTTTATTTGTAAATAGTGTTAAATAAATATTGTATGATGGTGGTATTATTTTGTGGTTTTATTGATAGTGTGCGTGAACGATACAGAGTATAATAGTGAATCTAGGTATCCAAGAGGAGACCCAACTGAGCTAGCCTGGGAACTGAAGAAGAATTAAGGCGATGAAGAGAGGAATCTAGGTAAGATATTAATTTTTTTATTAAATTTTTCTATTGTTTGCAATTTTCGATTTTGTAAAAATGAAAATAAATTAATTTTCGAATCTACTGAGATATCCAGACAAACCCACGGCAATTTATGACGGCCCAACGTTGGGGCTCGAATGTATTTTTTTACTCTGGCGAGGCTTTTACCTAGACCCACGGAAATATATATATATTTACATCTATCTAACATTAGTGCGACTTTCGATGAACCATATATTGCGTATTGCATATTGCGTCTGTCACAAGGAGTCAGAAATTGCTAAAAATATCTCAAGTATATTCTTTCTCACATCATTCTGGGTATACTGCTTGTTTCGAATTTTAAAAATAACTTTTTTTTTATATACAAAAAATTACGTTTACAGTGTTGTTGCATCCAGAGTATATATTAATTATTATTCGTAGACCACAGGTTAATGCGTCTTCGTATATTTTTTGTATACATTACTGCATCCAGCATTGTTGCCATATTTATCCTTTTCATCATAATGTATACTATTGCTTGCAGATTACAATTTAATTGTGAAATGATAGCAGTTTGTATTCAACCTTATCACTACCAACACACTAGAAATGTCGCTTTTTAGAACAAACTGGCGAGTTTTTACATTTTGACTGAAGAGTAGATTGGTTACATGTCTGAAAGCAACAACAAGATTTTAGTAATAAATCAAGTATCGACGGATTGACTCAAACGTTTGATGTACAAACAGAGTCTTTATTTTTTACCGATATTATTTCAATATCGACAGTAGGACTGGAACAAAATATAAAACAAGGGCTCCTTTTGATGATTTTTTCTGCAGTCATCTCATGATAAATCAACGCATATGTTTCAAAATGTACATCAACTGTACTATTTAGTGGGAAAGATGTCGGAGTAGCGTAAACTTTCGTTCTGCTCGGGGGTCCCCAGTAATTGCACTTCTTGCTTCGACTACAAAAAAACTTATGCAATATTTTCAACACTATGGTAAAGCGTTACGTAGTAGGTGGTGCACATTTTCAATTATGTGGGTTTGGCTTAAAGAAACAAAAAGTTTTCAACTCAAAACTCAATTTTACTTACATGTAGATAAGCAAGAACAACTTATAATATGCAATATGTACACAGATAGCTTTATATATCGGATTATGCAAGATTAAAAAAAACCATTCGCGTATTGCTTACAGTATTTTTTGCGACAAAGTAGATTGAACAGAAGAAAAGTGTTGAAATAATATTTTTCAAAATATTGACGAGTTAAATAACGCTATCGCTAAACAATTTTGATACATTAATTTAGGTAAAAGAACATTAAATGTGTGCAGAAATATGAATCTCGTGTTTGTTTAAATACAGAACAAAGTACCATTTATTTATGATTCTTTTGGATACCAAGGTAATTATAGGTTAAACCCATCATCATTGTTTCTGTTTATTTAGTCTGACTATAACATCAAGTTACGTTTGGTTCAATTTTGAAACAAAAATACAAGTTCTACAGAAGCTAAAAACAATCATGCACTCTGTATATTCACATAAACTTACTATTGGCAATCATTTCTTTTAAATGTTTACAATTGTTACGTGCCATTGCCACTTAAACATTGTTTTAGGTTAGTTTTTGATATACGGAAGTTTCCCGCCATATTTTCAAATACGCGAGACGCGGGAATTTTTAAATAGACTAGGCGGTGCTTCCGATACGTCAGAGTAGTGAGCTTGCGCAATGTGTTTATCCCTAGAGGGGTAGAGCAATACTAGACAAAGGGTGGGGACAAAGTGGTGAGAGGTTTGGGTGACGCCCTGAATCGTGGCTGTTTGCCCGGAATTTTGAAGGAGTGAAGTGGTCACCTCGGAGGTATCGTATCGTAGCTTTTACCTATGTAGATTTCCCTTGTTAATTATCTTTTGTTGTTGTACCTTCTACCTTTTCTTTCCGTCATTCCCTGCGTAGGTAAATTTATAGCAACCTTCGGCAATGGACCCTAGACGACACTGATGTCCAAGCTCCGCCAACAACCTCGGAGCAGAGGCCTACCATAGAGCAACTTCATGCCGGATGCCGGA
Organism: Platerodrilus igneus; assembly: GCA_036346225.1. Classification (NCBI taxonomy): domain Eukaryota; kingdom Metazoa; phylum Arthropoda; class Insecta; order Coleoptera; family Lycidae; genus Platerodrilus; species Platerodrilus igneus. The sequence goes on from JARFIW010000802.1 coordinate 2,193,574, forward strand.
TGTCGGATTTCCGGGGTGAGTAATACCGTGTTTAATTTGTTCACGAAGATGAACTTTTGTTAATTGTTTATATAATTTTTATATTTCTGATTATTGCGTAATATACCTTTTTATCGGTGACGTCATGGTGGATTGCCGCGCCAAAATCTGTAAAAGGTTTGCGCTTTCCTCCACTAGAGGCGTCACTCGCTTTATTCATTGCGTTGCGCGATGTATTTTGTGAACTTTGGTAACTGTATTACCGACTTTTAAGAACTATCTATCACCATATAAATGTGTACTACTTTGTTAACTGTTTTACCGACCATATAAACTATCACCAGTAATAGTGTAATAAGAATGGCGCCCATTAAATGTGGAGGTTAGAAACCGGGGAATTTTCCTTTGTTTTTTTATATAAACATTCGATGTATTAACAGATGTTATTTAAACAGCTTTCTCTCTTAAGGAACCGTACTTTTATTCATGTAAGTATTACAAATAAGCATTTTACCTTGTTTAGATACCTTTAAATATAGTTATTACAAAATTACCTATTAAAATATAACTTTTGTTGTTTTCTTAACTTTAGAAGACAGGTTTTTTGAAACTTTTATGTTACATTCTAAAAACTGCATTATGGATTTACATATTGAACTAATACTATCTTAATTACCTTTACAAGAAAACCTTGTGGTTAAACTTCCTGATTTCCGTTAATATCGCATATCTCATATATCGTGTCTCGAATATTCAATCCAAAATGAATATTTCTCATTTAAAATCCTCGAACTAATTTACGAGCTTGAGTGTAGGAATATTATTGCAGCTAGTAATCAAAATGACAGGAGATCTCAGCTCAGGGCTATTTTGGCCCAGGAAACGAAAGGCATTGTTATCTTAAAGAAACCCGTTGGTGATTGGCCTCTGAACGTATCGGAAATTAAATTGTCTTTAGATGACATATCGGGTATAATAAATAGAACAGATCTTGGTGCTAGTGATATCGAGTTAGGGAGATTGGCTTCGAGAATAACGCACGTCAAACAACGTACAGAACTACTATCTTTATATGACGATGCAAGCAACCCAAGCTAAACAAAGTTTGTTGTCCGAGTATTATTACTTGAAGGACTATTCTTGAAAGACTTAATCCTAATGCAGACGCAGATATATCGTTACCCTTTTCAAATCTCGCTCTCGCTTCACCCAAACCTGTAGGAAAATCCATACCTGTATACAAATGGGGTCTCACTTTCGAAGGGTTTGATTCGCAGGTCTCTTTATCGTCTTTTCTTGATCGGATTAATGATTTCAAAATCTCTCGCGGGTGTACAGACCAGGACCTATTTGTCTCAGCTGGTGACTTGTTCGCAAACTCAGCGTTAATATGGTACAGAAACATACGAGACCAAATTTCTACCTGGGAGGAGTTAGTTGAATGTTTAAAACGAGATTTCCTACCTTATGGCTATATTAATGACCTTTGGAACGAAATACGTAACCGAACCCAAGGTCCCGACGAAAATGTTGTTTCTTTTATTACCTTACTAGAAGCTTTATATAGCAGACTCGACAAAAAACCTTCAGAACCCGAAATTATCGATCAATTACTTAGAAATTTAAACCCTACTTCTCAGAACGTTTGGCATTGCAGCAAATCTCGTCGTTAGCCCACTTTAAAGACCTATGTCGTTCCTCCAGGAAGTGAAGTCAAGAATTAACAAATATCGCCACCCCGAGAAACTATCTGGTCTTTTAGAACCCGATTTAGCTTGCCAAGCTCGAGCTTCCGTAAAGTATCTACCCTTAACGTTCCTTCTACCGTTACTAATAACTCACTTACCTGTTGGAACTGTGAAGTGGACATAACTATAATGTCTGCACATACCCCAGAAATATTTTTGTTATGGTTGTGGTCGCTCAAATATCTACAAATCTAACTGCACCAACTGTAATCCTAATGTATCGGAAACTCCCGTCGAGATATTTCAAATCAGGGTGTGAATATCTCGAGGACCCAAAATCGCCCTCATCACCAATCATTCAACGGACCCAGACGTCAATAAATTCAAATCATAAAACTACTTCTAACGTTGTACCGTCATTAAATTTATCTAATAATAATACCGCTACTATCAATGTACAAAATGCCTTACCTTCATTACAGGAATTATGCTATACTACTCCAGCCGAGTGGTCTAAGTGGTTACAAACCGTCAATTCCTTTTATCATAAAAGACTGCTGCCTCACAACTTGTTAAAAACCCTTCGATAACCGTCCACACTTATCTATCTCAATAGGTTCCTTAAATGTAATTGCTTTACTGGATACAGGTTCTTCATGTTCCCTTATAAATAACGAAGGTTTACATCAATTATCTCAACAAAATATCAAAATTCAAATTATTCCCGAAAAAACTTCCATAAATTTAGCTGACGATAATCAAATACATGTAACCGGTTCCCTTAAGTTAAAAATTCGAGTAGAATCTCTTGAACGGTGATGTTTTATTTTTGACTGTGCCTGCATTAGCTTATCCCTTTCTACTAGGCGTTGATTTCTGTAAACTTTTTAATCTGTCACTTTATTTCCAGGATTTTTCATGGCAAACCTCTATTAAAACGAATTCTTGTGCATCTACAGGAATATCTAACAAAATTTCTCTTACTGACTCCCAAAATGTAACTCTTAACGCTACAATTGACAAATTTCCCAAACTTAATACCTCCGAACTTGGTTGCGTTACGACTGCGACACACGTTATCTCTACAGGTGATGCCCTCCCTTTTAAACAACGTCAATATCCGTTATCGCCTGCTTTGCAAAAGCATTTACATGCTGAAATAGACAAAATGTTAAAATCTGGTGTTATCTCTCCCTCAAATTCACCGTGGACCTCTCCTGTATTACTAGTTCGGAAAAAGAATGACGAATGTCGTGTCTGTTTTGATGGCAGAAAGTTGAATTCTGTGACTGTTTCAGACGCTTACCCTCTACCAAGAACTGACTCGATTTTAAGCCGGCTTCGTAACGCAAAATTTATCTCATCTATCGACCTTAGACAAGCTTTTTATCAGATACCTCTCGACCTATCTTCTCGTCAAAAAACTGCTTTTTGTGTCCCAGGCCGGGGTCTTTTCGAATATAATTTTTTGCCATTTGGTCTTTGTAACGCTCCACAAACCCTACAACGTACCATGGATCAAACGTTAGGTCCTATCTTACATCAAGAACGTGCCTTTGTGTTTTTGGATGATATCTTAGTTATCTCAAGTTCTTTCGATGAACATATCGCCACACTAAACGAGGTTGCAGAACGTTTAAATGCAGCAGGTTTTAAGATAAACTGGGAAAAGTGTCAATTTTGTTGTTCGTCCCTCACATTTCTTGGTTTTATTATCGATGGGACTGGCTTACGAGCAGATCCTGCTAAAGTCGATGCTATTACTAAATTTAAAACACCTAAAACTGTTACCGAAATCAAACGTTTAATTGGAATGATTAGCTATTATCGCATCTTTCTACCGAATCTTTCAACTATATCTGCACCCATTACGGCTTTAATTAAAAATAAAAAGAAATCCCAAACTATCGAGTGGAATTCAGAATCCCAACAGGCTTTCGAACAAATTAAAACATTAATCACTTCAGCACCTATCTTAATTTCACCTAATTTCGATGATAAGTTTTATATACAAACCGATGCCTCACTTACTGGGTTAGGTGCAATGTTATTCCAGGTAAACAATGGTTTAGAACATCCAATCGCCTATGCGAGCCGTGCCTTAACTTCTGCCGAACAAAATACTCTGCTACCGAACGAGAATTATTGGGCGTTTTCTTTGGCATCGAGAAATTTAGAGGATATGTCGAAGGTACACACTTTACCGTAATCACTGATTGTGCAGCCCTCACTTGGCTTAATAACTTGAAACAACTCGCAGGTCGTTTGGCAAGATGGAACTTGCGTATATCTCAATTTACTTTTGACGTTAGGCATAGGCCTGGCAAATTAAATATCGTACCTGATGCCTTATCTCGTGACGTCGTCTCTCTTAACCTTCCAAATTTAATTCTGGATACCTGGTACCTCAATATGATTAAAAAAGTTTCCGATAATCCCGACAAATTTCCTACCTTCCGTGTAACTAATAATAGACTATACAAATTTGTATCTTCGTCCCCGCATAAAATATCGAATATCCCTGAATGGAAACTGGTCGTGCCCACTGCAAACCGCAGTGAGGTGCTCAAATTATGTCACGATGATCCCATAGCTGCACACCTTGGTGTTACAAAAACTCTCGCTAAAATATCTGAATTGTATTACTGGCCCACATTTAAGCAATCTGTTTGTCGCTACATTAAGAGCTGTAAAATTTGTGGCTCTCATAAGAGTTCACAAGATGCTCGTCCTGGTTTAATGGGTAACTTTAAGCGTGTATCTTATCCCTTTCAATTAATATCGCTTGACTTATTAGGACCTCTCCCTCGATCGAAAAGAGGTAATCAATATCTTTTAGTCGTTACCGATTGGTTTTCTAAATTTGTTATGGTGCAACCCTTACGTAAAGCTACATCCACTGCTATAATTAAATTCCTAGAACAAAATGTCTTTCTTATCTTTGGTGTCCCCCAGATTATTCTTTGTGACAATGGTGCACAATTTATCTCTAAAGATTTTCAGAATTTCGTTAAAAGTTACAAAGTACAAAAAATTTGGTTTAACGCAAAATATCACCCCCAAGTAAACCCTACCGAAAGAGTAAATAGAGTCTTAATCACCGCTATCTCTTCCTATATTGATTCAGACCATACTACATGGGATGAACATATCTTTAAAATTGCTCAAGCTTTGCGTACATCTAAACACGAAGCAACCCAATTCACTCCGTCATTTCTTGTTTTTGGAAGATATACCCCAATCGATGGGAGTTACTATGGTTTAGTGCCTGACGATACTAACGTAATTGAATTTGACGATAAAGTACGTTGGGACAAGGACCAACAGTCATTACCTTGTATCTTTAACGACGTTAGAAGAAATTTGTTAAAAGCTTACGAAAAGAGCAAGGACCACTATAACTTACGTAAACGAAATATTTCCTTCGCCTTGGGCGAACAAGTTTGGAAAAAGAATTATGTCTTATCGGATGCATCTAAGAAATTCTCTTCAAAATTAGCCCCTAAATTCATTTTTTGTGAGGTCACTCGTGTCATTAGTCCTCTTATCTACGAACTTCAGGATGCTGAAGGAAAACGCCAAGGCAGGTGGCATATTAAAGACCTTAAGCTATTCTCTGCTGACCCAAATGCTACTTAGGTTTTTCATGTTCCATTCTCCTTACGATTTACCTAATATTTTTCTGTTTTCACCATCAATTAGTATCTTTAATTACTTATTCCTTCTCTTATACACCTACGTTTTATACGTTTAACTCATTTACCTTAAACCCTTTGCTTTTGGTTAACTTTCCCTTCACCATACCGTTAGATATATATCACTTCATTCTCTACACCCCCCCAATGTAACCTTGTTGTTTCATTTAATCAACCCCCGAACTTTTCCTATTGCATATTATTTGGTTTTTAGCGTTTTTCTTACGTCATTTAATTTTGTGTGGTAATTGTCGTAACTTTGGTTGCAATGACTCATTGAATTTTTATGATTGGTTTTAGCTGATGTTGAGTGAATGCTTTCTTCTTTGGGCTCACATAGTGTTCGCGACCTATGCCATTGAAAGAAATAGTTCATATTCGCAGTTGCAATAATTAGGATTGTCTATTCCATGTGTTTTTCTTCTGAATTATTGCAGTCGCCCACATTATACTACATCATTATTTCTTTCTTTTTCTATTAAATCAACATAACTTATAAACATTTTTTTTCATTGTTTTTTATTGAACTTTGTGGTGAGATGCTATTGCTTCTTATTGTTATCTTATTAAATTCTCGGTTGTTTTAGCATATGGGGACAGTGTATCTGTATTTAACTGCTTATAATTGGGCATTTTTGTGTGTTTAGGGTGCTACCGTTTTAAAAAACTACCTTAAAACAGTTTGTTTTTGTGTGTTTGTATCTGTAATGATACTTTTAAGTTGTCGTGTCTACCTTTGTCTGATTTTCTTATCGTAGTCGAAGCACTCGTTAGGAAAATGATCGCACTAGTTCTCTTAGGAGCCTAGTGAATGTCAACATATGATATATCTTATCTTGTCGGATCAATATCGCAGGTGGTCCTTCAGACTGCGCTGTGTTTAATAGGGACAAATCTCTACCTTCTCTCGGACGCTTGTCTAAAAACTATACTTTTTTCTTAACCCGCTATCTCCGCTATGCCTTATTCTTCTTTCGGTGGACCTGTTCTTGTCCCGGAACACCCGTCTGCCACATAAGAATGATGTTCCCTCATTCCGAGCTACTAGTCACATTGGCTGGTTGAGTAGCGCTTTGCTATCCACCTTTCCCTCTGTCGCTTTTGCTCAATGCTAGCCCTTCCTCTACTTTCTTCTACCTGGAAGTGTCTCTTATGCACTCCAAAAAACCAACCTCCTTCTTTTTACCTTTCCTATTTCTACTGCCTTTTCATTTCTGTTAGTCACCGTGTGGTTGTGCGGGAGGTTTTCACAGACACCTGGACCCTGTCTCTGCGAATCTTTCGTGGGGTCATGCGGTGCCGCTGTCAGTGAATGTGCTCTGGCAGTGAAAGTATGGATGAGTGTGTGAAAGTGTGAGTGAATGAGTATATCTTATATACCGTGTGGATATCGGGTGATAGTATCACCGATATCGATTATCGCCGGGTGCAGGGATGCACCCAAATGTCTTTGCCGGTCTCCCGTGCTGTTCTTGTGAACGGACCTGCTTCACAGGTTTCTCTTTTTAGAGGGCACGGGTCAATCCCATTTAAACGGCTCTACTGGAGCCACTCTATTTGTTGTTATTCATTGTCTTGGGTAATAACCAGGCCAATATCTTTGTCTTCTTTATTATCTTTGACAATACCCTTAGTTTTAATATCGTTATCTTACTGTTTACCTTTAATAATAACTTTAGTTTAGTCTCGTTATCTTACTAATTACTGTTAGTAATAATTTTGGTTTAATTTCTCGTTATCTTACCGACTACCGCTAGGAATAACTTCGAGTTATTTCGCGTTATCTTACCGGTTATCTTTAGTAATAACTTTTTAAATTCATGTCACTTTACCTACTATCTCTTATAATCACTTTAACTTAATATCGTGTTATCTTATCGAGTATCTCAAATAATAACTAAAGCTTAATACCGTTATCTTATTCATTACCTTTGAGGATAACAACTTAAGCTTAATATCATTATCTTATTTACTATCTTTAACAACAATTTGAGATCTTGCCTTATCTTTTTATCGTCCTAACGTGTGGTATATATGACCAGACGTGGGAATTATTTTTTCCCTGAAATTTAAGTGAAAAAGCTAACCCGATTTAGAAATGTAATTTGTCAGGTTAGCATATAAGGATTTAGTAGGTGGTACTTTTGGTAAATTTGTTGATTCACAACTATGTCATGGACAAGTTTTAAATGTGCATTGTAGAAAACCAAAGTACCAGTAACAAAATTTGCTAGAGTGCAGAGTGACGCACTCCATGAACATTTTTAAATTTGGGCACTTCTTGCCAAAAAGAAGAATAGTTTTGATGCAACACTCATGTGTGTCTGCACATAACAACTTTTATGTTAGCTTTAGTTAGATAGGTTTAGATAGTTTAGGCGACTTGTCGCACCTGTGTTAGTTTAAGTAGTGTTTCATGCTCCCCGACAAATTTGTGCGGTCGATAATTAGTGTAGTCAAAGACTATCGGGCTACCTATTCCGTTTCTTGGTACTTCGGTAGACGTGTTATCGGTCGAAAAAACCAGGTGGCGCCTTATATAAACATTTTGTAGCTTTTAAGTTAGGGTTTATGTAGGGTAGTTAGGATTTAGATTTTAAGCTGTTACTGTGTTAACAAACTTTTTCTTTTTTTAAGTTTTTTCTTTTGTGGCTTTGTCGCGATTGTTACGTGCCATTGCCACTTAAACATTGTTTTAGGTTAGTTTTTGATATACGGAAGTTTCCCGCCATATTTTTAAATACGCGAGACGCGGGAATTTTTAAATAGACTAGGCGGTGCTTCCGATACGTCAGAGTAGTGAGCTTGCGCAATGTGCTTATCCCTAGAGGAGTAGAGCAATACTAGACAAAGGGTGGGGACAAAGTGGTGAGAGGTTTGGGTGACGCCCTAAATCGTGGCTGTTTGCCCGGAATTTTGAAGGAGTGAAGTGGTCACCTCGGAGGTATCGTATCGTAGCTTTTACCTATGTAGATTTCCCTTGTTAATTATCTTTTGTTGTTGTACCTTCTACCTTTTCTTTCCGTCATTCCCTGCGTAGGTAAATTTATAGCAACCTTCGGCAATGGACCCTAGACGACCCTGATGTCCAAGCTCCGCCAACAACCTCGGAGCAGAGGCCTACCATAGAGCAACTTCATGCCGGATACCGGATGTCGGATTTCCGGGGTGAGTAATACCGTGTTTAATTTGTTCACGAAGATGAACTTTTGTTAATTGTTTATTTAATTTTTATATTTCTGAATATTGCGTAATATACCTTTTTATCGGTGACGTCATGGTGGATTGCCGCGCCAAAATCTGTAAAAGGTTTGCGCTTTATTCATTGCGTTGCGCGATGTATTTTGTGAACTTTGGTAACTGTATTACCGACTTTTAAGAACTATCTATCACCATATAAATGTGTAATACTTTGTTAACTGTTTTACCGACCATATAAACTATCACCAGTAATAGTGTAATACAATGCAATAGAAACAAAATATTTTACCGTATACTCCGGTTTATATTTTTGTCTCTTAAAATATTCAGTTAGTTTACATATTATACCAATATATTACATACTTTTCTAATGTTTGGGCACACCTGTTAATATTAATAGAATTGGCAATCCTGCCATGCTCTTGAAAAAGGTAACGTATGTGGCGTAGTAGGCAGACGCAGCAGTCGTAAAAACAATCGAGTAATGTCATGTAAATGAAAACAGTTTATTTTCTATGTACTGGTGTTCTAATAAAATATATTACTCAAATTCCACTAATTTATTTACTTAACAACACCATCTTAATATTAAAGTAAGTTCCTTTTAAATTTCAATCATATAATAACATTGAGAGTAAGCCCTAGAAATAAACAACAATTTTAAGCAGATTTTTTTTGCTGAAAGTGATTGTTAAGCTATAATTAAAGTAATTATGAAGGTTCCTGCTGTCGGAGTCTTAGTGATATAATCTTCTTGCAGAATTGGACCACGTCATCATTTCGTTTATTTTTATAAATGCGTCATAAGGAAAGGCAGAAACCTGGTGAAACGTGGTGCTCTAATTCATTTCAGTTTTTCAGTGATATTTATTACATTGCTTCCACTGCTGATATTTGAAAGAAATACTAAACGATCCTCCAAATTATCCACTATATTTGCTTTATTAGGTTCTTCTAAAACACTGTCCTCCTTTTTGTAGGGTGATGGAGGTCTATTGCAAAACCATTTAAAGATTTTCTTATTCTGCCAGAAAGTCTCAGGAGTTTATAAGGGATATTATCGTCTATGCAAAGCCCAAATGATCATTTCAAATCAAGCTAGTAATTGAAAGATGGAAAATATAAGGTCTTGAGAATAAAATACTTTGTTATACCGATTAAATATTCCGTTATTTGTAAATTTAGTCTCGTGAGTAAACATAATGGTTTTCCAAAAATATAAATCCTCTTCACATTTATTAAGGTACCAACGACAAAATGCTATCCGTCTTTGATTATCCACTGGATACAATGTATTCGAAATAGAATAGTGACAGGGATGATATTTCCGACTTTTCAGAGTACACCTCACAGTTTCCTTAGAAGTTGCACAGTGGTTTGCAATTTAGGCAGTAGAAGATTCTGGTTTATAATTAACAAACGCCAACACATTCGTTTCAACATTTTCGTAAGAATTTAGGTTTGGTAAATGCACCATATGCCTTAAGATTATTTTCAAGTTTGCTAAATATCCGACAGTGTGGTTGCTTACTTTCCATGTATCTTTCAAAGTACAAATCCGCTGCTGCACGTGTGTTACGATTCGAAGAATAGTAGCAAAAGAGCATGTCATTATTTTCTTAATTTGTATAGGACATTCTATCTCTTAGAAGAAAATAATGTACGTATAAACACAAAATAACAGTACTATCTAATTTCTGTTATTTAAACAAGTGAAATCTATTGTTATGTGTCATATGGCTACTTGATTCTTAAAATCAGTTCAAATATGCACATATTATTTAATACAAAGTTTCAGTATTTCATAAAAACAAAATTTTTCAAAAATTTTTATGTTGAACATGTACACTGTAGTACATCACTGAAAAGAGAAAAAAAATGCCTTTCTATCAGAGCTACCGCCAATGATGGTTTCCATTTAAAAAAACATAACCTCACTTATTTACTCGAACATGACCAAGGCCATGTAAAAACAAATAAGTTTATCTTATTCTCCTTTTAAAATAATGGAAAAAAGATCTACAACGTTTTACTGTATCTATCACAATAAATGAGCCACGAAGCAAAACAAAAAAGATCAAAATTTTGTTATTTTGGTATAACGCTTTTGCTACACCCTGTATGTTAATTATCTCTTCATGGCTGAACTCGGCATTAAAAACTGCACTAGTTTTCCCATTTAACCTTTTCTCTAATGTCACAAATAACAGAGTTACCCATACAACGTGTAAGAAATAGGGCACCCTGTATATATATATATATATATATATATATATATATATATATTGTAAGTTAATGACCTTGCTGTAGCTTTATTTATAAGGATTTGTGGGTTTCAGGTCTGCTGGATTAAAGAAATACTCTTGTTTATCACCTAAAAAATTTTCGGATATATTTCTATCTTTTTTCAAAGGTGATACAATAAGAAAACGCCATTACAATATTAATCACTAAAATACCTACTAAATTGAGGTTACTAATAAATTGGCGTTGTTTAAATATAATAGGTAAGCACAATTCTACAAACTAAAAACATAAAAAGCAGAAGTAAAACATTAAAAATTTCAATTTTCTGTATATAGTGACAATTTTTTTGAAAGTTAGATTTTGTATACAAAACTTTGTTTTCTAATAATGTGAGAAAAGTGTTGCTAGATTTTAAAGTAATAAGTTTGTACGTATATCAATGTCGATTACACCATTTGGTTGGAGTAGGATGTAATAAATATACTCATCTTGGTATTGTATCTGAATTATCATCAGAATGAAAACGTAATAAATATGTGTATATAGTACTCAAATTATTTATATTTGCTCTTCTATTCATGGTGTTAGGGTATCTGTAAATGTAGCACATTTCCTGAAATTCTCTTTTTTGTTTATTGCTTACAATATTTAGAATTACTGGTTCTGAAAAGTTAATGCTATGAGAATTATTTAAATTTGCATGGATACTCAATGCGCATGCATTAGGTTTAACGCGGATGTCACTTCTGTGTAGAGTTATCCTTTGTTTTAGATTTAGTGAAGTTTGGCCAATGTATTCTTCATTGCAGTCTAAACAGCTAATTTTATAGATTACGTTTCTCTGATTTAGTGGTGAAGTTCTGTCTTTAGTTTTTGAAAATAAATTACTTAATGTAAGTATATTCTTTCTTGCAATTTGTATGTTAAATCTCTTAAAAAATATTATATAACTTTGGTGTCAGTTCTTTTATATAAGGAAGAGAATGGCATTGTAAAGTGTCATTATTAGTAATGTTCACATCATTGTTTAAATTAATATTATTTGTATTATTAGTTGGATGGTTATATAACTGTCTATTTACTATTTTTGAAGGATAATTGTTATCTTTTAGAATTGTTCGTAATTTATTTAAAATATTTTATCATTAGGACCTAAATTTAGCTTTCCTCCTTCAATTAATTATAAAGTTATGATTGAATTATTAACAGATTTAGAACATATTATGAGCAATATTAATCAAGACGAAATTAATTGATACAGATCGCGTGCTACTAAAACAATCACTAATTATGTTCATAAGTACTCAAATTCTAAACCAAAAATTACTCAAGATTATTTAAAATGCAAGAAATTTCTTAACGAAAACAAAGAAATGTATATCGTCAAAGCTGATAAGGGTAATATAACTGTAGCAATTTCTAAAGCAGATTACCAACAAAACATATATGCACTTCTATCAGATAATTTTATATATAAAAAAATTAATTCAGACCCTACATCCAGAATTCAAAAAAGATGTTTAAATATTATTAATAAATTAAAAGAATAATAAATATATTTCAATAAATCAAGCAAAATCTTTAAATAATTTTAGTAGTTCCACACCAAAATTTTATGGACTTCCAAAAATACACAAAGATGGATACCCGTTAAGGCCTATTGTAGCATCTAAAAACAGTCCTACCAAAAATTTATCCAAATTTATTACAGATATTCCATCAAAATCAATGAATAATAATTCTTATAATGTTCAGGACTCGTTTGAATTCGCAAACTTTATAAATAATTTTCAGTTACCAGACAATTACATCCTGATTAGTTTTGATGTAATATCTTTATTTACAAATATTCCAAAAGATTTGGTATTAAGTAATATAACAACATTATGGAATAACATATCAAAAAATTGTACAATACCAAAAGAAAATTTTTTAGAAGTGATTGAATTTATCTTTGACAATAATTATTTTAGTTTTAATAATGAGTACTATCTACAAATTTTTGGATTTCCGATGGGTTCAAATTTAAGTCCGATTACAGCATTATAGTCATGGATACTCTGATTAAAAATGTAATTACTAAATTGCCATTTGCATTGCCTTTCTTAAAGAAATTTGTAGATGATGTAATAACTGCAATTCCCAAAGAAATGGTCATTGAAACTTCAAACAATTTTTAACAGCTATCATCCAAAATTATAATTTACATGTGAAGAAGAGAAAGATAATTCAGTACCTTTTCTAGATACCTTACTCATTCATAATAGTAACAATAAAATAAATCCTCGACTGGTATCAAAAACCAACATAATCAGGTAGATATTTAAATTATAACACCATGAATAGAAGAGCAGATATAAATAAGTTGAGTACTATAACACATATTTATTGTGTTTTCATTCTGATGATAATTCAGATACAAATACAATACCAAGATAAGTATATTTATTACATCCTACTCCAACCAAATGGTGTAATCGACATTGATACACTCGCATACACATACATACTTATTACTTAAAAATCTAGCAACACTTTTCTCACATTATTAGAAAACAAAGTTTTGTATACAAAATCAAACTTTGAAAAAAATTGTCACTATATACAGAAATATGAAATTTTTAATGTTATACTTATGTTTTTAATGTTTTTAGTTTGCAGAATTGTGCTCGCCTTTTATATTTATACAATGTCAATTTATTAGTAACTTCAATTTAGTAAGTACTTTAGTGATTAATATTGTAATAGCGGTTTCTTATTGTAGCAACTTTGAAAAAGGATAGAAATATATCCAAAAAAATTTTAGGTGATAAACAAGAGTATTCTCTAGTCCAGCAGACCTGAAACCCACAAATCCTTATAAATAAATCTACAGCAAGGTCATCAACTTACAATATATACAGGGTGAGTTTTTAGTGTGGCAACGGTCGATAACTCCGTTATTATAAAAGCTACGTAACCAAATTTGGAGGCATATTAGGTATGCCTAAAGTGCACATTTTAAAAATATTTGGAAGCATACAGAGTGTTTCATAGTTCCAGGACATATTAAACTTATATTTTTTTAAACGGAACACCCTATATATTATTACATTTTTGGAAAGCCCATAAAAAGAGCTTTAATTTAATATAAAATTGTTTCTGTCTATTCCTTTTAGTTTTTGAGATATTCAACTGTTTTTAGAAAAAATGACCCTGATTAAATACATTGCCACTCCACTAATACACAACTTATGTTTAATTTTCAAGATGCAGAAAATTTTACTATATACCGTAGTGTATTTATAAATATCACTCTTTTGAAATTTCTTCACAGTATACAGGGTGTGTCAGGTTTCGCAAAATGTAATTTTTAAACCTTTTTTTAAATAGTACCCTACCAATTTTATTGCTACAATGGATAGTTCATTAAGTGTCCTTTCATTTTTGTTAAGCATTCCCTATACCTAAATCCATTACTTGCTGAGATATTTTTGATTTTCTTCAAATTTTAAGAATGTTTTTAATTTACATAACTAAAAATAACTTATTATTGGAGAATATTATAAAACAATTAATAACATTTTGATTAACAATCAACTACACTTATCCAATAACAATTTTCACTAAAGATATAACAACCTACAATAATACGCTATCAACAGAATTCTGCCAGATCAACAATATGCATTTTATAGAAAATGTTCAAACAGAAAATCAGGCAGGCTTTGAAAAAATAACAATTACAATTAAAATGTCATTTAGGTTTATTAATTGTAGTGTGTTGTCATTTAACAGGATATCTCTCTTGGTATATTCTTGATGCAAGTAGGCAATTTCTTAAACTTTCTCCCAATACCCAAATTATATCTATTTGTTCTTCCACGGTAAAATTCATTTTGAAAACTATTTCAAAGATTACATTTAAAACAGAACTGATAATGTGTTAAATGACAACACAGTAAAATTAATAAACCTAAATGACATTTTAATTGTAATTGTTATTTTTTCAAAGCCTGCCTGATTTCGTGTTTGAACATTTTCTATAAAATGCATATTGTTGATCTGGCAGAATTCTGTTGATAGCGTATTATTGTAGGTTGTTATATCTATAGTGAAAATTGTTATTGGATAAGTGTAGTTAATTGTTAATCAAAATGTATTAATTGTTTTATAATATTCTCCAATAGTAAGTTATTTCTAGTTATGTAAATTAAAAACATTCTTAAAATTTGAAGAAAATCAAAAATATCTCAGAAAGTAATGGATTTAGGTATAGGGAATACTTAACAAAAATGAAAGGACACTTAATGAACTATCCATTGTAGCAATAAAATTGGTAGGGTGCCATTTAAAAAAAGTTTTAAAAATTACATTTTGCGAAACCTGACACACCCTGTATACCGTGAAGAAATTTCAAAAGAGTGATATTTACAAATATACTATGGTATATAGTAAAATTTTCTGCATCTTGAAAATTAACATAAGTTGTGTATTAGTGGAGTGGCAATGTATTTAATCAGGGTCATTTTTTCTAAAAACAGTTGAATATCTCAAAAACTAAAAGGAATAGACAGATACAATTTCATATCAAATTAAAGCTCTTTTTATGGGCTTTCCAAAAATGTAATAATATATAGGGTGTTCTATTTAAAAAAATATAAGTTTAATATGCCCTGGAATTATGAAACACCCTGTATGCTTTCAAATATTTTTAAAATGTGCACTTTAGGCATGCCTAATATGCCTCCAAATTTGGTTTACGTAGCTTTTATAATAACGGAGTTATCGACCGTTGCCACACTAAAAAAACCCTGTATATATATATATATATATATATATATATATATATATATATTTCTGTGATTTGCCCTATTATTATTTTAGGATTAACGAGCCCCTACGGCGGGCATCATAAAATGTTGTGTTATTCGCCCCACAATTGGGCATACCATAAAATTGCTGTGAAATCTTTCCCTAATATTATTATTGAGCCCTTTTTGTTGTGAAATGTTAAATTAGGCTTTTACCCTGAATAGTTCTTATTGAATCAAATAAAGCAATTCTATAATACACAATATAATCATTGATAATATTTACAACTCTCAAAATTTTCCTTTTCACAGAATATCTACATATAACAGATTTATGAGTTTTTGAAAGTCAGCAAAAATATCCTTTACTAATTCAAGGACCCTCGAACGTTCCAAGATGCCTATTACCTTGTCATAAATTGTTAAATGACCCTTTTTGTGGACTCTTACAAATACACAGTGTGATAAATATTAAATTAAAAACAGTTTTCAAGAATAAAGTGTATTAAGATTGCTAACCTGGACTGGGTTCTGTAGTTCCATTCTAGCCCATAATCTGCATCCCCTTTCTGTGTCCTCTTTCCTTATTAATGTGCCTGGCCCATAAATTGTTTCCAATTAAATCGTACCAAGTCAGAATATATCCAAATCAGAATACTTTCATTTTTAAACTATCTTCAAAATTTGAGTTTGTTCAAATTTCGGAGTCTCAAATTAAAGTCGTTTTAAATATCCCAAATTAGAGCCATCTCAATCAAAATATGTCTCCAATTGAAAGTCGAAATTAAAAGTCGACATTAAAAGCCAAAATTAAAGTCCAGATTGAAATCCAAAATTAAAAGTCGTCTATTTATCCAGATTGAAATTAAAAATCGTTATTATCCAGATTGAAATTAAAAGCCCTGTTTTATTACTATTAGACATGGATTTTAAGTAAGTCGTTTTACTTACGTTTTATTTATAGATCGGGCTTATTTTCGTTACATAAATTCTCGCACTTTTTAACTCTTATTTATTTTGATTTTTAATTCACTGGTTACGTAAATTCTTAACACTTTTGAACAAAATCGTAGCTCAGTTTCAATATAGACTAACTTGTCGCTTCGTCATTATCGTATATATAAGACACACATCCACCTGATTTCATTGGCTTATTTTCATTCTGGGACGATATTTCTGCTCATCTCGCATACCTTGGGATTTTTACCAATTATTTAGTTTAAATCTTTCAATGCATGCCTTGACTGTCACGTATGCCTCTCGCATATCGTGCTATAATTTGAGAAATTCAAACTTTTGCCTGTATTCGGATGTTTGTTAAATTTTATCGTCTAAATTGAATCGCCTAATGCTTGTTTATTTCTAGAGAATATTGGATTTTTAAACAAATGTGATTTCTTCCAATCACGTACAATTGTCTAATAATGAATTATTTAGAATGCGTATACGATGATATTTTAACGCAATTATTACATTTTTTCAATGCCAATTTATCTAGGTTTCCCGTTGATTTAATTTTGATGCAAATTTTTGCGTTTTAAAATCTTATCTTTACTTGTAAACTACTCTTGGACATCTTTATGTTCTCATGCATTTATCCCGTGTATTTTATATACAGTGTGCTCTCAATTAACAATGTGTAGAATGACCGATTTACTCTTATAAGTGCTGAAATTGTGTGCCTTTCCTAATGTGGAAGTTGTATTTCTTTATTCTACGACCCCCATGACTTAATCTACCCCTAAACTACCCTATTATCATAGCAATATATATATTTTCTTAATGCACTTGTAAAGAATAATTGTGTGTATTAAACCTAAAATAATAAAATGAACCAATCGTTCAATTTCCTAGAGTTTAATAAAAAGTACCAAAACGAAAAACTTCTTTTGTCATTGTATTTAACGTTTAGCAATGTTTGTTATCACAGTGATATTAACATTTTTCTTTTCCTTAACTGATCAGTTTGGATTCATATTATCTCATATTTTTGTATAAAGATAAATTGGATAAAATTGCTTTTTACTTTCTAACTTTTCCATGCCCATATCTTAGTTATTATGGACTTTTGACTAAATATTTATGGAAACAAAAGGTCTTATTCTTAGTAAGGAATATGCTCCTAAAATATCTACATGTCGTTGAGTCAAACCTGTGTATCTGGCATAAGCACATTAAAATAAAATACAAACTAAATTATTCTACTTATACTAAAAATGAAAAAGATTCAAATGTGCTCGAATAATTAAGTGATAGAATATTAAATTATGCAGTATCAACTCCATTAAATTTTATAAACAAGTCATCTTTCCTAAATCAATCTATTACTCAACGTGAGTCTCGGAATTGAATAAAAACCAGAGATTTTTCTTAGTAATAAATAAATAAAAATATGGTTTCATATTTCATATCTTAAAAAGTTCTTATATGATCAGTTTCAAAATTTTTGGTCTACATAAGGAATTTGTCAAGTTTTATAAGTATTTTTCTCGATCTTTGGGAATTAAACCATTCATACTTGTGTTTATTTACGTTTGGATCCATGACCTAGAATCGTCAAAAAATAATTTCCTTGACAATGATCCTAGGCCATGGATCGAAGTTAAATAAAGACGATTTTAACAACTATGAGTGGTTTAATTCCCAAAGAAGGTCAAGAAAAATACAAAACAAATCACAACAAACATATAGGGCATATTTACAAGTTGTATAAGTTCTACGTTGCTTGACCTTTGATTCTAAAAAAGAAATACTTGTTTAATATGACATATAATTTGACTACATGAAAAAAGAAACAAATTTTGTAATGTTATATGCATTTTGGTTTGGATGTCAATTTATTTTTAAATAATTCAATTCCGAATCATTGTATGTATTCATGGAAGTGGTACTATAAATTGACCAGCAAGATATTAATTCTTTGAGAGAAGCAGTAGTTGCTGAATGTGTGCTAATTATTAACAAGCAGATAGCTAACAAAAGAAATAATTTTTAACAGACAGTTATCTCAAAACAGTAGTTATTTGAATATTTACTATAATTTTTTCCCTTACTACTGCTTTTTTTTAAGCATTTTTCATACAAATCACTTGAAGTATTGTTTAATTAAAATAATCATCAAAAGTCTGAGAATTGAAAACACAGGTTAATTGTCCATATCCGATTTTTGACAGTGGACAGCGGTATAACTATCAAATTACTAATTGAAGGTTAAATTTAAAGCCACAGGGTTAACATTTTTAAAATTAAAAGTTATAAACTAATAGTTAATTATAGGGAATTATGCTTACCACACCAGGATAATTGGCCTTAAAACGTTCCACAATTTCTTGTTTCTTTTTGCGGCGTGCATCTTCATGTTTGTCAGTACGAGCATCACCAAGTTGTTCTGAAACATCTTCTAATTGTTTCTGAATTTCTTGAACACGGTATTTGGAAGAGCCAACATCAGTTTGCAAATCTTCTCGCAATCTTTGCTGTTCTGATAATGCCTGTTCACTTGTTCTAAAAAAATCATCTGTTATAGTAAGACGTGCAGTAAAGTTGAATAAATTAATTAAACACACTTTATTATGATATTAAACTAAGTCAAATGAGTCAGCTAACGAAATAAAGAAAGAAATCTTTGGTATTATATATTCTTGTAGTTATATTGCTAGTGTATAGAAATGCCATTACCTTAAAGACCTATGCTGCAAAGAAATTAAATAGTTAAAGTTATACGAGTTATACGCAACAAATAATAAAAGCAATCCATGATTTGTAATGTGCATATTTCCTATTTGTACATTTTCTATATAACTCCAATTATATATTTCGCTTATTACATATACGATCTTTTAATATTTAATGATTGAGCTTCACTACAAAGCCCAGTTAGAAACCTCTCCTTGTAATCTAGTTGTTAATATGCTAAGTGCTTCGCCATACTTACTCCAATTTGTCATTTCCTGTTTTGGAGTATATCAGCACAGATATTTCAAATAATTTTTATTTTCTTATTTTGATATAGTACTATTATAATACTTGTAATGCTATCATGTTATTTAAAGTAAACATAAGAGGTTAAGCATGTAATTATTAAGTGTAGGGTTGGTAATTTAAAATACACCATGCATTAACCCTGTTGATCACAAGTTTTTAGAATAATTAATGGTTAAATACAAGGGGGGACTGCCAATTCTTGTGTTAACATAAAGATGCTTTTAAAAAAATTGGCATATTATATATTTGATCATATAGCTGTTTGCTGATCAAATCTTATCTGAGCAATCGACAAAAATTTGTAACCCTTAACAATAGTAATTCTGAGATTAAAAATATAAAATATGGTGTACCACAAGGTTCAATATTAGGACCAATTTTATTTTTGATATATATTCATGATTTACCCTCATCTGTAACATTAACTAACTCAATTTTATTTGCTGACAACACAACTTTTGTTAATTGCTCTAATTCACTTAATGATATTTTCAATAAAGTAGCTATCGCCCATGTCTCAGCTACCTATTGGTTCACTTCTAATAAATTAAGTACTAATGATAACAAATGTCAACAAATGTTGTTTGCTTTAAAAAACCACTCTTATATAAACCCTAAATCTGTTGAATTTCTAGGTGTATGTGTTGATAATTCCTTGAAATGGGATCAGCATATTAATGCGGTTGCGTCTAAGCTAAATAGCGCCATTTTCTGTATTCGTAATTTAAAATATTGTCTCTATGAATATCGTTTTAATTGCATATTACTCTCTTTTTCAAAGCCACTTTGTATATGCTATTTTAGTCTGGGGGCACTCCTCTCATACAAAAAAGGTTGTTTGGACTACAATGTATGGTAGTTAGAATTATGCCCAGACTTGGCTATAGAGCCGATTGCAGGTCCAGTTTTTCCAATTTGGGATCCTTACATTTCCTTGTTTGTACATCTAAGAATGCCTGCTATTTATCTACAAATCGTACAATTCACAACCAGTAACCTTTCTTACACATCACCGACATGATACAAAAAATAATAATCTTCTGTGTTCCATTTTCTAGATTACAAATCTCAAGATACGTTTTCGATTACTATTCATACAAGTTCTTTAATTGTCTACCACAGATCACTAAATCATTGTCAAGAAATGCGTTCAAAAGCAAAATGAAAACCTTTTTGTTATGCCAAAAGCTTTACTCTTTTGAAGAATACATAAATTGCAATTATAATGTTCACTTATTAACATAAGTTACATACAATCATTTGTTATTTTTGTGTGTGCAAAGCTTTGACAAATGTCAATCCAAGGTTTTATATGTAGACACATTTATTAGTACCTAAATTGTTTTATTTTAAAGCATGAATAAATATCTTATATAATTATGTACTATTTAGGAAAATCTTTCTATACATTCAATTAGAAACTATTAATTGTAGAATTACATGGGAACTAAGAAAAGATAGTTATTGTTTAAATTGTAACAGGACGTGATAAAATTAATTTTGTTACAATGAATTAAAATAACAAAAAAATAATTGCACTTAAATCTGATGATTATTATAAACACCTAGGTGTTGGTTTTTAAATATTTTCAACTAATGTTGATTGTGCAAAAGGATATATTGGAAAACTATTAATTCGGTAATTGTTCAAGTGTTGGGGGATCTTGGTAGTCGCAGGCTGCTTAACCCCCTTCACACTATGGGGAAATAGGTTATATATTTGTAAACAATAGAAGGGGAACCTAACTGCAACTAACAAGAAAGAGTGGTGGCTATGTTTGAAGACAACAAACATAGAAACATGGAGAAAATTGTTGAAAGCATATGTGTAGAGCACAGCGCAGTACGTCTATAAAATAAGGGCAGTAGGAGAAGCAGACAAAAACGGTAGAAGCCTTTTGGAATGTTGTGCTTCAAATGTATGAGCATGATGGCACGGACAGACAAAGTTAAGAACAAGGAGGTTATAGAAATAGTAGGGGAATAAAGATATCCGTGGAAAACAAAAAAAATATAAGAGAAATAGAAGGGCGTGATATGTTCTAAGGCATTTTTGGGAACTAGTGCAGGATATATGACAAACAGAAATAGGAAAAAAAAGGTGGAGGTAGACCTAGATCAGAATATTGCACGTAGATAGTGAAAGATGCAGACGGTTGAAATTTCAGGGAAATGTGCAGGTTAGCACAGAATCGCAAAAAATGAGAGTACGCATCTAATCAGTTCCTGGACTGAAGACCTAATGATGATGATGAATTAAAATACACCTAGATATCAGAAGTTGCAAGTAAGAGAAATCTATACATATAAGATAGGAAGAGCAGCAACTAGTCAATACAATGGTGATAATAACGATATTACAATGTAGCTGATGATCTAGAATGGGGAAATAACAGATAAAATAATATACACACGCTGGTATTGTGCAAGGACAAAGACAGCATATGTTTGAAGCATGATCTAATGTAACGCTGGACGTATATGGTCGAGAAAATGACATACTCCTTGGGATAAACACTCGATATGTAGCAAATGAGTGGAATCACAAAACGACTTAACCGTCGGCGAGAAGGAAAGTTCATAAGTCAAAAAATAAGAACCTAAGTAAGTAGATCAGAAGATCACCAGGTGGCGGGAGAACCGGGCACTCTTGTTTGAATTTTGAATGCAGGTTAATGGCAACAAAGATGTTAATTATGGGTAGCACAGATTTTCAAGTCGTGTCGATCAAAAGTAAAGATATAATTACGAGTTAACGTAAATCAATATAGGGGTGTTGAATTTGAGTGTTCTCACAACCAATATTTGGGAAATTTTGCTTCGTTTTAAGAGAGCTGATGTGACCTAGAAATCGGAAGACAAGGAGTACAGATGGTGCAAGAGGAGAAGACTCTGATGTTCTTGGACGTCCTTACTCATGTAAGAGAAAGTCGAGCAAGTAAACTGGAGGTAAAGTTTGAGTTCTTTATTTATGATTTACAAATATGCATATGCTGATTTTAAATATGCGCCGTAGATGGTTTGTGGGTATTGTCTATTAGTGCTCAGTAATATTTTGGTTAATTTTGATTTCCGTGGTCTCATAAACATTAATTCGGCTATCTTCGATATTCCCACTCACCATAAAGAAGACTCTGATAAAGAGCAGTTGTTCCTTGTCGTCGTTTCGACAAACATGGCAATCGCAAGGCACTGGCAGGTTTATATTTTGTACTTATAATGCTTTTAGGATATGTTTAATAAATTCGTCCTTGAAACAATCCATTTACCTCCATTATTAATCCATTGACCAATTTTTGTCCTTTGGCAGATTTTGAATTGGCGTACTTTTGTTAAAAATTCATAATTTCTTGTTTAACCACATGTTCGTTTCGAGGTTAACTTTTGAATATTTTTGTTTGGCCAGTAGTTTATTCGTATGCTAAATTACATGAAATTAGTGAATTAATTTGACTTTTGATTTGAAGTAATCGCGAATTAATTCTTTGAATAAATATATAAAGTATTTGTATAAAGAATAAATTGAGTTACATTTGTCAATTCAGTTCAGTTTCGGTAGTGCATTCCGTACTGCATACTTGAAAATCATTATTATCTTTGGAAGCATTCAACTTGTTTGGACGCATTAAAGGAATTGGACCACTCAATATTATTATTGATTGGCCGAAATGGAGAAACAACAAGAGATCCAACAACAGCTTCAGGATTGTATGGCAAGTGAGGAGAAATTGATAGGTTTAATGCAAAAAGCCGAAGCTTTGAATAATCATGAGCAAATTGATAATTGTTTAATTCGTGCCAAAGATTTTACACAAACCATTGATCTGTTTTCCCATTTACAATCGTTATTGACCGGTTTGGTAGGCATATCCGAATCTTGGTTAGAGGAAGTACAAGCTTACGGGGATAAATTTGAGCACATGTCATATAGTATTTGATCTAAAAGTAGAAATTTGAATAGACTTTTTGATAAAATTTTAAATGTAGATATGACTAGCTCGATGGTTTCGAATTCGCAAGAATCCTATATTAAATTGTCTGCTTTGAAACTAGCTTTCTTTAATGAGAATATTTCGTCATATCCTAGCTTTATCGAGTTGTTTACCAGTATAATTTGTAATTCAAAAAAGCTTTCAGATGTGAAAAAGTTAGGTTATTCGGTTGACAACTTAGGCGGGGAAGCAGCCACCCTTGTTAAAAGTTTAAAAAATACAGGTGCCAATTATCCTGTTGCACTAGATTTGTTAAATAAACGATACCGAAATAAGCAAATTATTGCTAATAATTATTTACATAATTGCTCAAAAATACAAAACATTACTGATAGATCATCCTCGTCTTTGAAAAGTGTAGTAGATACATTTTATGAAAATTGGGCAGCATTGAAAGCTGTATTACCTAATAGAGAATAGAAATTAAATTTGCTCCTAGTCAATTTATTTATAAAAAAGTTGGATCTTGTAACTCGCGAACAATTTGAATTAAGCATTGTAGATGATCAAGATAAAGTACCTTCTGTTGATTATTTATTAGAATTTATTAACAATCAGAGCTATGCTCTACATAATTTAAATGTAGTGACCACATCGAAATTTAATAAAAATATTAAAAGGGATCCATCGTATTTGAACAATGCATTCTTTAGTTGCAAATTCGACAACTAATTGTGCATTTTGCCCGTATGATCATGATAGGTTATCATGTAAATTGTTTAAATATAAAATGCCATATAAGCACTTTAAGTGGGTTAAAGCTCACTATTGTTCAAATTGTTCGCAAAAATCACGTTTAGTTGCAGTCACAAAATTATGTACATTATGTGATGGTAAGCATGCTACTTTCATTCACTATGCTACAATCTAGAATATTAATAGGGATGCAAATAGTTCAATTGCATCTGCTTGTGATTCACTGTTGACTGAAGTGAATGTTGAATCGAAGTTTTTCTCCGGAGCTTGTGTCTGAGATGTCAAGTTCTATAGCTTCTGGTATGGCAAAATTGAAAGCTACCGTACTTTTAGGTACTGCTATTGCAAATGTTTAAACAGTAGCCAAATGGGAAGATACCCATTCGAATTTTATTTGACTGTAGATCCCAAATTAGCTTTGTCACAGAGAATGGTGTACAAAAGTTGGGTATTGACCGAAGTTATTCGTCGACAATAGTTGAAGGTCTAAGTCAAACTGCCATGCACAGTCGTGGAGTAGTGACCCTTACGTTACAATCTCGTAACAATAAATTTCGTCCATTGTTGTCACAGCTCAAATATTATCTACAACCTGTACTAACATACCGGGAGTTAATGTGACAATTTAAATCACTTACAAAATTTAAATCTTGCCGACTCTTATTTCAATTCGAAAGGATCAATTAATTTGTTGCTTGGGACTGATATGGTTCCTCAAATATAATTAGGTCACGTCATATAAAGTTTCAAGAGTATTGTGCCATCTGCCATAAATACCATTTTCGGGTATGTGGTTATGGAAAAAGTAGCTTCTAATGAAGGAAATACTGATAGGTGCTATTTCGTTAAATCCACATTAGACGAAAATATTAAAAAACTGTGGGAGCTGCAACAAATTCATGCCCATAACAAGATTGAACTTTGTGAAGAGCATTTTCGGAATGAGGATAGTAGATATGTTGTATTACTACCCTTCAAGAAAAATAGTCCATCCACTTTTGAAAAGCGTTATTCAACAGCTGTTTGTTGTATATTTTCATAAGCAAAGTGCCTTTAAAAAAATTTTGAAATGAACAAATAATGTAAAAGGGCCATGCAAGACAATATCGATTCTGGTTACATGACTTTGGCAGTTGAGCTGAGGCAGTCTAATGTTTATTATATTCCTCATCATGCGTGTTGAATTGTCACTCCACCTCTACTCAATTGAGAGTAGTTATGAACTGTCTCGTCTAAGTCATCTAATGATATATTGTTGAATGATACTTTGGAACCAGGTCCAAAGTTACACACAAATATTGTGGAAGCTGTTACGTGCCATCGCCAAAGGTGTAGTTGTTTGTACAGACTTTATTCAAGTATCTATTTGTAAAGATTTTGCTCTTTACATTCAAATACAACATCGTATATTATACATTACCATAGAGATTGTGTACTTTAACAAGTTATTAAAACCAGCTTCACCGCGAATTTGAAAGTTTGTTGAAATTAATTGTAGTCCATATCAAGTTTAATAGAAGGCCTGTTGGTATACTTTGTATTGGTTTACTTACTTTATGTGATTGCATTCAGCTCTTCGAAATGTTGATTGGTTTTATCAATTGATAAAGACTTGCTAAGAATTCTACACACCTGTTTTGATAATGTGTTGAATTAGATTGTTTGTGATGAAAGAATATTTTCATTCTTTTGCTAAGCTATATAACGAACAATATTCATGTTTCTACAAAAGCAAATTCCTTGTTCATCATGGTCTTACTATAGATGTTTCCTGTCGGATTTGCACACGGGGAAGTTGACGCTGTTAGTGTTTTCGAGCGATAATCTTCTCATGTGGTAAGCTAATTTGTAGTTTAACAAATTGTAAATTTACTTGTGCATTCCTTAATTCGTTCATATTTGCTCTTCAGCTTCTTCTGTGGACATAATGCCTGATATACCGTAAGTTACCTGGAGCAAGGACAATGAATTACACTTCAAGGTTGATAAATGTGTTGTGGTATCATACGCACGTAAAAGGGATCCAATCATCTTTGAATATAGTATGCAAAACGTGATATTAGGACGAACCTGTCAAGTACGTGACTTGGGAGTTATATTTGATAATAAATTGACATTTTGTTCTCATATCAGTTTCATCACAAGTAAAGCCTTAAAAACTTGTTACGTTCCAATTTTGCTTTAAAATTTCTCTGGTTAATTCAATACCCGCTCGAATAAATTCCGTTGCCATTGTTCAATCCTTTAACATAATTAATCATAAATACGCTCTCTAATAATTCCTTAACTCAAATCTACTTGCTTGGAAACGACAAGTTTATGCTATAATTAAATAGTTTATATCCTGTTTTAGGTAACCTTCAATTTGTTAAACCTTCTGATAACGTATAATTGCTTTTATGTGTTTCATCTAAACATTCGTCTACATAGTGTATTGCACTATCCAATAAAACCAGTGGTTTTCAGTTTTAATCGCGCTTCGATAAGCGAGGATTTGCAGTTCAAATTCGTGTTATTTGAACCATTGTTGAATTTGATTCTTGCAGCTTGGGCGTCGACATATTTTCTACATTCTTCGTCACCGTATTTCAAAAGCAATGCGCGTTTGTTTTTTTTTCTGTTCGACAACTAGAAGGTGTCTAGAGCGTATTGCTTTTTTTAGGCGGAGGCCAAATGGGTTCTTTCTTTATGTAGACCAACTGCTTTTGTCCGTAGACCGTTGCTGCAGTTACAGTGACAGGGTAATGGATCCTGACTACCATGGTGTTGTTGTGCTGACTCACCCCCGACGGTTTGCAAGCTCCAGTTACGTGATAAGAAACGTGACACTGTAGGACTATTATTTGTTGCTGCTAATCGATATTATCGCTCTACAGTTGTGATGTACCATTGTTAAAAATGTTGGACAGACACACTCTTATTCTTTTATACTGATTGATTTATTTCACAAACGGTACTATGTACAATTTAAAAGATGTCTGACAAAAGCTCTCACACGTTAATTCTTTCCTACTAATTAGTTATTTTACAAAAATTATTAGGCGAAATTTTAAAAACGCTTGACAAAAGCTCTCACATATTGATTTACTACTGATTAATTTTATTTTGTGTGAAATACGAGATGCACACTGTATCTAGATTTCTAAATTGTACGTATAATATAATTGTTTGCTGTAAAATAGTAACTCTGAATTTATTTCTTTCGCTTGTTTGTACAGAATCCTTTATTTATTTCTATTTGTTAATAGATAATCGTGGGTGATGTGCTTTATTTTTTTGGTATTTAGGTGAATCCCCACACTCTCCTCGTTTGATAGTTAACCTGGTATTTACTTCTCTTCGGCTATGTCTAGATACGTAGCAAACTTATGGATTTATTGCAAGAAACACGAAAGATTTTCCTAATATAAATTGTATAAAATATCTATTCTTAACACTGTAAGAAGTGTACTTGAATATGCGTCGTTAATATGGAGTCCATACTATCACTGCCATATATATTCTATAGAAATAGTGCAAAATAAAGTAGTCTGCTATAAAAGAACACGGTTTTTATGATGCACAAATATCAAGAAGATGATTGTGTGAAAAATATAAACTCCCACGACTAAAAAATGAAGAAGAGTACATTATATTGTGTAAATATTGTCAACGATCCTAGCTGCTTGGCTAGAATTAATTTCAATGTACCTTCTTATACCACAAGAAGTACAAATACTTTTTATATCACACATCTTGCTCACAGCAATTACCACTTAAATTCTCCGTTGTATAGAATGGTTCAAAACAAGTGTGACATTTTTAATATTAGCGATAAAAACATAAAAACTATATTATTAAAAATTTTATAGCAAGTTTTGAATTTAATAACATTCTTGTTAGTATGATATATGTACTTTGTAATAGGGTATAAGTAAACCTGTTAAGTACTAAATAAATAAATATACCGTAAGGATGTTTCATCACCGTATAGATGGTTGATATTCACAAGGAAGTTTATACGTAACATTGTTGATATCTTAAGCTATTGCTGCTATATTTTAAAGAAAATTACAAGAACAATCTTTTGTAAAAAATTAAATTTCGCGTTGAAATCAGTCATGGCAAATGCATCGTACTTTTTCTTTTACAAAAATATAATAAGTATTGGGACATTTGACTCAGCTTGGAAAAATTTAGTAATGATGCCACTCTTTGGTGTTTGCAGACACAAGCATCTGCTGTGAACGTGACTCAGTTGCTGTTTTAAATTTCACTGCCGAAAAATAATGAGAAAATATTAGAGAGCAAGAAGAAAAAATATCTTAGATGTAAAATGAAGACAATCATCAATGCCATGGATCACTGAACCAAGTTCTTGCGGCATCATTGATTGATTGTAAGGTCTTGTAAGGTATCATATCTCCTCAATCTGGATTGGTGATGTCATAGAAATGTGATTCATATGGGAAAAAAGTTAGTGCCGCCACAATGGGCAAAACCCACATCCTCTATTAACCGTTTAACACCAGATACTATATAATACATTAAATACTATTTGGTGCTTAAAGATGATGGTGAAGCAGTCTTACATAGGTGTTACTCATAGTCAATTTGAACATAGACAATTTGAATTTGATAGTCAAAATACCACAGTTTATTCAGAAGTCTATTTGTTCTAATAATTATTATTGTATAGTATAATTAAAAATAATGCGTATCGTTATCACACACTTTTAAATTCGCTCAAATATAAGTTTTTTATAAGTTTGAAAATAAATGTGGTTGAAATGATTGCTGATGATGTAAATTACTTTACCGATCTTCTGATGTTGCAAAATTTGTATATGATTTGACCAACCTTGCTTAATGAGTGGTTAAATAAACTATAGATATTTCTGATATATTTAATTAAATCATAACAATGGTATTATCTTGAATACAGAATTAAGTCAACACTTGATGGCTGTTGATTAAGTGACTAAAAAAATAAAGAAAGCTCACAGCAGGAATTCAAGTGGGGTTTAGTTTCTGTTCAAATGATCTAACAAGCAAAAAGTTAATTCATTATTACACTATTATGGAAATAACATGTGGCAGCATATGTGATGTTATTAGCAGCATCTATAAATTCAACTGCATACAACTCACGTCTACCCGGGTCTGAGTGTAACACTAGTGAGACAGGAAATCATTAATAGCAATTTTCTGTTGTGTTACTTTCTTCAAGAATATTATATTCTTTACAACACCAAAGGTACTCATGGGTACAAAACTAAATATTGTCAACAAATTGCTATGCGCAGCAAGAGTTTAATTTGTATGTAATGGTTGTAGTCAAAAATTTAGATTAAAATATTATTTTAAACCATAGAAGAACGTTATTTGAGAGGAAATTAAACGTTACAAGAAATATTTTAAAACGGCAAGTGCAAAGTACTAGAAAGTAAAAACCGGCAGATGTTTACTTTATTTTCCACGACTTGTGACTATGCAAGAACACGTAATAAGTAACTTTATCAAGTATATTTTAGCCCTAAAATAAAAAATCGAAGGACTGAAGGTATTGGCTTATGATGGATAGACATTTGATTACTGATTTTGTTTAAATGAAATAAGACTGATACCAGAGCTGATTACGAGGGAAACAAATATATCATTGACAGTAGAATTGGATTCTTGTTTTTCTAGGGTCCTTTCCAAGCTCCTCAAGGTACTTTAAATCAATATTGTTTAGACAAAATCAATATAAAGCCAAAATTAAATAAAGATTGTTTTAATTTCCTGCTCACTTTTGTCCAGTTGAAATTATTAATTTCAACTTAAAACATACCGTATTTTACAGACTATACAACGCACTGGACGATGAGATACACCTCAAATTTATAATATTATTCTTAGAGAAATATATTTTAATGTTACTTTCGGATCATAATTTTTATTTATTGTTAACATAACACGTACTAGCAATATTCAGTTCATCTTCACTATCGGTACTATCACTGTTTCGTTAATGTCACCGTTCGTAATTATATTTCGTTCTCGCTGATATTACAAATCTACGGAATTCTATAATTTTAGATTCATATTCGGCCGGCATTTTTTGCTAGTGTGGTTTTTGTACGCATACATAACCCATGCATTTTCATAAATCTAAAGCACCAAGATGGTGATCCAGTAAAATCTAAACTTCCATTAGCAGTTGTCTATCTTTTCGTTTCAAAAATTATCATTTTCGTAGAAACAGATAAAAATATTTTAATGTTACTTTCGGACCATAACACGCACCCAAAATTCGAGTCCATTTTTCAATGTAAAAAGGTGTCTTATGGCCCAAAAAAGATGTTATTTACAATAAAAATTAAAAAGATATTTACTTTATATGTTCAGCTAATTTTTCAATTCGCTTTTGCATTTCCTCTTTCTCGTGGCCCTTTTGACGATGTTTATTTTCGGCATCTGTTCGTAAACGATACACATTGTCTAAACGATCCTGATCTGCTTTTTGTTCCCTATTTACAGAATCTAGTTCTTGCATATATCGAGCTGATCGTTTTGCAGCTTCTTCTTTCAACCGGTGATAGGTTTTTACCTAAATTAAAAATAATAATAAAGTGTGTAATGAGAAATAAAACATACCTGTTCATCTTCAAGGTGAACATCTCTACCCTGACTTTGGGATTCACCAACTATTGTAGTTTCATACTCATCTTTAGTTTGTTCTACTTCT
The DNA here is from genome assembly GCA_036346225.1 of Platerodrilus igneus. NCBI lineage: Eukaryota > Metazoa > Arthropoda > Insecta > Coleoptera > Lycidae > Platerodrilus > Platerodrilus igneus. Next base: position 2,224,558 of record JARFIW010000802.1, read on the forward strand.
CTCAGCTCATCTTCTAATTTGCGTATATCATTATTATGAGCATCATTTGCTTTACGTGCTTGATCCAATGTTTTTATAGCACCATCAAGCTTCTTTTGCATGTGAGTCACACGTTCTTTTGCTTTAATAAATTGTGGTCGCTTTTTTGAAATTTCTACTTCCTAATAAATTATTAAAAGTTATTTTTAATTGTTATTACAATAAACTTGTTACATACCACTTCACGAATATCTTGTTCAATTTTAGCTAATTCCCTACTAAGTCTACCCTGCTCTTTCTTTTTGTCTTTCAACACTTCTTCAGACTTCTCCTTCTTACGTTCAATTTTTTCAACTTCACGCTGTTTATGCTTCAGGTCTCCTTCAAGATTTTTCATTTCACGTTCATTATGAAAAAGACGAAATAGTTGATGTTCAACTAATTTATCATTCTATAAAAAAACCAAAAAATACATATTTATTAAGCCACAAAAAAACAATCGAATTGAAATAATTCTTCAAGCTTCTGTGATTACATTAAAATAATAAAAACTCTGTATGTTGTAGGTGGAAATACACGAGTTTACTCAATGGGCGAATATAATTAATGTGTGGTGAATTGTATTATCAAGCAATAAATCAATATTGCTATTATAAATATGAATCATCAACGTTTCATCCGAGACGCTTGAGGTATATTGTAATCACCATATATTCCAAGTACTAAATGGGGGTAATGTTTTGCCAACACGGGAAGGTATTTAATCTTCAAATGTTTCCACATAAAAGAAAACCCAAAGATGTTGGACACATCATACTTTTCACCCAATCATTTCCACACTGCCGTGCACCCAAACGTACGTTAAATTCCTCACTTTCCACAAACCTCTTGACCTGTTTTACCTTTTGTCGAGGTGAACCGTGCACTGCATCATTATACAGAGCACAAAGATTTTAACAGGTATCAAATAGCAATCATAAATAAATTAGAACTCAGTAACAAAACAGATACATCACTAGTTGAAGCTGATATAAAAAAAATAATAAAATTCTACGAACAACAGGCTTCTGAGTTGCTATTACCCATTGAACAAGTTTTTCGAGGTATCTCAGTTAGTATATTGCAGTATCAGAATTGCAAGAATATTTCAAGTCAAGACGAATTCTTCCTTGATGTGAGTCTACCGATATACTAAAAACATATTCCACAAGTTCCATGTTACCAAACAGAAGAACTAAATGAAAATAATCATCCAAACATCAAGTAAAGATAAAAAAACATGATAAAAAAATTAATACAACAATCCCATAATAGTCATCATCATTTTGTTTTCGACCTTCCTTAAGGTCGGTTTGACGCAGCTCTAACTTCTTTTTATTCTGTGCTAATCTAAAAAGCTCTACATACCCTACACAACCTAAATTTCTAATAATTTTACTAATATAGTTTGGTTTAGGTCTTCCTATATCTTTTTCCTATCCAGCTGGCTCTACATAGATATTAGCAACCTAACGGTTGTTAAAGAACTCTAACATGTTTAATGATTACCATTTATAAGGAAATTAAATATAACCTGGTTATCCGCTTCAAAAAAGGAAAAGTGTTAAATTATATGTTATGGTAAGGCTTAAGCAACGAATCGCTGCCCATAATAGTAGAATTTAATAATAATGGAACTTCTACAACCAACGAAACTGAAGAAATTAAAGAAAAAAGCTCAAAATATGAATCAAACTCAGACAATAGTCCACCAACCAACGAAACCCAAACTGAAAAAAATAATTCACTTCCCTTATACAATAGTCTCAATGACGACACAGAAATTGACATGGTCAACGGGAGCTTAAAGACATGTCAAAATGAAGACTGCAAAACAAATGTTATACGAGACAACACAAAGCAGACATGAATTTGGAAAAAGTGAAAGTTCCGTGCAATCCTTTTTAAACCATTTCTCAACATGTGAGTTACTTACTGGAAATAATAAAGTAAAATGTGACATGTGCACAAAAAGAAATTACAAACCTAGTAAAAGAACTGTTTATTCCAATACCACTAAACAACTTCTTATCTGCAATCCACCCGCTATACTGATTTTACACTTAAAGCTGAATAACCATGTTTCTTTTTCAATGCAGCTAGATTTAACGCCATTTTGCTCAAAACGATGCCCAAACCTCTCATTGTTTATTTTTATTCAAACTAAAGTTTTATACACACTATATGGTGTTGTAGAACATATATATGCAATTCACGGTGGACATTATGTCTCATACATAAAAGTAAGAACTCCGTTAGAAAACGATAGTTACCATTGGTAATTTTTACTCAAAAATTAAAAAAAACCCTCGACTTCGTCATGTAAGGACATCGAAACCAATATTGAAACACCTCCAGGAAAATGGTACTATGTTAGTGATATCTACCTCTCAAAGGTGCATGAAAAAAAGTTCTCACAGGCATGTCAATTATTCTACGAACAAATCTTATAATAAGACTTTTATTTAATTAAGTATCCTAATTTTTATTTTTAATTATCTACTAATTGCTTTTAGCTACATTATGTATTATATATACGCTTGATAAAAAAAAATTATGACCGCAGAATTAATGTGTTTTTAAGATATTTTTATGAAAGATAATATATAGAGAAAATTTAGGAAACCGATCTATGTGGAATTATGAAAGATAATATATAGAAAAAATTTAGGAAACCGATCTATGTGGAATAACCATCTTCCATGTAGAAATAACATCAAAAGGAATTGCTGCGACAAGACTGCTTTATCTCGTAAATCCCAGACTTAAGTTACTTGTTAACTTTATCTTTCGGATTTCCCAAAAGTATGGGATTTACAAGGTAAATTGTTCTGCTGCACTCAAAAATATATTGGGTAAATGAAGCGTAGTGTCAAGACTCGATTTAATGAACACATTTTAAAATTTAAACGAGGTGATTATGACAAATAACGAGTTGCTCAACATATTTATGAAACTAGCCATCCCATTACATTAGAAAACGTTAGAATGATTAAGTCGTTGTCCACACATTCGGAGTTAAACACTTATGAAAGTATTAACATAGTTAAGTTTAGCATCATGGTATGAACGCAGATAGAGCGCAATTAGGACTCACAACCTAATTGGCAAGGAGAATATCCTCTGAAGCAGAAACTAGCAACTAGCTTAAATTTTAGTAATTGTAAAGTTTCACTTCAGCCTAATTGGTGAGTAGAATATCCTCAGAATTGAAACTAGCTTTAATTTAAGTTTAACTATCAGTTTGGCAGTGTAAGGTAGCTGCTTTCTACCGATGATGACCACTTAGTGGTCAAAATACGTATTTAGATGTATTACACTGAAAAAAGAAAATTGAGACAAAGGGTTATAAGTTTACATTAAACAACACGCCATAGGATTCCTTTGATATCTAAAAATATATTCAATTAAAAAATGAAATTAATTTGATTAGATTTCTAATTTATCAAATAAAAATGTTTAAATTTTTCAAAATAATTTTCAACTCCTTTACAAAATAATCTGAAAAGAAATACATTACCTAACTGATGTAAAAATTTGTTCAAAACCCACATTCTGAATATAATTAGTTTTGAATTTTAACATCCACTGAACTAATTAAAAGAAATTGAGGCTAAATAGTACAGTGACATGTATGGGTGCTAAATATCTTATAATTATCCTTCTGGGTGGAAGATAGTCACAGAAATATTTAACAGAAGCTATTTCTATAGTACCATATAAAATATAAATATTGAAGTTATAAAGCTTACCAAATCATCTTTTAACCTAGCATATTTATCGGCCTCTTCCTTTTCAAGTCTAGCTTCTTTTCGTTCAGCATTAATACCTTTCTTCTTCTGATAAGCAAAATTTATATCCTCCTGAGCTTTTTGCATTTGAGTTCTTAATTTTTCATATTCCTCTTTCAAGGCTCCTGAACTAAAAATAGTAACAAATATTATCTATCCAATAATCTATTTAAATTAGAAAAGTGGAATATTAGAAATACAATAGGCTCCTTGAAACAATTTTATGTTAATAAATTCATTTATACGAATTGTTACAGACCACGTGCAAATATTGCAAAATGTAAAAGAAAGCATAAATACATAACTGGCTTAGACTGTTGCATGTTTGCTGTCACTGCATTTATCACAACTAAGTCTATTATTTTAACGTAACAAATGTTTCATGTTAAATATGGACTTCTCGTAATTCTATCCTATTGTGGATGAATTCGTTGAATTCAATTAGTAACATACATTAGTCTGAGAACATCTAGCAAGTGAGGGTCACCGTACAGCCCACGTATTGCAATTATCGGACAGAAGTATAATGAGAATTTTGCAATACGATTTGTGTTATCATCCCTACAAATTACAAGTTAGTTTTAAGATCAACGATAGAGATAAATTATTGCAACTAAACTTTGTAAATCAGTTACTTGCAAAAATGAATGAAACTGTTGATTTATTATCAAAGTCACATATGTCTGAATTTCTGTGTGTACATTAATAAGCAAAATTACCGCTGTTGGGTTTCTGCAAATCCTCCAGGTGCACAAAAAGACATTGCTACGCGAAACAGTGATCGTGTAGTGCACTGTGTCTGCAGGTTGTGCCATCAATCCGTATTTTTTGAACACCATAATGGGGTTGCAATACAAGTGAATGGTGAACGATACTGAGAAATGCTATGCAATAATTTGTTACTAACTCTGCAGCATCAGAACATGAACATAAATAACATTTGGTTACAAGATGATGCTTCGAGTCATACAGCACGGGAAACAATGGCGTGGTTGCGAACAGTTTTTAATGGGAAGTGACCCGTGTGATCTCCTGATGTTGTTGCTCCATACAGCTTACATACACTTCAAGAGTTGAAAGACAAAATACGGCAAGACATCAGAGAATTAAACGACCATCCAGAAGTTCTACAAGGGGTTTATAAGGAATTTTCATCAAACCTTGCAGGCACTTGTTAGAAGCGATGGTGAATACTTAATACTGTCTGTTAAATACCCACTGCTGAATTGCTGCATGATAATCACAGACAGTGATTTGATTTTCGACATCTTAAATGACACGGTCATTGTTTCATCATTGGCATGCATCGCAGAAATAAGATTTTTTTGTTGCCAGGTTATCAGTAATGTTTTTGAAAAATATGTTGTTCCGTAGTGCACAGAATATTGGATATTTTACCAGGGAGGCAAAGATTAGATGATCTAACACAAATGGGATTCTGTAATTTATTATCACAACTTGTGCCGAATTCCTACAGTAAAGTAAAGTGAGCAAAGAAAATCACCCACGCCAAATACCGCAACAAAAGAAAGGAATCCAAACAATGCTGTGCTAGCTAAAAAGTCGCAGAGTGTGGTGGGTCACAAAGAAGAAAAACGAAAATTTCAAGAAAGGAATTTTATTTACGAAACCTCTAATTATATACATGTTACAAAAAATAGAAACCAACCCGCATAAAAAACAAATTTATCCAAAACATATCCTGGAGGATGTACACAGTGCAAAAGTCGATGCAAAAATTCAGACGATTTGAGCAAAGTAAGTTCAATTTCCACACAGGAATATTTACAATTGTGTGCTGAGTAACCTTAAAAAATTTAAAAAAGAAAATTCAGACCCAATTTTCATTGAGGGAAATCACCAAAACGGTGCAGAGAACAGCAAGCCTTACAGTTTGAGATGAGGTTCCTGTTTTAAGCTTATCAAAGCTTGGTTTTGAAGGTTCTGATAATTCACAGTTGGGGCACAACAACTTTTCTTAGTCAACATATGCTGAATCATGTTTTGCACTATAATTTAGAAATCGACAAAATCCACTAAAACTTTCCATTATAAAACACATTACTTAGTAATTGAGCAAAGATCATTTTACTACTGCTCGACTGAATACGAAAATACCATCACACGAATTTATTTATCTTCCATTAAAATGTGTTAAGTGTTCACTTCTAGGTATTAGAATTATCATCCGACAGGTGCGACAGGTAAACTAATCCAATAGTTTCATAATTTTTATGATCTTATATCACTGTTTCACTAAAACATTCCACAAATTGTAGTTTACGTTATTAAAGGAGATAACATATTTCTAATTTTACATAAACGAAACTAATTGTTTCTTAAAAAGAATCATCCGAGATATATGAAGATATACGAAGTAACGATAAGCGAGCCAGAAATAACCTTGTAAAAAACACGTACATAACTCATTGTAATATTTCCGAAAACAAATGTTACTGATAATCGAATACCACAATTACACACTATATCACAATAAAATAGATGAAAGCATTTTTAAACTACAACTAAATATTTTAATAAAATCCTACGAGGTGATTAATAAGAAATCGTTTAAATTAAAAAAGTAGCCAAAATCGTTAACAAAAATTCAAATGTAGGAACTGCACATAACATAGTACATCACAGAATAGTAGTCTAAGAGACTTTTATGACTGCAGTGCTTGTAGATTATCTACACGAGCTCAAGACTGGGCCTAACGATGCTCCAAAGCAGGAAAGACTTAAGTTAGTGAAAAGCATAGGCACAGGAGATTTGGAAAAAGAGAACCAGAGCAACCGCAAGCAACCCAAAACACGTAAGAGGCAAATAAGCGACAGCGAAGAGGAAGATGACTTGGAGGCGGAGGAACAGCATATCAACACAAATGATTATGAAATTGGAGAAAGTTCTGCTGAGCCAGCCAACATTGTTCTTGATTCATTCAGGAACTGGGATGTAGGACAATTTATCATCACAAAATATGAAACAAATAAGAGAGATCGATTTTATATCACTAAAATTATTGAAATATCAGGGACTGAGATAGTTGTAAGTACATTGCGTAAACATCCATTCATGAAATCTTTGTTTTTCATTTATCCAAATATTCCGAATGAGTCTGTCATAAACAGGGAGCTGATTGTCCGACAAGTTAATTTAAAATCACTAAAGTGAAGCAAACATTTCTTCTTGCTTAGAAAAAACGAAATGGAAACACTCCAGTGAGAAATTTTTGTGTGTTCATTCATTTCGTAAATTTTTTAATTCTGTTTTTTAAGTTTTATTTTTGCCTGTATTTTTATTTTTAAGTATAGTTTGTTTATTTAAGGTTTACGTCATTAAGAAATCAATGGCTGTGTAAAGCTTGTCCAAAGAATATACGTTTTTATATTTCTTAAACTTGTTTTATTGCAAAATTCTGCAAATATAGGTGGTACCTTGGTACCTACATATAATTTTTTAATTTTTTACTGATCGACTACATCCCGAACAATCCTAAAGTGGGAAATGTGCATTTTAAAACGAGTGATCGGCTTCACCCCGAACCCGAGGTGAAGTCGATCACCTTTTAATTCAAAATAAAAAAAAAGTTGCATCCATGACCTATGTCTCCAGTCAACCAATCAACGACCTAAGTATCAAGGAAGTTATATTTTTAATTGCATTAAAATATAATTATTTGTTATTCAGTTATCTCAAAAAAACGTATTTTTTTGATCGACTTCACCCCATTTGACGGTAGCTGAAAACTTAATAAAATAACTTTCCACACATTCAGTAATTAATAACTGTTTCAATGAGCTCTCATATGAGTATTCCAAACAATTTTATGTTTTTCCTACGGATTATTATGAAGTGTATGCTGTTATTAAATCTTTACGTAATAAATATTCTACTGGTAATGACTACATTCCGGCATATGTGCTTCCTGCTCTCCCAATAAATATTTTGGGATATCTTGTTAACCTAATTAATGAATCTTTTGAAAGAGGCATTTTTCCATCTTGCTTCAAACATGCCATCATTGTACCATTACATAAGGGAGGAGAATATGTAGTGGATAATTTTAGACCTGTCTCACTATTATCCACATTTTCTAAAATAATCATAACTCTAGTTAAAAATCGCCTTATACAATTTTCCAACAAATTTAAAATTCTAACTCCACTACAGTTTGGTTTCACTTCAAATAGGTCTACAACGGATGCTATGTACAATTTCTTAGAGCAGCTATATTCTTCTTTAAATAAGAAAAATACGTCTTTAGTTACATCATTTATCGACTTAAGCAAAGCATTTGATTGCATAAATCATAACATTTTAATAAATAAAATGACACATTATGGATTTCAAGGAATTGCAAAGAAATGGTTGATTTCATATCTAGAAGGTAGAACTTAATGTGTAAAACTTGTAGATAATCAAAAAGAAATTTTTTCAACAAATCTAAGTTTAAAATTTGGCATCCCCCAAGGTTCTGTTTTAGGTCCAATTTTATTTTTATTCTATATTAACGACCATGTTTCATGTATAAATTTTGCAAATTGTACATTATACGCGATGATATTAGTTTAAATTGGAATGACTTCACTATACAAACCTTGGAGAATAATATTGCAACTGATACAAAATCATATAGAGAGTGGTGCAAGGCAAATTATCTCACAATAAATTCTCTTAAATCTTCATTCATAATTTTTAAAACAAACTCTCTACTCACTAGAATGAATGGAGTATCAATTAATGAAGTCTGCTCAACCAAATTTCTAGGTTTAACCGTAGACCATAAACTAAATTGGACAACTCATATTCAATCACTTACTAGTAAATTAGCATCCAGTTGTTATGCAATTAGAACTGTTTCGCGACAAATTTCCACTGAATCTTCACTTAAAGTGTATCATGCCCATTTTGAGTCCCGTATACGATATGGTATTGCATTTTGGGGGAATGCATCAAATGCAAATATTGCCATAATATTCAAATTACAAAAACGAGCTATTCGTAGTATTTGCAATGCAGCATATGACACACATTGCAAACCATTATTCCAAAAACTTAAAATATTAACTTTATACTCATTATATATCTATGAAACCCTAATCCTCTTTTACAAAAACAAAAATAAATTCATCACACCAAGTACTTTTCACAAACACGATACCAATAAAAATATACTTACCCACTGATCTCTTCAAATAAAGAAGTCATTTCCTTAGGATTCTTCATTGCAATGGACTCCACTGCACCTTGAAAGACCAAAAAATTTTTTGCTTTCACATTAATTCGCAGCTTTTCTAATTCGTTCAAATATTCTTGATTAGACACAATCTAAAATTTAAATTAATGACAAATTAAGCTTTTACAAAAATAATACAACTTAAATTCAATAACAGTTAATAAAAGAATAATGTTGCAAAGCAATACATACAGAATGAAAACAAAGAATATGAGACAGACTTATGGCTGATAAAAAATATAAAAATAACAGGATATTATGAAATAATTTTTTTTATGAAAATGCATTTTAAAAATGGTAGAAGACATTAACGTTTTCAATTGTTTATGTTTTCTGTCTATAAATAAAATTTTTTCACATATTAATATAAAAAAGAGATTGTTATGGTATACCGAGTGGGTAAGGAAGAGAGCAACGAAAGTAACGTAAGTAGTTTGCACCGATTACCACAACAAAAAAAGGAAAGAAAAGAATTATATGCTAACTAACCATAAGGGTGGGGGGTGGATTGCGTAGTAAAAGAGAAACCTAAGACTGATTTGCCCTGTTGATATAGAAGAAATTAATTGCTAGTAAATAACAGGAAAAAAATAAATAAGGACAGCATGTTTGACTGTTAAAACACTAAATCAATCCAAAAAGATAAATATATACCAATAATAATAATAATAAGAAAGCAAAAAAAAACAAAATAAATAAAGACACAGTAATGGTACAATGGCATTTTTTTAAACAAACAAAATTTAAAATAAGTGATTTTGTGCATCCGTTTCAGTAAATTATTGTGATGCAAACACAATTAGGAATGCGAAAAAAATATTAAAAATGTAACAGATCAAAACAGAAACCTAAAGTACAAATCTTTATTCTGCAGGACACTAGCAAAATATTTGAATATTTTTGTATCTATCATTAAACTTCCATAAAACAAATACCTTATGATTTGAATGAAACAATTTATAGAAATTCATATTAATAATAGTAATTAAATAAAATTGACCTAATTGTAAAGGCCATATTAAATCACCAAACAAAAGTTATAAAAGCACATTATGGGCTGAATCATTGTTAAGGTAACTACATGCACACATTTTAATTTTATCCTTTTGCATACCCCTGTAATACAATTGCATGTCACTTGCAGTTCTTGTTCCGGTACAAAATATAATTAAATAACAAATATGCGAATTTACACGTGTAGCAAATCATACGTATAGAATATTGGCTTATACAAAAAAATTTGTATCGGCACATGGATGAACCTTTATACTTATCCACCTGATCATATTAGTAGTTCACTATTATAAATATCTAGTAGGATTTATTCAGTTAATAAAAACGACAACAATTAAATATTATGGTTAGGGCTTCAAAACTTATGGATAAGATTGACGCAACTTGTGTCTGCTAAACACCAAACATCTACTATATGCGAGTAAAGTGTATTCAAGACAGGGTGTCTATAGTAAACAAGAATCATCAGCACTAGGACGCCAAAAATGAATCGACTGGTAATTTTCAATACAACCTAACTATAAAAACCAAGCATAACAGAAAAGGAGATACACAACATACACACAATTTTAACCAAAAGCAAAACCTAGACTAAACCAGCTAAAAATAAAATTCATACTAGTTACACATTAAACTTAACCTCTCTTACCAATCTCACTAAAAAAACAAAAAGAAGAAGGCGTGAAAACTGCTGGTTTCAATTCAAAACTCGAGAAACTTGCACATTCGGGAATGTCATACAGAGTGGAATGTGAAATTCAGTTTTAAAAATAGTTTATTTCGATACCAAAAGTTACCTATCAATTAATTTATCAATATCAGGTTTGATGGTAATACCTTTAGAAGTATAGAAAGAATGAGTAACAAGGCAATACTAGAATCTAATTTAAAGAGTGATCTTTCGAAATTTAAATAAGAAAATCTCACAGAAAATCTATTACAAACCTTAGAAATAAATTCAAACATTTTAACGCTAATAAATAATATCTATTTGACCATGCAAAGATAGATTAGAATCAAATTTATAACAAAAGAAATAACAATTATGTTTAAATCAAACAATAAAAATCAAGAAATTACCAAAACGTCTCTTATAATTTTTTTTACAAAAGATAGGAGCAAAAGTTTTGGAATATTTGAAAAGTCTAACTGTATGTAAATATACGGAAGTGTGAAATTGAATGCAACAAGACACACAAATGACTTTTCTGATAATGAATAAAACTGAAACATTTTATAAAAGGCGTCTCATACACAATTTTATTTTAACGTTTCTTTTTTATATAGTTTTTGTTTCGATTTCTCGGTGCTTATTTTGTGTGACAGCATCTTTGTTTAAATGAACATATATATACCGGGTGTCCCAACGCATACGAAACGCTCGATTACTGCTTAATGGTAACGTTTAGCGAAAAAACTTTCAAATAAAAATTATGTATACTCAAAATGACTACAACATAAAATTAATTAGTATTATACAGGGTGCTCAATAAAAAGTTATTTACCAAAGTTATGTTTTTTTAAATGGAACACCCAGTATTTTATTACAAATTCTATTTGCTCGTATCAAACTATGGTAACTTTTATCAGGATTACGTATACCTAAATCTCATAGTTGTAGAGATATTCAACTTTTTTCAAAATCGCATGATTCATTAAAAAATTTTGTAACACCATGATTTAGATGATGCTGAACATTTAACCTTTGTAGAGGAATGGTATAAACTTGTAGTTAATGGAAACATAACACTAGTTATCAAAATAATATACAAGGTGCCCATTGCATCGTTTCCCGTTTATTGAACAATTAACGCAAGGAATGTCGCTTATTTCAAATGGAACACCCTGTATATTTTCAAGTAGTAAACTGCAGAATTAAATTCTCCATTAAACAATATTAGGTTACCCTATATTCATATTCAACCATTTCCGAGTTATTAGCGAATAATTAAAAATGTTGGTACATAATTCTAAAGTTGGGTAATTTACTTTGATCACAGGTGGCACGTCGCCTACCAAATAATATTAACTATTTGACTTCGTTGCCACAGCAACCATGTTTAACTTTTGTTTTTGTTGTTTATCAGTTTTGTATCTGTGTTGTTGTGAGGTGAACATTTGTAAAATGAAAATCTATGGTCTTAACGAAAGGATTGATATGATATTGGTAGTTGGCGAAGCTGAAGAAAATTGTCTATTAGCTTCAGCAAATTCATCAAGATTTTTGATCTTGGTGGTCTAAAAAGTATTTGTATATGCTCCAATATCGGTCGAAATGGCACAGAACGTCTTCACAAGTTTAGGTGGATACCTTAGTGCTAGTTAAAGCTGATAATGTTCCACCCCTTCAATGGTCCGATGACGTGTTATTGCACTACATCCAGGAGCCGATGAGGTCATTGGGATTGTCATTCTCAAAACTGCAAAAGGCAAACTGAAGCGCCCTGTTGCTAAGCTCTGTCCTTTACCTTCGTTGAAGATGTTCCTTTATCTTTCTTCGTATAATTTTTTGTTTTGGTTTTGTTCGCGTAAATATTTCCTGGGTTTTCTTATATTTATTTTTTTCCATTTCGTTCCACCCTTTGTAGTTATTTTCTTTTCAAAAATGCCTGTCATTTTGGTGCCACATTTGCAATTATAGTTAAAACTAACTTTAATTATCGCATAAGATGTAGCTTGCAGAGTATATATATATATATATATATATATATATATATATATATATATATATATTTATTGCTGTTACTCGCAGCCCCTACGATTGGGTGCAATAAATTGCTGTGATATTCTCGTCCCACGACTTGGGCGTACATAAAATGCTGTGTTATACTTTTATACCACTCAAGCACTTGTGAAAATGTTGATTTATAATTTTCTTTTGCCTCGACTAGCTGATTCAATTAAATAAAGCACTTCTACAATACACAGTATAATGATTGAATATTTACAATCCTTTTAAATATCTTCTCCCTTTTTAAATCATATACATCTGTCAAATTTTTAGAAAATCAAGCCAGCAAAACGAGCTTTTTTATTTACCTTTAAAGACCTATTGAAACGTTTCAAGATGTCTATGCTTTTCATAAATTTACACAAGAAACCCCAATTTGTCGGCTCTCACACTTTAAATTATTATTGAGATAAAACAGTTTAAAAATAAATCATATCCAAAATATTTGAGATAAAACAGTTTAAAAAATAAGTCATATCAAATTTTCTAACCTGAAGTGGTTTTGTAGGTGCTCCTAAGAATTGAAGTCGATATCCAAATCGTTATTGGTGCGTTTTTCATTTCCGCAATAGAATATTTACCATCAATTTGCTTGTACAGGCAGCATTCTCCAAAATTGTATTTCTGATTGTAATGGCGCGTAATTTAAAGTTCTAACAGGAATCGTAACATTATTTTGATTGTAATTTAAGATGGTAATGGTAGTTTTCGGATGTTAATCACGATGATAATTAAGATGATAATTGAGATTGTAATTCAGATGGTAATTGAGAGCCGTCTCAGAAGTACGGCACTTTTTGCACAATTATACACTCTAAAATTTCACTGTTAATTTAATTTATTATTCACGTAAATATTTAGCACTTTCAAGTATAGTAACTGCCCAGTTTCAAAGTATACTCTTGGATATGTGTTTTAATCGTTTGTACTGCTATATACAGTGTGCGCGCAACTAATAATATTTATAATAACCCATTTACTCTTCTAATATCTATAATTCCTTGCTTCTGTTACTTGGGAGTTTCCCTTGCTTATTTTACGACTCCAATGACTTAACCTACCCCTAAATTAACCCTATAATTACAGCAATATATATATATATATATATATATTTTATAGTATAATCTATAATTTTTACCATGATCAACCTTCAAATACTTTATGTTGTGGTGTGGCACGGCAATTGTAAAGAGGCTGGTGTGATCGTAGGTATGGGGTTATAAAACTATTAACATTTGAGTTCCTCCAAAGGTAGACAGTTCCTCGTACTGCCGCCATCACTTAAATTTGAAGTATTACTGGTAAGTACGTGAAGGTTCTATTTATATAAACTTTGCTCATGTTTACACACCCACTAGTTCTGCCATCTGTGATTATTGAAGTTAACCAAAACACTAGATCTAAAGATAGCGGTTAATTTCGGCGTTTACAAAGATTGCACATGCAATAGTGTTAAGTGAACACATTTAAATTACTGTTTTACTGAATTTTGTTATTCCAATGATATTTCTAACTAATAGTTCTATTATGATGTTTAGGAATTGTGATATAAAAGCAAGAGTTTTGCCGAGCATACATGTTACACAACAAGTGTAAAAACAAAGCAACTTATTTTTGCTTTATGTCATAATGCGGTTACGATTAAATAAATCAATAAATAGTTTAAACAAGCAATATCAATAAATGCAACATAAAATAGAGAATTTTATTATATTTATACATAATAAAGCTAATACTTACACTATTATCAATTCTGTATTCAGAAGAGGATCCATTAACAGAACGTTGAAAACTTTTCTCAGTTCCCAGTTCATCATCCAAAACAAAAACAGCAGTTACCGAAGCACTGAAAAATAATAAAGGTATGTAATGCGATTAACTTTCTTTAAACAAGTTGAAAAATATTGAACTTTAATACATCTAATTCTGAGCAATCCATGAAAAACTAAAGTAAACCAAACCATGTTTATTTTTATTTTATGTAATTAAAAAACATTAGTTTAACTAGTCAGTGCTCACTTCACTTGCCGTTCATAAAAACTGACGCTCTTTAAAAATACCGGTTATTTATACAACGAATTATGCTTCCATACTGATATCCATAAGATTTATATTCGTAGAAAAGGAATATTAACAAGCCCTGCCTTTAAATATAGTTATCTTCAAAAGATCTTTTGTGTTTAATCATGTAAAATACTACTATTACTTCAAAGACAAAATGATTAACGTTATCAGGTATAAAATTTGCACCCTTCCTTTTTACAGGTAGGAATGGGTGTACAACAGAGTCTAAACAAAACTCTGACGGGACTAGCATCGACCTTTTGTGGCTGCAGAAGATTGCAAAAGACTATATCTCAGGGATTTTTACTCGTAGATATTTTGAGAACAAAGTTAAATTTTATCCAGACAAGTTATAGGTATATAATTAAAAATATGACAAAAGAAAATACCTTAATACAACTTATATATTGATGTTTAGTTAATAACATTAGAAAAGCAAAATATATACCCTTATTTCTTACAACCAGATAAGATATTAGAAAATCTAAAATTATTATTGTACTTAGACACAATTTGAAATTAACGTTCTTAGTAAAAAGAAATCATAAATACGATTGTTGTATTTAACATAATCAAGAGAATTTGTATTAAACATTTAAATTGGACATTACCTCATACTCCACAAAAATTTTTATGAAAGCTTTTGTTTACACTTGTAAGGTTATACCCGGAAAGCAAATGTAATATTAAATTAGTTAAGATAATAGGTAAGTAAAAGTATGACTTTAAATTTTAAAGGAATTATTTTTCTAGATATTTGAGATTAAAACTGGAACATATGCACATTGTTCCGTCACAAAAGTAAGATAAAGCTCATACCTGTATTTATGTAATATGAAAGAAACGTATATTTAAGTATTGAATTCCGGCTTGTTCGAAATTATAGAAGTTTCAGTTTGTTCTTACGGCTTTGTTGA
Organism: Platerodrilus igneus; assembly: GCA_036346225.1. Lineage (NCBI taxonomy): Eukaryota > Metazoa > Arthropoda > Insecta > Coleoptera > Lycidae > Platerodrilus > Platerodrilus igneus. Next base: position 2,240,333 of record JARFIW010000802.1, read on the forward strand.
GGCGAACACCATCCATTTAGTTTGGTTGTTAACCTCAAACTTCAAATTTGTAAAAGCCAAACCTTTTGTTCCACAGCCATATGTTTTGTTAACGAATGTTTAATTTATTTTTAGAAGGTAATTAAACGGCAACATAAAATTCCTGAACGATAATAGATAATATTTGTAGGTAGTAGAATTAATGCATTAGGCTTAGGTAGCCTAGCATGTATAGTTAAATATTTCACCAGAGGATCCTAGAAAATAAATGTGTTACAAGAATTAAGTATTGTAATACGCAACGAGGAACAATCTGAAAATTTATCGCTTAACAACTTACCATTATTAAACATTTTGAACGGGTAATTCAGGTCGGTTTTTTGTATATACATATACTAATATTCTAAAACGATATTTTTGTATTTCAACAAGAATAAAAGAAAAGACACCTTTTACATACGAGGTACGACATCTTGACCTTAGAAAGAACCTCTTTATCAGGAAACGGGATGTGCTCAAGAAGGCAGTCAGATATCAAGAGAGCGAAAATTTATTCTGGTTTGAAGATAATCAAACATTTTGAGAAAGGGACAAACAAGAAAACCATCCTAAATGACAAATTCATTCATACATCAGTTGTGTACTTATGGACATTATTCAGAGGTTTACAAATTAGAAAATACATAAGATCATAATTATTTATATTATTTATACAAAAGGAGGAACATTAAATTAAAACTAAAGATCGACGTATTTATTTAGTGTATTATTTTATAATACTAAAAGGAAATGTTACACAAATCAAAACTAACTTGTGATTGTAAACGGTATTAATATAAAAGTAAAATGAATAATACTTTTATGTGTAACATGGTGAGGCAATGGTGAACTGACATGTTACAAATTTAAAACTTACCTGAAAATTTTTATATAAAACTACTAGTGCTAATGATTCTTCCCAATTTGTATTTACTTTTCTTAATAACTGTTTTTGGCAATATGCGGTGCCTTATTCTTTTTCGTACTAGTGCAATAACTAGGTTAACTGGCAGAGGCAAACAATTTCTAGCCTAAAATGTGCTTTTCTACATATTGAGCACACAAAGAATTTGATTAATCTTTACATTTTGGACTATCCACAGTTCAAGAATAATGCTTTTGTGTACACATATGTATCTGTTTATATGTATGTTAACACGGTAACTTGAGAACATTTTGACAAAAATCAGTCAAAATATATATAATACATGTATTACAGCAAAGCCAGAATGGAGGCTAACATGATAGATTTCTCAAAACAATAAAAATTTAATGTGAAATTTTTGTCAATTCTAATAGTTACCCACATTCATGTACCACAAAGCAGACTTTAGAACGCTGTGCAACATGGTTCTGTGTTTGTATGTAGCAAAGCCTCCACACATGAGAAAGGCAGTCCTGTAGACACTGGTGTCCTTTCTATTAAAAAACATAATTACTACGATTTGGTTGACACTAACCAAATATCAAGTATCAGAATTATAGCAAGGCCTGAAACTATTGTCAATTTTTGTATATTAATTGTGGATTAGATGACACAGCATAAAGACAATTTATATGTTTATGTGTTTAATTACACTTTTAATATTATCCTGGCCTAACAGAAAATATTTGTAATTCAAAGTATGTGAGAAAATTGAATCGAGACTTCTCTGGATTTTTTATACTCTGATCAAGCATACAAAACACAATCAAATCTAGTAGTATTTGAAACAATATGATTTTGTCAAGTTCAATATTCGGTGTTTCAATGATAACATATTTTTTAAACAGCATATACTTTTGTAATTTGATAAAACGTTATCACTTACTTTATACCATATCATAGGATACAGTTAAGTCAATTGAGTATACTTTTTGTACGTCACTTACTTTTAGAACTACACAAAATTAGATTTATTTTGCAGTGTGCTTTAATTAAAGACTGTTTTTATAATACTGAAATCCAAGCGCTGCGTTTGAGAAAATAGAAGTTCAAATCTAAACAAACTTTTTTCTTCCTTAATCAACACAATATCACTAAAAGCTCTATAATAACTCTGCCAACCAAATGCGCAAACGTTCCCCCTGGCAAGACTATTTATCTATTTATTTTTATTTACACATTCAACAAAAAATAAAGTATGTCATATTACCCACTACATGTGTAACTTAAGCTTAGTTCATACAACGACGAAATTCGTAATTTTTTTTATCAGAATAAAATGGTGGCTGTGCATTTCGTAAGAATGTTGAAAAAGTTCAACATTTTTGCAAAATTTGCATACTTCCATCATATTAAATGTCACTTTTGCCAGGTGCTCATTTAAATTTCACATAACCTCCATATTGTAGATTTTCCTTTTCCTCCATATTTATTTATTTATTCAGCAACTACTCGACAGAATAAAGCCATTTCAGAGAAGGTAATATAACATAAACAATTGGTAACTTATGGCTAACTTAACATAAACTTAACAGTTTAAGATTATATTACAATCCAACATTTTAATGTAATGTTGATAATCTTTTTATCTTAAGATATTGTACGCAACAATAGAACTTATCTTTGACTTCCAACAAATTAAATAATTAATATAAAATAAACTATCTAAAATAAACTATTGACAAATATTTTTGATAAAGCGCTGAATTCGTGACATTTTGGCCAACCTTAAGGAAATTAGATATAACATGCCTAATGATCCGAGCTTTATTTTCGTAAGACGTTTCGAATTTCCGAATTGTGAATTTGGAAAAAAAATTGCATTCGTTGTAGTATGAACTTAGCTTTAAACAATTCAATAATCCTATAACAGGAGTGTATACAAGGTGTTTAGAAACGCTCTTCACAAACGAAAACTGCAAATTCTATAGCTAATTTCATGTCAATTTGGCATACATCTTGTTATCTAAATATGCATGCTGAGTGACAGTCCTTTAATGATGGTGCCGTAAGATCGGTTTAATTCAAATCCTCAAAACTGTTTCCTTTTAAGTGATAACATTTTGTACATTTGTTTTGTGGAATACACCCAATCGTATGACATGAAAATGCTTTTTTAATTGTAGCCATAAGCGGTTCCTTTGGGAGAAGTATTGGACATTTTTATTCGCAACTTTTCTGTCTTTCAAATTTTGCCATGTTGACATCACATGTAACAATTTTTGATTTTTATTAGAAAAAAGATAATTATCTTATCCAAAGTCACTATGGCGTAGTGTTTTCGAAAAAATTGATTTGAACTTTTCATGTCAGTTGCATATGTTTCCATTGATTAACAAATTCATTTCTATATTATGAAAGATGGCTATAGAAAATAAACATAACACCAATTGTATGAATTTCAAACTGTTCTTATATCATAAACTGTTTCCAAATAATGATTTGTTTTCCTAAACTAAAAAATAATAGGAGTAAAGAATTGTATTAATGTCAAATGACCGATATTTCAATATTGTTAGTTGTAAACTAGTTTTAAGTAAACATTATTATTTAGCGTTACATTAATTTTAATTTTCAAATACCAAAAGTTTAAGATTATTATAATGGTGGTTTAATAACAAAGAATTTGCCGATATACGTTTAGTGTATGATGAAATGGCAATGCTCGGGCAGCAGCACATAGGTATGCGAAAAATTTCCAAATAAAAGACATCCTGCTCCCAAAACATTTACAGTTCTTCATCAAAGAATTAGGGAAATTGGATCGGTAATTCCCAAAAACAATGAAACCAGAAGTCATTCTGACGTAAGAAAAGAATACGAGGATGATATTTAAATGGAAGTAGAGAAAAATTCCACAATTAGCATTAGAAGATTGGCTGAAATGTATACCATTTCTAAATCTTCCGTGAGGCATATTATCCATAAAGAAAACTTGATATTCGTTTCATTTTAGAAAAATTCAGGCCATGCGTGACGGTGATTTTTCTGCCAATTTTGATTTTTCTAATTGGTTGCAAAATAAAGAAAATAAAAGCCAAAACTTTTTCTAAAATATTTTGTTTTGTGACAAAGCTATTTTTCCTATGGATGGAATTTTGAATATCTATAATGCACATTATTGCTCTTACGTTGGTGATAATCCTCGTGTTATAAAAGAAACTAAACATCAGGAAAGATTTACCATAAAGGTATGGATAAGCATTTTGGAGATAATCTGCTTGGGCCTGTAGAATTGTCCAACCGTTTAAAAATGTTGATAAAGATTATCTAGACTTTTTACAAAATTTTTTACTCAATTTATTGAGTATTAATTTACATATTCAGCAGAACTTGTCATTTCTGCATGATGATTGTCCAGCTCACTTCAAGAGGATTGTTCGTGATTTTTTACACAATAACTACCGACAGTGATGGATTGTAAGAAGCAGTCCAGTTGCTTGATCGGTTAGGTCTCCAGGTGTGTGGCGATACGTAATCAATTGTTTATTCACAACCAATAAAAGCACGCGATGAGCTATGGAGACTAATTCAGGATGTCTGCGATGAGCTTAGAAACGATATAAAAATTTTTGCAAAAATTCGACAATCTTTACATAAGCAATAAATTTGTACTTAGAAACGAGTGGTCATCATGTGGAGAATCTGTTGTAGTTTTATTTTTGTCTTTTGTACTTTCAGTTGTCATTATGTTCTAATCTTTTTCATTACAATATCATCACCTACAAGTTTGTATCATAAAAAGTGTATTCCTTACTTGTATTATTTTTTACTTTAGAAAAGCAAAATCATTGGTTGGAAAGAGTTTATGACATAAGCACAGTTTGACATTCATACAATTGTTATGTTTATTTTCATAGCCATCTTTCCTACTTTAGAACTGAATTTGTTAATCAATGGACAACGCATGCATTGACACACAAATAGTGTAAAGTTTTCAAAATTCAATTATTTATTTTTACATCACTGTGTATGTATGGCTTATAATTTACATAGATAGCATAAATAAAGTTTCGTTAAACGCTATTAATACAAGGATTTCGATTATTAAATATAAAATGTTTAATTGTTATTCGTTAGGAATATTCTTTTACAAGGTTATACATTTGGTTTAAAAAAACAACCATATATGTATTGTAAAAAAGTGTTTTGTTAAGTTACATCTATCAAGATCCCCTACGGTTATTGGTGTCGTTCATGCTCGACTCTGATAGTCCTACGTCATAAATGTAGTTTTTGAACTTCGTTTATGCTCGAGTCAAATTCAATTATAAAGATGCCATGATATGCCAAGTACCGTCAAAATATGGCGATTCCTAAAACTTACTACAAGAAAATGAAGGGTGGGCATTTTTCCTTCAGGTTAATGTATTCCTGGTATGGTTGAAATCGCTTCATGCTACAATTGAATGAATATTTGTGAAACATTTTTGTGCATAGGGAATAATTCGAAATAAATTAAAGAAATTATTGAATAATTTTTAAAAAAATGGCAGCCGAAAGCGATGTTTGTTTTGTTTAAGAAAACTCCTTGGTTGAGATTTTGTAACAGCTGATGGTTTAGCAAATTTTAGTTTGTTATTGTTTTCATATGAAGCAATTTTCAAATCGAATTTTGAAGAGGGCCGCTATGAACCCACATGTTCGTTGCTTCTCACCGCAAACCTTCTGGTGTAGGACATTAATTCCTGAAATGACATCTAGTGATTATTTAAGGTAGTAGTCAAATATTTGTTGTTACCTTAAGGGTAAGTAAATTTCAAATTAATGCTACCTGTATTTTGAAATATTAGCGTTTAGCTAAACTTCTTTAATAAAGTGAATACGTTTTATGCGAATCTTAAGCATGGTTGTTCCACAAAAATTACAAAATCTTAGTACCCAAAATAGGCTTTTTTGTTATCAATTATAATTGCTTAGACATTGAAATAAATGTTTGTAGTTTCACTCAAATTATACAACTTGTAGATAGCGCTTTACAATGCCATAACGTAATTGAAATTTTAGTGCTTCATAATAATGCTCTATTTTTTGTTTTAACAATTAAAGATATAGACGCTAATACATAAATCTTGATGCTCATTAGAATTTTGATAAAAATTTGTAATAACCAATAAATTAGTTTATATTGAAATTCGATAAATTAAGCTGTGCCTTGATCAAAGTTGTGTATTGATAAACCATATATTTTTTGATTAATTATTGAAGTTATAGCTTCGACATAGATCTGTGTGGAAGCTAACGAATTTAATCTTGTTAGCTATACAATATTGCATGAGCAGTAAGTGCTCCAAATAAAATCTATTAGAAATTATACAACATTGTACTAAAAAGTTTTACCAAGCAAATTTCATTATATTTTATTTTTCTATAAATTCTTATTATTTTTTCCAGTAAACAGTTAAGGTAAAAATAAGAAAAAATAGTAATTTAAATCATCTATAAATATATTGCTGATAGTTCCTAACATTAGTGACATTAGTGCTGGATGTTAGTGCTTGATTAAAATTACATTAATAACTTTTTAGTGTTTTATGGGATACAAACAGTATCTCCGTTCTGCATTTGGTATTGTATATATTTTTATAGGGGTCACTCAACTACGACCAATTTAGGAGCGTTTCATCACTATCTCTTTACTTACTTGGAACATGGCGCTCAAATAGATGCTATTTACACTGATTTATCAAAAGCTTTTGATGGCGTTTGTCACAGTATTTTACTTAAAAAGCTTGACGCTATTGGTGTGCATGAAACTTACTTGCAATGGATTGCTTCCTATCTAGTTGACAGGCAACAAACTGTTAAAATTGGTAGCTCAGAATCCAGGATCATTCAAGTTACATATGGGGTTCCCCAGGGCCCGTACTCGGGACCAATTTTGTTCCTCTTGTTTATTAACGATGTTGTCTCGGTCTTTTCTTATTCCTCATGTTTGTTGTATGCCGACGATCTTAAACTTTATTCTGTAATTTACTGCCCGATGATTGTGTTAAACTACAGAAAGGCCTTAACAGCTTTGTTAAGTGGTGCTCAAATAATTATCTTCAAATTAATATTAATAAGTGCAAGATCATTCGTTTTTATAAATATCATTCTCCAATTATTATTGACTATTTTTTGGATAAGATACAAATAGATTCAGTTTCGTCTATTAGTGATCTCGGTATTTTATTCGACTATAAACTTTCTTTTGCTGAACATGTTGATAATGTCTGCTTAAAAGCATTTAGGATGCTAGGATTTCTAAAAAGACACACCTTACTCATTCTGATACTAGAGCGATTTCTACTCTATACTTCAGTTTGGTTCGTAGCATTCTTGAATACAATAGTATTATTTGGTCTCCTACCTATCTTAACCTCATTCTCAAACTTGAAAACGTTCAAGCAAAATTTGTGAAATATTTACTTTTCAAATATCGCTTTCCCTTTTTGGGAATTCCGCGCCCTATCCGTCTCCAATTGGCGGGTTTAAAATCTCTAGAGTGCAGACGTTGGATAGCTTCAGCAATTTTTCTACACAAATTAGTTAATGGCACCATCGACTGTCATCACTTATTAGCTCCTATTCAGTTTCGGATCAACTATAGGCTTACTCGTAATACCCAGTCATTTCTCATCAAGCAACATCGTACAAACTATAGCTTGAACACGTTTTTAGACAAGCTTGTCATAATCTATAATCGGCACTTTAAATTGTGATATCTTTCTTCTGAACTCTACTTCTTTTAAACAAATTGTTAATCAAATCGGTTAATTTGCAAGAATTCCTTGGCAAATATATGCTTAATCTGTTAGTACCGATTTCAATTTGATTATTTCTGTAGTGTACTGGAGAGTCGTGGAGAATAGACGTGTATAGCTGTGTGCTCTGTGATATTAACGTGATACGGTGATCTAGCCAATGTAATATTAATATCATTCATTGTTCCATTCTGGCTGCTTTACTGGTGAGTTACTTAAAAGTGTTAAATTGAAATATATTTGAAAATGCCTTTTACTCGTGATCAACTAGACGACATTAACAAAATAATATCAGCAACAACAAGTAAATTGCTAACAGACGACAACTTTATCAAAGTTGTTACTGATACGGTTACACATGCAGTGTTAGAACAATTAAACATCAAGTTAAATGTGCAAAATGAAATAATTTCTGAATTGAAGGTTGAAGTTGTTAATCTAAAGGCCGCAAATGCTGCATGTGTAGAAGAAAACGATAAGCTACAACAATACACGCGACGTAATTCTCTTAGAATCTACGGTATGGCAGAAAGCAGTAATGAAAATGTTCTAGAAAGCGTTTTAAATATGTTTGCGGGGAAATTAAAAGTTAATTTAAGTATGGACCACGTCGACAGAGTTCATCGGGTAGGAAAATTGAACAGTAATCATATTCATATCGTCACCGGCAACTAGTTTTTTCGAAAAAGAAATCGTTAAAAGGGAGTAAACTATCTATCAAAGAAGATCTTACGAGTTACTGGGTTAAACTTCTACGTGCTGCCTCTGAAAAGTATACCTTCAGAAATGTGTGGTCCAGAGATGGAAATATCTGCGTGAAAGCAAACGATGTCATAAAACAAGTTAGTTCAGTGAATGATATCTAAGTGGTTAATTCAATTATTGTTGAAAAAATCACATATATTTTTATTTATAATTTTTTTTTGCATTACATATCACATAATGCAAAACTAGAATTACATATATTTTTTGGTAAATTGCTCGTTATAACTCAATTCACTATATCACCCGTCATAAATTAAATTGTATAAATTTCTTCTTTTGAACACACACAACACGTGAGTAGGAAGTTGCAATCTATTGTAACTATAACTGTTACGCTGTATTGTAATAAATCATTATTGTCTCTTTAAATATTATTGAACTTTTGTGTATTAATTACAGTTTGCAAAGGTTTTAAATTTGATTATTTAAGCGTGTAGCAGATAAGCTATAGTCTAGTTTGTGTATTTTCTATCGTAAACTTTTTGATTTTGGAAATATTAATTAATTAATAGTGATTACACAAGTGAAATGATGTATTATTACATTTAAATGTCAGATCGTTACTTAATTGCTTAGTGCCCGTGAAAAAGTTAATGGAAAGTAATAATGTCGATATTTTAGCAATTTGCGAATCATGGTTGCACTCAGGTATTGATGACGCTACTATTACCATACCAAATTACCGCCTTGTACGTAGGGATAGGGTGGGGTTGCATGGAGGCAGATTCATTTTTTATATTTCTCACTCAATTCAATTTAAAAGTATAGACATTAATTCAAACATTGAGCAATGTTGGATACATTTTACCATAACAAATAAAAATATCTGCATGGGGTTATGTTATAGATCGGAACTATATAATTATAATGAATTCATAGACGAACTAGAAGGTACTTTATCAATTATAGCGCCAAGCTACAAGTGCACTTCTAGATATGACAAATTCGTTTAATCTATCGTAAATTATTGACAAACCAACTAGAATTACAGCTACAACTGCAACACTTTTAGATTTCGTGTTCATCTCGGATACACAATTAGTTAATCGTGTCGACGTAATTAGTGTCGAAAACATTGCCGATCATGAACTTGTGTTATGTGAATTATCCCTTAAAATACCGCAAATTAGTGTCTTATACAAAAATATAAACATTGAATCATTTCTCATAGATCTTCTACAACTGCCTTTACCCGAGATATACTATATGCCTAACATTAACGATAAAGTAAATTTTTTCTCTGAACGTCTATCGTCCATAGCATACACCCATGCACCATCTATATGTCGTCGCCTTAAAAAAAAACCTGCACCATGGTTGACCGACACGATACGATGCATGATCTCGTTAAGAAACTTTGCGTTTCGAAGATATAATAAGAGTAAGACGGAAGATCATAGAAATTATTACAAACACTTACGCAATTTAACCTATAAAGCCGTAATTCGTGAAAAAAAAAGCCTTTATTGAAAGTAATCAAACTTCTGGGAAGTCAATGTGGCAAATGTTAAAATCTTATTCTTTAATAAAAACAAAGTCTTCAACTTTACCAGATTGTCTAAAACATCCAAATGAAATTAATCGTTTTTGTAAGATCGGTGCAAATCATCTTTAGTCCCTAGCACTGTACTTATCAATTATTATAGTACGCATAAATTTGACATTACTAATTCGTTTTCTTTTTCGTTAATTTGTGATGCAGATATAGTAAAGGTCATTAACTCTGTCAGTACGCTAGCTGAGGGAAGTGATAATATTAATATACATATAATAAAAATCAGTTGTCCACGTATTATTCCATATATACTTAATATTATCAACTCTTGTCTACTGGATGGTGTCTTTCCGGAACTGTGGAAACAAGCTCTGGTACAACCAATACCAAAAATTCAAATTCCATCTAGCTTGATACGCAACTTTACATTTCGTTCCCATTAGAGACTGCGCACGGAACCCAAAGAGTTAAGATAGGTAATGACATATCTGATGCCATAGATTTAAGTTCGGGTGTACCCCAAGGGTCAATATTAGGTCCTTTACTGTATGCTGTTTATACGTCTCGTTTTAATACTGTATTAGAATATTGTTCTTATCATTACTACGCTGACGATACGCAACTTTACATTACGTTCCCATTAGAGACTGCGCACGTAGCCTGTTCACAGTTAAATGCAGATTTAAATAGATTGTTTCAATTTTCACTTCAACACTGCTTAGAAATTAATCCATCTAAATCACAATTAATGCTTTTTGGGCCAAAACATTTGAAAGCACTATTCTTAGGATTGAATTTACACATTGTTATTGATAATAATGAGTTAATTCCTGTAGACTCCGTCAATAGTTTGGGTGTAATCATAGATACGGATTTGAAATTTAATTATCATGTTAATAAATGTTTGCAGAAAGCTTACGTTGCATTAAAATATGTATATAGTAATCGGCAATACTTATCCATAAAGGTAAAAAAGTATGTTTGTGAGGCTTTAGTGTTATCACATTTCAATTATTGTAGTGTTGTCTATGATTCATTTCTTGATTTTAATAATAAGAGAAAAATACAGAAAATGCAAAAATCCTGTATGAGACATATTTGGTATTCGCAAGTACCAGCATGTTTCTCACAAACTACTAGAACTAAAGTGGTTAAATATGAGTTCCATACGACTGTTAAGATCTGTATGTTTTTATCATAATATTATCTACTCCCACAAGCCACCCTACCTTTACAATAAAATTGTATTTAGATCTGATGTGCACACTATAAACGTAAGGTTTAAAGGCACCTTCACACCACCAGTGCATCGCAAAATTTTTTACAAAAAGTGTTTCTCCTACAAAATTACCAAGGTGTACAACAGTGTTCCTGATCAATTTAAAGCACTTCCATTAAATCAATTTAAAATCAAATACAAGAGGTTATTATTAAAAAACAATACTGGCCAATAAAATTAGTTTAAAAGCTTTTATGTTACTTTTGTTTTGATATTGTAGGAATTTACTTAATTTATACACACACGTCTTAATTTTAATTTTATTTTTATATTAGCAAGGATTAAGTGGTAGAGCAGCGAGCTCTGTTTATAGAGCAAGCTGAACTTCTACTTGGGATTGTTCTTTTCTGTGAAAATTGTAAATAATTGTATGTGTACAAATGTATATTAATTTTCAGAAAATATTTAATAAAGACAATAATAATAATAATATAGAGCGTTTATTATCTACAACATAATCTGTGTGTCATCTCTTCTATTATTTAGTAACTATTATTACTTTTTCTTCTTTTTGTATGTATATTATTTCATTATGTTGGCCATTTAGAAACACTGTTTCTGTAGTGCCGTGATATTTAAATAAATAAATATTTACAGGAGAATCCTATCAGTCCAACTACAGGCAATACAGACATGCAAGTAAGTTAATATTGAGTAAATTTGGTTTCGCTTAATAGCAGTGGTTGTTTTAAGGTTTTCTATATCCTCCCTCGGGACTTATCGGTCGCTGCATAGATTTTGTTCTTTTAAAGAAGGGATCGTGTATTGTTTCTATCTAAGCCAGGATATAGTGGCGCCTATTAAAATTATATCCATCCATCTAGTGTTAAAACCCACCCGCTCTCATGCCTCCGCAGGCCTACATGCCAGTTAGCTCGTTGTCTCAGTGAATTGTTAGTCACTTCTGATCACCCTCCAACTTTCCAAACCTTGGACCTACAATTTTAAAACTAATACCCACAAATATTCACCTTCAGTCTACATATTACAGAAGTGTATATCAGACTCGATTTTACCCTTATGGTCATCTACCTGGTAAAATTTAGGATGTCTGCAATAGTTCAAATCGATTTTTTTCAACGGTGCATCATAGGAACTTTGATACGAGAATTATCTTTTTCTAATAAAAACAAAAATTGTTGAATGCTATGTCAAAATGGCAAAATTTGAAAGACAGAAAAGTTATGAATAAAAACGTCCAATATCCCTTCCAAACGAGCCACTTATGACTACAATTAAAAAATCGTTTCCACATTACACAATTGGACATATTCCACAAAATAAATGTACAAAATGTATTCACTAAAAAGGAAACTGTTTTGAAGATATTTAAATTAAACTGATCTTAGAGTGTCATCATTAAAGAGCCTAACTCCATTAGCAAGCATGTTTGGATAACAAGACTTACGTCAAACCAACACGTACCAACAATTCTTCTAATACATTTTAAAATAAAAGAAATAGATTACATTTCAACGATATGAAAATACAAAATGAATACTTTTATACTAGTTAAGAAAATTGAATATCAGTTATATATTATAGCTGGTTCTCTAAGATCTATTTTAATTTAACAGCCGTTTTTAAATCTCTTTTTATGCAATATTAGTATTGTGAAGTAAGCTATGATGATTTCAGTGTAATGCAATAAATAACATCAAGTTTAAGGAAAGGTTTATTTAAATATAAATCAAGCTAAGAGACTACACATCATGAGAGCTTCTTACGTTCTTCTATGTCTCTGAACAATAAGTTACAGTAACCCCTTACTTACTCCCTCTACTACCCTTAGGTCTATCGACGCACACAGAAGGCCTGAAATATTTTACACATTCAGATAAGAAATAAACATTCCGTGTTTATTTATTGAGAAGAAAAAACTTTTACATTTTTAGTACAAAAACTGTGTTTTATAAAGAAATTAATATCTCTAAAAGGAAAAGTGATAATCAAGACAATGTTTTTAAAAATTAGTTTACATAATATATTTGCTATTATTTCAAACAATAAAATACACGGCATTTTCAAAATTAAATGTAAAAATTAATTGTGTTTTATAAAGTTCATTTTAAACATGCATTTGTTTACAAAATACTCTATTGAAGTCCTTTAGAACTTTAATTGCGTGCCTGATCCGACTAGGCAACTGAATTTCTGTTCTGCACTGTTCGTATCTTTTTCTTGAAAGTAGTACACACTCCCCAAACCATTTGTTGTAGAAGGTTCTATAATACTTAATTAATGTCCTGTAATGGAACAAAACAAATATCTCCTTTCTGATATGGCCTATAAAATGATAGAGCTGAACCTAAAGGATGCATAAAGTTGATTTGTATTTCACACTCTTCTTCATCTTTTAAAATTACAAGTACAAAAAACCAATGGTTGTCGTCAACACAGGTTACATAAGAGTTTGTATAAATTTGATGAAGTAAACTTGAAAAAAAACTCATATATAGCCAAGAAGTACTGACCTTTTTTTAAGTATTTGTGTGCACCACAAAATGTATTATTTAAATAAATATGAAACTTATCAATCATTCTGTTTTGACCCTTTTCAAAGCCATAAAAAAGAATTAACAAAACTTTAAGAGTGGTTTCTTTAGACCTTTGTAACAAAATTAATACCATTCCAAAAGTTACTACTAAAGTAATACCTGAACAGAAAGTATGTAGTGCCTGTAGAGAATTTTATAAACAAAACAGATTTGGCATTGAAAATGATGACGAAGAACCTATTGACAGTTGTTAACATATTAGAGACATCGAGAATATATTGAGCAAAGAAATGAGTTTAAAAGAAATTAATACATCTTTGACGGAGATTGCAGAATTCCCATTAAAATTCCATGCAGTTTCTTTCCATAGCAAATCTTGTTATGCTAAAAAATTGGATTCTGCTTGTTCTACTTTAAAAACCAAAGTATGAAAAGTTTTATAAAAGGATTTGTCCCGAGAAAAAGAAGAAAGCATATCAAAAATTATTCGAGAAAAGACTAATGGCACGGATAGGTTAATTTAATTAGGACAATTTGAGAACATGTATTAATCACGTGAAAGAATTTGGCTGTTAACTCTTATCAGAAGAAAAGGGAAATTACTAGATCAAGGATCAGTTGATTTGATTAATAATTTCTATCAAAATGTTGAGTATCTTCGTATCATGCCAGATAAGAAAGATAAAGTTAACACATCCAATACTGTCGATGAGCAAAAACAACTGTAGTTTTGTAATCACGATGAATTATATGCTGCTTTCAAATTTGAATATACTAGTAAAAAAAATTGGACTATCTAAATTTTGCTTTATGTGTTCTAAATGGTGTGTGTTAGTGGGCTCTTCAAAAACTCATGCTGTATGCAGACACATTCACCAAAATGTAATACTATTTCAACACGCATGCACTATAGAGGAAACACCAAGATTTAATGGATTCCTTAATTTGTTCAAAAAACAACAGAGTGTATACTTCCACAATGATACGAGTGTCCATCAAACAAAAATCTTAAACAATTCTTGTATGCCAAAATGGAGGAATAGGACAAAGAAGATAAAGTTACATACAGTGCATGCGTATCTACCAACAGAACACAACACGTTACAGCGACAGTTTCATTTGTTGTTTATTGATAATTAACGGGATACACCCATGTTTTACAAAATGATTTAACACATGCTGCAACTAAACATAAGCTTTTCTACTATTAGTTATAGAAGAAAAATATATATATATATATATATATATATATATATATATATATAAAGGTTCTTGATAATTCTTGAGCGTAGTTAAATTAGAAAAGATTTTGTTTTTGGTTCTTGGGATAAAGTCGCTCATAAATTAAACACAAAACATTAAATGTGTATCATTTGTATTAAATCGTACGTTTCGGTGATAATTTACACCTTAATCATCGATCTACATGAAAAAGTATATAAATAGGTAATTCATATAACAGGTAATATATGTTTAACTTACTTATTACTTGATAAAATTATTTTATGTATTCACCCATAATAAAAGTAACAGAAGGAAGCTTGTCATATTACTGATTAAGAATTAAAATTAATTTTGAATGAAATGTCAGTTCACTTATTTGACAAAAATGTAGGATCAAGGATGACATCAAACAACAAATTATGACACTATTTGATTATATTTTTTTATTTAAATAGTAGTATGTGGTTTATTTGTAAAAAAATTTTTTGTATGGTGGGTTGCATAAAAATAGTTAGATTTTAAAATCATATATTTTTACAGGTGTAGTAAACAGGTTGACTTTTGACTTAAATTAAATAGAATTCTGTGTGTAAGCAATATCATTATAGTTAGTATATTTTTTTATATTATATTAGGAAAAACTTCTTGTGCTCTTTCTATACATTTATACAATACAAAACACAAAGTCAATTATGATAATGTAAAAATTTTAGATATAGAAAGCAATTACAAAAAAAGACTTTTCTTAGAATCATTTCATATAAACCAAGAACAAAATTCCATCAATCACAAAGAAGACATCAATAATTTACATACAGTTTACTCATACCTATACACTTTTAATCCAAAAAAATATACTAACTATAATGATATTGCTTACACACAGAATTCTATTTAATTTAAGTCAAAAGTCAACCTGTTTACTACACCTGTAAAAATATATGATTTTAAAATCTAACTATTTTTATGCAACCCACCATACAAAAAAATTTTTTACAAATAAACCACATACTACTATTTAAATAAAAAATATAAGCAAATAGTGTCATAATTTGTTGATTGATGTCATCCTTGATCCTACATTTTTGTCAAATAAGTGAACTGACATTTCATTTAAAATTAATTTTAATTCTTAATCAGTAATATGACAAGCTTCCTTCTGTTACTTTTATTATGGGTGAATACATAAAATAATTTTATCAAGTAATAAGTAAGTTAAACATATATTACCTGTTATATGAATTACCTATTTATATACTTTTTCATGTAGATCGATGATTAAGGTGTAAATTATCACCGAAACGTACGATTTAATACAAATGATACACATTTAATGTTTTGTGTTTAATTTATGAGCGACTTTATCCCAAGAACCAAAAACAAAATCTTTTCTATATATATATATATATACCTATATATATATATATATATATATATATATATATATATATATATATACAGGGTGCCCACAATCTATCTCCGTATATGGGTAACTTTTTTATTATAGAAGATACAATATTGGTTAAATTAGCAAAGTTGAAGAGAAATTTACGAGTAGTATGATGCTTTTTTGAAAACTCACCTAGATGCTCAACTTTTTTAGATATTTGAAAAAAACTGATATTTGCCATTTTCTTCAAACGCTAATAACTTTTTAACGGTTTAACCTATAGAGAAAATAAAAACTGCTTGTAAGGTAACTTTTTACGTAGAATTCAATAGCGTATATGACAATTTTAATTGGAAATGGGTTTTCAAGCTACAAACATAACCTCACTTTTTTTAAATGAAAACCATAGTTCAATATAACCCAAATGGAAAGGTTTTTCTTTTCTGATTACACTGATGTAAGGGTTGATGTACTTATTTTCAGTAGTTTCTTCATAATAAAGAAAAAACGATTTATTTATTTGCGGACATCAAGGAGTCCATGGATACATATTACAAACAAACAAAATGTGTAAAATCAATAATGGAAACACAAGTTTATTGTAACTAAATTTATTATAAACTAAGAAAAATAAAATACTTAAAAATAAACTATCCATACAATACAAATAACTTAATCAAAGGAAACAAAATTAATTAATGCGAATATGCCCACTCCTACATTAACATATGCTCAAAATGACCTCCATTAGCTTGCAAACACATTTCGCACCTTTTAATTAGGTTTTGGTGCACCTTATTTAACGTTGTGGTTTTATACTTGTAATAGCTGCCGTAATACTATCTTTGAGTTGCTCAATGTTATTGGATTTTTAGCATACACTACATCCTTTACAGTACCCCAAAGAAAAAAATCCAGTGGCGATAGTTCTGGTGACCTTGCCGGCCATGGAACAGGACCTGCATTGCCAATCCAATTTGGAAAACTATTATCAAGATATTCAGAAACGGCTTGAGCATTGTGAGCAGGTGCACCGTCATGCTGAAAATAATATAAGTTTTGCAGTAAATGAAGTGGCAAATTATCGAGCATTTCTTGCAATTCGTTTTGTAGAAAATTCAAATAGTGTACACCATTTAAATTATAATTATAGAAGAAAGGCCCAAGTATTTTATTACCAAAATGGCACACCTCACATTTATCGAAAATTGATGTTGATCCCGCCTTTCTTCTGTTAAATGGGATTTTCCTGACTCCAGTAGACTGTATTTTTCTGTTAAACATGCCTTTGTTAGTAAATTTTGCTTCGTCGGTAAATATAATAGTGTGACTAAAACCAGGATTATTATTTGTTTCATTAAGAAACCACCTACAAAACTGTTGTCTTCTCTCACAATCCCCATGATACAGTGTATTGCTAACATGGGTTTTGTATGGTTTGTAGCGGTTTTGTTTTAAAATTAGGCGAGCTTTTTCTGTAGAAGTAGCGCACTCAATTGCAGTTTCTCGGGTGGACGCTGTTGGCTTAAAATTTATGTAGGCTAACACACGTTCTTCATCATCAGTTTTGAATTTTCTTTTATCAGTACTGGGTTTTGTAAAAGCACCAAACCTTTTAAATTGTTTTCTAATTTAGAAAACAATCGTTTATCTGGCTGCCTTCTTTCCAAATATCTTTCATAATACATATCACCAGCAGCATCACAATTTCTGTTACAGGCATAGTAACAAAAGAGCATGTCATTTTTTTCGTTTGTATACATTCTCTATTATAATCAAATAAATTTAAAAGTCTTCTACACAAAATTTGCAACCCAGAGCAAATAAACACTTTAACTAATAAAATCTGACAAATGCCAGTTGTTTTTGTTTATTTAAAATATGTATCCATGGACTCCTTGATGCCCATAAATAAATAAATCGTTTTTCTTTATTATGAAGAAACTACTGAAAATAAGTACATCAACCCTTACATCAGTGTAATCAGAAAAGAAAAACCTTTCCATTTGGGTTATATTGAACTATGGTTTCCATTTAAAAAAAGTGAGGTTATGTTTGTAGCTTGAAAACCCATTTCCAATTAAAATTGTCATATACGCTATTGAATTCTACGTAAAAAGTTACCTTACTAGGTGACCAAATACAGAAACAATATTCCAAGTGTGACCTAACCAATTGAGTAATATAAAATTTTAAATGTAATAGCATTTCTAAATTCACCTGAAAATCTCATGATAAGGTCTAGCATTCTTCTAGATTTAGAAACAATCTTATCAATATGTTGCCTAAATGTAAGTTGCACATCGAAATGAAGTCCAAGATCACAGATATCAGTAACAACACTCAATGATACACCATTTAACATATATGATGTTTGAATTTGAGATTTACCACGATAAAATTTCATGCAATAGCACTTTTGTAAATTCAGCTGCAAGTCATTCACAGCACACCACTGTTGAAATCTATTTAGATTGTTTTGCAAGTCAATACTATCTGACAGTGAAGCAATAGTAGTAAAAATTTTGATGTCATCTGCAGAGTAAAAATTTACATCCCTCAAATACCGATTAAATATCGTTAATAAAAATGGAAAAAAGAATCGGCCCTAGATGTGACCCCTGCGGTACACCTGACGTAACCCGAATTGTTTCAGAAATATAATTTTTAATTTTTACGAACTGAACCCTCTCACACAAATAACTTCTAAACCAGTCAAGCAAAGTGCCATCAACTCCCGACGCACACAATTTATCTAACAAAAGTATATGGTTAACATGGTCAAAGGCTTTAGCAAAATCACCATAAATAGCATCTACCTGTAGACCAGCTTCAAAGGCCGTAGAGATATAATTGGTATAGACCAGAAGATTCGAGGCAGTGGATCTTCCTGCACAAAACCCATGCTGCTCCCCAATAATAACATTCTTAAATAGTAAAGTTAATTTATCACACACCACACTTTCCAGTATCTTTGGAAAATAACTACAAATAGAAATTTATCTCCACCTTTGTGAATTATATAACGTAACTCAACTTCCAAAGCTCTGGAAAAACACCACCACTTAAAGACTTATTGAACAGAATATATAAGCATCGTGTAAATATGAATATACAATTTTTAACTAAAATAGGTGGAATACCATCTGGACCTGGTCCCTTATTAATTTTAAGTTTCTCAATTTTGCTATAGATTTCTGTTAATTAAACATCTAAGCTGCTAATGTTAACTAGTTGTTTATATTCAACTTTTGGCAGAGCAACATTGTTGCTTGAATACACTGATGAAAAATATTTGGCAAATAAATTAGGAACATTCCGACCAATGGCTGTTTCACCATCTAAATTCATAGCATTTGGAATATTGGTATCCCTTCTTAATGAATTCACATAGTGCCAAAAGTAACCTGCATTATTGAATATCATATTTTCGGTTTTACAGACAAATCTTGTAAAATCTCGCTCGTTTATCACTGAACAATCGCTTCTTAACTGTGAGAAGACTAAGAAGTCTTCCAATGATGAAGTTTAATTTCACCGAGTGAAATAAGACATAAAATTAGAAATCTCTCAATTGTATAAATAGAAACATGTTAAAAAATGTTTTCCAATTTTCAAGTTATTGAATTTATATAAAATTCACCAATAAAAATTAATCAGCTGATTTCACGTTAAGCGTATTGGCTACCTAAAGAAAGTCGATCCCAGGTCGCAACACAAATTGAAGGCAATCATTCTTTTAAACTTTAAAATTTTTGCTTAGTATACTCAAACCAAATATCTCAAACATCGATAAATCAAAGTCACCTTCAATTTATGTCATTAATGTCAAACTTGAAGTTTTTATTATTTTGACAACGATCCTAGGTCATGGGTCGAAACGTAAATAAAGATGAATTTAAAAACTATGAGTGGTTTAATTCCCAAAGAAGATTAAGAAGAATTGTCTTTAAGATTCAATGTTGCTGTTATAGCAGGATGGAAATGATCACACTTAAGAAGAGGATCCAATGTAACATCAACCTTTGTACCTATTATGTTTGTAAACAACAAATCCAATATAGTATCAAACACATTAACAACAGTATTTAATTGAACTAAACCATATGAACCAAAACAGTCAGAAATTGCAGTTCATGAATTTATTTCATTCACAGAAGCCCCCTCTTGATGTACTGCATATACACCAAAACTATTAACATTTTTATCGTTAACCCAAGATGTTTTGGGTAAATTATAATCACCCATAATTATAAGCTTGCCATTTAAATTTTGTTGTGTAATTTCATCTACAGTAGTACAGTGATCTAAATATATATTCAAAGAAGATGTCGGAGGTATGTACACAGCACCAATTAGAAGCGTTTCAGAAAAGCAATTAATTTTAACAAACACCTGTTCAATATTAGACATTGAAACAGTTACTTTTTGACTATGAAGTCTGGCATCAACCGCCACCAAAACACCACCTCCCCTATTAAAAACACTAGATTCAGGACTACGATCCGTTCTATATATATTATAATTATCAAGTCTGAGCTCACTAGTAGGTATATTATTGTACAGCCAAGTTTCAGTAAAAACAATTATGTCATACCTTACACTAGATGAGTTAATAGCTAACATCAACTGTCTTAATTTTGTACAAACACCCCGAACATTTTGGTAGTATAACTTTAGTTTTTTGGATCAGTATGTGTGGTAACATTTACAATTGTTGGAACCCCATTTATGTATCTGATAAACTTATTTCCACCGTTTCGTTTAATTTCATTAAGTTCATTTTTGATTTTGCAAAAGTGTTCTCTTTGCATAGGGGTTTGATCCATGCTAATGCCATAGATGTTATCAGAAAGCTTATTCCTATTTCTCAAAGCTACTTTAACCAGATCAGCATCCTTCAAAACTAGTTTAATTGGTCTAGGTTTATCACAATCAATTTTACGACCCACTCGTATCACCTTTAAAATATCGGACTGCTTGATTCCCAACTTCAGAATCATCTTAGAAATTAATTGTGTATCATCAGCCACCTTATCATCCAAATTTACCCTATTAGATTCTTCCACATTATACACCATCAGATTTCTTTCACGTACTCTTCTCTCATGCACCTCATGATAAACTGTTTCAGCATTAACAGAACCAACTTTTTCATGAAGTTCTTTCACTTCCTTCTTTAATGTCATCAATTCCTGCTGCAGGACAGAGAATTTATTCAAAATATTTGGAACCTGTTTAAAGGATTCTCTACAGACTTCACAAAAGTATATAACCAGTCTCTTCTGCAAAAGAACAGCACGAAGTTCTGTACTAGATAAACCAGTACATTTTTCATGTGCAACTGACTGACAACAATCGCAAATTACTAATTTCTCTTCATCACCAATTTCTGACCTGCACTTCACACAAGAGTTTTGAAACATATTAAACTAAATTTTCCTTATTCAAAGATTTAAAATTAAACAATTGATCAGTAGATACACAATTTATCACAAAATTTATAATCCAGACCTGTATATATATGTATATATGAAGCAAAGTTCATTTGATTAAAAGTATTCCTTAATTTTTCAGCACTTTTAGGCAATTTTACATCACAACCCTTCTTAATCAGTTTTAAAAAGTTGTCCACTTAAATTCTACACAGTTTTTTATATTACTGAACACTATTTCAATTTATTATTTTAAGTTATTCCATCAAATTTTTAATTTATTTACAGAGCACATTGCAATACATGCATTCTTCACCATCATTCACCTTGATGAAGATCACTTTATGAAGAGTCTTGAAAAACTCCTACCCCACTCTTTCGTCACAAAGTCTCAGTCAAACTATCTTAAAGAGTCACTAAAAGCAAAACTTCAACCCCATGAAGTGATTATTTTAATAGATTTTTGCGAGAACTACTATTCATATAATTCAGGATGAAGTGCAAGGTTACCACTGGATTCAAGATATTTGTTCCTTCTATCCAGTGGTAATTTGCACTTGTGAAGAACCAGGAAAGGATCCCACTGTATCAAACTTGTGTGTCATCTTAGATGATTTGGAACATGATGTGGTTTTTGTTTAGGAAATACAAAAAAGTATTGCTCAATTTGTAAATGAAAAGCTTCTAGTTGATAGTGTGCACTATTTCAGGGTTATGACAGGTAGCACAAGAGCTTCAAGAACTTTTTAAATCTATGTCATCATCAAAATGATTAAAACTTGAAAGCAGTTTGGTATTTTTTGCCACAAGTCACGGGAAATCTCCGTGTGATGTAATAGGAGGAACAGTGGAGCGTATACTATTAAGGGAAAGTTGGCAACTTGGTCCTGGCAATACTATCACCAATGTGAATACAGTTTTAGAATTTTTGAGAATCTAGAATAGAAACAATATCGTTCTTCATATCGAGAAAAGAGGATATATCCACTAACATACACACAGTTTTCGCTGTTTCTCTTCACTTTCACAAAATGAAATAAGTACAAATAAGGTAAGTTCTGATTCAGATTACAGTTTGATCTTTAACTTTTGCGCAGGACAAAATCGCTCTGAGCGACTAAATTTAGTGTAAATTTGTACAAACTCCTATGTAGCCTGTGTTTCTGACAACCAATGATTTTTCGACTTGTAATTTCAAAAGATAAAGAAAAGTGTGGTACACAAATCAAGTTTATGCATTCTTTTAATCCAGCTCTTCGCTTTATTGGTCACATCAGATAGAAGATATTTGTTTTGTTCCATTATTGAACATTTTAAGTATTGTAGAACCTCCTACAACATTACGCCGCTATTTATTTCATCATCATCATAATAAGGTCTTAGGTCCTAGAACTGGTTCGACACATACTCTCATTGTTTCCTAGTCTAAACCAACCTACACATTTCCCTGAAATTTGCACAGTCTGCATCTATCACTATCTGTGTGCGAACGTCTGATCTTGATCTACCGCTACCTCTCTTTACCTATCACTGCTTGTAATATATCCCGTACTTTTCCCCACAAATGCCTTAGAATGTATCCTGTCCTATTTCTCCTATTTTTCCTATTCCACAGATATCTTTATTCCTCTACTATTTCTACAACCTATTTGTTATTAGCTTTGTCTGTCCATGCTACATCTGAAGCACAACATTCCAGTACGCTTCTATTTCTTTCTATCTGCTTTTCCTACTGCTTCTACTTCATAGATGTATTGTGCTGTGCTCTGCACTATGATTTGAACAGTTTTCTTCTTGTATCTATGTACCTTGTCTTTGAACATAGCTGCCTGCTGTTCTTTCTTGTTTGATGCAGTTCGGTCACATTCTATTGTTTTACAGTTATATACCCTATTTCCCCGATATTCAGTGGTATGTGAAGGGGGGTAAATAGCCTTTGGCTGCCAGCACTTGAACCTTTGCCAATTAATAGTTTTTTCAATCTATCCTTTCGCACAATCAACATTACTTGAAAATATTTCACAGCCAAAACCTGTAGTTGTTTATAATAATTATCAGATTTAAGAGCATTTATTTTTCGTCATTGGGTTTTACGTCTTAAAACTGGTTAGACTTGTACCTCAGCTTATTTATGTTCTGAGTTAGCCTACGCAGTTCCCTGCAGTTCTCACAACAGCCTATATGTAGCTCGATTCCCTTCTATTGTTTTCTCATTATATGCACAATTTCACCGAGATTCAGTGGTATGTGAAGGGGAGGCGTCGCCATGGATTAATGTAGTAAGCGTAAGACTACGGATCCCAAGGTCCTGGGTTCGAATCCCAACACGGCCGACTGCTTGAAAAATGGCAGGTGAGTATTTTTCACAAAAATTACGAGGGTTCGGATGAGAGGTTAAATGGAGGTCTCGTCACGCACGTTAAAGATCCCTACCTTGCTGAAACGGCAAGGGTTCGGCAAAATTCTAAATTTCCTAGCAACAAAAAATTCGCCTCCTGGCCAATGTAGTACCTTCGGGTGGAGCATTGGAAATGTAAATGCACGGTATGAGAAGGGGGTTAAGCAGCCTGTGGCTGCCAAGGATTCCCAACACTGACATTTGTCGTATTAATAGTTTTCCAGTAAATCCTTTCGCACAATTAACATTAGTTGAGAGTATTGCAAAACCAATATTTGTAGTTTTTTATAATAACCACCATGTTTAAGATTTATTATTTTTGTCATTAGTTTTTCCATCTTGCGACTGGTTGGAAGCATACCTCCATTGATTTCTATTCTGAGCTAGCCTACACATTTCCCTGAAATTCTCACAGCCTACATACTATCTTGTGTGGAGTAGTCAAACATAGGTCTACCCTCTACTTCTCTTTTTTCCCATCTCTGCTTTTTATATATTCCGCACACTTCCCTTATATCTTAGTATGTGGCCTATTATCCTATCTCTCCTATTTTTTTTACTGTTTTTCACATATTTCTTTCTTCCCCTACCATTTCTAGTACCTCTTTGTCCTTAACTTTGTCTGTCCATGATACCTTCATCATACGTCTGTAGCGCCACATTTCAAATGCTTCTACCTTTTTCTTGTCTGTTTCTCCTACTGTCCAGGCTTCACAGCCATACAGTGCTGTGCTCCACACATATGTTTTAGCAATCTTTTCCTTGTTTCTATGTTGTTGTCTTTCAACACAGTACTTGCTTTTTCTTGTTAAATGTAGCACGACCTTGTGCTAATCTTTGTTTAATATGTTTTGTGCTTTTCCCACCTTGCATTATTTGACTTCCTAGGTAGCAGATATTCGTAACCTCTTGTAAGTCCTCGTTACCTGTTTGTATTCTTGTTTTCGATTTATTTTCCCCTCTTTTGCATACTAGAACTTTAGTTTTATTTTTGTTAATTTTCATGCCATATCTCTACGTTACAACTGTTTCTATTTCATTAAGAGCAGCTTCGAACTCTTCTTTGCTAGATGCTAATACCGCTATCTCATCTGCAAATCTAAGCATATCAATCTTTTGTCCCTGCATATTAATTCCAAATGTCTTCCTGCATTTGACAGTATTCATTGCCTCTTCTATGTACAAGTTAAAAATTAATGGGGATAAGGCACATCCCTTTCTCATCCCTTTCCTATATTTAATTCTCTACGTTCCTGCTCTAATTCTATTACCGCTGTTTGCTCCTTGTATAAGCTATGTACTATCCGTTATCCCTAAAACTCATTCCAATCTTTTTGAGTAGTTCGAACATTTTTTTCCATTTTACACTGTCGAAAACTTTTTCCAGATCTACAAACCCTATACACACGCTTTCCCCATTCTCTATTGTTTTCTCCATGATCAGACTCAGAGCTAAAATAGCATCCCATGTTCCCCTGTTTCGCCTAAACCCAAATTGATCTTCTCCTAATATTTCTTCAGCTCGTTTTTCCATTCGTCTTTGAGCAATTCTAGTTAATATTTTTGAAACGTGTGCTGTTACATTTATTGTTCGAAAACTTTCACATCTATCCGTGCCTCTTTTTTTTTGGTGTAGTTACTATGATGTTACATTTGAAATCTTCGGAAGAGACGTTCTGTTACTGCTTGTCCAACGGCTTTTAGAGTTTCTGCTTGCACATTATCTGTACTCGGTGCCTTACCATTTTTCAGACCTTTTAATGCTAATTCAAACTATCTCTAAGTATAGGATATCCCAGGTCATCATTTTTAATGTCTGATTCCTGTTCTAATACAGACAGTTCCTCTCCTGAATATAAATTCCCTATATATTCCTGCCATCTAGCTACTTTCTCTACATTTTCAATAATGACGTTTCCTCCCGCGTCTCATATTTTTGCTATATGATTTTATATCCCTAAAATTCATTCTAATTAATTTGTATGCTTCGTCTGTTTTTCCTATTTCCACCTTAGTTTGTACCTCTTTGCACTTTTCATCAATCAATTGTTCTTTAGCTTTCCTGTTTCGTCTGATCTATTTTTGTATTTTCGTCTTTCTTCTGTTAAGTGCGGGATATCCTTTGTTATCCATGGTTTCTTATTTTCTTTTTGTGTATACCCCAGAATATTTCTGATCGCCATATCTAAGCTGGATTTAATGCTATTCCATTCTGTTTCTACTTCCTTAGTATCAGAAATTTTCCCAATATCTTTCTGCAATTCATTTGACTTTTTTTCAAATCTTTCGTGGATATCTTTATCTTTTAGCTTCTCAAAGTCAAAGTGCATTTTTCCGTTCCTCTTTTTCAGATTTTTAAATTTAAGTGCGGCCTTCATAATTACGATGTTGTGGTCAGTGTCTATATCTGCTTCCAGGTAGCTTCTACAGTCTTTTACTTGATTTCTAAACCGTTGTCTAACAAGAATGTAATCTATTTGATATCTTCCTGTATCTCCTGGCATCTTCCACGTGTATCGTCTTCTAGCATGATGTTGTAATAACGTGTTTGTAATGGTTAAATTGCTGTTGTCGCAAAATTCTACCAGCCTATTTCCCGTGTCATTTCTCGTGCCTAAACCAAATAAACCTACTATCGCTCCTTCCCTACCCTCACCTACCATTGCATTAAAATCTCCCGTAATTATTAAATTTACATGTCCTTTTATGTATCTTAATATGGCTTCGATATCTTTGTAGATCACCTACACCTCTTCCTCACTGTAGCTAGAGGTGGGCGTGTATACTTGTATTACAACTGTATTTACCGATTTAGGTTCTAATCTAACCATGAGTACTCTTTCGTTCTTTTGTAAGTAATTTTCTACATGTCGTCTTATCTTTTTTTGCACATCTGAATTTCCTTTCTCTGATCCTGTATGAATTACCCTGAAGTCTCCACTCCAAAAATCCCCGCCTCTAGCCAGCGGACTTCGCTGATTCCTACTATGTCTAGTGCTAACCTATCCATTTCGAGTTTCAGGTTCTCTAGCTTACCTACCTGTTTCATACTTCTGACATTCCACGTTCCGACTAGCAGAATGTTCACAGATCTTTTTCAATACTTTCGGATCATATCCCCGAAGTAGTCCCCTCCCGGAGATACGAATGGGGGACTATTTTACCTCCAGAATTTTTTACCCCAGAGGATGCCATCATGTCTACTAACAATTTTTGTACGCTGTGTACTTGGGACGTAATGAGGTGGTTTCCTGTTGCCTTCCACATCGCAGAAGTGTGTCTTAGAATGTCATACCAATCCCTATGGTCTCTGCCACTCTAAGTACCGAAAAAGCTGCTGTCCTCTTTCGAGGACCTGTCTTAGTCTGGTTTGGTTCTTCACTAATTTGGTTAAACCTATAGTTCGGCTCTTTAGCTCATTGAAATGCGCAAGCCATTCTACCTGTTCTAGCATTTTTAAACTTCGTCAAGGTGCAGGTCCATTCAGAATGGACTATTTACTTGTGTAAATAAAATTAATCATGTCTTTCTAAAATACTTCTCTTATCATTTTAACAATTTTTAACGATTTGTGGAAAAATAGTATGTATACCACGTAAGAAAAGCAACATTCCTAGACTGCCCCTCAACAGACAATCTTCACGTCGGTCGCCCAGGAATGTCGAGCTTTCCATACTATAGGTATACAATATACTAGTTTTCTTCTGCCATAAAAAATACTTCAACAATCTGTATTTTTTAGAGCAGAATCGGGTTTAAAAAAAGAAGATGATGATGCCAGTGTCAGAGTTGGCTCAATTCACAAAATTCGAAAAACATCGTTATTTACTAGAAATATGTATTAATTTGTGGGGGTATCTTGAAAATTGTAAAATAGATACCGCATGAATAGAAACCACAAAGTCAGTAGGAAATCCACCGGGACAGTAGGATATAGCACGGGTGAGCAAAAACTTTTTCTGATCTACAAAATATTTTTTATAGTTTCAATGAAAATTTTCTAGCAATGATAACATATCGAGGGTCTTCTATTTGATGTTCCTCACTCAGCTATGTACGGGGTCAGTAAGAATTTACACTACCAGGTTCAGAATTGGCTCAGCCCACAAAATTCAGAAGAATCAGAAAACTGATCGTTATTTACTCGAAATCTGTATTAATTTGTTAGGAGTGCTTGAAAATTGTGACAGAGATACTGCTTGAATAGAAACCATAAAGGGTCAGTAGAAAATCCTCCAGGCCGGTGGGATATATCGCAGGTCAGCAAAAAGGTTCTTTTGGTCGGTAAAATATTTTTCGCCATTTGAAAGTAACAATACTACAACAAAAATTGTTTCCTTGCATTTATATTTATCAAGCAGAAATTTGCAAGTTTCTATATATAACGCTTTAGTAAAATACAGTGCGGCTGATGAAATAATAAATAATTTAAGTGCATAATAAAAATATTTATGGAGATATAAATAATCGTATAGCTCAATTCCACTTTCGGAATACATCCTTAACGTTGTACATGCCGTTCCACAAAATAATTTACTGATCAGCAATTCCGCAGTTTAATACAGGTTTTGGAACACTCTTAAAGTTTTGCATGGTGTTCCATACAATCACTTATCATTTAGCAATTCATCAATTTTGCAAAATATTTTTCCCGTAGTTCTGTAACTTTTATACTTGTTATGGTCTAACTTTCTTTCCCGATTATTTAAAAGCTACCATTATACTCGTGCAGTTACAATTAAAAGTAAAACTAATAAAAGCATCTATTTGAATTTATTAAGGCTAATAACTTTGGGAAATGTTCAACAACATAATACAAATTATGTCTCAAACTAGACGCAGTTAATGGGTAACGCATTATTAAAGAAACAAAAAAATGTAGTGGGTTTATAGGACAGTTTTTCGAAATCAATTCAATTCCAAAATCAGAAATGAAGATCTTTACAGCCGAATACTGATATCTTTTACAATTCTACTAATATATATACCTGGTTTGTTAGTAAATATATCAAAAAATTATAAAAGTTTTTATACAGCTTTGAAGATTAACATGGAAACTGTAGTTGGCTGAAAGGCTATCAAAAAGAGCTTTTTAAGTAAAGTGTCAGTCAACTGGGGTTCCTTTTAAAAACAAATGCAAATTCATATAACCTAAAAATTGTATACAAAACTTCAATACCGTTTTTGGATTTAGTACAAACAAAAGTGTTTACCAATTAATAAAATTGGTAACAATATCAATATTTGGCTGCACTTGAAAACAAAAGATCATCATTTCCGATTTTTATCATTGAATTGATCTCAAAAAAGTGACCCATAAATGTGAAAACAGTTTTTCTTATTTTTAATAATAACAGCGTTACCAATTAACCGCATCCAATTTGGGACACCTGTTCATAGATAAAAATTTTTACCAAATGATTTCTATGTAAATAAGGCCATTGTTTTTTGTAATATACAAATTATGTATTTTCAGTAGGCCATGAATGTATATTACCTTCGAGATACTGGTCGATTAATAGCAGCACCATGTATTAGGTCACCTAAACGTCGAACTCTGAGGCTTGTCGTCTTTTCTCCCATAACAAAGCTGATGGCATCCATAAAATTTGACTTTCCTAAAATGTATTGTGGTAAGTACATTTTTAATTAATAATATGTTTCCTTACCCGAGCCATTGGGACCAATAACTGCATTAAAAGGATGCAAAGGACCTATAACTCTACGTCCGCGGTACGATTTAAAATTTTCAACTTCAATATGTTTTAAACGAATTGGCATTTTGAAGTGCTTTTGTGCATTTATTCCAAAATGTAAACCTTCATCATAGTCAAAAGAAAATTAATACAAACACAAACACACAAAACCAAACAAACCGCCCAATTATTTTCAAGAAAACTTAAACCACCGCTAGGGTTACAATATTCAAGATTTAACAGTAATAAATGTTGCCAACATGAAAATAGTACGTTCCTTAAATAGGTTCCAGTAATAACTAAATCCTAGTAGTACTTTCCGATCATAATGTTTGAATACTACTAAAATGATCTCAAGTGGAAATATATCAATTATTACCAAATTTTGAATAACTAGAAATTCGTGTAAGTGCTAATCAGACTTGATTCCAATAGTAATAAAAACTTGCATAATAGCAATTATTTCAGACGAAACTTCAGTAAATTACTTTTATATAAATATATGATTTAATAGGAAATCCAATTAACGCATGCAGTTGAAAAATTTCTGTACAAACGCAAACAATATTAATAGAAATTAAATAGAAACCCTTTATCCGCCAAATATTTTTAGGTTTAGAGGTTTCCATTGAGTTATTTTGTGGTTATAAGGTTTTTATTATAGTAACAAACTCTGAAATATTTTTGAATGGAGTACTAAAATTAAGTAGCGTGTAATTTTCAACACATACGTAATATGGATCTTTATTTTGTATATCATTATTTGGCAAAGATAGCTTTCTTACCATTCATTTCTGCTATCTGTTTATACCGATCTTGAGTCTACTGATAGTACAATTAGTAAAAAAGTTGAAAAAATAACTACAAGAAATTTATCCTGGTATAATCCAAAAATATTATGCGTATTGAAAGGATCAGTGATAAACCCAGTTTAATCGAAGAATTCAGAAAATGCCTTTAAATTGCTGAAAAATAACCTCTTGATTTATGGCATGTATTTCGCATAAGCTTGCATTTTCCAAGTTAAAGGAATAGGATGTGATTAGGCGGTCAGTCATGAGAACCGTGATATAGAGAGGATACAAACAGGTTCATGGCAGCGCGCATTTTATAGCAAACCATTCGACTATTGGCAATCAAAGAGATCGAACGCGAATCGCGTTAGTTCCGGCGAAGCAATTTCCTTCCCAATCCCATACCTTTTCCTCTTATCTAAAAAACTATTTTGTGCTCCACGAACGTGTACGTACATTTACTTCGCCGCCAGAATTAGACCAAGCATAGAAGAAACTACCCGCATCCGACCCTGACCTGAAGACGAGCGGAGGCTGTCTTAGTTTCAGCGAATAAGCAGGTAAGCCATTGTTTTATTATTATTTTGTCAACTTTAACTAACTGCCGATTGAATAACTACTACATAGTTCACAACAAAGCAAAGTACACTATTATCTATTATAAACTAAACCAACCACCTTCTTTGGCTAAATTCAGAATTGGCAACTGTGTAATAGTATCCATATTAAAACTTTGTGCTTTTACTAACTTTAGAGTATTCAATAGCCGTTTTTAACACTAGCCTTTATTTTTATTAACAATTTTTAATACTATCACTAACATAAATAAAGCAACTTATTTTTTTAATATCTGATGATTATATAACATGGTCACATAACATTTGATGCAATGCATGGTCATTTATTACGCCCTTTGGCTGCACAAAATTTTCGTTTTAATATCAGAAATATGAGTTTTTAATCCAAAAAGGCTTTTCTTCCATGATTAAATAATTAGGTTACTACGTGTAAAATTTGTGGCTTTTGGGTTCATGCGAATTTAGGTTGAGAACCCGTAATTCATCGATGTACTTGTTTAAATACGCCTTTTCCCAGGACGAAAGAATGTGTAGTTATGGCGCTTGGCCAAAGAAACGTTCTTATGGTAAAGAAAACGACGAGTTCATGAAAATGGTGCTTTTTAAACATACAACTATCAAACGATATCGTCGTATTAAACGCGAGTGTGCGTTAATTGCAGGAAGTGTATCTGTGAAATCCTTTACTTATCCCATATCTAAACACCAAAAGTATGTTCCCTAAAAGAAACAGACACATACACAATCTGCTCTACATGAAGACGTCAGCAGCGATTTTCGGATGAAAGTAAGAAGTTCAGAAACATACCCTTGGCTACAGTTATTAATCAAAGTTTGTAATTGCCGCTTTTTGCATGTAAATCAGTAACCGTTTGACGACAATAAGTTGTATTCATGTTTGTAATAATTGACGCTTCAACTAATAGGCGGTTTCTATGACATAAAATGTTTAATGTTTAGTAATTAAAAATGTTAAAAGTTGGCTATACTTCTCTGTGGTAATAAAATGTTTTACCGATTGTATAATTATTATCTGAGTGATAACATTTCAATTTTACTACCTGACGAAAAAATATTTTTCAATTTCGCATTTAAATAACACGTTCCTTATTGTAAAATCTTCTGGGGTTTTGACACTTTAGAATATACTGCTGGCGACCTCTAGTGACTTATTTGTACAATTTACTTAACCTAACCTAGCTTTTCATAATGTTTATTTGTTGAGTTGCAAATAAAAACTCGTAAATTGATTTTTTAGAAATTTTTTCGTAAATTAAATTTAAGCTTTTATAATTAATACTAAATTTACCTACGTCTTTTGTAACATTCCCTCTATCCAAAGTCATTTTTATGATAAATATTCCAATTTTTGTACTTAAAAGGTCGATGTTTTAATTGTATTAATTGGTAACTAAAAACCTTGCCTTTGAAGCAAAAAAAATTTTTCTACTCTGATTTAATCAAGAAATAAACACAGCTAACTGCCTTTATTAAGTGCAACATCAATTTTTAACTCAACTTCCTTTCTTATTTACGATACCAATATGAATCATCTGCATGTAAACTAAGATAAAATTACCTTTGCAATTTTAAAATTGAAAATGCAACCAAATCATTTTTTACCTAATACAATTAAGAATTCTTTTTTAACACTAACTTCTAATGATATCTTATGTAAATTATATCACATAGTACCTTCATTAACATATAAATTACACAGTTTTAATTGTAAATTTCAAGAATCATGGTATATAAAAAATTTACAATCTTTTCTCCTTACTTCTAACGATTAACTAATAAGTCATACCTGTTGCCTCACTTTTAATTATATAAATATGCCTGCTCGTCTTTATCTTTAATTAAATCAAATTTTTTCTTTTGACGTTACCTTCTCTGTATAAATATATCTTACCATTTCATTTTCATTTCGTTAACTTTTACTTAAATTCAATTGGTACCTTTTAGACTTATTCTATCGCATGCTTAAATGTACCTTATCCTTGAACCTTAAATCGTTTCAAATCCTCTTATTACATAAATGGTTTATCTTTTTCTAAATGACAATTTCTCCATTTCTTTTTTTTATTCGTTCATACTCTCAAATAATTCTATTTTTTTTAATTTTCATTTATTATCTCGTTATTATTTTACAACCCACTACATTCGTTTATTGCGGTTGAGATATTTTTCGTTTAAACAACTCAGCGAATCTTTAGGACTTATACTAGCTGATGTCATTGATATTTTACTTTTTAGTGAAATATAGGATCGAGGCCTAAGTCTCTGTAGTAAAAAGTCGATTTCCACAGTTGCAACTACAAAAATTTCTATTCCACGCGTTTTATTTCGCATATAATTCAATCATTCATTACAAATTCCGTTATCAAACGTTTTTATTTCATAGGGACGTAATATATTTTTTTCTGCTTTTCCTGAACGTGTAGGTGAGCGGCTATCGCCTTTGTCGTTATTCCTTATTGTTTTGGTGTATTCAAAATTTTCTTACCTTTAGCACGGATTAGCTGTCTATTGTACAATTATTTTTGTGTCCGTGATAGTTATCGGTCCTTAAAATTACTGTGTGAGTATGTTTAAGTTAGTCGTGTAACCTCTATCTAATTTTCTTATCGTAGTGGATGCGCTCGGTAGGAAGATGATCTGTCTAGACCTCATTTTGGAGCCTAGTTATTTTTAACTATCGACGTGTTGGTATAGGGCTTATCTTACCGCTGACGTTGCAGGTTGTCCTTCAGACCAATCTGTTTTCATAGGGACATTATCTACTTTCTACCCCTTCTCTAGGATGCTTATTCTAAAATTCTACTTTTTTATATCCCTCTATCTTCGTTTTCAACTTTATTATTTTTCTTCGTTGAACCTGTCTTAGTCCAGAGACAACCGACTGTCACATAAGAGTTGTGTTTCTCCATCCCAAGCTGCTGACTACACTTTGGTTGGTCGAGTAGTGCTTCGCTATCCACTGTTTTTTCTATCGCAATTGTTCAATGTGAGATCTTCTTTTACTCTCTTCTGCCTGGTTGCTATGAAGCTCCAAATAATCCCATATCCCTCTTTTATCTTTTATATCGTCTATTTTTTCTTTTACTTTCTAAGCCGCTGCATAGGTAGAGGGTTGTTAATTTACGATATTAGACCGAGCGGGATCTCATCTAGTTGTGTATCGCCACTGTCTTCCGCTGGACTACGTAAAGTCGTCAACAATGCAATTTGTTATTTGATTTGATCTGCGAACTGATCCTCTTAATCGACTCAGAGATGCAGGGACTGCATTCCCAACTATACCTAGTCCATTGTGCTGTTTGTATGAACGAGTGCCGCCTCACAGAACTTTTTCTTTTGGAGGGCATGAGTAAAAGTCTCTTTTTAGAATCCTATGTGATTACTTCACTCCCGTGAAAGTTCCTTTCTGTTATTATATTGTAGGAGGGATGGGGTGCCTTGCCAAGTGTAAGGCCTCCAAATCAAAATTAACTTTTCCGTTATCTTTTCTTTGACTTATTTCTTGAGACATTATCTTATCTTATTGTTGGGTCGAATCATAAATGTTTTGTCTTTATTTTTCTCTTTGAAATTATATTGGAGATTTTATCTTATCTAATTAATATATACCGTTCCGAATGACCTGCTCCTTGAAGAAGTTCTAGATTACTAGGACGGGCGAAATGGCTTGCGAGTTCCAGTGATCTAAAGAGCAAAACTACAGGTTCAACCAAATTAGTAGGTTCTTTAGTGAGGAACCAGACTAAGACAGGTCCCCGAAAGAGGGCAGCGGCTCTTTCGGTACTTAGATTGGCAGAGACCATACAGGGATCGGTACGGCATTCTAAGACACACTACTGCAATGTGGAAGGCAACTGGAAACCACCATATTACCTCCCAAGTAAACAGCGTACTTAAATTGTAATTAAGAAGATGGCATCCTCTGGAGTACAAAATTCCGGAGTTAAAATAGTCCCCCATTCGGATCTCCGAGAGGGACTACTTCGGAGGATCTGATCGAAAAAGTTAGAAAAAGAGTCGTCAACACTCTACGAGTTGTTCAACCTATTATATATTTAATAAGTTGAACAATGGATTTATCTTTAAAATACCGCTAACAATTGGTATTGACAAAAATCTAAAATAGGGCAGCGGTTAGAAAGATAGTCCGATTTAAACAAATTTTACAGATTTGGATCAGCTTAGAAATTCTAAACTAATTTGATAAGCTCCTCAATAGATGTATTTTAAAAGACAGAGCAATACTGCTTAGAAATAGATTATAGATAAACACAGTAAAGGGTTGATCTCTAAATAAGTAACGGATGACTCGATTTGAAAAATTATAAGAGACTTGAATAGATGAGAAAAACAATATTAATT
The DNA here is from genome assembly GCA_036346225.1 of Platerodrilus igneus. NCBI lineage: Eukaryota > Metazoa > Arthropoda > Insecta > Coleoptera > Lycidae > Platerodrilus > Platerodrilus igneus. The sequence goes on from JARFIW010000802.1 coordinate 2,275,957, forward strand.
GACATTTTACATGATGGAGTTATATTAAAAATACCGCTAATGATTGGTATTGACAAAAAATTTAAAAATAGGGGTATCGGCTAGAGGGATAATCGGATTTGAAAAATTTCATAAGATTTGAGTAGCTGAGAAGAAATTATAGTGGTTTGATAGGCTACACTACCGGAAAATGTACACAAGGTGGGCAGAAAATGCGAATAAGGAACACGTAGGAAAAGCGGATTAGGTGTTTAAAATTCATAAATAAGAATGATACGAAATTCGGTGTTTTCAAGTTTAAGCTCCTTTATAATTCAAGATGAAATCTGTAAGATGTTTCTTATTCATCCGGACTCTTACCCTAAAGTTCTTCATATTTAAACGTAAGACGCAGATAAATTAAAATGGGTTCTGTGTTATTACTGCAATACTGAGATATGTATACATACTTGCATCGATTGTTTCGATTTGCATCCTGGCAGCACGGGTTCGATTCCCGGCATAGTCAAAAACTTTCTTTCTCTACGAACCTGTGGTAAAATGTATATACAAGATGGAGCAATGGAAGTGTACCACATATACACCGAGTGGATCAGGTGTAAGAAAAATGGCGGATGACAGATGTGGCGTAAGAAAAAATGGCGGATGACAGGTGTGACGTAAGAAAATGGAGGATGACAGGTGTGACGTAAGAAAATGTGGCGGATGACAGATGTGACGTAAGAAAAAATGGTATTATCTTTAATGATTTTTCCCATTAAAAACGATTAGTGCTAACGGGTTTTCTCATTAAAAAACGATTAGTGATAATGAGTTTTCCCATTTCAAGCCATTAGTGATAATAAACTTTGTCATTAAGAACAATTAATGCTAATGAATTTCCCATAAAATAGCGATTAGTGCTAATGGGTTTTATATTAAAAACGAATAACGCTAATAGGTTTTCCCATTATAAATGTTAGTGCTGATAAGTTTTCCCATTAAAAACGATTAGTATTAATAAGTTTTATCATTATAAATGATTCATGCCAATGGGTTTCTTATTAAAACAATTAGTGCTAATGAGTTTTCTCATTAAAAAACGATTAGTGGTAATGAGTCTTGCCATTAAAAACGATTAGTGTTTATAAATTTTTCTATTGAAAAACAATTAGCACTGATCCGTTTTTCCATTAAAAAACAATTATTGCTAATGGGTTTTCCCATTAAAAACGATTAGTGCTAATAGGTTTTCCCATTATAAATGATTCGTGTGAATGAGTTTCTTATTAAAACGATTAGTGCTAATGAGTTTTCCCATTATTAAACGATTAGTGCTGATAAGTTTCGATTAAAAAGCAATTAGTGCTAATGAATCTTACCGTTAAAAACGATTAGTGCTAATGAATTTTTCTATTAAAAAACTATTAGTGTTGATGGGTTTTCCCAGTAAGAAACGATTATTGCTAATGTGATTTTCCCATTAAAAACGATTAGTGCTACTGAGCTTTTCCATTTAAAGCAATTTGTGTTAATAAACTTTTCCATTAAGAACAATTAGTGCTAATAAATTTCCCATTAAAAAGCGATTAGTGCTAATGCGTTTTCCATTAAAAACAATTCGTGTTAATAAGTTTTCTCATCATATTTGATTCGTGCCAATAAGTTTCTTATTAAAACGATTAGTGCTAATGAATTTTCCCAATAAAAATTAGTTTTATTATTAAAAACGATTAGTGCTAATGAATTTTCTTATTAAAAACGATTAGTGCTGATGCGTTTTCCAATTAAAAACCATTAGTGTTAAAGTATTATCCCATTGAAATGTATTTAGCGGTAGTGAGTTTCCCATTAAAAAACGATTAGTGTTAGTAGGTTTTTCATTAAAAAACGAATAGTGTAATGGGTATTCCCATTAAAAACGATTAGTGTTAATGAATTTTTCTATTAAGAACGATTAGTGCTAATGAGTATTCCTATTTGAAGCGATCAGTGGTGATGGGTTTTCCCATTAAGAACGATTAGTGCTAATGAATTTTCCATTAAAAGACGATTACTTCTAATAAATTTTCCAATAAAAAAACGACTAGTGCTAATGGAAGTACTCCCTGTATGTTTGTTGTTTGTTTAGCATTTTTCTTAATTTTCGTTGGGAATTTTGACAACGATCCTAGGTCATGGATCGAAACGTAAATAAGGATGGTTTTAAAAACTATGAGTGGTTTAATTCCCAAAAAAAGATTAAGAAAGATAGTGCTAATGGGTTTTTCAATTAAAAACGATTAGTGTTAATGAGTTTTCCCGTTAAAAAACGTTTAGCGCTAATGAGGTTCCCATTAAAACACGATTAGTGTGAATGAGTTTTCCTATTAAAAACGATTAGTGTAATGAGTTTTCCCATTAAAAACCGATTAGCGGCGACGGATCTGCATTAGGATCAGTGTTCTCCTCTATTAAACATTCGTCTGGTTAATGACCTAGTTGCCAAGACAAAAAATGAAGTATATAAATACGGTTCAATTTATATTTTTGTCTAGTGCACGCCAGAAGTTAATTCCTACCTTGATAACCTTTCTGCATAATTTGCAAAAACTAATACAAAGAATTTTATGAGTGTGCTAACATAGCATAAATGCCTAATGGTTATGTTGGCATGAGAAAAGAAGAAATTTGTGTAGTTAGTGACATAATGAACATTTCCAACATTCATACTTTAGTTCATATTTTTTGTTAATAAAAATTTCTTTAACCTAATTATGGGGAATCCCCTTGCGTTAAATGTCTTTACATAGTTAAAACTTTAATAGGCTATTCTAAGATGTTAAGTATATTTCCCGACCAACCCAGGTCAAAATAATGTTTAGTATCCCGGCCCGTTGATTAGAGGATGTTGTAAGTTATATCATTCTTAAAATCAACCTTTAAATAGACGCACTATTTATAACTTAGAACGGAGTTTCGATAAGCATTTTGTTTCATTTTGCTCTCAGTACATGATAAAAAAAACCGTAAAGTAGGTGAAATTGATGCTTTTTACAAGAATCAAATTGCAAATCCGTCTCGCCGTTTTTAAAACAGTAAAATATAGCAAAAATTATTAGAAACTAGAGCTTAATATTTGTGTTTGCAGACAGACAGACAGACACACAGACCCCTCTTGTTACTAATTTATTTTATAGCGACATATTGTGATTATTCGTTATTATTCGTCATTACCTAAGCAGTAATACGCTGTGTTGTTATGCAACTTTAGCAACAATTTGCAGTGCATTATAAATCATAGTAAGAGGAACTACTTAACCATAACCTTAAACAGATGCCTACACACAAACGAACGTTAATTGTTGCTATCCTCATATCAAGAACACTAACGCGTCCTTGCGCTTATGCTAAATGTATGAGTTACTTGCTAACTAATTACTATATCAAGCACGAAAAAGTTATTTAAAGATACGAAATTTAAACAGTTTTCAAACAAAATGCAATTCATGCTGAAAACAGTTTTTCTTCAAATGGATTAATGATGGAAGAGGGGCGGGGGGAAGGGCGACGCGCTAGGGCACCAAAACAAAAGGGCGCAAATGGGGTGCCGATAACCAAAATGTATTTGGTTGTCTGATATTGAAGTCTTTGATTTATACACTACGTTCTTAGAAACTTTTGCTGTTGTGTTTACTTAAATTTGGTCACTTATTTGGAATCTCACGAATAGCGTCCATCGTTCATTAAAGAATAAAGACGATATGATACTGTAACGAAAACTCCATTTGCAACAACAGTCCATTATTTTCAAACCGAGTGTACAAGTTTTGTCTGCGATTCGAATTGCTAAAAGCTCTCACGACAATTTATTTTCAAAGCTATTCACTACTAGTACAAGTATTATCTTCTTAACACTGAAAGTACAATGCTACCTTCTAAATTACCATCGAAGCACTTGTTACACTCTAGGGTTCTCTACTCTAAGGTATGCTTTTAAAGTCCCGACGCGTAATTTATAAGAGCCACTACGACAGTTGGCAACAAAATAAATACATGCAAAATGTTGCGCAATAAGGGGTTACGTCATTATTACGCCTAAAATTATTATCACATGCAAAAAATGTTTATTTTGATTATAGGGGAAGACAAAAGGTACTCACGTAAACTGTGCAGCTCTTCACAACATTGCAGCTACTCTCGCGCCAGTTGGGCGTTGTTGGGCGTGGGTCGTCCTTTGCCCCCTCCTTCGAAACCAGATTTAAATTTGCCTTCTCTCTTCTTGTGTAGAGGTACGGTAAAGGAATAAGGTGAGGAACGATACAGGGCAGAGATACGACAAGGAACCTACATTACCTGAAAAAAGAAGACAAAGGCACACAGATAACCACACGGTTCCACGTTTCGTGGACTAGTCCTGACATGACGGAAATCACCACTTACTTGCCACACTCCGCGTCTGCGTATTCTTTTGCGCAAACGCAACTGTCTGAAGTGACGGAAATGCACGCACAAATCTTTTAAAATATTGGCGCGAATTCACTTACAAATTAGAAACTTACAGAAATGTTTACATAGCCGATTTTCGGCATGTAACACATTATAATGAATTTTTATCAATAGATATGCTATGATTATACCAGCTCAAAAAGTATCATTTTTACATGTATTTTCTTATGGACAAATTTCAGATTCACTTTGCAATTTTTGTAGCTTTCAAGCTCATTCGTTCAAGGATCACACGACGTCATCATAGACAATCTTTCACTTTTACTTTTGTTTAAAGTTCAAACCTACACCATTTTCACCTTATTCTCGCTTCGACCAATAGAAGAGTACTAAGAGTATAGGCGTCGCTGTTTAACCATGGCAATAGAAATAAGTTAACAAATCATATAAAAATTTATTAAACAATGTTTTTCTAAAAGTATAAAGCAAAGCAGTGATATTCTAAAGCTTAGTTGTCACATTAAATAAATAACATAATTTAAGAATATTTAACCAGCCAAGCATGGATCCAATAAAGCTTAATTTTAGTACCAAGTTACGCACATCAAACAGTCCTTTCATTATGCTTGTATGGGGTAGTTTTAATTTTATCTAGTTTTATCCGTAGTTTAAAATTCAAATCGATGCTCAAGCCTTATATCTCATTTTCGAGGCAATAATTGGATATATAGAGACTGTCGAGATTTACGAATTGCAAAATGACCGAAGTTTGTTTCTATACATAAAGTCTTTGATTCTGTAACGAATATATATTCGGTAGCACTATTTTTGGAAGAATCACATCTGTGCAATTTTAGTCTGTGGTATTTGATTCTTGTATTTGATACTGTTATATCTGAAAGAAACAATTCCACAATGGAACAGGAAATCATGACCGTTTAATTAGTTTAAATGCTTTACCCAGAGATATTTAATAATAATATACACTCAAGAAACATATTTAAAAGGGAACTAGTCGTTTGTATTGCCTAACCTACAGGCGGATTATATCCTTTCAGTCGTTAAAATTAGGATAGCGCTTGCGTGAACACGGTCACAAGGTGACGCGTAAAGCAGATGCGCCGTCCCGTACTTGTACGGTACGAATAACGAAGTCAGCCATTTGTATTTGAGAATGTAGTCCAGACTGCATCATATACAGATGGGCTCCAAAGTTCTTCATAAGTGGGGCCTCAGAATAGGCGTGCCGAGATAGAGACAAGAGGGCTGGTCGTCTTGGGACACGAAAGATTCATTCCTGTGACTCCGGCAAGGCACTTGACCACGCTTCTTCTTGAAATGGTTCGAGTCGGTATTTGTTAACGCGCATGAAGTAACTAGAAATACATATAAAGAGATTGGGACAATGTTCGTTTATTAAGAAATTACAGCTTTTGTTCGATGTTTTGCTGCTACAATTTAGTAAGCGGATTCCAGAAAATGTGCATCGCTGTTCGATAACTAGGGGTAACAGCTTCATTAAAAACAGATATCAAACCTGTCTTTTGTTATGTTTGTGAGACTTTGAACGTGCTCACATAAAATTGTAATCGAAGATTGTTTAATTCTACTAAATTTTGTGCACGAAGAACAACGTGGAATATAATTGTTAAGATATACTATTAAAATAATTTTGCAAGACACGCGGAGCATTCACATGTTAAAATGTTGAGATTCTAAAGTCCATTTCCTGTTTTTTAAAAAATTCATTACAGATGTCAAATTTTAATAAGGTCATTATACTTGAATAAGTTGAAATGTTATTTATCCAAGTTAGCTGCACGTGATTTACTTTTTTTAGAAATAAATTAAACTGATGTGAAACATATGTAAACCAATAAACAGATCTGAGTATTTGGTATCAGAAATTTTGTTATAAAATATTATTAAAATTAAGGTCTTGTTATGCCAAGACAGATTTATAGAGAATTCAATTTTATTATTCCATATTTGTAATCATATTCAAAAAAAAAACGAAAAGAGAGAAACTATATTAAATTTCATTTTTGGACTCGAGTGTTTTATTCCATGCACAATTAATTTTTATAACTTTCTTTAAAGAAAATAAGTTTTTGAATAATGAAATTAGACGAACGCTGAAGTAATTTAAAAAACGCAGATATGCTACAACTGATTTGTTCTAGGTATTCATTTTTGATTCAAATATCTTTGGTGTGGTAATCTTAACATTATCCACCTGTAATTATTAGTATGCTTTTTTATTAGAAAGCACAAACAGCGTCTTTTTAATAGAGAATTTGTTGTGTACTTTTTCTTTCAGGATCATCGAGATTGAAGAGGTTGTAAGTATGCTCCAGAGGTTTCCAGATGCGTTAGTTCTTTAAGTTGTAAGTTTTTTATGGTGCTTATATCCCATGAGTTTCTGTATCTTCTCATAGGAGTATAGAGTTTCTTGTGTTATCATCCATATAGATACAGTGGCGCTCAATCCCCCTTTTTTCTTCTTATGTTAGCTTATTGTAGAGTTTAGACCATCCCCATGCCCTTTCTCATTGCTCACCCTTGGGGTAATTCCCAGACTTAGCCGCGAACAAGTAAAGCTTCACTTGTATCCAACGAGTGGAGGCAAACAAAAAGCACAATTCTATAAACAACAAGATTCATTCCTCCGCGTAATTCTTGCAGTTTGTGGCAATCTTTTAGTCGTAGCTCTTCAACTATCTTCTGCATACGTACCTTCTTTCTGGTACTGGAGGCAATCCTGATTCTCCCACACACTATTGTATAGTTGTATGTTCATTACTTTTGGGAATACTGTTAAGAATATTGCGTTAACGTTAACGTTAGCGTTACTATAAAAAGAGACGTTCATCCATTCAACTCAGAAACAAGTGATCTTTATTGTTAGTGCTTTAAAAGTATGAAAAGCAAAAAATATTACTAACAAATACAGAATGAATATTAATTGATTGACAGATAGACCCCTACTTAATTTTTATGTAACTACAAAAATAATGTAGTACTGAACATTCATGGTCGTCCGTTTTAGATCTAACATCCTCCCCGGCCGTGCCAGACTTAATTTCCAAGGATTATAGACATTGTATAGGACGTCTTAATCTTGTACCTTCACTAGTCAAAACCTTCGCACGCTATAGTCCTTCTACATTGACCTTGAAATTCATGCAAGACCCTGACAATTCCCCACATTAATCTAGGTTTATCCTTGTCTTAAACTACAATATCACCTTGTTTTACAGTGTTGGCTTTTAAATTCGCTGTATGGTGGGCTGATCTCAACTGCTGTAAATAGCTAGTTTGCTATACTTTCTAGAATATATTATATCAAGTTTTTCATACTGGAGGTTAATTAGTTAGGGGTTATTTTTATATCCCCAAATATGACCAGTAACCTTTAAGGAAGGATTCCCTTAAAATGATGGAACGCAATTATCTTCCGACTATGCTAGGGGTCTATTCTTTGGGCAGAGCTTATGAGGATTGGTCGTGGTTCTTTTTACAAAGCTTTATTTTATTACTAGGGCTAGATTCTCGACGAAACAGGGGTTTAAACAGGGCGCCACCAAGTCTGTAATTTTAAGGTTAATCAGGCAACAATAATATGAACACAGGTTTTGTTCTTTAAATACTGAAAGGCTATTAAAGCTCCTTATTAAATTGGGTTTACCACTTTACTCTATTTGGCCTTATTCTTTGTCACCTTACTTCTGAACGTACTTGTTCAGAATAAAACAATTAATTAAGAAAATTAAGTGTTGTTTCTTTAATTAAAATTTGTACTTTCATAAAAATTGTAGATATAAAATTTATGTTTAAGAAAAGATAATACAAGCTTCATCTACTCATAAGGTAGAATTATATATACAAAGAAAAATATCAAGACTTCAAATGTTACTTTATTTACAAAAATCTAATTTGAATTTATACCAGAAATGTCAGATCTGCTTTTTCTGTTAACACTTTATAAAACTTTAACTACTTCTATATTAATTCATTATTTAAAAATCGTAAGTGAAATCATGCGTAAATGAAACATCAATAAGAACTCTATAAGTTTACATTATTTTATAAAATTTAATAACTGTAATTGTATTGAACTAATATTGTTAACAAAAATTTACTAAGGTTCTTTTTAATATGCGAAATGGATTTGTCAAAATAGATAAGTACAAAAATATTTTCTGAAGCAGCCTGGTATTAAAGATCGCCAAATGTAGACATGATACAAGAATAATTTAATCTCTTACCTTGGCTCTGCAGGTGTTCTTTACATGTTGTCTTCACAACATCTTTGGGCAGGTGTTTATACATACATTTTCAGAAAACAAGTGACGTCAAATCCACATGTTCCAGCGAACACAAACAGCTGCGTGACCCTTGAACTGGACCATGCTAACTTCCATGCGTTTTTGTTATACGCACGAACTGGACCAACAAAATTCCAATACTTTCAAAAGCATCTTCGGACTTAATTTATAAACCATAAAAGTTTCTACCTACTTTGTAGAACGTTTCTTTTACATTCCAACTTAATGCTTTTCCATAACATAACACAAAATCCAACTATACATCGTACGGTTGAAAGACGTTCATATTTTACATTCACAGATGTAAAAGTAGAATTTTATCTTCTATTAAACATAGCCTACACGCTGCTTTAGTTTTGTAAAACCAGATAATACAAAACGACTTCTTAAAGTTGTTAATTATAATATAAAAATCTAGTTGACGAATTCTACGAAGCGTTGAAAGACATATCTTATCGTACTTTTACGAAATCATTAAAGAATTGTTTTCTGTGTTATTTACACAAATGTCCAAAGAATTATTAAATGAGTTTATCTCAGTAATTATCGAAATGAAGTTATTTATTAGAAGTCATTTAAAATCGACTTTTAAACGGAACGTTATAACACAAATATTGAAGATTATTAAAATAAAATTACGAAGAGTGTAATTATAAGAAGGAAATTTATCAAACGAACATCTTCTATAAGTTAAATTATCACAAGAGCAATTACCAAAAAAAAATATAAGAGAAGAGAAGAGAAGACGCTACAACAAATTATTTAGTTGATCTAATTAATTATTATTTTAATTCTTACCATTGTTAAAATCACAAAGCCTAGTGTTTTAGCGCACTAGGGCTGTACTCCGCACAAAAAGCTAGGCGCAAGTTACACGCCAGAACCTTTAGTGGTTCCATTATTTTCTCTACGAGAGCTCTGGCAAAAGTGAGCGCAAATGTGCTATGCACTGAACAGGAAAGGTATTTGGCCTTGATAATAGATGTATTAACTTTCTGCGCCTGATGTTAGCAACCAAACTAACATTTCTGTATGGCGGTTAGCACATACAATATCGATACTTGTTTGTTTTAAAAATGGTTCGCATAATTTAATGACTTTACATGAGTTATTAGAACTAAAATTCGTTGATATAGTGTAGCGGTCAAAAAAACTGTTAGAATATCACCAGAATTAGTCTGTCCTTCCACAAGTTCAGTAACTCCTTCCCTTTTATCTCCGTTGATGTTAAATCAGGGCTGAACCCAATATCCTTTTCGCCAATTAAGAATTTCGAAGGAGTTAAAATAAAGAGATCATTTGGGTCTTTATCAATAAACGTTATTGCTCTCAAATTTACTGTACTTTCCATTTCTATCAACACCGTTTGCAATTCGTCGTTAGGGAGTTTTAGGGAGTTCTTCACTGTCCTCACCAATCTCTCCCAAAATCCTCCCCACCATGGGCCTCTTTCAATACTGAATTTCCCCACTGTATTCGTCTATTTCTTGCAAAATTCTGCATTTCCCTTGCTTGTAAAATACGCGCTAGTTCAGTAAGTTCTATATCGGCTCTTTTAAAGGTTTTGGCGTTATCCGAATCTACTGTTCTTAGAACTCCTCTTCGACTGATAAATCTACGTAACCTCAAAAGATAACTTTCGGTAGACAAATTTTCAACTACTTCGAGATGTATAGCTTTAATTGTTGTAGCGGTATGGCAGTACTGATTTTTCTGAACTTTCCATAGAAGGTGACACTGAATTTTTTGTGCTTTTGAAATCAATTCCCGAGCTCAAGTCTATGCAAAAAATTCTAATCTCGGGCTTGCCTGAAATTTTCGGTGAATTCATGGAAAGATTTTCTTCTTTGACATTTTTACGATACACGATACTATATGGAAAGGTTCATATACAATTGTCGTTACCCAAAAAGGAAGCTGCTCGGTCCTATTACGTCCGAGAATTTGGAAAATTCTACGTTGACTCTTGTTAAGATAACCCAGCGTCAGTACTATGAATTCGAGATTGCTCAAATAAAAGGGGGTAAACTCACTTCCAACTCCATAAGAAAACTTTCGCCTTTTCTAGATTTTGGGGGTCTTCTTAGGCAGGATGGAAGACTTCGTAATTCTTTAATGCCCTGCGATTACAAACATCCTTTTTTATTACCTAAGCGTGCAATCCTTTCTCGTCTTCTATGTGATTATTATTACAAATTGTCTTTACATTCTGGTCCTTCGAATACTCAAGCTTTAATTCAGCGCAAATTCTGGATCGTTGGTTTGCGATTCCTAAACGCGACAATGCATACGCAAATGTTTGCCGTGTTTCCGGTTTGCTGCTAAACCTCTGCAACCAACAATGTCAGATTTACCTTCGCCACGAGTTCAAATAAGTCGCGCCTTTACTAATGTGGGCGTTGACTTTGCTGGCCCTTTTCTTATCAAGAGTTCAAAACGTCGAAATGCTTCCGTTCTAAAAAGCTATTTATGTTTATTTGTCTGTATGTGCACCAAAGCGGTGCACTTAGAACTCGTTTCTGAGTTGACCACGGAGGCTTTTCTAGCCTCATTCACCAGATTCACTTCCCGACGCGGCCTACCTACGTCGGTATATTCTGACTGCGGTAGAAATTTCGTTGGTGCTTCTCGTGCCTTAAGAGAAGTCAGCGATTTCCTGAGACAAAATGAACAAGTAATACTTTCTGCTATGGCTTCTCGTAAAGTTCGTTGGCTTTTCAGTCCTCCATATGCCCCAAATTTTGATGGAATTTGGAAAGTCGGCGTAAAATCCGCTAAGGCTTTGATGTGACGTTCTTTCGGTAATCAACCTCAGAATTTCGAAGAACTTTCTACGATTTTCGCTCGTATTGAGGCGGTTCTAAACAGTCGCTTTCTCTCTGTACCTTCTGCCGATCCTAATGACGGCACGGAATATCTTACTCCGAGTCATTTTCTTATAGGTGGTCCGATTCTTAGTTTACCGGAAATTACCTTCGCTGAAGACCTTGTAACGTTCGGTTTAATTCAACGTTTAGTATTGTATAGTTTACTTTAGCAAGCATATTAAACATGCCAATTTGTGATAAAGGACAGTCAAGTAAACTGTACACTTTTTCAAAATTGCGAAGAAGGCTAGAAAGTGACAGGAGGGGTTTGTCAAATTTATTAAAAAGTGTCGAGTCGCGTTTTACGTTTGGGGGTGTGTTTTAATTAATCTTTTGTAGGTCCACTCTAACATCCGATGTTATATACCGTCATTGTTATGCCTATAAGATGCCAATTCATAGTGGGAGTTTATTTGGATGAAAGAAAAGTGACCTCAGATTACATTTGCCGTACGCTGTAATCAACCGATTTAGTCGGGAACCTGATGAATTAACACACACCTATGATAAAGTTAGTTGGGCTGTTGCATTATACCGACACCCACTCTCCTCGCTGTGTCTATAGTGACCTGATTCACCCCACAAACAGTAAGTCTACTTGAACTATCTAGGCGCTACAACTGGTACAGTCTTACGTTACGAAACAAGTGGTACAATTTGGAAAAGTATCGAAGCTTTAAAATTTTACGGACTAATAGATATACAATGCGCACACAAGCGGCTTTCTGTTTTACACTGTTGACTACAGTGAAAGTAGAGTAAATACGGGGCAAAACACACTATCTACTTTTAGTTTCACTGACGGTAGATGCAAAAGAACATTCTATAGTTCAGGGTAAAATATCCCAATACCAGCATGCGAACCAGTTTGGTCACTTAGTAACTACTACAGTGCAACGCTTACCTTGAAGGGTTTGTGGGGTGAATCAGGTCACTATAAACACAGCGAGGAGAGTGGGTGTCGGTATAATGCAACAGCCCAACTAACTTTATCATAGGTGTGTGTTAATTCATCAGGTTCCCGACTAAATCGGTTGATTACAGCGTACGGCAAATGTAATCTGAGGTCACTTTTCTTTCATCCAAATAAACTCCCACTATGAGTTGGCATCTTATAGGCATAACAATGACGGTATATAACATCGGATGTTAGAGTGGACCTACAAAGATTAATTAAAACACACCCCAAACGTAAAACGCGACTCGACACTTTTAATAAATTTGACAATCCCTCCTGTCACTTTCTAGCCTTCTTCGCAATTTTGAAAAAGTGTACAGTTTACTTGACTGTCCTTTATCACAAATTGGCATGTTTAATATGCTCGCTAAAGTAAACTATACAATACTAAACGTTGAATTAAACCGAACGTTACAAGGTCTTCAGCGAAGGTAATTTCCGGTAAACTAAGAATCGGACCATCTATAAGAAAATGACTCGGAGTAAGATATTCCGTGCCGTCATTAGGATCGGCAGAGGGTACAGAGAGAAAGCGACTGTTTAGAACCGCCTCAATACGAGCGAAAATCGTAGAAAGTTCTTCGAAATTCTGAGGTTGATTACCGAAAGAACGTCACATCAAAGCCTTAGCGGATTTTACGCCGACTTTCCAAATTCCATTAAAATTTGGGGCATATGGAGGACTGAAAAGCCAACAAACTTTACGAGAAGCCATAGCAGAAAGTATTACTTGTTCATTTTGTCTCAGGAAATCGCTGACTTCTCTTAAGGCACGAGAAGCACCAACGAAATTTCTACCGCAGTCAGAATATACCGACGTAGGTAGGCCGCGTCGGGAAGTGAATCTGGTGAATGAGGCTAGAAACGAGTTTTAAGTGCACCGCTTTGGTGCACATACAGACAAATAAACATAAATAGCTTTTTAGAACGGAAGCATTTTGACGTTTTGAACTCTTGATAAGAAAAGGGCCAGCAAAGTCAATGCCCACATTAGTAAAGGCGCGACTTATTTGAACTCGTGGCAAAGATAAATCTGACATTGTTGGTTGCAGATGTTTAGCAGCAAACCGGAAACACGGCAAACATTTGCGTATGCATTGTCGCGTTTAGGGATCGCAAACCAACGATCCAGAAATTGCGCTGAATTAAAGCATGAGTATTCGAAGGACCAGAATGTAAAGACAATTTGTGATAGTAATCACATAGAAGACGAGAAAGGATTGCACGCTTAGGTAATAAAAAAGGATGTTTGTAATCGCAGGCCATTAAAGAATTACGAAGTCTTTTATCCATCCTAAGAAGACCCCCCTAGAAAAGGCGAAAGTTTTCTTATGGAGTTGGAAGTGAGTTTACCTCCTTTCATTTGAGCAATCTCGAATTCATAGTACTGACGCTGTGTTATCTTAACAAGAGTCAACGTAGAATTTTCCAAATTCTCGGACGTAATAGGACCGAGCAGCTTCCTTTTTGGGTAACGACAATTGTATATGAACCTTTCCATATAGGCCACCGTGTATCGTAAAGATGTCAAAGAAGAAAATCTTTCCATGAATTCGCCGAAAATTTTAGGCAATCCCGAGATTAAAATTTTTTGCATAGACGAGCTCGGGAACTGATTTCAAAAGCACAAAAAATTCAGTGTCACCTTCTATGGAAAGTTCAGAAAAATCAGTACTGCCATACCACCACAACCGATTCCCAATTAGCTGCGCTGGGACGAAACCTCGAGAACCCAGGTCAGCAGGATTCTTTTTACCCGAAATGTGGTTCCATTGCGAAATCGTAGTCAGATTAAGAATCCTATCTACCCGATTACCTACAAAGGTTTTAAACAAATAAGAAGGAGTTCTTAACCAGGTTAGAACCACTTGCGAATCGGTAAACAATTTAATTTCTTGTAGAACATAATCAAACTGCATATTTGTGATAGAATGTACCAAGCGCGCCAATAAAAGTGCACCCAAGAGTTCCATACGAGGAATTGTGCAAGCCTTTAATGGAGCAACTTTACTTTTCGCTTGCATGAGATTGCAAGAAACAGCCTCATCTGCGGTTGCATATAGGTAAACACAAGCTGAATAACCCCTTTCACTTGCGTCGTAAAATCCTAACAGATTATAGGTACAGCCTTGAAGAGATATTCTACGAGGAATTTTTAATTGAGATAAGCTCGGAAGTTGATAGCAGAATTGCTCCCATTCTGCGCACCAAGGGGAATCTCGAGTGCCATCCCAATTAAGTTTTTGTAATCACAATCGTTGCAGAAAGTACTTGATCAGAAAAGTTACAGGTGTCAACCATCCCAAAGGGTCGAATATACGAGCCATGTAAGATAGTATGGTTCTTTTGGTGAAAGACTCTTGAAAAGGAGACACGTAGTAAGCAAAAGTGTCAGAATTTGAATTTCACACCAAACCCAAAATCTTTATTCTGCTAACATCATCAGAAAATGCTAACGGAGCTTCGAGATCAGTTTCTCCGAAATCTTGTAGCATATCGTCACTATTGTTAGACCATTTTCTTAGCTGAAATTTGCCAAGAGAAAAAAGTTTAATTAATTCAACTTGAAGTTGTTTTGCCGCCGCGGAATTTTCGGCGCCTGAAATTATATCATCCATATGTGTGTGATTAATCAGGGCATGAGAAGTCATTGGATAAGCATTGCCCTCATCAACCACTAATTGTCGAAGAACGCGCTGGGCGAGAAATGACGTTGAGTTAGTCCATAAGTAAGAGTTTTAAGCTCAAATTTAAGAATGTTTTCCTCGGAAGAAGGTCACCAAAAAATATGTTGATATTGACGATCAATTGGGTGAACCAAAATTTGTCGATACATCATACGGATGTCCGCACATACAGCAATTGCGTGAATCGAAAGGAAGAAATAATTTCTGGTAAACCTCCTTGAAGTTTGGGACCAGAATATAGCCGATCATTTAGATATAGATGTGAGGAATCAAGGGCAGAGCCATTAACACTACACGTAGTTTAGTGGGGCTACTGGTCATTTTGTATACAGCATGGTGTGGCAGCACGTAATCGGAAGGATTACTTGCAGCTTTCATGTGTCCCAAGAAAATATATTCTTGAAGAAATTGGTTGTAAAATTGTTTGTTTTCAATATCTCGTGAAAACTGTCTTTCCAGACTGAGGTAACTCTTATAAGCCATAAGACTATTCTGTCGAAGAGAAGGGATGCTACTAAAAAACGGCAGCGTGAACTGCACTAAATGTTTAAATTCCAGTGAAATGATAATGTACAATACTTAATTTGAACACAAAATATATGTTTGCAACGTTTATAAACACCGTTGATATTGTAAATTCCAACGAACTCGTTGTTATGACAACAACCGACGCTAGCTATTCTATGAACAGCTGGCGCGATAAACCCAAATTGTTCTGTGGAACTTTAAATTTGATAACGATATCAAATTTGTAAGGAAGACTTTTATAAAAATATGAATGGAAATTTGTAACTACACAATGAACGAAATCACCAAAATCACGTAAATTTTGAGGGTATCTAGGCTCGCTAGGCCACTGTGTTGTATAGAACTTTGATAGCTAGAGCAAGGGGTTGGCCATTGTAATTAAATTTATGCGAAAACGGTAGATATGCATAAATTACAATTCATAGAAATGACAAATGAAGACCGTACTTACCTACGTTCCAGTACTGGTACACTGTAATTAAGGTTGAGACATCGTCGCCTCCACTCGTTGGATACAAGTGAAGCTTTATCCTTTTTTACTTGTTCGCAGCTTAGTTGGGAATTACCCCAAGGGTGAGCAATGAGAATGGGCGTGGGTATGGTATAAACTCAATAATCAGCAAACATAGAAAGAAAAAGGGAAATTGAGCGCCACTGTATCTATATGGACAATACAAGAAATTCAATACTCCTATGAGAAGATACAGAAACTCATTGGATATAAGCACCATAAAAAACTTACAACTTAATGAATTAACACATCTGGAAACCTCTTGAACGTACCTACATCCTCTTCTATCACGATGATCCTGAAAGAAAAAGTTACACAACAAATTTTCTATTAAAAAGACACTATTTGTGCTTTTTAATAAAAGAGCATAATAATAATTATGAGTTTATAATCTTGAGATTACCACACCAAAGGTATTTTAGTTAAAAATGGATATCTAGAATAAATCAATTGTAACATGTCTGTACTTTTATATTGTTTCGGCATTCGTCTAATTTCGTTACTCAAAAAATTTATTTTCTCCAAGATATTCTTACTAAAATTAATTATTCATAGAATAAAAAACTTGAATCCAAAAATGTAATTTAATGTAGTTTCTCTCGTTTCGTTTTTATTTTGTTAAATATAGTTACAAGTACAAAATAATAAAATTGAATTCTGATTTTAATTATAAATCTGTCTTGACATGACAAGACCTTACTTTTAATAATACTTTAAACAAGATTCATGATACCCAACGAACAGATCTGTGTATTGGTTTACATATACTTCAAATAAGTTTAGTTCATATTTCTTAAAAAAATCTAAACCACACGTAACTAGTTTAAGTAAATAAAATTTCGAATTTATCCTGCTATAGAAATGACACAATGACCTTACTAAAGATTAGACATCTGTAATTAAATCTTTTTAAACAGGAAGTGGACTTTGAAATCTCAATATTTTTGAACACATGTATATTCCACGTGTCTTACAAAATTACTTTAATAGTACTTCCTAAAGAACCATATTTCACGTTATTTAAATTTGTTTAGCACAATTTTAGCAAACACTTTGTTATCAAATTAAAGAAATATTACTGTTTTATGATCTCACGCAAAATTAATTCGTCCGCAAAATTTAACATGATTAAGCAATTTTCTATATAATTTAATATCGTTCGTCAATCCAATAAACACTTTTAAAAGTCTAGCAAACGTAATAACTGAAAGTTTTAATACCTGGGCTTAGCGAAGAAGTTTCCTCTTGCTACCGAACTGCGATGCACAAGCTCAGGTCCTGCGCTTACAAAATTTGATGCCTAGGGTATAACGTTGACGACCAACATCTGTTTAATACGTGTTTCCCAAGAAATGTCAAACTACAGCTTTACCGACTTACTATTTATCACGGTGGCTGTCAAATGAATTTAAGATTTTAAAGTTTAATAGTTTATCTGTACAAAACTCTTTAGAGTTCATTAATAAAATTAAAAATATCACATTAGAAGAGAACGAAATCTTAATTTCATTTGATGTCAGTTCATTATTCCCTAGTGTTCCAATACCACGTACTTTAACATATTTAAAGGATGTTCTTATAGATAGTGATATTGATGATGATAAAGTTGAGGACTATATCAAGCTTGTTTCGCATTGCATGTACCAGAACTGTTTTCAATTCAACAACAAGTTGTACGAACGACATGAAGGCACAGCAATGGGAAATAGCTTATCACCTTTCATAGCAAATTTATTTATGTCTCGTTTTGAAACCGAGTTAAAAGAAAACTCCAAATACTTCCCAAGAATATGGTTTAGGTACGTGGATGATATTTTTGCAGTTTTTGACACTTCTAAATCAAATGTTGATGATTTTCTTAAAGAAATGAATTCAAAATTTCAAAGCATAAAATTTACGTATGAACTAGAGAATAATGGACAATTACCTTTTTTAGATACATTAGTAATTAGAAATAGTAATAAATTAGAATTTGACATTTATAGAAAAGAAACCAATGTAAATCGCTTTATTTTGTCTTCCTCTAATCATAGCATACAACATAAGTTGGCTTCATTTAACTTTTAATTAATAGATTATTGAATTTCCTTTAAATAAAAACAGATTTAATAAGGAATTTGCTCTTATTAAACAAATAGCGAATTACAATGGTTTCTCTTCTGATATTATAGATAATATTTTTAGAAAGTGTAAAAATAGGATCAACATCCGTAAAACAACGACTTTGCAATCAACCACCTCTAACGATAATGTTAAATATGTTAAACTTCCGTTTCACAAAACCACAAAGGGCCTTAATAAAATATTCAAACAGTGTAATTTCAAAATTGCTTTCACTAATACTAATAAAATTAAAGATTTGGTAGGTAATCCAAAAGACAAGGTTGAAAAATTGCAAAAGTCGGGGATTTATGAAATTAGTTGTGCAGGGCCAGGGTGTTTTCAAAAATATATTGGTCAGACCAAGAGGAATATAACAACAAGATTTAAAGAACACATTGCTCACTTCAAATATGGTAAATATGAAAGGTCTCAGGTCGCCAAACATATATTTGAAACCAGCCACCCCGTTAAACTAGAAAATGTTAAATTGTTAAAAGCGGTACCAACGTTTTCCTCCTTAAATGCCTATGAATCAATTAAAATTGTTAAACATAAAGGACCCCTCTTAAACACCGATAAAGGGCCAATAGCGCCATCTGCTTTGCTTTCCCTATTGGTCAACAACCAATGAGAAAACAAGATTAAATTGGTTCCGCTACAGTAGATTTAGAATTAGTATAAATTAAGTAGATTTAAGTTATAATGTCACAATTCACTTGTTTGTTGTTGAGAACACCAGCCTGCGGGTGAGGAGAATATCCTCGATAGTGTTTAAAGCAACAATATAGTAAATTATAGGTTGGGAAGGTTCACTTCAGCCTAAGTGGTGAGGAGAATATCCTCTGAAGTGTTCCAGAACAACAGCTAATTATGAGGTTTCCTACTGATGATGACCACATAGTGGTCGAAATACGTATCTAGTAATTTAAATATTTTTTGTGGTTAAGGGTTTTTATTTAATTTTATTTACATACATCCTTAACGACAGTTGCTTTAATTACTAAATATAAATCTGGTTATTCCAAACGCTAAGGAATTAAAAGATATTTTGTTTTAGTATAAAAATTACTTAAATATTGTGGTCTCACCGTTAATAATCACCGACCTCTCTAACCATTTTTGTTAAGAAGCGTGATCCATTGTCTTGCCAGAACTTAAAGAATGACAACCATTCTGGGACCCCCAAAACGACCACGACTCCTATCCCCCTACTATATTATGGGTATCCGAAGACTCCACTTGACATGGGCTCGTGTCCGCATCCTCCTAAGTTTGCAGCTTCGTTCACATGTTAAACTACAATGGCGAATTTGCCTTTTAGTATCCTCCACGCAGAGAACAGCTCATATGTCTTGTCACCTCGTGACACTATTTACGCAAGCGCTATTTTAATTTAATAACAGAAAGGATATAATCCGCCTACGGATTAGGCAACACAAATGACTTATTCGTTACGTAGTCCTTTTTAAATACGTTTTCAAAGTGTTTATTGCTATTAAATATTTCCTAGTGATGCATTTAAAGCTAATTAAATGGTAATAATGTCCTGTTCTATTGTGAAATTGTTTCCTTCAGATATAACTATATCTAATACAAAAAATCAGATATCACAGATCTACAATGAATAGATGTGATCTCTTTAAAACCAGTGCCACAGAATATATATTTGTTACAAGGTAGAGAGTTTAAGGAAAAAAAAGAATTCAGGAATTGTCGGGAACTTTAAACACTTCACCAGACTGACGCGTATGGTAACGTAGTTGAATGAGCGCTGGAGAGATACTACTTGAAGGTTTAGCAGTGAATCTAGATTGTGTCTGTAGACCCATAAGTGGGGAAATAGAAGGAATTGAATGCCAGGCGTAAACATTAAGTTTTTACACGAGCTAAAGCACCTGTAAAATTTGAATCTAAGATATTATCTGCCATCTTTCAAAATAACGTTATTTCTAACAAAATTCTCAGCAAAAGTATCAATTGTCCTTATTTCCGACATATTAATGCCGATCGTTTCTAAATCCCAAAATTTCCTTAAGCTCGTTTCTTCTATTCGAGCATCACTCATTTTAGAAGAATGTAAATATAAAGCAGTTGTAACATTGCACTTTATAGAACCCTTTGATATTTCATTTAATTTACTAGATCCATGAAGAGTTCAACCAAATTTTGTGTTTACCGCAGTCAATTTTTCGGTTAAAGCCCGAGTCTCACTATTCATAGTTAACCAATTGTTATACGATCCTATAAGTAGAAAGACACCAGCTTGGTCTAGACATATAGACCCGAAAAATCTGAAGAGCTTCAATAGCATACAATTTTATCAACTCGTCGTTGTACTGGCTTTTCAAAAATACTTCTGCCTTATTACATAATTTTGCAACACTCTGCCGTGTATTCCCAAAGAAGAAAATTGAAATTTTATGGGTTCCAACTATCTGCAAATTAAGTTTTCGGGACACGCACTGTTTTATAAACGTTAACTGACTCCCACCATCAATAATTGCACGTACTAACATTTCATGGTTGTCCGTGTCTGATTTTAAGAAAATATATGCAGTTTGTAAGTAAACATTATCGATGCGACCGCTCGATAAAACCGTTACAGTAGACTCTTTTATTGTATTCTTATTAGGTTGATATGAAGGATCACATACAGGAGTCATATGTTTACCCTTGCAGTTAGAACAAAATGCATTCCTTGCCTTACAAAACTTTGACCTATGATCAGCACCAGTGTTACATTTACTGCGCCGCAATTTACTCGCTATCTTTACACTTTAGGCGTGGCTCTAACGGCATTGTTATAACATATACCGACCACGTTCTACCGGATGATGCAATCGCTGTCTAAGTCAATTTGCATGCACAATTTACGTAAAATTTAAATTACTTACGTGACGTGTATCTCAGAACTTCATCTCAGGATCCACCACGTGGTTAAGGGTAGTCGTGATTACGCCGTCTTGAACATCAAATTATTATCCGTCACTAAACTTCTATTGCATCTCGTAGGGGTTTTGAAAGGAAATGAGGTAGCGGAACGATAGAGGGGGAAGGAAAAGGGAAACTACATACCTTTTTCTTAAAAAACTACCACGCACTTAGATACTTGTGGTTTAGTCCATGTCTCGTAGCTTAATGTCCGCATTCTCCGTTCGAGCACATCCGCCTTCCTACTGTGCAGACTCGACGGTCACCGACGACAGAAGTTAGCGTATCCTTTCAAAAATACGCGGCAATTAACCTACAAATATATCTTTAAACCTAAAACATGATACATGACCAGTTTGGCATGTAACACCAGCACATCGATAGCATCGTGAATTATCCTTTAAAATTTTCCTTTTGATATCCAACGTTATGGAAGCATTTTTACGCGATTTTATCTCGTGATATTTGTCCTTACAAAACAAACTACACTCTCCTAATACGATTATTAAGCCT
Source organism: Platerodrilus igneus (assembly GCA_036346225.1). Taxonomy (NCBI): domain Eukaryota; kingdom Metazoa; phylum Arthropoda; class Insecta; order Coleoptera; family Lycidae; genus Platerodrilus; species Platerodrilus igneus. The sequence continues at coordinate 2,297,769 of JARFIW010000802.1, forward strand.
TGCGTGGTAAAGGTATCATTCTTTGATTCAAGTTGATCATGAGCGTCTCTAGTACTCCCTGTATGTTTGTTGTGGTTTGTTTAGCATACTTCTTAATCTTCACTTATAGTTGTCAAAATAATTAAAATTTTCAAGTTTGACATTTATGACAAATTGAAGGTGACTTTGATTTATTGATGTTCGATATATTTGGTTTGAGTACATTAGGCAAAAAATTTTTAAAGGTTAAAAGAATGATTGCCTTCAATTTGTGTTGCGCCCTGGGAACGACTTTTTTAGGTAGCCAATACACTTAACGTGAAATCAGCTCATTAATTTTAATTGAAAAATTTCATATAAATTCAATAACTTGAGGATTTGAAAACATTTTTTAACATGTTTCTATTTATACAATTGGGAGAATGGTTATTAAAGAAGTGGCGATTACGTTACCATAAGGCTTGAGCAGTCGTTTTTTATATTTATTTTTAGGGGGAAAGACTCATTATGATTTAGGTTACCTCTTTGGTAGATTTTAACATGGTTCTGAGGCGACCCTATGGCGGGTTTACACTGGTCAGATACCAATGTTGTTCTATAAATATTTTATATGGTTCTGAGGCGACCCTAAGGCGGGTTTACACTTGTCAGACACCAATATTGTTCAACGAAGATTGTATATAGATCTGAGGCGACCCTGTGGCGAGTTTACACTTGTCAGATACCAATGCTGTTCAACAGAGATTGTATATGTTTCGGAGGTAACCCTATTGTGGGTTTACACTTGTCAGATACCAACACTGTTTTACAGGACTTGCTAATATGCTTATTGTTCTGTAATTAGTTATAGTATGTATAAATAGAAATCATGTATGTAGACCGTATTTCATGTTAATATCGCAAAGAAAACCCAGGAAAAACTTGCAATGCTAACTAGATATTGTGGGTATTTGATTTTTATTTGTTATTTATTCGTTTGCTACGCAGTTATTTTTATGTAGGGTTATATAAGCAGCTTCTTTAATTTTGCGTTTTTGATGGTTTTCTTTTTTGTCGATAATTTTTGCGTCCTCCCATTTTATTTTATGACTGGAGTCCCATGCATGTTGGCAAATCATGGATTTTTCAAAGTTTCTATTTTTTATATATGATTTATATTCTTTTAATCAAACTTCCAAAGGGTCTGGAACTTTCTCCTATATAAAACTTGTTACATTCGCACGGTATTTTGTAGATGCAGTTTTTTGAACTTTGTATTGCGTTTTTAGGTTTTGTTTTTGTTAATTGTGCTCTTATTGTATTGTTGGTTTTAAATACTGTTTTAATTCTGAATTTGTTTCCTATTCTTTGTATTTTTTCGGAGAATCTTTTTTTGTATGGTATTGAGAGCATTTTTGGGTGCGTATCGTTGTTTCTATTTTCTTCTTTTTTATTTTTTGGGACTTTGTTCATTTCTTTCTCTATTATTCTTTTAGGATATTTGTTTTTATTAGTGTACATCTGAATAGATCTTTCCCTTTCTTTAAAATTTCTTCGTTTGATGATATTAATTTTGCTCTATCATACATAGTTTTGATAATTCCTCGTTTAACACAGTGTGGGTAGTTTGAATCGAAGTTTAAGTATCTGTTTGTGTGCGTTGGTTTTCTATATACCGATGTATTAATTGTTGCATCGTTTTTGCCAACTAGAATATCTAAAAACGGAAGTTTCTATGTTGTTCTAATTCATATATGAATTTAATAATTGGTTCTATTTTGTTAATTGACTCTACAAAGTTTTTAATTAGTTCTGTTTTATGAGGCCAAATAACATAGAAATCATCTACGTATCTCCACCAGATTAGTGGTTTCAATTCTTGTGTAAATATTACATCTTTTTCGAATTCCTCCATGAATATATTACTAAAGATTGGCGATAGTGGACTTCCCATCGCCATTCCGAAGTTCTGTTTGTAGAATTGGTCACCTATTTGAAAATATGTGGTACTGACGCATAAACCAAGTAATTTAATAATCGATGATATACTTAGTTTTGTTCTTTCTTTAAGGTTGCCATCTTTTTCTAGGTTGTTTTTTATAATATTAAGCGTTTTGTTTATAGGGACATTTGTGAAGAAATTTACTACATCAAATCTTACCATTTTGTGTTTATTTTCAATTTTTATGTTTGATAATTTTTCTAAAAAGTGTTGGTTAGTATTTATGAAAAAGTCCGTTTTGCCTGCTAATGGATTTATAATTTTAGGAGAAATTTTGCTAAATTATGGCATGGTGAACCTATGGAGCTTACGATAGGTCTTAAAGGCATGTCTTTTTTATGAATTTTTGGTAGACCATAAAAGTGGGGTGGTTTACTGTAATGTGGGACTAGTTTGCTTCTTTCTTTGACTTCGAACTCATTTTTAAATTATGTAGAGCTTTGTATATTTTATTTTCAATTGACTGGTGTAATTCTCAGTGTTCAATAGTTCGTTGACTTTTGTGTTGTAATCGTTTTTACTCGTTACTACTGTTGCATTGCCTTTCTCAGCAGGTAGAATTACAATTGAGTTATCGTTTTTTAGATTGCGAATTGCTTTTATTTCGTTACTACTTACGATTGGTTTTATTTTGTGATTCTTTTCTATTCTGAATTTTATTACAGCCCCGTCGCGCGGGTACGCGAGCCACTACAATTAATTGGTAGCAATGCTAGATAATGTAAAAATTGACGAGCAAATTATAGATGACGTCACACAATATGCGAATTATTGCAACACAATTAAAAATTATACAAATTTTAAAGAAAACCCCAACGGGGTACTCACGTGAACATGCAGGGCTTCTTGCAGAATTGCTCCATAATGTCGGCAGCGGCTTCGCTGATCTTTCGGGCGTCGACTGCTTCGCTGATTTTTCGGGCGTGGGAATTCTTGAGCCCGGTTGAAGCCAAATTCGACTGTCTTCTTCCTATATGTAGGGAACGACAGGAAACTGGTATATAAGGAACGATAATCAAAAGAAGGCAAAAGGAATCTACATAACACAAAAAGACACGATAAGATACAAGCCAACTCCCCTTGTTCACATCTCGGTAGCTAGTTCCCAACACGTATATCGGAAATCCACCACTTCCCTTCTTGGCCCACCGCGTCGGCGCAAATCTCGCGCAACGCACTATCTGAAGTGACGAAAATACGCACATGTCTTTTTAAATTTATGGCGGGAAATTCTTACAAATTAAAACTTAATTGAGAATGTCTAGTGCCGATTTCGGCACGTAACAATTTGCATCGTGCTCTAAATTCGTATGCTTGATCTTCTTTGGTTGGTTTGTTGTTTTTTCAATACAGCTGATTATTCAAAGGTCGGTATTGATTTTGGTGTTAATGCAAAGTTCAGGCCTCTTGATAGAATTAATTTTTCTGTGTCGTTAATAGTTCTGTTTGATAAATTTATGACGGTGTTTAGCATGGTGTGTTGCTGTTTCCAAACGTTTTAGTTTACGTGTTATTTTTCTCTATAAATAGGTTATTAAATTTCTATATGTGAATTTCTTTTTGTTTGGAAAATTCGGATTCGTAGTAGGTTTTTGCACTAAGGAGAATTTATCAAAATCATATTTTGTTACCTTTATTCGTATGAAATTTATAATGCTCTCGATATCTTGTTTTTACTTATGAATAATGAGTCGATGGTTTTGTAGTCTTTCCCTCATCATACTGTAACTTGCTCTTTCAAGAATCCTTGATAGTTTATTGCTTGTCTGACCAAATTTGATTCTGAATCCTTTTGGTACCATTTCGTTGTTTCTGCATTTTATTAGGAACGTGAGTAAATTTTTGGCATGCGATAGCTTTAGGTTTAGATTGTCTAAGTGTCTAAAACAAATACAAATTTCAGGTCCATACCTGACTTATACATACTCCCTGTATGTTTGTTGTGGTTTGTTAAGCATTCTTCTTAATCTTGTTTGGGAATTAAAACTATAAGTGGTTTAATTCCCAAACAAGTTTAAGTAAGTGTAAACCCGCAATAGGGTTACCTCAAAACCATATATAATCTCCGTTGAACAGTATTGGTATCTGACAAGTGTAAACCCGTCTTAGGATCGCCTCAGAACCATATAAAATATTCATAGAACAACATCGGTATCTGATAAGTGTAATTCCGCCATAGGCTTGCCTCAGAACCATGTTAAAAATCTACCAAAGAGGTAACCTAAATCATAATGAGTTTTTCTCCCTAAAAATAAATAAAAACGATTGCTTAAGCCCTACGGTAACGTAATCGCCACTTCTTTAATAACCATCCTCCCAATTGTATAAATACGATAGAAACATGTAAAAAAATATTTTCCAATCCTCAAGTTATTGAATTTATATGAAATTTTACAATTAAAATTAATTAACTTATTTCACGTTAAGCGTATTGGCTACCTAAAAAAGTTTTTCCCAGAGCGCAACACAAATTGAATCAATAAATCAAAGTCACCTTCAATTTATGTCATAAATATCAAATTATTTTGATAACGATCCTAGGTCATGGGTCGAAGCGTAAATAAAGATGATTTTAAAAACTATGAGTGGTTTAATTCCCAAACAAGAATAAGAAGAACGTATGTAGTAATTTTGTTAAACCGCCTTTTCGTATAATTCACGTGAATTTCTCTATTTATACTCTGTGCTTGTTCCAAGGCATCTACTTCAATTTTAATAAAGTTCAGTAAATCCATAATTTGTTTATTATAATCAAATGCATCGCTTTCACCGAACCTTGAACCATCTTCCGCATGATATTCGAGTTTTCCTTGAGAGTGTTTCAATTTAAATTTATTAAACTGTACCTGCAAATTGTAAGGGAGTACTTTAAAAATCATAGATTTCACCATAAAGCCATATTGTTCACTAGAAATCCCAAGAGCCGCATTGTATAATCGGCGCACGCTACAACTTCTTTCTCGAATCTTACTGAAGGTATAGTACAAAGTTTTTGAATATAGCAATCTATTATTCGTTCTGGTTGCTCCTACCCTGACTTCAAAAGCTCTATTGCATCGTTATGAACATTCTGGCTACACGTTAATCCAGCCATCGAGAGTGCGGCCTTATTCGTTGATAGTGATTTCAAATATACAAATTATGGATTATTATCTAAAGCAAGTTACGTTTTGGGCTTTGGGAGCGGCCTTTTTAAAAAATCTTCTTCCAAAAACTCTTGTAACAAATATTTATTTAATGAGGTAACAGGAAGAACTAATCCTGCTATAAAGGCCATATCTTTGAATAATTGTCTTGATGATAAGGTAGCGGATACCTTAAATTTACATTTTGTAAATGCAGCTTATTCCCTAGTATCTAATAATCATGTTTCCATTGCCGCTTCAAGCGATTATTTGTATACAAATAAACAATCTAACCCTAATAATTTCATGCTCCGTCCTACAAGCTATCAAGAAGTAAAGGGAAGTAATTAGTTCGTTTAAAAATAAAAGTTGCTCTGGTGCTGATAATATACCTGCAAAAATACTTCTCGATCTTCCTGAGAACATTCTAATTCATCATTCTGATCTCATAAACGACTCTTTCTCTTTAGGGAATTTTCCCAGACTGTCTTAAACACGCAATTGTCATCCCTTTACACAAAGGAGGTTTATTTGTGGTAAATAATTTCCGCCCAATATCATTGTTGTCAGTTTTTTCAAAGATTATCGAGACATTAGTCAAATCCAGGCTCTTAAGTTTTGTTGATAAATTTGATCTTTTCGCTTCAACTCAATTTGGTTTTTGTGCGAAAAAATCAACAAAGGACGCTATTTATAATTTTTTCACTAATATTTATTCAAGTATAAACACTGTAAATTCCTTTTCTTTTGCTGTATTCGTAGATATAAGTAAAGCTTTTGACTCTGTAAATCACGAGATACTATTAAAAAAACTTTATTTTTATGGAGTAAGGGGTATCCCCAATGATTGGTTCCAATCATATCTTGGAGAACGTACGCAATCAGTTTGAAATGGAAATTATAATGTATCTTCGAAACTTGAAATAAAACTAGGTGTGCCTCAAGGCTCTGTATTGGGGCCTATACTGTTTTTATTTTTTATCAATGACTTTGTAACTTCTATCAGATACGCATCTGTCACCTTGTTTGCGGACGATATTAGCTTAAGTTGGGAATCTTCTTCGATCACTTCACTTGAATCTCACATCTCTTCAGACATGTCATCAGCCAATAATTGGTTTAAGATAAATAAGCTTTCCGTAAACGTCGAAAAAACCTGTTCCATGACCTTCAAGGGTTGGAATTGCATTAAAGAAATGAAACAGCTCAGTAATTTAAACTGTTCCACTTCTACCAAATTTCTAGGTCTGACGGTTGATTGCAACCTTACCTGGAATGAGCATGTAACCAAGCTTGCTAATTCTTTAGCTTCTGCTTGCTACGCTATTAGATCTGTGTCCAGGGTATCAACGGAAATTGGCACTCTTAATGCATTCTATGCACTATTTGACTCAAAAATGCGATATGGACTAGCTTTTTGGGGCAACAGCTCTCTCAAAAACATTAAAATAATATTTAAATTGCAATAGAAAGCAATTAGGATAGTCTGCAAAACCTCTAGGTAGACTCCTTGCAAACCATTATTTAAAAAACTTAATGTTCTCACTTATACTTCAGCATTCATTTGTGATACCCTCTCCTATTATTTTACAAGTATCGATCTAACTTTCCTATAACAAATTCTGTTCATGGTTACAACACCCGAAATTCCAACGCTATATATTGTCCTGGGCCTACTTCAACACGATTTAAACGATCGTTCTGGCATATGGCCCCTACTTTATATAATAAACTCCCAGCCTCGATCAAAGACCTAAATAATCTTTTTGCTTTTAAAAGTGCGCTTTTAGCCTTGTTACGCGAACGATGTTATTATACCATAGAGGAGTTTCTGGAGGATGTCTTTGACTAGTACTTTTAGTATGTTATTTTAAATTATTTAATGTGTAATTTGTTATTTATTTTAGATGTAACTTTGTATTTTTAAAGTTTTTATTGTATTACTTAGAGGGATGTGTAACTACCATTCTATAAGGGTACAAATATATATCTATCTATCTATCTAAATTAAACCTTAGATAATAAATTAAATATATTTAACAGAAATTACATATCGAATTTTGACAAACTATATAAATTTATACTAAGTCGAAATTACTAATAATTGAAGTTAAATTAGGGCGAGTAGCCTAAGCAACCAACAATGGAAAAGCTGAGAGGCTCAAGACTGACTGACCGATTTGGGGGCTACCGGGGTATTTGTGTTGTTCCTGCCCCTCACATTCCTGTGGGAACTTGCAGACCTCAGGTCTGCTTATTTCTTTATTCAATTATATTATACAATGTAACAATCTTAATTCTAATAATTGCAGTTTCTTAACCGTCTGTGACCTGCACCTGCAGTATCACTTACGTCTGAAATACAATGTATTGCATCCGTTCTCACAACTTGCTTGTGAACTTTCATTAACCTTTTCTTTATTTATCCTTGAATTACAATATGCATCTAACTTAAGTTTCTTAATAATTTCTATTTAATTATACATATATAGATTGGAGATAAATCTAAATTCCGTCTTATGCACAGGATGTTTCTAATATGACATACGCTATACTTTATAAGTGGTTATATCTGAAAGATTATGAAAATTAGATTTAGCTTCCTGAAATATTCGAGACAGGGTAGATATTGTTAGAATATTATTATACTTGTAAACTTTGGAAAAGAGATATAAAATACGGGTTAGACAAGGACATAATAAACTGTTTACTGACATGGGGAAAATAGGAAGAGTTCGAAATAGAAGAACATTTTTGTAGATAAGATAGAGCGAGGTGAGTGTATATACGTGTATTCGTGAGGCGTGTTTTAGATGCGCATGTTTGTATCAGTTGGCGAGGGACTTTAACGAATTCGACGGCCGTGGTAAATTTAAATAAGATTTTCTAAGTAAAACATTTATTTTGTATTCAAAATTCTGAAATTTTCGAAACGGTTGTCATACGGCTGCGAGTTTTCCACTGAATTATTGAAAGTTAACGATACGATTTTTGGAATCGACGACGGTTGAGTGTTGCTTGTACGGATTGTTTTTGAGAATTGTGAACCGTTGAACAAATTTACTCGGAAAATTTGTTTGTAGTAGTGGTATGTTTTCAGAAAGGAACCTAGTCGGGGGGGGGGGGTGATTTTGGTCTATATAAACCACCGTGGAACGGTGAATCGCTTTCTGTTAAATTTCGTTCAAGCTTCTAACAACTTTAGTACATGAGTCTAGCGACTAGTGAGTTTTGATATTTTATTGAAATTATTTCAATGTGCACAAGTTGGTGTACTGTTGTGATAACAGTTTAATTGTGTTTGAAATATATTTTAAAAAATTGAAGCGCGATGTACTGTAAGTAGAAATTACTCTCTTAATTTGGTGGCTGGGGCTTGTTGAGCACTCGAATGGAATAATGTACGTTAATTGAACTTAGCTGATGTGGGATTGGAGTTAGTGTAGATCGTAGAAATAAAAATTTGGATAGATGATTGCTGTCCCAAATATTGTGAGTCAACTTGGGGTGATTCTTATACGTGCAGTCGTTGAGGTCAGCGATGGTTTAATGGCAGATACCTGTTTGTGCTATATTCCAGGTAACTGATATTTTTGCAAAACGTTTAGTTTGTGATTATTTGGTATTATGACATTCTGTGCTTTTGGGGGTGTATTTTGGTGAATTCAATGGACAAAGAAATTGATTATGTAATAGTTATAATGAATTATTTCAAAGTATGTTGAGGTCGAAATTCGTATCATAAAATAATTGTATATTAACGACTTATGTAAAAGGTAAATGGGTTTTAGGTGATTTTCAGTGCAAAATAGTTTAGCACAAGTACGAAAAGGGTTTACTATGAGCTCTTATTAGACCAGGGTTTAAAAATAAGGTTATGGTTAAGCCCAGTCACTTTCAATAATTTATTAAATCTAGAAAATATGATTTAAAAGGAATTATTCTAAAGTGAGGCTGGTTGTTATATAATCCATGGGAGAAACAATAATAATAGGGGGGATATTTTTTTTGATATTGAATTTTCTATTGGAATAAATGGTGATAATTTTGTGTAGTCGAGTTTTGGGCAGTAATTTCAGAAAACCGCTGAGAAGCCGTGGTGTATATCCCTGATGAAGCAGCATTTTTAAGCAGTGCAAAAATCTAGAAGTTTTGGCGTCCAAAAAGAGTAGCATCTTCAGAGGATAAAATAAGTATTGAAGTCGAAACTAAGTTCAGACGAGTTTTTGTTTTTCAGGTAGATTTCAAAGCAAAAATTACGTTCAATTTATGACGGCCCAAGTGTGGGGCTCTTTTCAAGGGAGATTTCGCGGCAATATATATATATATATATATATATATATATATATATTATAATGTCTAAGGGAGCTACTAAGAGGTATAAGGGTTGTTTAGTACAAGATAGTATATGCCAAACAAAAATAATCCACATAATCGATCACATATACTTAAAAATGTATGTTTGCCGTATTTTATGTACACTAAAATACCATTCAAATATAGTAGTTGAAATTCAGTGCCAAAAGGCAATTTTAAAATGACTAAGTGGCGTAGTAAGATGTGAAATGCTCAAGGGTTTATACCGAGTTGAATTTTAAAAAGCCTTTGAACGTACATTTGCCGTCCAAAAGCCGGATGCGTCTGTAAATGTTCACTATCAACATGCATCCAGGGTCAAGTGTAATTTTGGTTTCATTTTCTATAGAATCAACTTTTGGACAATATTTGTAAACCCAAAATTATTAGTTATAATAACATCGTAAAATGTGATTGGTTGAATGTAAAGATTTAGGACATATATTAGAATTTAGTGTGATTATGATTTTGTATTAAAGACATGAACTTGGGTATGTGCGACACGGACTTAACTATTTGTGATGAACTTTAGGATGTAGTAGGCGAATCGAGAATCAACATGGTCGCCTTAGAGAGTAAACAAGGCAGATTTATTTTCGAACAAATTTTGTAATAGACGTGTTTTCAGAACGGTGCTAATTTGTATTTAAATATTTTGAAAAAGAAAATAAAAGTAATTGTTTTTAAAAAATGAGTTTAATTGAAAAGTGGTAAAGAAACAAGCGGAAGTATAAAGGGAATATTAGTGATTGTGCGACGATTAGAAATTGGATTTGGAGAGTGGTCTTAAAGGTAGCGGGTCAGCGAGAGTGGTTATACAGGTTAGAAGTTGGATATTGGAGTGTGGTTAAAAGTTAGAAGGTCATCGAGAGTGGTTATACAGATTAGGAGTTGGATATTGGAGCGGGTTAAAGGCAGCAGGAGTACTGAGCGGAAACAAAGATACGAGTTGGATATTGGAGCGGGTTAAAGGCAGCAGGAGCATTGAGCGGAAACAAAGATACGAGTTGGATATTGGAGCGGGTTAAAGGCAGCAGGAGTATTGAGCGGAAACAAAGATACGAGTTGGATATTGGAGCGGGTTAAAGGCAGCAGGAGCATTGAGCGGAAACAAAGATACGAGTTGGATATTGGAGCGGGTTAAAGGCAGCAGAAGCATTGAGCGGAAACAAGGATTTGAAGTGGAGATTAGTACAGAGGAAGTTATAGCACTAGTTTTTCAAAATTCTAAATTTGGGTTAATCATTTCAGATATTGGGGACAGTTTAAAATTTAAGGACACCTGGAAACAGCACGAAACTTTGAGAACATCATTGTGAGGAAGTATACGGTGATTAGGATTTTGTGCCAGCATTCATCGAGGCATCAACGGAGTATAGACCAGGTGAGTGTTTAAAATCATTTTTTAATACGTCAAAAATTAGTCATACAAATTTTGGTTGTAATTTCATTTGGCACATAGCAACTTTGATCATTTTATAAATTTTGGCATATACAAAAGTAGAGTAGCAATTTTAGTAGAAAAACAAAAGAGTGCACTTTGGTTGGACGTAGCACATCTACTTATAACGAATCCACTATAAGTAGTTTGAATACCCTGAGATTAAGAGTTTTATAGAGTCGAGGCATTGCAAATAAATAAGTAATAAAAGAACCAACCAAACAGTGCAAGTACGGGCGTGTATTAGGTGTGCACATTTTAAAAGTTTATAAAGTAAAATTAAAAGAAGAAAAAGGGGGGTGGAATATATGTAGAACCCAACGTGGGGCTGTAGAGCATAGAATAATATATATATATATATATATATATATATATATATTGCCGTGGAACCTTTCTAAATCGCCAGAGAAAAAAAAACATTCGAGCCCCAACGTTGGGCCGTCATAAGATTGCCGTGTTTCTCGGGTAAAAGCCTCACCAACAAAATTATATTCGAAAATTTTATTAATTTTTCAAAACTCGAAAATTGCACATAATAGAAAAATTTTTAAAAACCATTAATTTCTTACCCAGATTCCTCTTTTCTCGGTTGAATTGCTTTCTTCAACTGCTTCCGGCTAGCTCAGTTGGGCCTCCTCTTGGATACCTAGATTCACTCTCATACTCTCCATCGTTCACGCACACTCTCAATAAAACCACAAAATAATACAACAATCATACAATATCTATTTTCCACTATTTACAAATAACACATCAAAATTATATACATCTCAGTGGTCAAGTTACGCCTCAATAAATTCTATTTAGTAAAGTCCAGAATTTTAACTAGCAATATCAACACATTGAATGTAACCTGAGTAAATGGGCCCTGAATAATACCTTATCTTTCTTTCTGTATTTATAATTAATTTCAATTAGGCAACTCTGTAGTATGGTGAGCTCATGATAACCCAGTTAATTATGATTAATGTATGCTCTTTACTTGGCATATTCTTATTACAAACACAACAAAAACCCATGTACTCATAACAAAAAAAAATATTTAAATTCCTGAGGAATGTTAATCAGCTTTATATACACCTTTATATTTCTATTTAAATACCACAGTAAAAGTTAGTTATACGTATTACTTTCAATACGCTAAATAATGTAAAATACCATCATAGTTCACTCTCTCACCCATCACAATAACCTTCGTAGTTTATCAACAACAAATTCTAAAGCGTTATCTGGAATTTCTTGAAGATCTCTACTCCGTTGACGATGCCGTATAGTTGTTTCGCTTTGCTCTGCTGTACACCTTCAGATATTTGTAGTTGAACCCCTCTAAGCTGTGCTGCAAGGCAGTTCATACACGATACCTCCAACTCCAAATCCAATTATTACTCTTCTTTGATAATTGTTTAATTTAATTCACGTTACATAACGTCACTACACGAGCTTGTTAAATAAATATAAATTGCACCTCATTAAATCTTAGACTCCGCACTACCCGCGTACAAATTATGAGGCTCACTGTACTATTTAATTTAAAATAATTTTCTATACTTACAAGCTCGTGGTAACTTTCGTACGTAGTCTGAAGCGATCAAAATACTAAGGGCTTTTATTACATTTTCAAAAAGTATTTATACCATTTACGCTGCCACCTCTCGGCCGCATTTCACCCGAAGTCGTTCATTTACAATAATATTTCTTAAAAATTTGGGTTTAACCGTCTTCTAAATCCTCGAAATTCAGCGCGTCGTTACGATATTTTCTGAAAAATTAACATTCAATATTCGCGTGTTTGTCTGATGTACAACTAACGATATCGACCAATAGTCTACGCATTGACGTCTTACAAATCCCGCCTATATTAACGTTGTCCCTTGCGTATGCATATTCTACGTCTCTTTCTAACCTTGTTTGAGTGGTAGAAATCGATATTCGTATCCATCTGCTATCTAACCCCACGTGTACTTGCCTACGTGCTTTAAATAACCCCTCATTAGCGTTTACTGCGAAAACATCCAACCGTTTGTACAATATACCTAGAATGTTGAGTTTTATCTACACAAAGTAAGTAGAAGTTGACATTTAGAAAACATGCAGGTGTTTAATTAACGATCGTTTTAAAATAACATTTCTAGGATTTCGCTCTTCGACGTATTTCATATAGTAAAGCGTTTCGCTTTGGATATATCGATTTTTACACGCTCTTATGCGTTTTAAACGTTATATTCCTTTGAATTCAACTCAATTAAATTAAATAATTATTTCCATTAGCTTATTCAATTTATTTTCTTTACGCACCTATTAAATTCTTAACCCCTAATTATAAAATAATGGTAATACTTGATACTTTAAATTGAATAAAATGAGATAAATTTTGCACGTAAATTTTGGTCGTTTCCTTTATACAGGGTGTGTGAAATTATATATATATATATTACAATATATATATATATATATATATATATTGCTGTAATTATAGGGTTAATTTAGGGGTAGGTTAAGTCATACTCCCAAGTAACAAAAGCACATAATTACAAATATTAGAAGAGTAAATAGGTCATTATAAATATTATTAGTTGAGAGCACACTGTATATAGCAGTACAAGCGAATAAAACGCATATCCAAAAGTAGCTACAAGCAAAGATAAAAATTTAAAAATGTAACGAAACGCATTGCAATTAAATCAATGGAAAACCTGTATGAATTGACTAGATAAATGTTCCAAAAAGTGCGTTAATATATCATCATAAACGCAGGCAGAAATTATGCATTATTTGAAAAGCATACGTGATATAAAAGTATCACATTTGTTTAAAAATCCAGTTTAACTAGGAAATAAACAAACACCAAATTTATTCCATTCAGATTAGAATAAAGCCAACAACAATAGTACGTGCCTTAATGAACGAAGATTCCTGGGATTTCTGAATTAGATGTGAGGTATAACATTAAATTACGTGACAAAGAGCATCGCTTCATGCAATTGAACTATACAATTGGTAAACTTTCCCAAAATAACAAGAGATAAGATACTTGGTGTCGCCCAGCACGTGGAGTCAACGAATCGCAAACAAAAGGGGCCGGTTCTATATAAATATGATGACAATTGAACAACGAGTTAGTATACTTTTGAAACTGGGCAGTCACTATACTTGAAAGTGCTAAATATTTACGTGAACAGTTAATTAAATTAAAGTGAAAAATTATTTTAAAAGAGTGTATAATTGTGCAAGCGAGCCGTACTTCTAAACGTAAGTAGATCAGATTTAGTGAAATTATACCATTTCTAATAATAAATAAAACAGGGCTCTTAATTACAATCTAAATAACGATCCTAATAAAGATCTTGCTACGACTCCTGTTAAAACTTTTAATAACGATCAATTACGATCTTAAATACAATTTTGGATACGAGACTCTGGAGAATGCTGCCTGTTAAAGCAATTTGATAATCTCTGAAAATGGTAAATATTCTATTACGGAAATGAAAAACCTTTCATTGGAATAAACTCACCAACAACGATTTGGATACTAATTTGGTTGGATGTCGACTTCAAATTAGACTCAGAACATTCAGACTAAACACGAAAATTCTTGGGGATGCAGAGCACCTACTAAACCACTTCAGGTTATATATTTTGATACGATTTATTTCTATAAACTGTTTTTATCTCAATAATAATTCAGAAATGTAAGAGCCGACAAACTGAGGTATCTTGAATAAATTTATGAAAAGCAATAGACATCTTGAAACGTTTCAAAAGGTCTCTAAATGTAATAAAAAACTCGTTTTGCTGGCTTCATTTTCTAAAAATCTGACAGATGTAAATAATTTAAAAAGGGAGGAGATATTAAAAAGATTATAAATATTTAATCATTATACTGTGTATTGTAGAATTGCTTTATTTAATTGAATCAGCTAGTCGAGGTAAAGAAATTTATAAATTAACATTTCTACAAGTGTTTGGGTAATAAAAGAATAAATCACAGCATAAATATGGGCTGCCCAAGCGTAGGGTCTGCGAGTATCACAGCAATATATATATATATATATATATATATATATATATATATGTAGTAGATTTAAAGAGTTAAATTTGGGGGTAAACAGTGCAATTTCAAACACCCTGTATAGAGGAAGAAACATAATATTTACGTGCAAAATTTATTTCATCTATTTAATTTAAAGTATCAAGCATTGACATAATTTTATAATTCGGGATTAAAAGTTAATAGGTTTATAAAGGAAATTAGTTTATAAGCCAATAGAAATTAGTAATTAATTTAATGTAGTTTAATTTAACGGGTAACAACGTTAGAAAACGCATCAGAGCATGTAAAATCAATAATCCCAAGGCGAAAAGCTTTCTTAACAAACAAACAGACGTCGGTTGTATAAAATGTGAAATGTAAGCTCCGAGAAGTGTTATTTTAAACGATCATTAAATAGGCACACCTGCATGTTGGAAGGTCACCTTCCGCTTATTTGTGAAGATAACAAGGCGAGCTTCAAAGAAATATTGTTCAACCGTCGGTGGTTTCGCATAAACGCTAACAAAAGTTTCTTAAAGAGTAGAAGGAATGAACAATCAATGATATGCTACAGAATGAGACGGGCATAAAAACATTCACTTTAGTAGGCACGAATTCGATCCACGTGGAGTTCATAAAGGCGCGGTCAGCTATATCAATTTTCTACAACGCAAGCAAGGTTAGAATGCGACATTAAATATGCATAAGACAGGAATAGAGATATTACAGGCGGAGTTTTAAGACGTCACTAAACGGTATCATTGGTCGAAATAGATAGTTTTAGAACAAACGAACACGCGACAGGTAAATGTGATAGTTTTGTATGATATAGCGTGTTGACGAGGGAATATTTTTTGGAAGTTTAAAACGGTTATACAAAATTTGGAGAAATATTAACTGTGGAAATTATTTGTGATGTGTGAGTGAACTTTGATGGTTATTTTTGGTAATTTAACGTACGGAAAGAGATACGTATAACTGACTATTATTATGGTATTTTGAATATAAAACAAAAAGTGTACGTAAAGCTTATTAAATTTCTTGATGAATTTAAATTTAATTGTTAAGAGTACATGGGTATTTTTAAGTTTGTAGTAATAGTATGCAAAGTGAAAAGCATACATTAATAAACTGGGTTATCATGAGCTCACCATACTCCAGTGTGCAGTAATAAATAAAGATAAGGTGTTATTTGGGGCCCATTTACTCCTGCTGCATTAAATGTGTTTGAAATTTCAATTTTAAAAACAAGTACTTTACAAAGATAGCATTTATTGAGGTGTAACTTGAGCACCGAGCTGTACATAGCTATGAATTATTTTTTGTAAATAGCGGTAAATAAATATTGTATGATTGTTGTATTATTTTGTCATTTTATTGAATGGTGTGTGAATGGTTAAGAGCATGATGGTAAAATTAGGTATCCGAGAAGAGGCACAGCTGAGCTAGCCAGAGAAGCTGCTGAAGAAATTAATTCGATGAAGCAGAATACGGGTAAGACAATTTTTGTGAAATTTTATAATTTTTGAAAATTATTTTTTTTTGACACTGGCGAGGTCCGAACCTAAATTAGAGCTCCACGGCAATTTATGACGCCCAATCCGTGGGGCTTAAATTTTTTAGAAAGTACCAGTTCCTGTGACCTAAAAGGCACATTACACGGCAATATATATATATATATATATATATATATATATATATATATATATATATATATATATATATAGGAATATATAAACGTTCGTTCTTGTTTGTGCTTATTATCACGTGCTCGTGTTAATCCTGTAAATATTCATAATGTATTTTGCACTAATGATTTATTGGGCTTGTATATATATTTAGAAGTTAGTTATTAATTGCTTGTATTGACTATATTATGTGTTGCAATAGTGTGTCTCTACCATACAGTAGGGTCCTGGTATCAAATTTATATAAATATATACAATTTTTAGTATCCGAGATTTATTTTACTTTTGTTTGTTGTATACTTTGTATTTTTTAACAATTATTTTTATATTAAATTGTGTTTTATTTATATTCACATTATGATGTGGTAATTGATATAAATAACTAATATATTTTTAATATATGTTAATATTATTTCTTGTGTTATATATTTATTTAACTCAAAGGGGCGATTTTAATTTATGCATCGGAGTGTATACTATCTGATTTCCACTGCACAAATAATAATTTTGTGTTCGAAACGTTTTTTCATAGAACCACAAAACAATTTTTATTTTTACGTTTAAAGTATTAGGAATATTTATGAAAATAAGTCATTACGCTAAATTATTCTGCTGATAATAATATAAACTATAAGTTCAATAGAAATTGAAGAACGGTTTCACTAAACACAATTCATAGCTTTTACTCGACCATATTTTAGTTTGATTTGATAAATGCCAAAAATGTTAAAAATGAAAGTGTGCAATTCCGTAGATGTTTAGGATTTATGCTTAAGGATATCTATGATGAATATTTTAAGTGTATATAAAGACAACACAGGAAACGATAAATTATTGGTAAGGGTATAATAAAATGTTATTAAAACAGTCCGATCCATTCTTAAACGTTCTTGAAACTACAAATAAATGCAACTGAACCAAATATTTACCACTCCTTTTCTTCGCAATTCTGTCATAGACGAATCACATGTTACCTATCACATCTAAACGAAACAGAGCTTCTCGTAACAAACAAAAAGTATGTTCTTAAAATCACTACGTTCCCAAGATACGCACATCGTAAAGAAAAAAGACGCCTACAGGATCACCACATATTAATTTAGTTGAAAATTATCCCCAATAACCCTCTATCTTCGTTACACTAATTGCGCTTAATAAGATAATAAAGGACGAATGGTAATTGAGGTGCAATTTCAATGTAAACAGTTTTTTCGCTCGTTTTTAGTTCTAAGAATGCAGTGGAGGCGATTGTTTGTTGGTGCTTTTCGATTGTAGTGTTTAACCATGTGCACATTTCTGGGATGTTAGTAAATTTTATGCACGTACGAGGATCACCGTTTAGCTGTCGAACTCTTGGTATGTCACGATTAACTAGTTTATATAGTGTTTTCATTGAATAATCGTTCACAAATTACCCAAGGTTGAATTATTTCTAATGCTACTGTCGGTTTTATAGGTGTTTGTAGAAATTTTTAATTTAGGAGCTTGTTTTACCAAATTTTAGTCTTAATCAAGTCGACTATGTAGAGCATCGAAACAACAATGGTAAACGATCTCATAATTTTGTTAGTTATTTATATTGCACTGGAACTTTGTTTAATGAGGGTTACTCTGCAGTTGGATATAACCTAACCATGCACAAAAAATCAGGTAAAAATATAAATAAAACACTTTTTACCTTTAAATTATCCTTTAATACAAAGATCGATAATGTTCCAACAAAAATATTTTAAATAGTTACTAATATTTACTCAAGAATTTATAAGGTTTGTTTCGGAATTATCACGTGATCAAAAATGTATCAGTATTTCGAAAATACAGGATTTCTACCATTCTGTCGAAGATTTCCGACAGACCTACGAGATTTCGTATTTGCCGAGAATTAATAGTCTACTAGATTTCTACAGTCTGCAAAAATTGCCGAGGATTATTAACCATCTAGTACTATCGTGTTTTCAAGTTTCACTTATACTATGGTAGGGTGTTTGACACCCCACAATTTAATTTTACTTTTTTGCTATTATATACAGTGTGTACAGTATAAAATGCAGTACATGGGGATCTTGGAAACTGTAGGAGATACGATCTTGGTTAAATGGGACAAAAGTTGCATAATCATGAGGGTATCTCAGATCGGTTTTGAAATTTCAAAAATTTTTCATAGGTTACTAGATAGAGGCAAAAAACACAAAATTGACGATTTCTTTATTTGCTCGTAGTTAGTCTACTAATTGAAATAGAATGTTCAAATTTGGTACATCATGGTAATTCCCCATTGCGCTTCATATTTTCAACTTAGATTTTGTCTAGGGCATCTAGATTTTGCGTGACGATGTACAACTTTTTATTTTTAAATAGTCGCCATATTGGATTTTTACATTTTTGAAATGCTGACAAAATACCCTTTCCAAAGAGGTATAACATGGCTATGTTTGATTGAATCAAAACACTAAAAATCACATAATTATGTTTTGCTCGCAGTAGGCTTTAATTTCCATTATGACAAAGAGAAACAATTGCTCTAAAAATTTTAAACTCAATTTTCAGTGGTAATAAAAACAGTAAAAAACGTAGAAAATTGAAAATAAATCTGTATTAATCAGAACTTACATAACTATGCATTAACAAAGAATAAATACAAACTAGCATCTATTCAATACAAAATATTATTTAAGCTGTTTTTAGTTGTCATTCATGTTCAGACAATTGCAAATTAGCAATCAAGGAAAAAAAATATAACAATAGTCAGCCACATGTATTCATTATTAATTTTTTTTAAATGTTCAAATAACCCCCCATTTTGTTGAACACACAACCGACACCTTTTATAAACATCTTTACAAGATCGTCTTATCATAGTTGGAGTTATTTTATTTACGGCCTCTTGGACTGCTTGTTGTAGTTGGCCTACATTATCATACGTTTTTGAGTACACACGACTTTTTAAATGGCCCCATATAAAGAAATCTAGAGGAGTTAAATCCGGTGATCTCGCCGGCCACTTAACTGGTCCCCGATTTCCAATCCAGTTTTCATTATACTCAGAATTAAAAAAATTTCTAATAATCAGAGCATTGTGGGGTGGAGCGCCATCATTTTGAAAAATCATATTTTGCAAAGTAGCGAGTGGAAGCTCCATTAGTCTATCTGCCACATTTCCCTGCAATAAATCTAAGTATCTTGCAGAGTTTAAATTTGCATCATAAAAAAACGGACCTATAATGTACCTTCCAATAATACCAATCCAGACGTTGAATCCCCATTTAACTTGATGTCTAACTTGGCGGTTCAAATGTGGATATTCATCTGACCAAAAAATTGTATTTTTGCGGTTGAAAATACCACAATTCGTAAATCGACTTTCGTCAGACCACAAAATTGTATATGCAAAATTTGAATTTTCGTTGCACTTTCTGATGTACCAAGCACAAAATTCCATTCTTCGAATTTGATCTTCAGTACGCAATCCCTGACATGGTCGTTCATGATATGGATGGTACTTGAAACGTTTTAAAATAGCTCTTGCCTTAGAATGAGCAACACCTGTAATATTCTGAATTTGTCTAAGAGAAGTACGAGGATTTTCGACAACTGTTTGTAAAATGCTGTTTTCATTATCTTTTTCAATTTGCCTATTTCTCTTAGACAAGCCAAAATTACCATAATTTATTAAATTATTTTGTAATCTCCGAAACATACATCTGTTTGGTTGATGTTTTTCTTATTTAAATACAATTCAGCGGATTTAACATCATTCCTTCCAGAAAGAATAAAACATTCTAACATTTGATATTTATCACGGTTAGTAAAGCGATCCATTTCAAGCGCAAATGCTTTGCTTAAATTTCTATGTAAATTAATTAACTGTTTTTTTAAACTGCACTACTTGAAACATAAAGTAAAGGACAAACTTTGACGTTTCTCAGATGTTGAGCAATTGTTTCTCTTTGTCATAATGGAAATTAAAGCCTACTACGACCAAAACATAATTATGTGATTTTTAGTGTTTTGATTCAATCAAACATAGCCATGTTATACCGCTTTGGAAAGGGTTTTTGTCAGCATTTCAAAATGTAAAATCCAATATGGCGGCTATTTAAAATAAAAGTTGAACATCGTCACGCAAAATCTAGATGCCCTAGACAAAATCTAAGTTGAAAATGTGAAGCGCAACTGGGAATTACCATGATGTACCAAATTTGAACATTCTATTTCAATTAGTAGACTAACTACGAGCAAATAAAGAAATCGTCAATTTTGTGTATTTTGCATATATCTATAGTGCGTTTAACGAACAGATTCAGTAATTAAAATAATAGGATGGGCTTAGTTGCGCAGTACAAACTGAGCATAAGCTTGATTTACACGTAATTAATTGTAAATAACCTACACAAATGTAATAAGTATTGAAAATACTGTTTTGAAAAAAAAGTACAAGAGCAAAAACTACGAAAGACGAGCGAACAAAAAATAAAGCAAAGACAAACACGAAAAACTAATTGACATTTGTAGGTTAATGTTACAAATTGAAATGTGTGGTTGTGCGAATCCGGCCAACCAATACAAAATCTTTATTTAAACTTGGCGCTGATTTATGGGCGGAGCATTTACTGAATCTGTTCGTTAAACGCACTATAGTAACCTATGAAAATTTTTTGAAATTTGAAAAGCCATCTGAGATATCCTCATGATTATGCAAATTTTGTCCCATTTAACCAAGATCGTATCTCCTACAGTTTCTAAGATCCCCATGTACTGCATTTTATACTGTACACACTGTATATTTTTTAAATCTTAATTATAGTAGATTTTAAAGCAATCATTTATCTTAAACCTTGATTGAGTAAAAGTTAAACTTTTATTAAAAGTTAAAAAAAAGCTTTACATAAAAGTACAAAAAGTGTATATAAACAAGAAAAAAATTCTAAAAATAAAAAATTATATTTCTTCAAAGTTGTCGCCTGTTTCGAAGTTTCCAAAACTCTGTTCTTAAGACCTGTAAGGGAAAATTTGAGTTAGCATTACACATAAAAATTCTGACAGGCGCGTTTTTCATCATACAGGGTGAGCCAGTCAAACCTTGCATTTTTGAAATGACTAAAAAATAAACGGATGGATATTTCAAAACTTTATTGTTATAATCTTAATGTACATTAAAAAGCATTTAAGAAACAACATTCACTGTTTAAAAATAACGCTAGTAAGATAGTGTCCTTCCCGATTGAGACATTCTTGTAGGCGATTTCTGAAACTGCCCATCACATCACGGAGCATACGCTGAGGAATTTTCTTGATTTCCAACCAGATACCCCTCTTGAGTTCCCCAAGCGTTGGAGGCCGTTGTTCAAAGACTTTACTATTCAGGTATCCCCACAAGAAAAAATCGCACACTGTGAGGTCGGGCGATAGGGGAGGCCAAGAAATTGCTCCATTTCGGGATATCACCCGATTTGGAAAAACATTGTTGAGAACATTCATGCTCACACGGGCTGTATGACTTGTGGCACCGTCTTGCTGGAATAAGGTTTCATTGTTCATTCCATGATGACGAAACTGAGGAATGAAGAACGAATGCAACATTTCCGAATAGCGTTGTGCAGTCACAACTGCTTGCTCCTTATCATTTTCAAAAAAATACGGGCCTATGATTTCCAATTAGGACATTGCGCACCAAACTGTCACCTTGCTTGAATGGAGTGGTTTTTGATGGAGTTGTTGAGGGTTTTCATCACTCCAATATCGGAAATTTTGTTTATTCACAAAAACGGAGAGATGAAAATGTGCCTCATCGCTCATCCACAGGTTGTGAACAAAGTCCTCGTTTTCATCAAACATGTCCAACAACGTTTGACTAAAACGCCGTCGAGCTGTAAAATTGTTTTCATTCATAGCCTGCACAACCTGAATTTTGTATGGGTGATGGTGTAAATCTAACCTCAAGATTCTTCGGACGCTCGTGTTTGCCATGCCAACCGCAGCATTCTGTCGACACGCCGATCTCCGAGGGCTTCTTTCCACGGCAACTCTCACGCGATAAATATTCGCGGGAGTTCGCACTGATCTTGCACTGCTACCCCTTCTGCTTCTCGTTTCACCAATTGCTTGAAAGTTTGTCACCCACAATTTGATTGAATTAACAGACGGCACTGGCTTATTTCGATTAATTTGAAAATTCGTCCGGAAACGACGCTGAGCGGCTGCATAACTACCACTTCGGTAAAACGCTTTCACAGCGAATGAACGTTGTTGTTTAGATCACTGCTCCATGGCGACTGAAATGCTTAGTTGTGGGAAACACAATGATAACCTTGCTAACTCACTCTGCCCACTTTTACGGCTCTCCCGCCCTCTTCAAAAATGCAGGTTTGACTGGCTCACCCTTTATTTTCAAAATGCTATTTTTCAAATTAACTGTTTTAGATTCTACAAACTATACTTTACCTTTCTAAAGTAAAGCATTTTAAGATTGCCTCTGAGTGTCATATGCAAATGTTTTGACAACATTTGCCACACGTAGTTTTTATTTTACGGTCACATATGTGACATTCTTTTATGTTCTTGTAGGTTCTGTTTCTCGAGCTTGTGTGAGTGAAACAATTGCTAAAAAGTGTTCTAAAATTGATTTTAGATCTCCTGACTGTTGTTTTGTAAATCATCTTTTAATATGGTCGTTAATGAGTTTTTTCTCAGATTAATGGAACATTTTCTCCGAGTCACTTTGAACGATTCTTCTGATGTGGCTAGTAGAAGGATGTAGCTGTTCACGCGTGAAATATCTAATAGTGCTGCAAATACTGACATGGGCCTTCGTCTACTTCTTCTTTGGCACGAATATGTTAAACGCTTCTGATCCAATGCGTCTATGCGTCGACTCCCTCTTTGGTGTCAATATTCATCATTTTGTTTTCGACCTTACTTAAGGTCGGTTTGACGCAGCTCTAACTTCTTTTCTATTCTGTGCTAATCTAAAAAGTTTTACCTATTCTTCACAACCAATTTCTAATAATTTGACTAATATAGCTTGTTCTAGATCTTCCTACACTCTTCTATCTTTTTCTTATCTAACTGGCTCTACATATTAGCAACCTGATGGTTGTTAAGAAACTCCAACATGTTTACACGATTCGCTTTTATAAGGACATGAATAATACCTGCTTATCCTCTCCAAAAAAGGAAAAGTGTTAAATTATATGTTATGCTAAGGCTTAAGCAACGAATCGCTACCAACATGCCAGACCGGCGGACCGCTAACTAATTGTGAGGTATGTCATGATGACGTTTATTAAATTATATGTTATGGTAAGGCTTAAGCAACGAATCGCTGCCAACATGCCAGACTGCTAACTAATTGTGAGTTATGTTAGGGCGGCATTTAGTTAACTGAGTTTTATTTTTTTTTTGTTTTGTTTTCGAACTTACTTAAGGTCGGTTTGATGCAGCTCTAAATTCTTTTCTATTCTGAGCTAGTCCATAAAGGTTTACATACCCATCACAACCTAAATCTCTAATAATTTGACGAATATAGCTTTGTCTTGGTCTTCCTACTCTATTTTTATTTGGTAGTCTATAATCTAAGACTTTACTAAATAGTCCCTCATGTCTTAACTGGTGTCCTATCATTCTATCTCTCCTGACCTTCAATTGTTTCCACATACAGGGTTCCTCACCTATCCTTCTATAAACTTCCTCGTTTGTTACTCTATCTATCTAACTAATCTTTAACATTCCCCTAAAACACCAAGTTTCAAAAGCTTCTATCTTTTTCTTATCTACTTCTTTAATTGTGCAAGTCTCACTACCGTATAGTAGAACGCTCCATACGTACGACTTTAAGAAACTTTTTCTATTATCTAAACTAATACTATTAGCTATTAGTAAGTTTTTCTTTTTTAAAAACATTTTTCTAGCTTGAGCTATTCTAGCTACTATATCCCTTCTGCTACGTCCGTACTTTGTAATTATACTATCTAAATAGCAAAATTCATCTACCTCTTCTATCTCGGTATTACCTATTTTTAATTTTGGTTTATAACTAGGCCTTAACTCAATTGTCATTAACTTCGTCTTTCCTGAGTTAATTCTCATATTATAGTTACTCTGTAGTATCTCATCTAAAATATTTAAAAACTCTCCTAACGCTTTTCTAGACTCTGCTATAATGGATATATCATCTGCAAAACGAAACATGTTTATTTTTTGTGCCTGTACACTAATACACGACTCTTTTCTCTCTCTAGTTAAGTCTAAAGCTTCCTCAATATAAACATTAAAAATCAAGGGAGATAGTATACAGCCCTGTCTAACACCATTTCTGATCTTAGCTTCCTTTTCTATTTCGTCAAATCTAATTACTACGCTTTGGTTTTTATACAGACTGTAAATAATTTTTCTATCTCTATGAGAGATTCCTATTTTTCGCAAAACCCTGAACGTAACAATCTAATTCACCCTATCAAATGCTTTTTCTAAATCTACAAACGCGAAATGAGTCTTTTAATTTTTTTGTAACCTTTTTTCGATAATTACCCTAATCATTAGTATCGGTTCTCTACTCAATCTGTATTTACGCAAACCATATTGATCTTCGCCTAGATAGTTCTCAGTTAAAGCTTCTACTCTACTTATAATTATTTTTGTTAGTATTTTGGAAGCGTGGGAAGTTAAACTAACCGTTCTAAAATTCTCACACCTGACAGTTCCTGACTTTTTTGGGATTGGAATAATAAAATTTTCTTCAAAATTTATTGGGACCTCATCTGTGTCTTATATTACTTTTACTAGTTCATATAATCTGTCTAAAGTTTTTTGACTTGCGTATTTTATTAATTCTGCGGGTATATTGTCTAAACCTGGCGCTTTATTTAGTTTAAGATCCCTAACAGCTCTATCAAATTCCTCTCTTAATATTGAGAACCCTATTTCTACATCCTCTCCTTAGTCGTTCTCTAACTCATCCGTATCGTCTCCCTTATTTTAGTCTTCTAAATATCTTTTCCATCTATCTGCCACCTCAACTTTATTTATTCGAAGCTCATTATTCTCATCTTTAATACCATTATATTTTTCCTGTCTTCCTCGAAAAACCTTTTAACTGCCCTGTAAGCCCTGTCTATCTTACCTACTCTCAAATCATCTTATATTCCCTTACAGTTCTTCTCCAACCATTTATTTCTAGCTTTTCTACACCCATGTACTATCTTATTTCTAACTGTATTATATTTTTGCTTACTTTCACTATCCAATTCTCTGAAAGGTTTACGCTTTCTTCTATTCTCCATTAAATCTAATATCTCCTTTGTTACCCAGGGTTTTCTCGCTTCAACTTTTTTCTTACCTATAGTTTGTGTTGCTGTATCATGTACAGCCCTTTTTATTTCTTTCCATCTATTTTCTACGTTCCCTTCTATAGCTATCTCTTTGATCTTATTATCTAATACTTGTCTATATTTTTCTTTTACCTCACTATCATTAAGCTTACCTAGATCACATCCATCTCTTTTAGCCCTTCTCAATTTTTTTGAATTTTAGATTACACTTCATTTTAACTAAGTTATGATCGCTATCTATGTCAGCCCCTGGATAACTACGACAGTTTTTAACTTGGTTTCTAAATCTTTGTTTAACTAAAATATAATCTATTTGGTATCTTGTCCTATCACCTGGAGCTTTCCAGGTATATCTTCTTCTAACGTGTTGTTCGAATAGGGTGTTTACAGTTACTGATCTATGTTCCTAGTAAAACTCCACTAATCTTTCTTTTCTATCATTTCGTCTACCATACCCAAATTTTCCTACCACTTTTCCCTCACTACCTTCTCCCACTGACGCATTAAAATCGCCCATAGCTTTTAAATTCTCATCTCCTTTTACTTTTCTCACTATACTATTTATATTCTTGTATACCTTTTCTATTTCCCCATTCTCACACTGAGTTGTTGGCATGTAAACCTGTACTAAACAGTGTCTGTGGGTTTTGTACTCAATCTAACCATAATTATTCTATCACTAAATTGTAAGTATTCTTTAACTTTACGTCCTAATCTTTTACCTAACACTATTCTTAATCCTGCCTGTCCATTAGATGAAGAAGTTGTAATTATTCAATAATGATCTTTCTACAAATCATTACTATCTGACCATCTCACCTCACTAATACCTAAAATGTCCAGCTTTTCTTTTCCCATTTCGACTAATAAATTTGTTTATTTATTTACTCTAAGTAGTGACCTTACATCCTAAGTCTCTATCACTAAATCGAACCGTGTTTTAAATTCTTACGATGACCAGCCCCAAGTACCCCCTCCCGGAAATCCGAATGAGGGAGTATTTTACCTCCGGGCAAGAATTTTACCTGTGAGCTCTCCATCATACATATTTCGTGATTTATGCTCGGTAATGTCTAGTTACTTGCTATAGCCTTGAATTCGTGTATTTATACTTCGCGGATGTTAATTTGCTGCGAGTTTTACTTTATGAAGGTTTTGATGTGAATAAATAATTTCTCGTGGTAATTACTTTACTTTGTACGTTTTGGCGCGTTATGTTTTTATTTTAGTTTTGCAGATTTAATTGAATCTGTTATAGTTATCTCTTATTCGTGGGTGTTGTAATTTATAAGTGTATACGATGTTTCTCTGTCAACTGAATTGTCTTGTTACGTTGAGACTAAATATAGAATTTGCAAATTTTCCGTTTCGTTTTAGTAATTGTGTCAATGTCTCATCTCTTCTTACATTAAAAAGTCCTCTTTATATTGACCGTTGACGCGGTATATGCGACGCAACGGCAGTTGGTAACGCTAATCTATAAAGTGAAGATCAGCGCGCCCATCTGTCAATGACGTCACACATTATGCAAATTATTACACGTAAATAACGTAATATGCCAATTTCATAAAAGGTATTGTAAAAGCGAAGTACTCACATGAATAGGTACAGCTTCCTACGAAATCACTTCCTCCAGGGTTGCTCGTGGCCCCTTTCCAAATTATTTAAAGATGGTAGCTGCGACCTCCATCATGACTGCTCCGGCTAGCTACTCAAGGGCGTGGACTCCGATTCGGCCAGGTTGCTTCAATTTTCTATATGTAGCGGAACGATAAGGAACGGGTTTATAGGGGCGACAATCAAAGATAAGCAAAGGAAATCTACATAATAAAAAATAAAGATACGATACCCAACCACTCTTCTGGATGTTCAGCAGCAAAAACCCCCGTTTTCTCAGCGTCTTCCGGAAACTTCCCCACTTTTTTCTTCTCCCACACGCGCCGGCGCGAAGTTCGTCCAACGCACTTCTGACGTGACGGAAATACACGCGCCAAGTCTTTCAAATGTAAGGCGCGAAATTCCCGCACATCAAAACTAAACTAAAGATGTCTAGTGCCGATTTTCGGCACGTAACACTCTAATCTATACAATTTGTTTAAATTGTAAGTTTTAGTCTACTGGAGATGTAATTCTAGTCTCTGTGAATAGTTTTTGAATAATTTGCGTAATGCTTTTGTATAATTGGATATCTTCGTGCTGAAAATATGCAATTATGCTTTACGAAGTCGTGAATGATTTTCTGAAAGATTTTTGTTTTCAGTCTGTTGATAATTTAAATGCGTCTTTTCTATAATTAATTACCTCGTCTTGAAGTATTTAATCATAAATGTCACGTCTAATAATTGTTTCGTTATATTTAGATATCTCTGCACTGAAAAATATTTAATTACAACCTTTTATAAATCGCGATGCGTTTTTGAATGAATCTTTTTAGTAGTTGCTTTGCTATAATTAGCTTTTCGTACTGAAATAACTTTTTATAACGATGCGATGGGTGAATGATGTTTTATTCACTGATAAAAGTTTCCGGTCGTAATCTATGTGCTTTGTTTTACTTTGTAATGGTTTAATGGTTTAATTTAATAATAGATTGCAAGGTGTTTTTAGACTTTATAGAAATGCGATGAAGGTTACGTTTGAGTAATTCATTTTTTTAATTAGTTGCGTTTTATACATTAGCTTTCGGTATTAAACAAAATTGTAAATTAATTACGTTCTATTTTTGGTATTTTAAATTCGTTTTCGTTATGTTTTCGATAATTCTTACGTCGGTTACGTTTTGGTTTACTTAATAATTATGCGCCGGTAATGTTGGTAATAATTGTCTGTACTATTTTTGCTCTAAAAATTCTCTTGCTTTAATATAAATCCTCGTTTGTCTTAAAAGTCTCTTTTAAAAATCAAGTCTCTTAGAATAAATTTTGAAAATAATTTCTCGTAATGGACAAATAATTATTTTCGTAAAAATGGCATAAAATTGCAGTAAAATAATAATAAATCTGAACATACACATAATAATAAAAAATTTTTTCTAAAACTAGGTAATATCAAATATGGTTTGTCAAAAATTCAATGATTTTTTAAGGAAATAAACTTACATTAGTTTCTTCGTCGGTTTCATGGTCTAGGTCGATTTTTGTACGTTGTCCATGTTGGTTGTGGTTTGGATTTGATCCATGCTTGTATCTCCTCCAGGGTTTTGTTTCGGTTCTGCCAAATTTGGAATTGAAATTCTAGACCATCAGTTATTCGATTTTTGGATTCCCTAGTGAGCTTTTGGCATCTGTACGACTGCGCCAGTTACGTTTCGGGTATTGGGAGCTGTCTTTTTAAAAACTTCTTCCAATTTTTCGTAACAATATTTATTAACTTAAATAGAAATTACAGTTGAATTTTGATAAACTGGTTTACAAAACTCTAAGTCGAAATAAAATAATTAATTGAACTATTATGAGTGAGTAGCCTTAAGCAAACAGCAATGCTAAAGCTGAATACTTATGACTAACTGACTAGTCTTGGGGCTCCCGGGGTATTTATATTGTCCCTGCCCTTCACAATTCTGTGGGAACTTGCAGAGCTCATGTCTGCTTATTCTTAATTCTATTCATAAATACATTGTAACAATCTTACTTTCTAGGTAATCACGGTATCTTAACCGTCTGTGACCTGCCACCTGCAGTGTCACTATCGTCTGGAATACATTGTATTGCATCTGTTTTCATGAACTGTTAATAACCTTTATTTAATTATCCTTGAATTACATTCTTGCACTTGACTTAATAATTTCTTAATGATTTCTAATAATTTGCTATTAGATTCTATTTTATAATACATACATAAATTGGGGGATACATAACTCGCTTTTAACGGGGTTGTTATCTATACTTTACCAAGAAACTTTATGAAAGCGACATTTTGTTATTAGCAGATGTTTGCGTTTGCGAGAAATATTCATGGAAGTCGTTATATTATCATCACCCTTGTTTGCAACCCACTTATTTCTACTAATGCTTTGCAGCTGTTTTATTGAGGTTATTTACACCCGTGTTTCTCAGACTACTTCACATTTTATGATGGAAATTATTTGAAACGAAATACGTTGTCTTGAATCGATATAAATACAAGCTGAGCTTTTGAAAGATTGAATTCTATACAACGTTCTTTTACAGAAAGAAAACTTTGTAAGTCGCGGTGCTAAGATGCTCTGCTGTACTTCAGTAGTTACTAAATAAGTTAGTCAAAGTATTGTAGTCTAGTGCAATTGTTTTATATAGAATAGCCAGTCTATCGGCAAGTGCATAAGCACTTTTCAGATTTGCTATAATAGTACCAGAGGCGAACAACTATACTCCTTAAGGTACAGTTACTCTATTTTGTTCTCTTTTTTATGCTGCTATGAAAGCTACTCCCATAGTTGCTTGATAACCACGTAAATGCATCAATTTCTTACTTGTGGTTACAATAAACGGCGGACTGCGTGCTAAAAATCTACATTTACCTCTCAGTGCACAAGTATTTCCGTAATTACTTTTATAAACCAAAGCTCCCGTTAGAGCGATGCGTTACTTGTTTTAAAATTAATACTGCGAAATACTAACTTCAACAATTTTGTTACTAAATTAATAATCTAGATTAAGTTTCGTACTTTATTCATTTTAGTTTAGGGTAAGCTATTAAATTTACTCTTACGTTTTATTGAATTTTTAGAAGTGCACTTCCCATGAAGAGGTAAAAATACTGTAAATTTTATGTCTAATTTTCTTTTGGTATATATTTAGGGTTGGAAACATTATGTAAGTATCTCTCTCTATATATTATTTAGGTTTTAAGATTTTATTTAAATGTATATTTTTGTATTGTGCTTTTTGCAAGTTGACGCTCTTGCTTCCATTATGTTATAACGGGACGATTACGTTTTATAGATATTCCTTTTAATGCCATGCTTGTATCACTAACGCTTTGTAAATATTGTATGTTTGTTAACGAACGGCTTATAAATATATTCACTTACTGAGGTTACCAATTGTTTTTTTTGTAATACCCACCCCGCATTATGACATTTTGAGTTAGCCCAAAATCTAATTCTTAGAATCTACCCTTCTCTCTGTTTTGTTGCGGTATTCGGTGTGGGTTATTTTCTTTACTTACTTTACTGCTTTCTTTCTTGCCTGTACGGGATACCGTAATATCTTGTTTCTATGTTTGTCTTTGATTATAGTAGTTACCTTTTTTTGTTAAATGCAGCACAGCCTTGTGCTAATCTTTGTTTTATATCTTTTGCGCTTTTCCCATCTTGCGGCGTTATTTGGATTAATAGGTAACAGAAGTCCTTAATCCCTTGTAAGTTGTCGTTTTCTATTTATACTTCCTATTTGCATACTAGTACCTTAGTTTTTTTGTTGTTAATTTTCATACCGTACCTTTCTGTTAGATCTGTTTCGATTTCATTAAGAACTACTTCTAACTCTTCCCTGTTAAATGCTAATATCGCTATTATCATCTGTAAATCTAAGCATATCAATCTTTTGTCCCTGCATGGTAATTCCAAATATCTTCCTGCATTTGACAGTATTCATTGCCTCCTCGATGTACAAGTTAAAAATCAACGGGAATTGGGAACTTCCCTATCTCACCCCTTGCTTAATATTTACTTTTTACGTTCCTGCTCTAATTCTATTACCGCTGTTCTTTCTTCGTATAAGCTTGCTACGTACATTGACGTAACCTAAAAAAAAGAACCAAGAAAAAAAGAAAGAAGTAAGTAAGTATGACCGGGCTCAGGCGGCGAGTGGGCGGAGTGTTATACGTATAAGCACGTAAAGGAAAGCCTGAAAAA
The DNA here is from genome assembly GCA_036346225.1 of Platerodrilus igneus. NCBI lineage: Eukaryota > Metazoa > Arthropoda > Insecta > Coleoptera > Lycidae > Platerodrilus > Platerodrilus igneus. The sequence goes on from JARFIW010000802.1 coordinate 2,329,531, forward strand.
AATAGAAAAAAAATAATATAAACACTCACTCATTCGCACTCAGAACAAACCATACAGAGGAAAAAAAAATAAGTTATAATTAACTAAAATATTTACAGAACACAGTAAAAAAATTCATGAAAATGGCGAGCTGTAGTTTTTAAGTAATTACCCCATGACATTATTTATTAAAAAAAAAAAGAACCAAACGCAACCCTAAAAACCACAGCTCTAGATCATCGTAAATATAAACTTAACCTATATTTACATACATAATGGCCACCTTGTCAAATGTACCCGCAAGTCTTTAAGCAGTTTTTACAGTAATAATTAGTATAGTTTTAGTAATTTATAACCAAATAGTAAGGCAGTAATAAAAGAGCAGTAAATACCAGAATAGTTCAATAATTTTCATATAGAAGAGTTAAATTTAGAAATGCCATATTTGAACGGTAAAATCCCAGGCGTTCTGGTTCCAAAGTAAGAAGCGAATACAAAGAAAAACTCACCCTCGAGTTGCTGACGTCGAGGTTGACTCAATCCCGTTACCAGAAGAAACGACAGCTCAAGGGATTAACGTGTCCCCCGCAGGAAGCTAGAATAATTACGAACAATAGATTAATTTATTAAAACCAAAAAGTACCGTTTTATAAACCCTATATACTCACCACGCTATAATGCGTGCCAGCAATTCGCATAAAGAAAACGAAACGAAGCAAAACAGGACGGATGTTTTCTGGTTGCTAGTCGAACAGAAAGTCCCTATTAAATTTGTACAAGCACCAAAGCTCAACGTAAACTTGTCGTCAAGGAAATAACACAGGAAAACCCAAATTTTATTGAAATAATTTCGCCGAATTCTTTAAAAAGGGAAAACACACCAGCATTTAATTAGTGAATACTTGGAAAGACGCCTATATAATTATGGCGCAAATTCCACGTTAAGAAATTCTTAGAAAAGATATTTACTTTTAATGAGCAGAAACATTTATCAAGTAAAATAGCTAGGATGTTTATTATTAATTGCAATACAATTTTTAATACGCGAATGCGTTATTTTAATTTACGGAAATAATTTTCGTGTTTAACGCCAAAGGAATTTAAGTTAAAAATTATTGCATATAAACTAATCAATTATTTACGAAAATGAACGTAACAAGCTATGTACCATCCGCCTATCCCTAAAACTAATTCCAATTTTTTTGAGTATTTCGAACATTTTTTCCATTTTTACATTGTCGAATGCTTTTTCCAGATCTACAAATCCTATATACACGCTTTCACCTTTTTTTTTATCGTCTTCTCCATTATCACATTCAGAGCTAAAATAGCCTTCCGTGTTCCCCTGTTTTGTCTTTCAAATTCATCTTCTCCCAGTACTTCTTCAGCCCGTTTTACCATCCGTCTTTGTACAATTCAAGTTAATATTTTGACAAGTGTTCTGTCAAACTTATTTTTCGAAAATTTCACATCCAACAGCGCCTCTCTTTTTTTATATAGTGACTATGATGTTGCGTTTGAAATCTTTGGGTATCAGTCTCGTACATATAGCTTACAAGTTCGAAAAGGCGTTCTGTTACTGCTTGTCCAGGAGCTTCTAAAGATTCTGCTTGCACCTTATTTATACCCGACGCCTTACCCCTTTTCAGACCTTTTAATGCTAATTCAAACTCATCTCTACGTATAGAGTATCCTAAATTATCCTTGTTAATATTTGTTTTCTATTCTAGTGCTGCTAGTTCCTCTCCTGCATATAAATTCCCTATATATTCTATGATGAAGTCTCCTACGCCCCTAATATTTTTGCTATACCATTTTATATCCTTAAATTTCATTCTAATTGGTTTGTTAGCTTCGTCTGTCTTTCTTATTTCCATCTTAGTTTGTACCTCTTTGCACTTTTCATCAATCCATTGTTCATTAGCTTTCCTGCATTTGCGAACAATTTCCAATTTTTGTCTGATTTATTTTTGTATTTTCGTTTTTCTTCTATTAAATTCAGGATATCTTTTGTTATCCATGGTTTCTTATTTTCTTTTTGTGTATACCCTAGAATATCTTTGGCAGCCGTATCTAAGCTGGGTTTAATGTTATTCCATTCTGTTTCTAATTCCTTAGTATAAGAAATTTTGTTAATATCTTTCAACAATTTATTTGACTTTTTTTCAAATCTTTCGTGGATATCTTTATCTTTTAGTTTCTCAAAGTCAAAGTGTCTTTTACCGTTCCTTTTTTTAAATTTAAGAGTGGCCTTTATAATTGCAATGTTGTGGTCAGTGTCAATTCTGTTTTTGAGTAGTGTCTACAGTCCAAACCAAATACACCTCCTACTGCTCCTTTCCTATCCTCACCTACCACTGCATTAAAAACCCCCATAATTATTAAATTTTCATGGTTTTTTACGCATCTTAGTATGTCTTTAATATCTTTGTAGGTCGCTTCTACCTCTTCCTCACTGTAGCTAGAGGTGGGTATGTATACTTGTATTACAACTGTATTTACCGGTTTAGATTTTAATCTAACCACGGGTACTCTTTCGTTTTTTTGTAAGTAGTTTTCTACACAGTGTCATATCCTTTTTTTGCATAACTATCCCTACACCCAAATTTCCTTACTCTGATCCTGCATGAGTTACCCTAAAGTCTCCACTCCAAAAATCCTCCGCCTCTGGCCAGCGAAATTCGTTGATCCCGATCCCTACTATGTCTAATGCTAATCTGTCCAATTTCAATTGTCAAGTGCTCTAGCTTATGTACTTGCTTCATACTTCTGACATTTCACGCTCCGACACGCAAAATGTTCCCGGATCTTTTTCTAAACTTTCCCATAACATCCTCCGTTGTAGTCCCATCTCGGGGATCCGAATGAGGACTATTTTAACTCCGTAACTTTTTGCCCCAGAGGATACCATCATCTTCAATAACAATTTAAGTACGCTGTGTACTTGGGAAATAATATCGCGGTTTCCTGTTGCCTTCCATATCTTACATGTGATTTCCCAATGCTCCACCCGAAGGTACTACATTGGCCAGGAAGCGAATATTTTTTACCTGAAAAATTTTGAATTTTGTCGAACCCTTGTTCCAAGCAAGGTAGTAATCTTTAACGTGCGTGACAACACACACACGGGACCTTTATTTTACCTCTCATCCGAACGGGGGTGTATTTTTGTGAAAAATGCTCGCCTAACATTTTTCAAGCGGACCGTGTCGCGATTCGAACCCTGGATCTTGGGCGTAGTAGTCACACGCATACCAATTACGCCACGGAACCGCATTGTCTTTCATATCGCAGTAGTGTTTCTTAGAATGCTATTCCGACACCTATAGTTTCTGCCACTCCAAGTACCGAAAAAGGTGCTGCCCTCTTTCGAGGACCTGTCTTAATCTGGTTCCTCACTAAAGACCTCACAAATTTGGTTAAACCTGTAGTACGCGATCTAAAGGATCACTGGAACTTTCAAGCCATTCTACCCGTTCTAGTAATCTAGAACTTCTTCGAGGTGCAGGTCCATTCAGAACGGTATTGAAAAACAGTACTGAAATATTTTAAAGTAGGAAAACGAACTTAACAGTCTTTTGTTTAGAATTAATTGACATATCAAATTTTCTGTCTACTTTTAAATTGCAGATCTAATATTGCATTAAAATCTCTTTTAACATCCCAAAATCAATATTTCGGTTTTATTTATACTTTCGTACGGAATATCTAAGAACATATTTCGAAATATAACATTAAACGCTCAAATATTTATGCGCTGATTTCCAGATGCTGGTTTGATAGCGACACAATTCTAGTTTATCGACTTGTGGTTAAATTAGCGATAATGTTTAATGTTTAGAAACGCTGTATTAATACTTACAGTACGTTTGTTTCAGTGTAACCAGTGAGCATAAATATTACACCTACAACGTTCTAATTCCATTCAGGGCAATTATGAAAACAATGATTACCTATAAACAAAAAACCTTTGTACAACAACCATACTATTAATTAAACGCAACAAAGAGCTAAAGCTACAAGGTTGACAACATTATAATGTCATCATTAACAACAACCGATGCAGTACCAATAAATCCAACAGCTTCCACTTCGCCGGTAAAATCAACCAACTCTTCAGTAGGTACTTTATCAAATTGCACAACGTCGGTGCTCAAATCAAATCCCAGTGTAAATATAACATTAGCAAATGCACACAATAATAATAGTACGGTTTTAACATCAACGGCTCCGACAGTACTTCCACCAGCACCGGCACAAAAATTGTTTCTGCGACCTGGAACAATCGAGGAGGAGGAAGAAGACGAGCAACAAAATATTGGTTTTGACGAAGGAAGGTTTTATACAGCTGTGGATTCCCCGTTGTTGTTTGGAAGAACTCAGCATTGTATCAATCGACCTGGAACTCCGGGACTTTTCAGAGTTTCAACATGTAATAGCTCGCTTACCGTATATGGAACGCGACAGGATAGTTGCAGGTGAGTCGTTGTATAAAACCTTTAGTTAAATTTGCATTTTTTAACTATAGCAGTTTAAGTTGAAAATTCAAAACAGTAGTGGGTGTTCCCCGCCGCTTACTTTGAAGGAGATTGAATTAAACTGAAATATCACATTTAAAAGTTGGCGCTGCAAACGCTCATTTTTTTAAAAATTGAATTATGAGTAAAGTAACATATAATTTAAAAAGTATTTAAATTATCTATCGTACTTTTTTTGTTTGGATTGTTAACTAAATTGATTATTGCACAAAGGTCAAATATTGTAAGTGCACATGTCTCAAAAGTTTGGACACTGACAAAAATATGAATCTTCAAAAAGTGATAAGTATTTATTAACATTTTAGTCAATTGAAATATTACTTAACGTTTTCGATATGACTTAAGTCATTTGCTGTAATTTGATTTATGAGCTTAGCAAAATTTACGTATACTCAATGCAGTACATACTGTAGCGGACTACTATATCGCCTTCACCAATTTAGAACAAGTTACAACAAACGTTTTTATTATTCACTATTTACAAAAATTAAATAAAACCCTTAACCACATAATATTTAAATTACTAGATACGTATTTCGACCACTATATGGTCATCATCAGTATGAAACCTCTTAAAAAAAAAAAAAAAACAGCTGTTGTTCTGGAACACTTCAGAGGATATTCTCCTCACCACTTGCTGAAGTGAACCTTCGCAACCTATAATTTACTATATTGTTGCTTTAACACTATCGAGGATATTCTCCTCACCCGCAGGCCAGTGTTCTCAACAACAAACAATTCGCGGGTGAGGAGAATATCCTCGATAGTGTTTAAAGCAACAATATAGTAAATTATAGGTTGCGAAGGTTCACTCAGCCTAAGTGGTGAGGAGAATATCCTCTGAAGTGTTCCAGAACAACAGCTGATTTTTTTTAAGAGGTTTCATTGATGATGACCACATAGTGGTCGAAATACGTATCTAGTAATTTAAATATTATTTGTGGTTAAGGGTTTTTATTTAATTTTATTTAAATCGTGCCACAGTGTTCCTATAGATTATTCACTATTTACAAGTTTAATTAACATTATATGCCTTATTTATAGACGTTTTCTGTCCAATTAACAATGAAGCACTATCACACTATAACATTAATGTTTTTTACAGACACTCATATTTTCTTAAACTAAATCCTTAACCATAAGTCACCTTAACAACACTAACACTACTATAATTTATTTATTGCCCTTTTGTCTATTTATGTACAAGCTGGCGGTACAATATGCACGTTCACATAACACAAATTTATATTTATTGTAGGACCTTCAAACCGTAATGACCAACTAACTATACACGATATGATTTATATATGACATTTGGATATAGACTAACTGATGATACACTTATCACCGATCCTATATATACCCTAAAATTAACTAAATGATTCGTAGTCTGGCGTTTGCTCGAATATACTAGACCTCTGTAGAATACACTTCGGTTATGCAACTTGCGTGTTTGACGGGTCGCCTAATAGTTCGTAATACTGACCCCTCTTTAAAACCGTTACGTCCCGTAACTGTAAAAACATTTTGACGCCAATTTGATGACTGATAACGGTATCGGCAGCTATCTCCTCTGGTGCATCCACCACGTCGTTGGAAATAACAGTCAACACTCTTTGCTTGGTTTTGGTAGGCAGCCGGTTAATAGCAACAAACAAGAACTTGGATGATGGTTCCTAAAAAATTACTTCTAGCATACTTCGAACTATTCTCCAATCTAAGCAATCCAGTTCACAGCGTAGCTTAGGTACCACTAGTCTCGTTACTCCATTTTCCATCGTCTGAGCCTTAAGACTCAGCAAAGCCTCCCATAGACGTCCATAACTAGGTCTCTGCCATGAAGAATTTTTGGTGACCAGATAGTAAACATAACAATTTCCATCCTGAAGAACCAATGCTTGTCCTACAGTTGGCTGCTGTTGTACTAATTTATCCACACATCCAAACTTTTTCTTGAAAATAACAGCTATTCCTCTTGACATTTGCAGATCTTAAGCTACACAATGTGCAAGGAAATACCCTTCTAGTGCTCTAAACAGATCTTGCTGTTTTTCAACAACAACGCCAAACCTCGCCTTAGCGGAACCACCATACACCACCATGAAATTCTCAAAATCTACATTTGCCTTACAGTTAATAACTCTTTGAATACCATTTTCATTACTCGAGTCTTTCTGGTTATTGCCAGCGTAAGATGTTAAACGGTCAAAGTGTACCACTTTCGGTTTACTACGAGGAGATCTTCTGATCCGGTAGTTTTTAACAGTTCGTACGGGCCTTCCCATTGTCTTTGTAATTTTGGTGACAATTCACGCTTTCTTTGTGGATTGTACAACCACACTAAATCTCCAGGTTGGTAACCACCTTCTTGTGCTGTCGTGTCATATTGTGATTTCATTCGATCGCTTGCTGCCTGAATATTCCTTCAGACGTTTTCGTGAATGCTATTTGATCTTTCACGAAACTTACTAACGTAATCTTCACCCGCGATCTCTTCTCCAGGTTTAAATCCAAACTGAATATCACATAGTAGCCGCAATTCACGTCCTAACATCATGCAAGCGGGAGAGTATCCTGTGCTGTCATGTACCGAAAATCGGTACGCTATTAGGAACAAATACAAATATTGGTCCTAGTCTCGTTGATGTTCAGCGACAACTTTGGCTAGGTACTTTCCTAACGTCCTGTTCATTCTCTCAACCGTTCCATCCGATTGAGGATGATGTACCGTGGTTCTAACCTTCCTGATTCCAAGATGCTTACAGACGTTCTGAAACAACGCTGATTCGAAGTTCCGACCTTGATCGGAGTGTAATTCCAACGCTAGTACATCTGCAACCGTCTGCGCTTCTTGGTTAGGTATAGTATACGCCTCCGGCCATTAGGTAAATTAATCCATTGCAACCAAGACGTATTTATTTCTTTTCTCTGATTCAGGAAACTGATCAGCTATATCAATGACCACTCTCTCAAAAGGAATCTCCACGTTATACTGTCTCATTGGGGCTTTCTGTTTTGTGACCGGGCCATTTTCATAGGCACACAACTCACATTCATTCACATCATCTTTGCAGCTCACCCAATGGAATCTTTCTCTCACATTTTCGAGAGTTCTTTTCACGCCAAGTACCCTCCGGAGGTACCATCATGCAACGGCTGCAACACTTCTGGTACTCTGTTTCTTGGCACTATCACTTGAAGTCGTCTCTCAGTGCCATCTTCACACTCCAGGTGTCGTTTCAAGATTCTATTTTCAATCACCAAGGAGTCCCACTGTGGCCAGTATGCATTCAGGCTCCTACTTGAAATACTAATTTCTTCCCAAGCTGGTCGTTGTCCTCTACTCTTCCACTCGATAATACGTCCCAATTCGGCATCATTCTCCTGATCTTCTCATATTCTTTTGGGTTGCTAAGTATCATCAGTTACTGTCATTTTATAGATGACAGTTATTTTCTCTTCCATCATGAAGCAATGACTGTAATCTACCGGACACGGTCTTCTTGACAGAGCGTCTGCATTCCGATGGCTAGTTCCTACACAATGTTCTGTGTCAAAGTCATACTCTTGCAGCCGTTCTATCCACCTTGCAACTTGCTCTTCAGGACTTTAAAACTGCAGTAACCATTTTAGTGCAGCATGGTCTGTTTTTAACAGGAACTTACGGCCGTATAAGTACTTATAAAAGTGATCTACGGATTTGACGACGGCCAACAGCTCCCTTCTTGTCGCACAATAGTTCCTTTCTGGCCGCGACAAGACCTTCCTGAAATACCCAATAACTTTTTCTTGTCCGTCCTGCACTTGAGAAAGAACGCTTTCTATAGCTGTGTTACTGGCATCGGTATCCAACACAAATTTTCCCTCCATCCGTGGATAACTCAGAATTGGTGCTGTAACTAGTAGCTGTTTCAGTTGTTCAAATGCGCTGTGGCAGTCGTCATTCTAATGATATTCTTGTCAATTTTCGGTTAATTTCGTCAACGGTTTGGCAATGTTCGCAAACCCAAGTATAAAACGTCGGTAATATGTGCACAATCCTAGAAAACTGCGTAGTTGGGGTGTATCTGCTGGTGTGGGCCACTCTTGTACGGTTTTTATCTTGCCAGGGTCAGCTCTTATTCCGGTCTCCGCAATGGCATGTCCTAGGTATTTCACCTCTTTTCCAAATAAGTGATATTACTTAGGGCTCAAGGTAAGGTTTGCCCTGCGTAATCTTTAAAATATCTCCTCTAGGTTCTTAAAGTGTTCTTCAAAAGACCCGCCTAACACTATCACGTCGTCTAGGTACACCAGACATGTCTTCCAGGACAGCCCACGCAGTATCGACTCCTTCAAACGTTCAAAAGTAGCAGGGGCATTGCATAATCCAAATGGCATGACCTTGAACTGATATAATCCAGTTCCAATTGTAAACGCGATTTTTCTTTATCGTTTGGCTCCAAGCCTACCTGCCAGTATCCGCTTTTCAAGTCCAAGGTCGAAAACCATTTAGATTGGATTAGAGTATCCAAGGTGTCATCAATTCTGGGCAAAGGATAGCTGTGTTTCTTTGTCACATTGTTAAGCCGCCGGTAGTCTACACAAAACCTTGTCGACCCGTCCTTTTTCTTGACAAGCATTACCGGGGATGCCCATGGACTATTCGAGGGTTCAATCACTCCCTGTTTTTCCATATCGATGATAATTTGCTCGGCTTCCTTACGTTTTGCCAAAAGAAGCCGCCTAGGATGCTGTCTTATTGGTTGCGCATCTCCAGTATTGATCTTGTGTTGAACAACATTCGTCCTTCCTTTCTCACTATCATCCAGTGCAAACACACCTCGATATCGTCTGACCAGTTCTTTTACCTTGCCCAGTTGGTCGCCGTTTAATCCTTGACACGAAGGTATCAACATATCCAGCAATTTCTGTGAGCAACCGTTGGCTGGTTTATCTTTTGTGTCGTCCACACAACGTTTAAAATGGCATACTGGAATGCAACTTCCCACAATCATGTCTTTCTCAGTGTCACCGTATAGGGATTCATCTTTAGCACCCTCACTGGTATCATATTTCGAAACTTTACCAGCGTTCTTCCAATCAGTAATCCATCCTGACCCATTCCCAATTCAGTTGCTTCCATCATGCATACTTGTCCTTCCCGGAGCGTACCATCCGGGCGTCCCATTACTATCATTTCCGCATTCTCGGGTATTTTCATATTTCGAACTTGCATCGTCTGGTTACTCGTCCCTTGAAATAGAATCTCATCATCATCTATACGAAGCACATTTTCTTTCATGTTCACATGAAACCCATATTCTTTCGTGAGATCCATTCCCAAGATCACTTCCTCTGCAATTTCAGCTACCAACACCCGATGATTAATTAGTTTGTCTCCAATTGTTAACGTAACGGCAGTCTCTCCGTGAGTAGAAATTTTTTCACCACTTGCCGTTCGAAGACATACCGATGCAGGTAGAACTTTTCCACGACCAACCAAATCTGGTTTTACAATAATCCTTGTCGCTTCTTTATCCACGAGTAATCGGACAACCCTACCATTAATTCTATCATCAATATAGATGTTGTCCAGACTTCCCATTTCCGATACAGCACAGATGATAATCTCCGGGGCATTACGTTATGCTGTCGACGTTCGCCCCCTTACGTCGTCTTGCTCTAGTTTTCCTGCTGCTCAACCGGTTGTTTTTTTGGTTGAGTACAGTGTCTCTGTATATGACCAACTTCACCGCAGTTCCAGAATCGCAGACCCCGTCTCCGCGGTCGTTGTCTTTCGGCGTCGCCGTGGATCAATGTAGTAAGCGTAAGGCTACGGATCCCAAGGTCCCGGGTTCAAATCCCGACACGGCCGACTGCTTGAAAATGACAGGTGAGCATTTTTCACAAAAATTACGCCCTCGTTCGGATGAGAGGTTAAATGGAGGTCCCGTGTGTGAGTGTTGTCACGCACGTTAAAGATCCCTACCTTGCCTGGAACGGCAAGGGTTCGACAAAATTCTAAATTTCCAGGCAACAAAAAACTCGCCTCCTGGCCAATGTAGTACCTACAGGTGGAGCATTGGAAATGTAAATGAACGGTCGTTGTCTTTCACAATGTAGTACCTTTGGGTGGAGCATTGGAAATCACATGTAAGGTCGTTGTCTTTCTACGCTCAAGGTCCTGGTTTCGAATCCCGACACGGTACGCTTGAAAAATGTTAGGCGATCATTTTTCACAAAAATACACTCTCGTTCGGATGAGAGGTAAAATGGAGGTCCCGTGTGTGAGTGTTGTCACGTACGTTAAAGATCCCTACCTTGCTTGCAACAGCAAGGGTTTGACAAAATTCCAAATTTTCCAGGTAAAGAAAAACTTGCTTCCTGGCCAATGTAGTAGTTTCGGGTGGAGCATTGGAAAAAAAAATCACATGTAAGGTCGTTGTCTTTCCAGCCTTTCCGCCTTTTGCTTTTCAAACACACGGTTGATTATTTCCTCTATGCTGTTCTGCGATTGCTCAGGTTCTTCTAAGACAGACTGAACTTTGTGACTCATCCTGTGTGATGTCTGCTTGGCTGCTTCAAATTCAAGCGCATGAGCCAGTGCGTCATCTAACATTTTTGGTCGTGCTAATTTTAGCGCTTGCTGTATTTCGCCAACTTTAACGCCATCCACAAATGTTTGAACAGCCAATTGTTCGAGGAAGCTATCTAGTGCCGTTGGGTATGTCAATCTAACTAATCTGGCAATGTCAGCTTCGAATTCTTGTAGACTTTCATTTGTCTTTTGCGAACGGTTCTTAACTTGTGCATGGTAAACCTGTTGAAGGTGAGCGTCTCCATATCTCATCTCAAGCTTCGATGTTAAAAGGCCGTAATCATTCTGTTGGTGATCGGAAATGGTTTGCAAGATGTTAAGAGCTTTTCCCGAAGGGCCACTATTAAGCAGATAGCCTTCTCTTTGTAGCACTAACCGTTGGCTATTGCAGCGGCTTCAAATTGTTTCAAATATGTGGGCCAAGGTGTTTTATCATCGAATATGGCTGGTTTCACTTTAAATTTTGACGGTATTGATTCGCTTCCTTCCATGCTTCTTATTTCTGGTATGTTCTGATTTACAACTTGGTTTGCTATTTCAAGTGGTCGCGTTGTTAGTGAAATCACTTGTTCTTGCAGCCTCATCACACCTTCTTTCATTTTTACCAATTTACTGTCCAACTTTTGCTCAACTTTTTTTACCTGTTCAGTAAAATCTTCTTTCAATGCAATGGAGCTTTCCATTAATCTGTTCTAACGTGGCTGTACTTTCATTCAACTTTTCTTCCATTTTTGCAGCATTTTCATTTAACCTTTCCTTTTCTCAGCATTTTCATTAAACTTTACTTCTATTTTCTCAGTATTTTCACTAAGTGTCACTTCTATACCGTATTTAAACTCTTTAAGGGTCGATTCCAGTTCAACTGACCTCACTAAGTTTTCACTGAGTGTCACTTCTAGTTTTGCCGATTTCTCTTCCATACTGGATTTAAAATCCTTGAGGAAATTCATTAAAGTTTCTGCGCCCATTTTACTTTGGCTTCTTGTAACTGGCATATACAAACTAGTTAAATGTCTTTAGATTTGTGTGTTTTTTATTTTAAATTAATCACTATATACCTCACACAGGCCTGACACCAGTGTAGCCGGCTACTACTAACGCGTTTCACTAATTTAAAACAAAATAAAAGTCTTTATTACTCACGATTCACGAGCCTAATTAACGGTATATGCCTTATTTATAAATGTTTTCAGTCCAATTAACAATGAAGCACTATCACACTATTGCTATTTATAAGCACTAATATCTTCTTAAACTAGTTTCTTAACTATAAGTCTTCTTAGCAACACTAAACACTACTATAATTTATTTATTACACTTTCGTCTATTTATGTACAGCTGTCGGTACAATATACACTTTCACATAATACAAATTAAGTTTACTCTTGGACTTCCAAAAACTTAACTATTTACCTTTACACGATGTAATTTATATTCGACATTCTGATATAGACTAACCTTTGCATTTATCAGCGGTTTTATATATACCCTGAATTAAAAGGATGATTCATAATCAGTATATTCACAGAAAATTCAAGGCTTCTGTAGTACATTGCTTACGGCGCTTGTTTGTGTTTGACGGGTTGCCTAATAGTAGCTCGTAACAATATTTATAAGATTAGAATTGCACGTAACAAATATATGTATCTGTCCAATTTATTGATAATTCGTTGCCACTGCTACATGATAATGCCCGTCTCATCATCGTAGAAAAGCCTTATTTAATTTGCCGAGAAAAGAAATTATAATTATTAATTAATTAATTATATAATTAAGAAGAATAATTATAGTTAATTAAACCGCTACGTGCCCAGACTTTAAGACACTGTAGAATGGGAACAAATGCAAAAGACAGTTATGTTCGAATGAGTTTTATCAAAAAAATGAATGTATGTAATAACTATTCACCTCTACTTGCAAAAGCTACAGTTACAGATAAGATAGGAATTATATGTAATGTTGGGAAAGCAACGTTCAGGATTTATCCCGAAGTTATTATATTGCGTATAAAATAAAAACAGTCGAACACATGATGCAAGAGCACATATAGAAAAAAGTCATCAGAAGCGAAATATTTCTGAATTTGATGAGAGTTGTGCATAAACAATTTAAATCGGAAACGTCCATCCATTGTAATTAACCGCTGCACCCTTTAAAGTGTTACGTGTTCCCGTCCCTTGAAGGTAAACCTAAATTACTAATGTAAATGTAACGTCCATTTCGCCCGTGACAATTTCTTTAATTCAAACTAAAAATCTCTCTTTCGCGGTCTGTATTATATGAATTCAACTAAACTGAAATTTTTACATCACGTGAAACTCAGCTGGTTTTTCAATCTTATATTGTCAAGATAGTCATGAGCTATTTACTTACTTGATCATTTTGTAAAAAGTGATAAATACTTTCTAACGTGATGTTTTACGATAATCACTGAACAAAATTATAGAGGTCGTTCGCCGTTAAAAATAACAATACAAATCTTTAGAATGTTGAAAAGTTTAATGGTTTGAATTTTTATGAACATAGTAATTCAATAGAGTTTTATAATTATACAAAGATAAATAATAAATTATTGGAGCATAATTAGCACTGGTAATTCAGCACTCACAAATATAATATAACATGGAACGTGTGCCTCGGTAGCGCAGTAGGTAGCGCGTAAGTCTCATAATCTTAAGGTCGTGAGTTCGATCCTCACCCGGGGCATTTTTTTTCTTTTAAACAAAAATTTTTTTGAACAATGCGTAGATGATAGACACTCTTATAACCGAATTTTTAATAAAAAAAACTGTATTAATTATTTTAAATTATTGTTTACATTACTTCTTTACATGTTAGCTTCGAACTTTCAAAATTAGCGGCAAACTTTATTCGTTCACTGCAAAATGCATCATATGCGTTGAAGAGAACAAATCCAGCACTTACCTATGGCTAATGTATCTAGTCTAGACCAATATATTTCTGTGCTATTACACAGTGATGTAATGCAGTTTTGTTTCCTATGCTGCAGATACGGTTTTAACTTTCGCACACGCGCACGTACATTCGCATTACTTCGTTCACGACGATTTGCTTTGTTCCTGATTTGCGTTATATTGTTGTCAAGTTTGTGCCATAAACTCAGACGTATTGTGTTTTGCGATTTAAACTGTGCTCGTTTAGAAATACTTAAACTACTCTTTTTCTCTCCCCGACGTTGTTTTGTACTGCGTTAGATCCTTTTAAAATAGCACAGTACACACATGCGAGTATACAAACATGCATTTTGTATACGGTGAGTGCCGTGGCAATACAAATGAAGCTACTCAATTGTATGCTGAAAGGTACTTAAAATGAACGCCATCTGGACTACCGTATGTTGTTTAGACACAATTGGAGTTACCATATATATAGTATACCAAAAAGAGGACACATGTATAAGAAAATTTTTATTATGTGGGTATACTACTATAAATAGAAAAGCTGATATAAAAACATAAATGAAACTAACATATTTAAGTTATACAAATTTAACAAAGAAATATGAAATTTTTAAAAAAATGTTTTAATAGTTTTCTAATTTTTATTTTCATATATTTCGGACCTGCATATATTCTCCAATACATATTTATTCTTAATAATATAGTCATAAAATTGCTCAAAACTAAAAACTTTAAAATTATATTGGGTCATCAAAATGGACCTTACAGTAGACACATGTAGCCTGTTACGTTCGTCGGTCCACTGGGAAATTATTAGAGAAAATACTCTCTCTACATTTGCATTATGACCCGGTATAGCAAAAAAAACTGACAAATTAACAGTAACTGACTATGTTTTTCTTCAAGAGGTTCGTGCTGAAAATATGTTACCCATTTTTTTATAAGAAACTAAATTTGTAAAATCCTCATTCTTAACAGCTGACTCTATATAGAGTTTCAAGTTGCAATACTGATCAAATAATCGTTCATCGTCTATTCTATACCAACTCTGACACTAGTAAAAAATAATATTGTTGCGAGCTACTATTAGGCAACCCGTCAAACACACACAAACGCCGTAAGCACTGCATATTCTACAGGGACCGAGAATTTTCTAGCAATTACTAGAGGATGAATCATCCTTTTTAATCCAGGGTATAAATAAGACCGATGAGGAAGTACAGAGTTAGTCTATATCAGAATGTGGAATATAAATTATGTCGTGTAAAGTTAAATAGTTGAGCTTTTGACGAGCGTCTCGCGGCAGTAATGTCGTGGCTGCCATGATAGGTTAGGTTACTGTTAGAAATAGATATTATTTTAAAAACACAAATCACATAACACGCATATCAGAACAGTTGTTGCTAAAACTATTGCAGACTGTTCTGATATGCGTGTTAAGTGATTTGTGTTTTTTAATAATAATATCTATTTCTAACAGTCACCTAACCTGTCATTGCAGCCACGGCATTACTGCCGTAAGACGCACGTGAGCTTTTGGAAGTCCAAGAGCATACATAAATGTGATATTATGTGTCTAATGTACATGTAGCTTGTAGAATACATAAATAGACAAAAGTGTAATAAATAAATAGTTGTGTTAGTGTTGTTAATAGACCTATGGTTAAGAAGTTAGTTTAAGAAGATATTAGTGCTTGTAAATTCATTAGTGTGATAGTGCTTCATTGTTAATTGAACTGAAAACATCTATAAATAAGGCATATACTGTTAATTAGACTTGTGAACAGTGAGTAATAAAGACTCTTATTATTACTTGTTTTAAATTAGTGAAACGCGGTAGTAGTAACCCGCTACACTGGTGCCAGGCCTGTGTGGTGTATATAGTGATTAGTTTAAAAGGAAAAACACACAAGTCTAAAGACATTTAAGTATTTTGTATATGCCAGTTACAAGAAGTCAAAATATAATGAACGCAGAAACTTTAATGAGTTTCCTTAAGGATTTTAACTCCAGTATGGAAGAAAGGTTTAGTGAAAAAGCTGAGAAAATGGAGGAGAGGTCGACTAAACTGGAAGTAACACTAAATGAAAACGTAGTGAGGTCAGTTGAACTGAAATCATACCTTACCGAAAGGTTAAGTGAAAATGCTAAGAAAATGGAAGAAAAGTTTAGTGAAAAGACAGCCACGTTAGAACAAACATTAATGGAAAGCTCCAGTGCATTGAAAGTAGATTTCACTGAACATGTAAATACAGTTGAGCAAAAGTTGGACAGTAAATTGGTAAAAATGGAAGATGTGATGAGGCTGCAAAAACAAATGATTTCACTAATAACGCGGCCACTTGAATTAGCAAACCAAGTTGTAAATCAGAACATTCCAGAAATAAGAAGCATGGAAAGATGCGAGTCATTACCGTCAAAATTTAAAGTGAAACCACCCACATTCGATGGCAAAACACCTTGGCCCACATATTTGAAACAATTTGAAGCTACTGCAATAACCAACGGTTGGTGCAACAAAGAAAAGGCTATCTGTCTGATAGTGGCCCTACGGGGAAAGCTCTGAATATCTTACAAACGATTCCCGATCACCAGCAGAATGATTACGGCCTCTTAACATCAAAGCTTGAAATGAGATGTGGAGACGCTCATCTTCAACAGGTTTACCACGCACAAGTTAAGAACCGCTCGCAAAAGACAAGTGAAAGCCTGCAAGAATTCGAAGCTGACATCGCCAGATTAGTTAGATTGGCATACCCAACGGCACCAGATAGCTTCCTTGAACAACTGGCTGTTCAAACATTTGTGGATGACGTTAAAGATAGCGAAATACAGCAAGCGCTAAGTTTAGAATCGCCAAAAATGTTAGATGACGCACTGGCTCATGCGCTTGAATTTGAAGCAGCTAAGCTGACATCACACAGTATGAGTCACAAAGTTCGGTCTGCCGTAGAGAAAACCTGGTCGAGCGCAGAACAGCATAGATAAAATACTCAACCGTGTGTTGTAAAAGCAAAAGGTGAAAAGGCTAGAAAGAAGACGACCGCGGAGATGGCGTCTGCGATGCTGGAGCTGCGGTGAAGTTGGTCATATACAGGGAAGCTGTACTCAACCAAAGAAACAACCGGTTGAGCAGCAGGAAAACTAGAGCAAGTCGACGTAAGGGGGCGAACGTCGACAGCATAACGTAGTGCCCAGAAGACTATCATCCGCGCTGCATCGTCGATGGGAAGTCTGGACAGCATTTATATTGATGGTAGAATTAATGGTAGGGTTGTCCGATTACTCGTGGATTCCATTTCAAGGGACGAGTAACCAGACGATGCAAGTTCGAATGATTTGTGATATGAAAATACCCGAGAAGGCGGAAATGACAGTAATGGGACGCCCGGATGGTACGCTCCGGGAAGGACAAGTATGCATGATGGAAGCAACTGAATCGGAAATGGGTCAGGAGGGATTACTAATTGGAAGAACGCTGGTGAAGTTTCGAAATATGATGCCAGTAAGGGTGCTAAACATTAATCCGCACACGGTGACCCTGAAGAAAGACATGATTGTGGGAAAATGCATTCTGGTATGCCATATTAAACGTTGTGTGGACGACACGAAAGATAAACCAGCCAATGGTTGCTCACAGAAATTGCTAGATATGTTGATACCTTCGTGTCTTGGATTAAACGGCGTCCAATTAGGCAAGGTAAAAGAACTGGTCGGACGATATCGAGGTGTGTTTGCACTGGATGATAGTAAGAAAGGAAGGACGAATGTTGTGCAACATAAGATCAATACTGGAGATGCGCAACCGATAAGACAACACCCCAGGCGGCTTCCTTTGGCCGAGCAAATTATCACCGACATGGAAGAATAAGGAATGATTGAACTCTCGAATAGTCCATGGGCATCCTTGGTAGTGCTTGTCAAGAAGGACAGCTATTCTTTACCCAGAATTGATGACACCTTGGATACTCTATCCGGATATAAATGGTTTTCGACCTTGGACTTGAAAAGCGGATACTGGCAGGTAGGCTTGGAGCCAAACGATAAAGAGAAAACTGCGTTTACAATTAGAACTGGATTATGGCAGTTCAAGGTCATGCCATTTGGATTATGCAATACCCCTGCTACTTTTGAACGTTTGAAGGAGTTGATACTGCGTGGACTGTCCTGGAAAACATGTCTGGTGTACCTAGACGACGTGATAGTGTTAGGCCGGTCTTTTGAAAACCACCTTAACAATCTAGAGGGGATATTCCAAACATTACGCGGGGCAAACTTTACATTGAGCTTCAAGAAGTGTCACCTATTTGGAAAAGAGATGAAATACCTAGGACATGTCGTTTCGGAGACCGGAATAAGAGCTGACCCTGACAAAATAAAAACGGTACAAGAGTGGCCTACACCAGCAGATATACACCAACTACGCAGTTTTCTAGGATTGTGCCCATATTACCGACGTTTTATACTTGTGTTTGCGAACATTGCCAAACCGTTGACGAAGTTAACTGAAGATGGACAAGAATATGATTGGAATGACGACTGCCACAGTGCATTTGAACAACTGAAACGGTTACTGGTTACAGCACCAATTTTGAGTTATCCACGAATGGAAGGGAAATTTGTGTTGGATACCGATGCCAGTAACACAACTATAGGAAGCGTTCTTTCTCAAGTGCAGGACGGACAAGAAAAAGTTATTGGGTATTTCAGCAAGGTCTTGTCGCGGCCAGAAAGAAACTATTGTGTGACAAGAAGAGAGCTGTTGGCCGTCGTCAAATCCGTAGAGCACTATTATAAGTACTTATACGACCGTAAATTCCTGTTGAGAACAGACCATGCTGCACTAAAATGGTTACTGCAGTTTCAAAATACTGAAGGGCAAGTTGCAAGGTGGATAGAGCGGCTGCAGGAATATGGCTTTGACACAGTATATCGTGTAGGAACTAGCCATCGGAATGCAGACGCTCTATCAAGGAGGCCTTGTCCGGTAGACTGCAATCATTGCTCCAAGATGGAAGAGAAAATAAGTGTCATCCATAGAATGACGGTAACCGATGATACTTGGCAACCCGAAAGAATACGAGAAGATCAGGAGAATGACGCCGAACTGGGACGTATTATCGAGTGGTAAAGGAGAAGACAACGACCAGCTTGGGAAAAAATTAGTATTTCAAGTAGGAGCCTGAAGGCATACTGGGCACAGTGGGACTCCTTGGTGATTGAAAATAGAATCTTGAAACGACGCGTGGAATGTGAAGATGGCACTGAGAAACCCCAAGTGACAGTGCCGAGAAGCAGAGTGCCGGAAGTGTTGCAGCACTTGCACGATGGTATTTCCGGAGGACACTTTGGCATGAAAAGAACTCTCGAAAGAGTGAGGAAAAGATTCTATTGGGTGAACTGCAAATGTGAAGGAGTGATGCCGGAAATGTGAGTTGTGTGCCTCTGCAAATGGTCCGGTCACAAAACGGAAAGCCCCAATGAGACAGTATAATGTGGGGAATCCTTTTGAGAGGGTAGCCATTGATATAGCTGGTCCGTTTTCTGAATCAGAGAAAGGGACTAAATACATCTTGGTTGCAATGGATTATTTTACCAAATGCCCGGAGGTATATGCCATGCCTAACCAAGAAGCCGAGACGGTTGCAGATGTACTAGTGAGAAAGTTGTTTTGTCGCTTTGGAGTTCCGTTGGAATTACACTTCGATCAAGGTCGGAACTTCGAATCAGCGTTGTTTCAAAACGTCTGCAAGCTTCTTGGAGTCAGGAAGACTAGAACCACGCCACTTCATCCTCAATCGGATGGGGTGGTTGAAAGAATGAACAGAACGTTAGGAAAGTACCTAGCCAAAATTGTCTCTGAACACCAACGAGACTGGGATCAATATTTACATTTGTTCCTACTGGCGTACCGATCTTCGGTACATGATAGCACAGGATACTCTCCCGCTTGCGTGATGTTAGGACGTGAATTGCGACTACAAAGTGATCTTCAGTTTGGATTTAAACCTGGAGAAGAGATTGCAGGTGAAGATTACGTTAGTGAGCTTCGTGAAAGATCAAATAGCATTCACGAAAATGTCCGAAAGAATATCCAGGCAGCAAGCAATCGAATGAAGACACAATATGACACGAGAGCACAAGAAGGTGGTTATCAACCTGGAGATTTAATGTGGTTGTATAATCCACAAAGAAAACGTGGGTTGTCGCAAAAATTACAAAGACAATGGGAAGGCCCGTACGAAGTAATGAAAAGGATTAATGATGTGGTGCACCGGATCAGAAGATCTCCCCGTGGTAAACCGAAAATGGTACGCTTTGACCGTTTAACATCCTACGCTGGCAACAACCAGGATGACTCGAATAATGAGTATGGTGTTCGACAAGTTATTAATCATGAGCCAAATGTAGATTTTGAGAGTTTCACGGCGGCGTATGGTGGTTACGCTAAGGCGAGATTTGGCGTTATTGTTGAAAAACAGCAAGATCTGTTTAGAGCACCAGAAGAGTATTCCCTTGCACATTGCGTAGCTCAAGATTTGGAAATGTCAAGGGGAATAGCTGTTGTTTTCAAGAAAAAGTTTGGATGTGTGGATGAATTAGTACAACAGCAACCAACTGTAAAAAATGCTTTGATTCTTCAGGATAAAAATCGTTATGTTTACTATCTGGTCACCAAAAATTCCTCATGGCAGAGATCTAGTTATGGACATCTATGGGAGGCTTTGCTAAATCTTAAGGCTCAGATGATGAAAAATGAAGTAACGAGACTAGCGGTGCCCAAGCTAGGCTGTGGACTGGATCGCTTAGATTGGAGAAAATATGCTAGAAACAGTTTTTCAGGGAACCAACGCCCAGGTCCTTGTTTGTTGTTATCAACCGGTGGCCTACCAAGACCAAGAAAAGAGTATTGACTGTTATTTCCAACGACGTGGTGGATGCACCAGAGGAGATAGCTGCCGATACCGTCATCAGTCATCGAATTGGCGTCAAAATGTATATACCTTTACGAGACGTAACGGTTTTAAAGAGGGGCAGTGTTGCGAGCTACTATTAGGCAACCCGTCAAACACACACAAGTGCCGTAAGCACTGCATATTCTACAGTGATCGAGAATTTTCTAGCAATTACTGGAGGATGAATCATCCTTTTAATCTAGTGTATAAATAAGACCGATGAGGAAGTACAGAGTTAGTCTATATCAGAATGTCGAATATAAATTATATCGTGTAAAGTTAAATAGTTGAGCTTTTGGAAGTCCAAGAGTATACATAAATGTGATATTATGTATCTAATGTACATGCAACTTGTAAAATACATAAATAGACAAAAGTGTAATAAATAAATAGTTGTGTTAGTGTTGTTAATGGACCTATGGTAAAGAAGTTAGTTTAAGAAGATATTAGTGCTTGTAAATTCATTAGTGTGATAGAGCTTCATTGTTAAGTGGACTGAAAACATCTATAAATAAGGCATATACTGTTAATTAGACTTGTAAACAGCGAGTAATAAAGACTCTTGTTATTACTTGTTTTAAATTAGTGAAACGCGGTAGTAGTAGTCCTGAAATTCCTACCAAGGGGGAATTTTTTTCAAATTTATCCATTTCAATTTCTGGAAATGTTGTAGGAGTTCTATCCACTTCATTAAATTATCAGCACAACGCTCATAGACATAAAGAAAGTTTTTCTTCATAATATCCACTTCTTCTTCATATCCTTCATTTACATATTTTTTTGAATATTTCTATAACTTTGAGAGGCAGAAATGTTTCCAATATTCTTTGCCTTAAACTTGCTTGTACTTCTTCTAGACAGTCTAAAATTTCTAAAATCGAATTATGTTCCCTTTCTGTTTATTTTATCTTTTCATGAAAAATATACATTAGTGAATTTTCTTTCCAAAAAAACTTTTAATTAAAACTGGTTCTAAAGCTGCACGCATTTCCAGTATTCCATTTAAACATAGAAATAAAGACAACCTTCTTGTTTTAATATGACTGAGTAATTTTTTATAGTCTATTTCAACAAATTCGCAGAACTTTTGAAGTACTTCTTTTCTCAAAGTATAAATAGAAAAATGATTATAAATTTTTAAAACAAGCAGAAATTCGATATCTACAGGTAAACTATCAGCAGCATTCTGAACACAGTTATTTAAAATATGGGCTGGACATCCAACTCCAAGTAAATTCGAATTTACAGATTGTTTTAAAAGTGAAAAAACATTATTTTTGCCTTGTCTAGTCGCTCCACCAAAATTTGTGTTACAATTATCGCCCGCGAAAACAATACACATATCTTTTAGACCTGTTCTAATAAGTACTTCTTCTAAATATTTTGCAATCGTTTCTGATTTTTCGTTTTCAAGATTTTGAAGTTCAATTAATTTTGTAGTGATACACTATTCTACATTAAAATACTGAATTAATATTGGAATAATTTTTATATATCCAAGATTACTTGCGTCTGTGTATACCACTGTAGTTTGATTTTGTAGTGTCATCTACGGCCAATTTCAATGAATATGGCGCTAGAACACCTACAACAATTGCCTCAGTTTTTGTCCTAGCACTCGATATTTTCTTTATCAGATTTGAATTTGGAAGATTTTTTTTAATAAACTTGTGGAGCAGTCACACGACTTAAAACTAAAATGATGTTTCACAGTATGAAATGCCAGCGTCCCTTCTGCAGTCGAAATTTGCTCCTCCATTTTCGTAAATTTTGGTATGTGATATTGTGTTAGTTGACTAGATCCTGCAGCTTCTACGCCACGAATGTGCTTCTTATGTTTATTTGTATTCAGATGTTGTTCTAGATCAGTTTTACCTTTATTTTTTTATAGAAAACTGAGAAGTGCATACTGGACAATAAACTTCCGACTCGTATTTTGTAATTTTACACATTGGATATTTCGCTTGTAACTCCGTATTAAATTTACACGCTCTTTTAGGCATCTAAAAATAATGAACAACAAATAATTAATATGAAAATTAGACCTATAAAAATTACCTTTTGACGTAGATTACAACAAAAATCATTAAGTGGAAGTAGACTGGAACAAAAACTATTCTAATTCGAAATAACAGAAATTATTAAAAGTTGACAAGTATCGCACCTGCACCTGTTAATTGTACACTACCACAAAAAGCGACGTTCACCGCAGTCCCGTCCATGACGTTACAAAATATCAATCTTGACTGTTATGTGTTTAAAATTGAGGATGATGCCTCGGTTATGTAATTATAAATTTTGTTTGAAACAGTTTTTATTTTAACTATAGAATAATTTAAATATAATATCAAAATTATGGAAATATGGAAACCACTTCAGTTTGGTGAGGGTTATAAAATTCAGAATTTAAGCATTCTACCTATTTTAGTAGGTTAGAAAATGAGTAAATAAGAAATATCCATATTCACATTTACTTTAAATGTAGATAAAAGCTTATTATTATCTGATTTTCTATAAATATTTCTTTTGTGACGTCATGGACGGGACTGCGGTGAACATATACTTACCACAAACCACATCGTGTACACTACTGTATTGTATTCGTATCGCGCCAAGTTTCTGTTGAGGTTGAGTAAGTCGACCTTCTGAAGCAAACAATAGAAAGGTAGAAATAACTGGGACGTTGAAAGATGCGTTCACATTGTGTTTTATTGAATCGAGAATATATGTATTCCATGCGCGGCGTGTATATTCGTATTTTAATTTTATAATTAGCAAATATGAAATCAATGAAAAAGAGGACAATTTCCGCTTTAATTCTAAAAGTGCACTGGACACAGAAAGGTTATCCAAATAGAGGACTTGTCCGGTTAAAAGAGGACGTCTGGTAACTATACACAATGCATACAGAAAACGTAGATTACCTGGAAGAGGTGATAACGGCGCAAACGAAAGCACACCTCAGCAAATTATTGAAGAAAAAGTGTTCCATGAAATTAATGCAAATCGGAACACATCAGCACGAGGTATTTCCCGCCGAACCAGAATCTAAACAGTACATTGAATGCTGAAAAGCCATCAACTTCACCTTTATCATGCCCAAAAGGTGCAAACATTGCAGCCGAGAGACTATTGTGCTAGGTTAGTCTTTTATCTCCAGATGCTACAAAAATTAGGACAATTCTAATTTTTTAATAAAATGATGATTCTACGTGTCGAAAAGATGGATTTACATCTCTGTAATATATATATATATATATATATATATATATATATATACATATATACACATATATACAAAGTAAAAAGGAATTATTGGCAAATGACTCAAATTTTACTTTGTATTAATTTAAGACTCATTAAAGCTACTTTTCTTTAAATATATATATATATATATATATATATATATATATATTGCTATGCTACTCTCTAAATTATCATGCCCCTTCGTTGTGCCCCTTATTAATTTTGCTATGTACTCTAAATTATTCGCGCTCCATCATTTGGACGACCATTTTAATATTTACTTTGAATAAACAAGATTGTAATTATCTCCTCCGACGTTGGGCTGTCTTATTAATATTGCTATCAATTCCCTCCAGAAACTTAACTGGATTTTATCTTGAAGCAACCTTGTCTGCCAATAGCAAAATTCGATACGTTACCGCCTTACTTGTTATCAATTTCCTATTCAACTTGTAGCTCCTCCTTGAACTATTTAAATCTTATGACCTCGGCTAGCATTTATTTGTAATTATGAAATTCAGTTAATTTCGATTTTATATAATGAAACCAATATATTATGTACAGCTTTTTGTAAATTATTTGAAATACACTTTTCAATTAGTTAATGTTATAAATCTCATCTATTAACAATCATCTACTATTTACTCAAAACCCAAAGTCACCAAAAAAAAAACCTATTATCCTTATCAACGAAGCGTAGAACGTTCTAAACCTGTTGTCATATTACTCATTTTATACTTATGCAACTGTTTTTGTTGACTTTTTCACATTCATATTATATTAAGCAAATTCAATATTCAAAATAAAAAATATATAGAAAAACAAAATGTCTTATAACTAAAAAATCTGACCTGGTCTATTTTCTTCACATCGACGTTTCCATTTGAATAAAAATTATCTTCCCCCAATTCAGGATTACATTTAAATTATTGCCATTACCCTATGGACTACCATTATTAATTTATGCACCCCAATCTATTGTCGTTTCATATCAGACTTATTACTTCTTATCAATCAATTTCCTCAAACTTAAAAGTGTATTATTTTTTCCCCCAGACTTCAAATTGTCGTTCGTTTCACCCCGGACATAGAAATTGTAGTTTGATTCACCCCCGTACTTCAAAATTGTATTACTGGATTTTTCCCCGGACTTCAAAATTGTCGTTTGTTTTCCCCGTACTTCAAAGCCCTATTATTTTTATGTTTTAGTTTAAGATAAATTTATTAAAATGTACTTACGTTTAATCGGCAATTATAGTTTTCATCTTGGCACTTATTTTATCTTTCACTTTTAAAATTATCACGTATTACTTTATTTCATAGCGGCGCACTTCGGCCTTTGTTGAGTTCAAAACTGTCTTCGTTATCACTGTGCCTGCTAATATATTATTCCGTTCCCACTCCGTCAGTGGGTATGGTCTAGAGCTCGTCGCTTATTTATGACCAATCAAATAATTACATTCAAAGTAGTTTCTGATGTAATTCTCCACGATTCCCAATAATTGTAACCTGCTTGCAGCTGTCTTTCGTTATCAACATGCTGTGTTTTGATAGATCTAGTTGCTTTTCCATAAACAACTGATGCAATTCGACTTTTAATTTTCATATCTACATGTTGTTCACGCAATTTTTAATTTTCTTTCTTATCAAGAATGGTTAGCTATTTGCACGCATTTACCTATGCTTCCTGAAGCTCTATTTCTATCTCCGTATTAATCTAATCGTTTGGTACTCTTTTGAATACGTGTCCAATTACACTTTATCGTATTTACCTATAAATATACGCGTGCTTCCACTGAAAAATATCATTACTTGCTTTACCTAAATTAACTAAAACTTTATCTACAGGGTATTTAATATTTTCTATTTACCTAATGAATGTCTTCCTGGTTTCTACGCTAACTATGCGTCTTCCTATGTTTATCTACGTCGCTTAAAACTATTTATACTTTATATACAGGTTGTTGATTGCTTACTATTTACAAACTATCTCCATTTCTCAATTCTTCACTAAATAAGTGCAGTTCTCTGCTGCCTATGGTAATTTCCCATTTCTAAATGACCTTTCCTATAAAGTACACCCTTAAACAACCCCTTATCACAGCTATATATATATATATATATTGCTGTGAAACCTACAAAAAGTCTCACCAGAGTAAAAAAAAATATTCGAGCCTCTCGAACTGGGCACCAAGATTTGCTGTGATTCTCGCCCTGTTGAATCTCTTCAGATAGTCGCCTTTTTACTCTTTCCGCCTCGGCTGCTCACCTAGTTAAAACTTTCATCCACATTCATAAAAAAAAAACACATTCCTACCACAAACATCAACGTTAACTCTATTTACATCAATATTCATAATACATTAAAATTTCAAAATTAAATTTCAGCATAAATTTCAGTATCATAAAATTTCAAGTTTAAATTTGTCCTCATTTTAATTTGCATCCAGAATTAAAGTCCTGGTAGGATGCATACTAATTAAGTTACAATATGTGCAGACCTAAGTCTGAATAAAAGGGAGCATCTTCCACCCCTTTACGTTAATTAAACAGGTTAGTCTAATTGAGCTCAAAGACAGACCCAAATTTTCATCATAATCAAAACATAAACTGCTAAATACTCCTTTCTACTTAAACAAGAAAATTTTACCTTAAAATTCAAAATTTGTTATTTATACAAATTCATCACTGTCCATTTTTTTATCAAACCAATTATAAAAATATCCAACACACACCAAAACATCAAAGTTCGAACAAAATTGTATAATTTACCTGAAGGTTACTGCCCTCGTGGCTTCAATGTACATCGTCCTTGCTAATTCCACCATTCCAGCTGGTTTATGTTTACGGCTTCAGATTCTGACCGCTTTTAAAATTTCTCTACCCCACCATTCGTCTAACAGGTCTCAGGGCTTCTCAGGAACGCATCTATGTATATCTAAATCTTGTTTTGTGGATCCAATCACGTTTACTAATAACATTTAATTACTCACTCCCGAAAAATAGCACTGAAATTCATACTTCTTACCCGCTAAACCCAAAACTGCCTACTTTTGTTTATTCATTTATCGTTACAAATTTGGATAATTGGTACAGTATACTCGCAAATATAACTAGACTTTATTACCTTGTATCTTCTTTTCTAAGTGCATTAATGCATAATAACTTGTATCGTAGCACGTAAAGAGCAAACTGTTTAAAGTATTGAATCAAAATCGAAAATCTAAGAGAGCGAAACACCTATAATCACGGGTTTATATAATAGCTTGCCTGCACGTCGGTTTTGTCCCGCGACGGCCAGTTTTCAGAATTTCGCATTCTCTGTTCCCTTCTCGACAGTCCGGCACGCGATTCTACTAAATTTTTGCACTCGTGCCAGTTAAATCTAAGAAATTTTCACACGGCTCGCAAACACGTCCGAGAACAACTAATTAATTTTGTATAGAAATTGTCGTGTTTTCACCTCTCATATCTGCAACTTATTTCAACCAATCGTTTCCTCGTGACGTTGCTCAAATCACGCCTTTTATTATCTGTGTCTCTGCTTTGCGCATTTTATCTGTTTTTTTCTAACTTGGCCTTAGTGGTGCAAATCGATACTCTTTACTACCGGTTATTTCAGTCCACGTGGATTCATATGTTAATATAAGCTACGGTTTATCCGACCGTTTGCAATATACGCAGAATCTGCATGTTTATCCGCTCGAATTTATTAGAATTTGACATTTAAAAATACGCAGGTGTTCAATCGTAATACTTTAAATAACACTTCTACGATTTGAATATTCCATGTATTCTAACTTTCTAGATATATTTGTATGCTAGCAACGCGTCTCATATTTGGTATTATTGGGTTTTTTAAAAGCTTTTATGCCTATTATACCTTAATAATCGTTCAATTAACTCCAATTAAAATAATAATGAATGGCATTGACTTCTACCCTTTAATTTTAGTGAATCCTAATTAAATATTAATTATTATTTGTACATTTTGTTTAATACTCGTTACTTAAAACTTGAATTAATTAATATAAATTTTGCACGTAATTTCTATTTGTTTCTTTACTTGGAATAATTGAATTACATACAAATTGAGCATTTTAATTCTGCTTCTTTTTATAGAAAGCGTCTAGTGAATAATTTAAATCCCTTATTTTTAATGAAACGAATAAATTTGTATGCTCCACGTTTTAATAACGCGTATTATCTAATAAAATTCTATACAAACCCTTCTAATTGAATGACTTAAATCTTCACAGTAGGCCTTTAATTACGCGTACTTTTTCCCAAAGCTTCCTTATACACAGTGATTAAAATTATTTGATGTCGTTGATTAATTTTCTACCCTGGTCTAAATTTGAGTAATATATATATATATATATATATATATATATATATATATATATATTACTGCGAGTTTCTGGTTCTATAATCTCATGCTCTACGTTGGGTGCCATAATTTCTGCGTGAATTTCTTGGTCTCTGAAGCCCCACAATTGGGTTAGACATAAATTCTTGCGAGGTTACTCTGCTACTTCAGCTTGCTTTTAGCGTTTGATTACATTTTCAAGCTATTTTCCCACTAAAGCACAAAATTAGGAAAACTAAATTTTCATCTCCAACAGTGTAGTTTTCCACGGATGCTCTGCTGTTGTCTGAAAAATATAACTAACTACGCCAAAAAAAGAAAAACGCTGCAATGGTAACTCTCCTAGATTTATTCAGAGAAAGATTATACACCAAAAATCATCATTAACGTCTAGTTCACAGATCAATTATATTACGTTTCCCTTTTTTCAAAAA
The DNA here is from genome assembly GCA_036346225.1 of Platerodrilus igneus. Taxonomy (NCBI): domain Eukaryota; kingdom Metazoa; phylum Arthropoda; class Insecta; order Coleoptera; family Lycidae; genus Platerodrilus; species Platerodrilus igneus. The sequence continues at coordinate 2,358,554 of JARFIW010000802.1, forward strand.
ATACATTTATATCACATATTACCCAGATTAATAATCATTAAAAGTAACAGAGCTTTGCCACCAACCTTACGTTACCCCTATAGTAAAACCTTTAACCACTCAAGCTAGTTTCAACACAACAAATTATCAAAAGTCCCTTTTACCTTGCACATAATAAAATAGTACATCAATCATTTTTAATAACCTAAATTCCCACATAAAAAAATTATAGTAAAATAATATCCTAAAAGTTCAATCATTAACAGTTTTCGATTCTGTTACTGTAAAATGCGGCGTAAATTTCGATAGCTAATTTAGTAAAGATAATGTGGACTGTATTAATCTAAAGGTGTTGTAACAAAGCAACAAATAATTAATGTTCTTAAACAAGACAAATAAACAAAAGCGTTTACTATTAGCACTTACCTTTAATGCGGCAGGCAGATGAATAAACGTTGGAACCAATTAACAGCTTGCAGCACAAGTAACAAGGGCGGTTCATCAAAGCGGATCATCCAATTAGCGGCATGCAGCACGTGAAAACTCGACGCGGCACATGCACAAAGCGGTGTGTACAATTCACAGGACGACACTATATTACTCTCTGCCACTGCGGTTTATACGATACTATTCCAAGCGACTTGTATAAGCGACGATATGCGACTGCCTTCTACGAAACTTGTTGAGCGACTTTCTTTTCTGCAATACTTGAGCGAGGTTCTTGGATATTCCAATCGATAATTGTTGCGTCCGCGCGCTAGCAGAACGTTCACCAATCACACAGGTTAACGTGCATAGATAAACGCATTGGGGAAATTTGTACTAACCATATTTAATCTACTGCGCCAAATTTAGAACAACCAACAAGCTCAAGTAATAATAAATCCTAACTATAAATTATTTACAAGGACGGAACAGTTACGTTTAGTTCAACGGCACATACCCATAAAGTACAAAATTCATTACACATCAGTTAAACACAAAAAGCAAATTTTAATAAACATCTGTTACCTGGATTTCTACTAGAGCAGAACGAAGTGCTACGTTTGGTTACCCCGAAAAGGAATACCATGATTGGTGTTGTATAAATTAGATAAGGGTATGAGATAGTACAAAACACATTATACAGTATGATAAAAAGAATATATGAAGAAGGAAAAGTATCTTTAGATTTTGCAAAGTGTAGATTCGTGATGTTAAGAAAATGTAACAATTTTAAAACCGTTATTGCGTTGAACAACTGCTCAAAGATAATAATTAAAATAATATATCGGTTGTTCTCTCTCATAGTCGAACATATGCAATTTATAAATATATTCAATTTTTAAAGTTTTTGGCATTAGCTTTATAACAAAACCGTAAATAAGCAAAGTTTCAAATGATTTTTATTAGTAATGTAGAAAAAAACAGTTTAAGAAAAAATTTATTATACTGAATATTCAAATAGTCCCTTGTTTTATGATAGACAGTACCCTAGTCTGTTGTAGAAACTATTTCTAACGTTTGATAACTGCTTGAATTAGCGCATATTGCGCCCAACCTAAAAAATGTATCCTACGTACCTAGACGTAACCGAAGGAAACGTAGAAATATTAGGCTAACTACCAAACGCGGAGAGTGGGTGGATTTACATAAATACCAAAAAGCACATCGCCAACGATTTTCTATCAACAACAATAATAAATAAAAAATTCTATACAAACAAAAGCAAAAGAAAAAAATTGAGAGTTACTATTTAAAAGCAAACAATTATAATATACGGACAATTTAGTAATTTAGATACGAAGTGCGCATCTAGTATTTTACATAAAAACTAATCAATAAAGAAAATAAACGTGTGGGATCTTTTGTCAAACATTTTTAAAATTGTATATAATACTTGTTGAAAAATACACTAATCAGTAAAGAAAATAAACGTGTGCGTTCTTTTGACAAGCATGTTTAAAAATGGTACATCGCACCTGTAGAGCGATTCTAATATTGATTCTCAGCAACAAACAATAGTCCTACAGTTTCAGGTTTCTGGTCACATAACTACACCAAACGCTGATAAGGAATACTCCCTTTGATAGACACAAAAAGAAAACAAGTTATATACCTGCACGTGTCGGGATACATAGCTTGCACGCCATCGGAAATGAATCAGCACAGCTTCGCCACGATAGTTGGGATCCATTTACCCTCTTACCATAACGGCACCAGCGATCTACAGGTAAAAGCAGTTGGTCTGTGGCAAAGAACAGTCGTGCCTACATAAAAACCAATTTGGCCCACAGCTAAGAACAATGCACCCAAGATACCCCCTACTTGTCGAACAAAAAAACGTGCATCGATCTTGAAGTAATAGGATGGGTAATGTAAAAAATATCTTAACGCACAAGTTGCAGAATCAAATTAAAATTCGTTTAATAACAAAATTCAAACTTCAATCCTCGCGTTATCAAATGTGATTAGAAACTCGAAACACGCTTATCAAATAATAGTAGGATTCATTATTTCGACAAATCTTTCGGTCGTAACAGTATAAGAATTTAATTGTACGCTATAGTAATGTGTACCCAGCCAGCGGACACCGAAAACAAGGTACCGACTATTTAAATTATGGAGTAAACTTTTCGTTTTAAAGTAAATATATTTAAGTTGAAAATTATTAGAAAGCGTGCTTATTGTAGGAATGTCTAATATACCGGGTGTTATTGGAGGATTTGAGCGGAATCTACGTAAATGAATAATGAAATACCAAAACGAGGTAGGTTTTAACTGACCATCGTAAAGTAAACGTAACAAACTCAAACGCAAAAAAACGATTGCTGGCGGTAGTTAAAAATGGATTTTGTTAAAAAATTTAGAAGTAGAGGTAATACCCCGAGGTTTGCTTCAACTTAAAAATCGTAAGAGATTCAGGTAGCTAGGGACATTTTAGACTAATTTGATATGCGACACCACTGGAACGTAGGGGAAATTATTCGAAGGAAACTTTTGTGTACGGGTGCTGAAATTTAATCATGCATAGTTGAAGAACACTCTTACCGAGGGTTATAATTTTGTAAGGGGTGATCCGATTTGAAAAATTCCAACAAATTTCAACAAAGAAACCACACCCCTACTATGGGGTTAACTATAAAACCACACCCCCATTATGAGGTTAGCTATAGAAACCAAAGTGAAAAAACTGTCCTGGTTCCGCTATCCACATACTACTATCGCAAACACTGACAAATAAAAGACTATTAAAAGCCTGCATGCAACGTAGTGCTATAAGGTTGCCAGACATGTACGTTAAGCAAAGAAGAAATTAGAAAGTAGGATCAGCTGGACTGATAAAGTTGGTAACAATAAAGTCATAGAAATGATTTCTGAGTCTACACAAATTTAATTAAAAGAAAGACAGAATGATAGGTTATATTTTAAGGCATGAACTGGGAGCAGAACAAAACGAAGGTCCCGGGTTCGAATCCCGACGCGATCGCTTGAAAAATGTTAGGCGAACATTTTTCACAAAAATACGTTCTCGTTCGGATGAAAGGTAAAATGTAGGTCCCGTGTGTGAGTGTTGTCACGCACGTTAAAGATCCCTACCTTGCTTGGAACAGCAAGGGTTCGGCAAAATTCCAAATTTTCCAGGTAAAAACTCGCTTCCTGGCCAATGTAGTACCTTCGGGTGGAGCATTGGAAAATCACATGTAGGGCAGAGCAAAAGGTATAGTATGTAGAGGAAGATAGATACTGAAGTGTAGAGCAGATTGATAAAGTAAAGATAGTTACAGGTTACTGAAAGGAATAGCATGGGATAGGAAACGAGAGAACTGCTTCAAACGCACCTTGAGGGTGTGACTAAGAATAAAAGATGGGGGAGAATATGGGGAAAGAAAGAGAATTTTCTTATAACTTTGCCATAATACGCGAACTCATATCAACTGCTGTTTCTACCAGCTCTTCCTCACCTTATTTGTTCAATAATAAATGTGCAAGGATACATGAATCAGAAACGTTGAAGAAATTCTTACCTTCTATTTTTATATTTATCTATATACAAATATCAATATTCTACGTCACTTGTAGATATTTACAATTAGAATAAATTAAGAATCTTAGAAAAATAAAATTGCTAAGCACAGAGATCAAAACAATTCACGTCTCTTAATTAACATAAAATTAAATGCCTATTTACATAATGAAATGTAAAATTAAGCATATCATGCTAATAAACACTTCATAACAGAGGCTGGTACGGTAGAAATACAAGAACTTTCAACATTTCAACTTATAACCGGTTACCTTTGAGTATATTCTGTCATGTACCCTAAAAACACTACCGTTGAATATCCTCTTCTAGCTGCTTTGTTAATACTCGTTTATCAGCTGCCTCTTATATTAAAACTCAAACTTTCATGTTCATTGCATGGATAAAAGGTAGAATCAAGGGCAGTACTTGCCTTTCTAACTTCTAATTTTTACCAAAAGAAACAACAAAATTATGTCTAAACGATCGTTCTTGCGTTATAAGATATAAGGTTATTATTAGTGTTAAAACTTATATATTGTCCAACGTGCTTAGATTAGGTAAATTAGTAAATTTTAACGCTGGATGCAGTACAAAAAAAGGTAGAGTTAGTCAAAAAGGAAGAAGTAAGGACGAGCGTTTTATTTTGTTATTTAAGTTGTGAATACAGTTACAAAGATTTTCACAAATGACTCGTTATATTTAGAATAGTAAAAGTTTCAGTGATTATAAGTAAGGCACTGTAACTAATGGTAAGAGTTTGTTATAATGCCGTCGTTGCGCGTTCAGAGCCACTTCCACAGTTGGCAACGCGTATACTATCCACGTTCACATTATTGCACAACAAAGATATTACGACATAATTTCGTGTCAAATTGTATCACATGCCAAATATGTTTACAATGATACAAGATGCACCCTAAAAAGACAAAAATCACTCACCCAAAAATGTGGAACTCTTCACGATTTCGCGGTCTTCCTTGCGTAGGGGCCATGCTGATTTCCATGTATCTCGTTTGGGCGTTGTTTGGTGTGAGTTACGTCATGCCCTCGTTGAAACCAGATTTAACGTCTTTCCTCTTCTTTGATCGTAGGTAGGACGAAGGAATAACGTGAAGGCAACGATAGAAGGTAGAGATAAAGGGAAACCTACATCCTAAAAGAGAAAGTAAAAAAAACACAAGCAAACGTCACTGTTCGACGTCTTGTTGGCTAATCATCTCATGTCCTGTCTAAACCGCGCACTTACCCACTCCGCGCCTGCGCATTCCTTTTGCGCAAACGCAACTGTCCGAAATGCCGGAAATGAACAGTCTATTTTAAAAATAATGGCGGGAATTCACTTACAAATTTAAAAGTGTACATTTCCAAATTTGAAATGTAACAATCGCGACAAAGTCATAAAAGAAAAATCTTTAAAAAAGAAAATGACTATTAGCACGGTAAAAGCTTAAAATCTGAATCTTAACTAACCTACATATACCCTAACTTATATTCTAGAAAATGTTTATTTTAGGCGCCACCTGGTTTTTTCAACCGATAACACGTCACGAATAACCAGGAAACGGACTGTGTAGCCCCATTGTTTATGAACTACATCTATAAATGCACACACGAGTCTTTAATGTGGCGCAGTTATAATCGACAGCACAAATTTGTCGGAGAGCACGAAACACTACTAAAACTAAAACAAATGCGACAAGTCGCCTAACATATATACTATAACTAAAGCTAACATTACAGTTTTTTTTTAGTGCACACGCACATAAGTATTGCATCTAAACTGTTTTTCTTTGGCAAGAAAATGTCCAAATTTCAAAATCTCCAAAAGAGCAAGTTACTATGCACTTTAGCAAATTTTTAAGTACTGGTACTCTGGCTTAATAAACAATACACATCAAAACTTGTTCATGACATGGTTGTGAATTAACAAATTTACCAACAGTACCATCTTACTAATTTCTTACATTACTAACCTAACAAATTATATTGCTACCATCAGGTTAGCCTCTTCACTCAATAATCAAAAAGTTATTCCTACCTCTGATCATAAATACCAAACGTTAGGAAGACAAAAAGATAAGGCAAAATCTCAAGTTATTATCAAAGATAATAGGTAAGATCACGATATTAAGCTCAAGCTATTATCAAAGATAATAGGTAAGATAAAGATTTTAAGCTCAAGTTATTATCAAAGATAATAGGTAAAATAAAGATATTAAAATAAAACTAGATAACAATAGGTGGATCCGAAACGTCCCAGCACGCTAAGACACGCTACGACTACATACATTAAAGATATAGCGTAGAATTCCCCTGCTCATCAAACCGTTTTATGATCCATCCCAAAGATACAAGATAGAGTGGCTCCTCGAAGCCGTTATATAGGTAAGATAAGACATATAAGTTAAAAAAAATTCTAGACTCTAACGAGTACATCCACTGCGATAAGAAAATCAGACAAACGTTGAAACAACAACTTAAAAGTATTACTACCGATACCTTCACGCAAAAACCAACTGTTTCAAGGTAATTTTTAGAAACGGTAACGCCATAAACACACAAGAATGCCTAACTATAAGCAGTTAAATACAAACATACTGTCCCAATATGCTAAAAACAACCGAGAATTCGATAAGATATCAATAAAAAGCGATAGCACCTCACCACGAAGTTCAATAAAAAACAACAAAAAAAAATGTTTATATGTTCTGGTAACTTAATAGAAGGAGAAAACAAGTAATGATAAAAGATAAGGTGGGCGACTGCAATAGTTCAGAAGAAAAACGCATGGAATAGAAACTCCTAGTTTTTTGCAACTGCGAATATGGACTATTTCTTACTATGGCATAGACCGCGTCTTCTATGTGAGCCCAAAGAAAAAAGCATCCACTCGAAACATCAGCTAAAACTAATCATAAAAATTCAATGAGTTATTGCAACTAAAGTTACGACAATCACCACGAAATTAAACAACTTAAGATAAATGCTGAAAACAAAATAATCTGTTGTAGAAAAAAGTGCCAAGATTGATTAAATGAAGCGACAGAGTTATACTGGGGACCTAGATAATAAACAGATATGTGGTTAGCAATAAATTTAAGGAAAAGTCAACAGACAGCAAAAAGATAGCTAGCTTAAGGTAAATAAGCCAAACGTGTAGAAGGTAGGTGCTGTATAAGAAAAACATGGCTGAATAAAGTTAACCAATTCATAGTAAGGACAGAAATATTAGGTAAATCGTTAAAGAAATGAAACGTGAAAAATTTTGAATGTACGCAAAGCTTGAGAGATTTAAAAGATATTTTCATTCTACCTAGTGTGGTCTGAATCGATATATGAAGAGATAGCGGTAATTAAGACTCAATTTACTGATAAAATTGTTGAAGAACAAGAAAAAATATCTTACAACGCATATTTATTGCTGGGGTGACAAGCGCTCCTTTGATCTTTACCTAGACTAATAAAGAAAAACTTCAACATCATCCTCAAAAAAATGATTCGAAAATTACTAGAGCGACAAACTTACCACGAGTCTCGTCTAGACTTATGTAATGCTGAGTGACCAACTCTTCGACGACAAGTCTCGCCTAGACCAAATAGATCTTAAAATGCTGCGATGCAATATCTATATAAATAAAAAATTTGCTATCAAAACAAAATCATGCTCATTACATAAGACAATATTTTAACGATATATCTACAGAAAAAATCAGTATACCAAATTATTAAAGTATTATTTTTATATGGAGAGATTTATCAACAACCATCGTAACTAAAAGAGATAGTAAATGAACTTAATTGCAAAACATTATCGTCAACCTCACTATTGTAGTGTTTAAGAAAGCAGATATAATGAAATCAAGTTTACTATAGTGTTTTAAAAGGTATAGAAATACCAAGATATGAATTTCAGTTAATTGCGTTAGCTGTATTAAAAGCAAAATTTTCTATGAGAAAGGATTCGTAACCTATAGTTAATTATTTAGATTGTAAGGGAACACTTTAGAATTATGGCCAACTAAGATAATGTAGTATTTAAATAAAATTTAAACTAGAAAGAGGTTTCAATAAACTAAAGAAATTTTAGGTTTACGATAATTATTTAATTAAACTTAGTGTCATTTTAAGGGATTTTTTCTTTTTTTTAATCATCATGAATGGTAAATAAAGGTATTTATGGCTAAGAATACTTACAAAAAAGATTATGTAATCCAAAGCACATGTTTAAAGTTAGGTTAAGGTAATTTGCGAAACACATTTGAAAGGTATATGCTTTAGTTTCTTCCTAAATTAGGTTAAGTAATTATTTGAGAAAATTTAAAATACAAATACACTGTTTTTATAAAGGAAAATGCCAATTAATTCAGTTAGAAATAAGTTATATGAAAGGTAAACAAACACTATTCAAACATGGCCGACTAAATGCTTTAGATTGACATTTTGACTGCATTCAACGTCACGCCAACATAAAATAGAAGTTACCAAATGCAATGTTGCCAGATTATATTTCTTCTATTTAAAAGCCATTCAAAATTTTAAAAAATTATTTTTTATTATATTTGAGTGAAAAAACCCAATTTCTACAAAGATATTCAAAACAAACCTTTATAAGATAGATGAGAGGTGGAGACAAATTTTCAACACAACGTTTAGGCGTCACTGTTATAATGCCGTCGTCGCGCGTTCCGAGCCACTTCCACAGTTGGCAACACGGATACTACCCACGTTCGCATTATTGCACAACAAAGATATTGCGACATAATTTCGTGTCAAATTGTATCACATGCCAAATATGTTTACAATGATACAAGTTGCACCTTAGAAAGACAAAAAGCACTCACCCAAAACTGTGGAACTCTTCACGATTTTGCGGTCATCCTTGCGCAGGGGCCATGCTGATTTCCATGTATCTTGTTTGGGCGTTGTTTGGGGTGGGTTACGTCATGCCTTCGTTGAAACCAGATTTAACGTCTTCCCTCTTCTTTGTACGTAAGTAGGACGAAGGAATAAGGTGAATGCAACGATAGAAGGTAAAGATAAAGGGAAACCTACATCCTAAAAGAGAAAAGACAAAAAAGACACAGGCAAACGTCACTGTTCGACGTCTCGTTGGCTAATCATCTCATGTCCTGTCCAAACCGCGCACTTACCCACTCCCCGCTTGCGCATTCCTTTTACGCAAACGCAACTGTCCGAAATGACGGAAATGAACAGTCTATTTTAAAAATAATGGCGGGAATTCACTTACAACTTTAAAAGTGTACATCTCCAAATTTGGAATGTAACAAGTTGTGCTGTACGCTCTGCACTAACTACCAACAACATAATAATCGGAGCAAATTTTCCGGGTAGGAAAAGGAAAATCTCAACATTTGGTGACCCTGAGGTGATTGCTTCAGTTTAGTAGTAGTTATAGCCTCTGTTGTAATTGGTTGATAGCTGGTGAAAAATATGTTGCATTAGTTAATTACTATAGAAACAGAACGAACAATTCGTAAAGCTAAAAACTCAATTCATGACTGATGCGCAAAAGCTTGGAGATATTCTCAAAGTTGGTGCAATTGATTTAAGCAGTGATAGTTTTCAAGCGTGTTATGACATCTTAATAAAGCGGTTTGAGAAATTTTGAGTCTAGGATGAAAAGATAATAAAAAAAGTTTCTTAAAGTCATAGGTATGGAGCGTTCTATTATACGGTAGTGAGACTGGGACAATTAAAGAAGTAGATAAGAAAAAGATAGAAGCTTTTGAAACTTGGTGTTATTGGAGAATGTTAAAGACAGATAGAGTAACAAATGAGGAAGTTTATAGAAGGATAGGTGAGGATCCCTGTATGTGGAAACAATTAAAGGTCAGGACAGAATAATAGGGCACCAGTTAAGACATGAGGGACTATTTAGTAAGGTCTTAGATTATAGACTACCAAATAAAAATGGAGTAGGAAGACCTAGACAAAGCTATGTTAGTCAGATTATTAGAGATTTAAGTTGTGACGGGTTTGTAGACCTTTTTAGACTAGCTCAGAATAAAAAAGAATTTAGAGCTGCATCAAACCGATCTTAAGTAAGTTCGAAAACAAAACAAAAAAAAATCAAAATTAGTTAACTAAATGTCACCATGACATAACTCACAATTAGTTAGCGGTCTGGCATGTTGGCAGCGATTCGTTATTTAAGCCTTACCATAACATATAATTTAACACTTTTCTTTTTTTTTTGAAGGGGATAACCAGGTAATATTTCATTTCCTTATAAATGGGAATCATGTAAACATGTTGGAGTTCTTTAACAACCATCAGGTTGTTAATATCTATGTGAAGCCAGGTAGATAAGAAAAAGATAGAAGAGTATAGGAAGACCTAAATCAAGCTATATCAGTCAAATTATTAGAAATTTAAGTTGTGAAGAGTATGTAGAACTTTTTAGATTCGCACAGAATAGAAAAGAAGTTAGAGCTGCGTCAAACCGACCTTAAGTAAGGTCGAAAACAAAATGATGATGATGAAAAGATATTAGCGTCAATCACAGGTAGAGATATGGAAGCTGAAACTGCTAAGACAGTCGAAGAAAGTATAGTGTTTGAAGTAACGTTTAGTACCTTGTGACGTTCCTCTGAAATGTTTATAATCATATTTCATTTTAATTGTTTCTGTATTAGTAAATCCCACCAATAGGGTTAGTTAGGTTATTTCCTCATACGAACGAGGGCTTTTCTTTATGAAAAATGTACGTCTAACATTTTTCAAGCGATCCGTGACGAGAATTAAACTTGTGAGTTTGGGTTTAATAATCATATGCAAATTAATTAAGCCACGGAGTCGCCATCTTGGAGGTACCTTACATTGGATTTTCCAATGCTCCACTACATTGGCCAGCAAGCGAGTTTTTTTTACTTAGAAATTTTGAATTTTGCCGAACCTTTCCTGTTCCAAGCAAGGTAGGGATTTTTAACGTGCGTGACAACACTCAACACGGGACCTCCATTTTACCTCTCATCCGAACGAGGGCGTATTTTTGTGAAAAATACTCGCCTAACATTTTTCAAGCGGACCGTGTCGGGATTTAAACCCGCGACCTTGGACATAGTAGTAACACGCATACCAACTACACCACGGAGCCGCCTCACCTTGCCGGTACCACTATACACGGACATGAACCATTAATAATTTGGACCAGGCCTTCGTTCATCTTCCTGGTTCTATGATCGCCTTAATTTATCATGTCCTCCGGCATTGTGACAGTTGTCACTGTCGTAAGATGTCAGTCTGTTAATGTGCACCATTATTGTTCTGCCTTTTGTGAGCTTACGAATACTATATAATACACCGTAGATTTGTTTCAGCACTTTATAAGAACCCTTCAATTTCTTTATAACTTTGGCGATAATCTACGCCTCCGTCTGGGATTTTACAACCAGACGTGGTCTCCCGTTTGAAAACCAGACTCTTGCGCCTTGATGTCATACCCGTCTTCATCCGGTCGCACGAATTTTTGGATATTATGCATTCTCCGCTTGAATCTCTCAACATACCTTTCGCCTACAACATCTACTTCAGGTTTACTACTAAACTCAAGATCACATGGTAAACGTATCTCACATCCCAATATAGCAAATCCAGGAGTTTGTCGTGTGCTCTCGTGAACCGCAAATCGGTGAGCCAATAAGAATATGTGTGTATATTGATCCAAGTCCCTTTGATGTTCAGAGACTATCTTGGAGAGATACTTTTCTAAATGCCGCTGATACGTTCTACCATACCACCCGATTGAGGATGCCACAGTGTCCTTCTGTCTTTTTACATCCCCAACAACCGGCAAACTTCTTGAAATAGCGTCTACTCAAAATTTCTGCCCTGGTCAACGTAGTCAACGTACAGATTTAAAGATATTCCAAAAGCGGCAGAAGAGCGACAATTGTCGCACTAATGACGAATATAATTAAAATTTCCTACACCGTTCCTTGTCGACTTTCTTGCAGTCTACCAAGTAAAATCTCTATAGTTTCTTTGACACAAAAGTGCCCCGCCGACGTCTTATTATGCAGTTGCCTTAAAATCTGAGACATTCTGCTCTTGGAAACCACCACCTGGAGCGTACACACATGTCCATCTTCCTTCTTCAGGAATCGTACTAAGAGCATGTCTTCTAACTTCAAGGAATTCCACTGTACCCAGTACGATCTCAGCGTGCCACTTAGCAGACTGATTTTCCAATTCATAATGACACCTAGGCCTGGGTAATTCTTTTGTTTGGTCCTCGGCTGTTGTGGCTTCCAATCGTCGTTAATCACGGTTGTCTGACAAGAAGATCGCATTTAGTCTCCACCCGTCTCCACCTTCAGGACAAGATCTTTTCGACAACGCATCTACTTTACAGTGACTTAAACCCACTCGAAGTTCAGTGTCGAAATCGTACTTCTATAGCCTTTCTATCTTGAACTGCAGTAGCTACTTCAGTGCTGCGTGATCTATTTTCAGGTGAAACATTCGAGCATAGAGATAGATATAAAAGTGCTCTACCGATTTCACTACAGCCAACAGTTTTTTCTTCGTAACGTAGTAGTTTACTTCCTATTTCGAGAGCATCTTTTCCATCCTGTACTGGGACAACACACGTTCAATGGCGACATTACTTACGGCGGAGTATAATACAAATTTAACTTCCTAATAAGGGTAATTTAATTTGGAGTTGCCGTCAATAAATATCTTAAACCTTGGAATGCACTTTTACAACTTCGTGCTATTGATAATCACGACGACTTTCTTCTGTTAATTTAGTCAAGGGTTTGGCAATATTAGGAAATCTACAAACAAATATTCTATAATATGTGCATAATCCCAAAGAACTAAGTAGTTGGTGTTTGTTTTGGGGCGGCGGCCACTCTTGCATCTGTAGGTATGCAACCCAAGTTACACCTAACACACTTCATAGGCGTCATAGAAACGCAAACGTAAACGCCCCTTAATAATACACTCGGCAATCAACACACCTCAAAATCGAATAGACTCGCCCGGGATTTCTAATTCTTACAATACAAACATTAAGTATAATGATCAAGGTTGCGAGTTTTCGTTTGTTGTCGGAAATATATTGACAGGTAATAACCAGGAGTAAGCAATAGCTTCTGATCTTCTGAGTTTAACCTTTTGTTACGTTCATTTTCGGAAATAATTGGTTAGTTTGTGTACAATAATTTTTAACTCAAATCCCTTTGGCGTTAAACACGAAAATTAATTTCGTAAATTAAAATAACCCTTTCACGTGTTTAAAATTGTATTGTAAGTAATAATAAATATCCTATATATTTTACTTGATAAATATTTCTGCTCATTAAAAGTAAATATCCTTTCTAAGAATTGCTTACCGTGGAATTTACACCATAATTCGATAGGCGAGAACGTCTTACCAAGTATCCGATGATTAATATTTATGTGTTTTCCCTTTGAAAGAATTCGTCGAATAAAAAATGCATATTATTTCAATAAACTCCAGTTTTCCTGTTTTATTTCCTTAACAACAAGATTACTTTGAGTTCTGTGTTTTAGCTAAACAAATTTAATATTCACTTTCTGTTCGAATACCAACACGAAAACATCAGTCCTGTATTGCTTCGTTCCGTTTTTCGTTATGCGAATTTTGTGCACGCAATGCGGCGTGGTAGGTATTTAGGGTTTTTATAATACGGTACTTTTCGGTTTCAATAAATTAATTTATTGTTCGTAATTATTCTAGCTTCCTGCGGGGGACACGCTAATCCCTTAAGTTGCCGCTTCTTGTTGTAATGGGAGGCCAAGCTCGTTCTTCCTGGGCGTAGGCCCACCTACTCGCTGACGTGGACCAGCTACTGACTCAACCCCGACGTCAGCAACTCGAGGGTGAGTTTTTTGTTTTCTCTCGCTACTTACTTTGGAACCAGATCGCCTGGGATTTTACCATTCAAGTACCATGCATTTTTAAATTTAATTGATCTAAACGAAAATTATTACCTTATTTTGGTATTTATTGGCATTATATTAATGCAGTATTATTTTGTTTTTAAATAACTAAAAATACACTATTTGTCAATGTAAAAATGGTTTAAAGACTTGCTGGCATGTGTGAAAACTTTGTTGCCATTATATTTGTAACTATCGGTTAAGTTTATATTTACGATGATCTAGAGCTGTGGTTTATAGGGTTGCGTTTGGTTCTTTTTTACTAAATAATGTCAGGGGGTAATTACCTAAAAACTACAGCTCGCCATTTCCATGAGTAATTTTTTTTGTTGATTGGGGGTTTCTCATGATGTATATTATAAATTAGGTACACTGATTTTTTTGTTGGGTTTGGGAATACTGTGTTCTGTAAATATTTTGTTTATTTAAAATGTTCTTTTTTCCTTTTTATGTTTTGTTCTGTGTGAATGAGCGTCAACGAATGAGTGTATATAAATTTCTCTTTATTTATTTCAGGTTTCTCTTTAATTTGTCGATAGATATAAAACCCCGCTCACTCACCAATTGAGCCCGGTCATACTCCTTTCTTTCTTTTTTTTGTTTTTTTTTATAGATTATGCCAATGTATGTAACACTTTGTTCATGGTTCACCAAAGCCTGGAGGTTGAATCAGAAGGTTGTGCGTCATGCACTAACGTGGATACTCCATGGCCTGCCGGCAAGGTGCGACAAATCCTGCCACCAGCGTCTGGACTTCCACCAAAGGAAATTACTTTGTAAAACACTATGGTATCAGCATCTGTTGCTGAACGCGGTTCACCGGACCTGATGTTCGAGTTGTCCGTGACGTCCTCGTCTTCGCCGCTCACTATCACTGAAACGGACCTAGCTGCATAGACGTGTGAATACCATACCCCGCACCAGTTTTGACGTCCTTTACGAAGAATCCGCCATCAGTATGCCGTTCCACGCCTCGTATCGTATCGTATAAGTGAACCCGCACATTACATGGCACCTGTTTTAATCGACTTGCCACGTTGAGCGCCCTACACCGACGTCGATTCAACACAACTGTTATCTACAGATCCCCAGACGACAACGTATCTGTGACTATTTACTCCTATGTTAATACATTTTAACGTAGGTTTCTTTTTAAGCCGTGTTTCTTAATAGAAACACGCATCAAAGTTCAAAGTGAATACAGTGCGCGAATTTCATTTATTCTTGTGTTATTATACTTTCCCCGACTGTTCTAGTCTAAGGTGTACTGTTAAAGTCCCGGCGTAATTGATAAGAGCCACTACGACAATTGGCAATACATATAATAAACACGTACATAATATTGCGCCACGAAATATTACGTCAGATGTATGTTTCAAATTACTGTATCACATGCAAAAAATGTTTATTGCGATTATAGGAAAAGACAAAATGTACTCACGTAAACTGTGGAGCTTTTCACAACATTGCAGCTATTTTGGCGTTAGTTGGGCGTTGTTAGGCGTGGGTAGGCCTTCGCCCCTTCGTCGAAACCAGATTAATTTGTCTTCCCTCTTCTTGTGTAGCGGTACGGTAAAGGATCAACCAGGTAGGAGGAACGATAATAGGTATAAGGCAAAAACCTACATATCTGAGAGAGAAGACAAAGGCACACCACAGATAACCTCACTGTTCGACGTTTCGTTGACTAGTCCATGACGTGACGGAAATCACCCTTTCTTCTGCACTCCGCGTCTGCGCATTCTCGGGCGCCGACGCAACTGTCTAAAGTGACGGAAATGCACGCACAAGTCTTTTAAAATATTGGCGCGAATTCACTCGCAAATTAGAAACTTACAATGCCAATTTTTGGCATGTAACAGTGTACAAACAATACACGCACTTAAATACGCGCTATATATTTTCTAACGCTAAAGGACATTTGCATTTCTAACGTTAACAAAATTTGTTCACATAAAAGCTCTATTCTCATGCAGAAATTCAAGGACATTTGTATATTGCATATACATGTAGAATTTTACGTAACTGTTATTTTCAATTTCCTGTTATTCTATATATTTCTTACAGCCATTGTAAATAAATTACACACATTTGTTGTCTCTATGCATTAACTAAACAAAAGGTGACCCTACAAAAATACAAAATCACGACTGATCACCCACAAGTGCTGAAACCGACGTGATTTTCAAACGTTAATACATATCGCCCTATATGTGTTTTACCAGCATTATCTTAAGAATCGAATACATAGCACTTAATCAAATATCGGAATTCTTGAAAATAAATAATCTGTTTGGCGTTCATCAATCTGGGTTTCGTGTGATACATAGTACGTGTACGGTTTTGCTACGGGTGTTCGATGATTCTCGACGAGCCATGGACATTCAACAATTAACAGTTCTTATACTTTTGGATTTTAGCTCTGCTTTCAACAATGTTGATTTTGATATTCTTTTAAATAAGCTTAAGTATTTGAACAATTTTTTTGATAAAGCCTTAGAATGGATTAAATCTTATATAACTAATCACAAGCAACAAATTGTAGACGAATCCGGACAAATCTCAAATACAACTACTGTAGTTGCGGGGGTTCCTCCGGGGAGTGTGCTGGGACCACTTCTGTTCAGTCTGTATATACAAGATGAATCAACCAATCTGAAGTTTTGTAAAAATAATTGCTGTTCCGTTTATGTTGTAAATAATTAAAGCTAAATTTTATTTTACGTCGAGTTTGTTGATTATTTACGTTCGCCTCGGTATATTTAAATTTGTTAGAGTAAAATTTCCCTGT
Organism: Platerodrilus igneus; assembly: GCA_036346225.1. Lineage (NCBI taxonomy): Eukaryota > Metazoa > Arthropoda > Insecta > Coleoptera > Lycidae > Platerodrilus > Platerodrilus igneus. The sequence continues at coordinate 2,375,263 of JARFIW010000802.1, forward strand.
TTACTTCATGCACACGCTAACAAGTGCCGCGAGTGATAAGACTTTGTTATTCCGCATGTGCAAACAGTGTAGTGACTGGAAAATCCACGAAGCAAAAGAGTATCGATTTGTCGTTTGAACAGACCGCATCGCTGTTTACATGTTCTACGTAGAACAAATTAATTAGATGAACCGCTTTTCTTCAGAACCACCGTTCTTGAAATAAATGTGCTTTGCTACACCCGCCAAAGGAAGAGGAGTTTTTTGTTTCCCGTATGACGGACAGCTTCTATCGTTGTGTTTACATCGTTTTTTCGTTGGCACGGCTTCATAAACACCAGGTGAGTGCTTTTAGTAAATGCGTGATCTGATTAAAACCATTAATTATGTTATTTGTTAAATTATCACTTAATTTTATATACAGTTCACTTCTCTCTACCACAGAGCTATTCGAAATTTACACCGCAATATTTTACAATTGCTATACTGACGATTTGCAAATTTAATATTATGTTAAGCCCACCGATTTAATTCAATCATTCAATAATATTAACGCGAACCTGGCAAGAATTTACCAATGGAGTGACGGAAACCTACTTTTTATTAATCCTGATAAATGCCAAGCTTTGCTTTGGTAATAGGCACTCAAAATATGCTAAGTAAAATTTCTTATGCAAATTTACCTTCGTTGCGTATGGGAACATCCATCGTATCTCTCTCACCTAAGGTCAAAAATTTAGGCAGACTAATAGACTCTACTTTGTCATGGAAAGAACAGATTTCAAGCATTTGTAGGAAAACAAACTTCTCCTTGCATTCGCTTAAACGTCTCAAGCGGTTTCTACCGAACGAACTTAAGAAAACATTAGTTCAGTCTTTCATTTTTCCACATTTTGACCTTTGTGGTGCAATATATTCAAATTTATCGGCAATACTTCAAGCACGTTTACAGCGAGCGCAAAACAGCTGCATTCGCTTTATTTTTAATTTGAAATACTCGAATAGGGTATCACCTTATTACATAAATCTTGATTGGCTTAAGTTAGATAAAAGGCGTAAATTACGCCTAGCATGTCTGGTTTTAAATTACTGAAAAATCGCTCTACATACTATTTGGCCTTTAATTACTTACCGTTATCAAACCGGTAGTATGATACAAGACACGAGAACCTATTATCAAAACCAATTCATCGTACACACATCACCACTCATCCTTTCTTGTCGCAAGCACGCTTCTTTGGAATTCCATATCGCCGGAATTCGGAAAGCATCCTCCATTTTTACTTTTCGTAAGCTCGTAGAAAGCCAAACATATACAATAGCCCTGAAGGAAGGGAATCTCCATTTTCTTTAGCTTGCTCTGAGAATGATGAATGAGCGTGTGCGTATGTGATTTATTGCTTATCTGGATTTCTAAGAAAAATTCGATATTACATGAACATTTAGGTGTGAAAAAGCTACGAGCACATTGGATCCCACACAATTTGACAATGGCTCAAAAAAGACTCGTATTGATTAGTGCAAAAAAATGCTCAAAAATACGATTGCGTTGTATTAAACGCAGTGTATAACATCTACACAGGTGACTAATTTTGGATTTATTTGTGTAAACCCAAAAGTAAAAAATAGTCGACTGTATGGATCCTCCAAGATGAACGAAATCCAACAAAAGTTGTCCGCGTTCGAAGCACTTCGAGGAATATGGTTGACTGTTTTTTCGGAATAAATGGACATGTCACGACCGTTGCTTTAGAGGATAGTAGGAAAGTTAATTCAACTTGGTATACAAACATTTGTTTGCCACAAGTTTTCGGAGAAATAAAAAAAATAAACCGACGCCGCCGAATCATTCTCCATCATGACAATGCGAGGTCTTACACACCGGCTCAATCAAGTGACTATTTGAGCACTCAAAACACCGAGTGCAAAAGTGTATCAATTATCGTGGAGAATATTGTTGCGAGCTACTATTAGGCAACCTGTCAAACACACAAGCGCCGCAAGCACTGTATATTCTCCATGGACCGAGAATCTTTGAGCAATTACTGGAGGATGAGTCATCCTCTTTAATTCACGGTATAAATAAGACCGATGATGAAGTACAGAGTTCAGTCTATATCAGAATGTCGAATATAAATTATATTGTGTAAAGTTAAATAGTTGAGCTTTTGGAAGTCCAAGAGTATACATAAATATTATATTATGTGAACGTGTCTAATGTACATGCATAAATAGACAAAAGTGCAATAAATAAATAGTTGTGTTAGTGTTGTTAACGGACCTATGGTTAAGAAGTTAGTTTAAGAAGATATTAGTGCGTGTAAATCCATTAGTGTGATAGTGCTTCATTGTTAATTGGACTGAAAACATCTATAAATAAGGCATATACTGTTAATTAGACTTGTGAACAGTGAGTAATAAAGACTTTTGTTATTACTTGTTTTAAATTGGTGAAACTCGTTAATAGTAGCCCGTTACATTGGTGTCAGGTGTGGAGCATATAGTGATTAATTTAAAAGAAAAAAACACACAAGTCCAAAGACATTTAAGTAGTTTATATATGCCATTTACAAGAAGCCAAAGTAAGATGGACGCAGAAACTTTGATGAATTTCCTTAAGGATTTTAAATCCGGCATGGAAGGGAGGTCGGTTGAACTAGAATCGACCCTTAACGAAAAGTTTAGTGAAAATGCTGAGAAAATTGATAAAAAGTTTAGTGAAAATGCTGTGAAAATGGAAGAGTTGAATGAAAAGACAGCCACGTTAGAACAAAGATTAATGGAAAGCTCCATTGCATTACAAAAAATGTCACTGAACAGTAAAAATAGTTGAGCAAAAGTTGGATTATAAATTGGTAAAAATGGAAGAAGATGTGATGAGACTGCAATAACAAATGATTTCTCTAACAACGCGGCCACTTGAATTAGCAAACTAAATTATAAATCAGAATACATTAGAATCAGAGAGAGATAGGAAAAAAGAGAGGTAGAGGTAGAACTAGATTAGACTATTGCACACAGATAGTCAATGATGTAGGGTGTGGAAATTTCAAGGAAATGTGTAAGTTAGCTTAGAATAAACATCAATGGAGGTACGCATCTAACCAGTTCCACCACGGAAAACCTAATGATGAAATAGAGTAATGTAATAAACATGATGATTATGTAAACAATTACGGTTGTTGGTTTTGCAATATTCTCAAAAAATGTTGACTATCGGAAAGGATTAATTAGAAAACTATTAATTCGGTAAATGTCTAAGTGGTGAGGGATTTTGGTAACCATCTAGTTGCTTAACCCCCTTCGCGTACCACTGAATATCGTTGAAATAGGGTATATTTTTAGAAAACAATAGATGGGTAGAAGTGCACAGAATATAAAAACAGGGCCGTGCTGTATCTAACAAACAAAAGTACCTGCCATGTTTGAAGAGAACAAGAAAAAGATTGCTGAAAGCATATGTGTGTGGAGCACAGCACTGCACGGCTATAAAACGTGGACAGTAGTAGAAGCAGGCAGAAAAAGAATAGAAGCCTTTGGAGGGCAGTGCTACAGATGGATAATGATATTGTAGTGGGCTACTATTAATGCGTTTTACTAATTTAAAACAAGTAACAACAAAAGTCTTTATTACTCACTATTGACAAGTCTAATTAACAGTATTTATGCTTTATTTATAGATGTTTTCAGTCCAATTAACAATGCTATTTACAAGCACTAATATCTTCTTAAACTAACTCCTTAACCATAAGTCGTCTTAGCAACACCAAACACTACTATAATTTATTTATTACACTTTTGTCTATTTATGTATTCTACAAGCTGGTGATACAATATACACGTTCACATAACACAAATTTATATTTACTAAAGGACTTTCAGAACGTAATAAACAACTAACTATATACGAGATGATTTATATACGACATTCTGATATAGACTAACTCTGTATTTCCTCAGAGGTTTTATATATACCCTGAATTAAATAGATAATTCATACTATGCTATATGCTGGAAAGTTCGAGGCTTCTGTAGAATGTACATTGCTTACGGCGCATGTGTGTTTGATGGGTTGCCTAATAGTAGCTCGTTATACTATCATAGACAGACAAAGACAAAGAGGTTGTAAAAATATTTGGAAAATAAAGATATCCATGGAAAAATAAAAAATACATCAGAGAGATAGGATGATAGGACACATACTAAGGCATGAGGGTATAGTGCGGAATACATTTGAAGCAGAGATAGGAAAAAAGAAAAGTAGAGGTAGACCTAGGTTAGACTACAGCACACGGATAGTGAAAGGTGTAGGATGTGGGAATTTCAGGGAAATGTGCAGGTTTGCTCAGAATACAAATCAATAGAGGTACGCCTCTATTCTTAGCGACGGACATGAGTGTCTGAGTTCTGATGTCATAGGAACTGATGAACGGCCGTTAACAAGGTTTTGTGAATTCAACACCAATGAAAATATTACGGGTAATTTCTTTGATGGTACACGACAGCATTCTCATCCAATATAGAATTTTTACTTCTAAATACTAAAAGAATGCATCATTTATTAAATAAAAATCTGAAAAAGGTTTAATTAGAGATTCATGAATTCCGCTTGAAAATTAAATTATCCAGAAAGTACGTAAGTTGCTAAACAAACATTCTAATTTACCGGCAAAAGTTAAACGTGGAACGAGCGCCATCTCGTGCAGCAAGCATTCTTGTTTTTCTTTAATTTGTCTTTGTAATTTTTTCTAATTGAATTTAACACCTCATGGTCTTAGTGAAAAAATTTTGTTTACGCTACCGTTATGCTTGACAGTTAAAAAGTCAACGTTGTACAAAAATAATAATCTATAGGATCACTGTGGCACGATTTGAAATTTTGAATTCAATTCTTTAAGAAAGTCATCAACATTTGACTTAGTAGTGTCAAAAACTGCAAAAATATCATCCACGTACCTTAACCATATTCTTGGGAAGTATTTGGAGTTTTCTTTTAATTCGGTCTCAAAGCGAGACATAAATAAATTTGCTATGAAAGGTGATAAGCTATTTCCCATTGCAGTTCCTTCATGTTGTTCATACAACTTGTTGTTGAATTGAAAACAGTTCTGGGACATGCAATGCGAAACAAGCTTGATATAATCCTCTACTTTATCATCATCAATATCACTATCTATAAGAACATCCTTTAAATATGTTAAAGTACGTGGTATTGGAACACTAGGAAATAATGAACTGACATCAAATGAAATTAAGATTTCGTTCTCTTCTAATGTGATATTTTTAATTTTATTAATGAACTCTAAAGAGTTTTGTACAGACAAACTGTTAAACTTTAAATTCTTAAATTCATTTGACACCCATCGTGATAAATAGTAAGTCGGTGAGTTGATACCTGAAACTATTGGTCTCATCGATTTATTATTTTTGTGAATCTTTGGTAAACAGTAAAGTTTTGGCATTTCAGGATTTGAAATTGTTAATTTTAATTTTAGGGTGGACGAAATTAGGTTTGGACATTCTTTCAAAACAGACTCTGTCGATTTAATCATTTTATTTAAAGGAACTTCATTTTTACGTTTTTTGACTATTGGTCTGTAAGGACCCTCAGACAGCAAAGTCTCTACTTTATCAACATAGTCTTGTTTATCCAGAATAACCAACCTATTCCCCTTGTCAGCCTTTAAATAATAACGATTCTTTTGTCGTAAACCTTTAATAATCAGATGATCTTGCCTTGTTTGTTCTGAGGCATCCCTTGCACAAGTGCGTAAGTTGTTCGAAAGTTGAATTTTGCACGCGTTTCTAATAAAGTTTTTGAATTGTCATCTAATTTTGAAATGGATTTTCAATGCCAGCAATAATGTCTTCCAAAGGAGTTTTCAAATGATCTACTCCAAATTTTAGGCCTCGATCAAGGAAAGTCAACTCTTCATTATTAAAGATTTTCGACGATTTGTTAACAACTATTGACTCTAATGGAGGTGAAGTAATTTCCAGTTTTTTAGGAGGTACATTGACATTGTGTTTCTTTAAAAGAAACTTCAACTTAGTGTTTTGACTATTAATTTTGTCTAACAATTTATGATTGTTGACTTCAAAAACAAATCTCTGGAAATTACTCCATTCCTGAAAACCGGACTCGGATACATTGCACGTTAGTGCTAGGTCGATTTATACGTTTCAATGGATTCTCAATGCTAGCATAATGCTTACTATACAGAGTATTAAATGATTTCCAAATTTTAAGGCCTCGATAAGGAAAGTCAACTCTTCATTATTAAAGATTTTCGACGATTTGTTAACAACTATTGACTCTAATGGAGGTGAAGTAATTTCCAGTTTTGAAATTATGGAAAAACTTTTGGTTTTACAATTTTTAGACAATTGGATGATTGTTTTCAAAACAATTTTGAAACTAACTCCATACCTATTAAGTTCCGAAGACTCGGATAATTCATTAGTCTAATAATCTTATAGTCAGTTCAATCTACTGTTCAACAGATATTTGATTAAATTAACCATTACTTTGAAAATTGATACTACTACGTTTAAATTACTGCGATTTACGTTATAATTTCGACACTATGTGGTTTACAACTTTTAGAAATCTGTATTTCCAACAATTAACCTATTGTTCTGAAACATTCAGAGTTATTCTCTCACTTCACGATTTAACTTGAAGCTGAACTTCAACTGATACAATTTAAAACTTATGTGTTCAGCTTAAACAACTATTGAGGATATTCTCCTCACCCGCAGGCTGGTGTTATTAACAACAAACAAGTGGTGTGACATCATAACAAATCTACATAATTTATACTAATTCTAAATCTACTGAAGCGGAACCAATTTAATCTTGCTTTCTCATTGGTTGTTGACCAATAGGAAAGCAAGCAGATACTCTATTGACCTTTTATCAATGTTTAGAGGGTTCTTTATGTCTAACAATTTTATTGATTCATAGGCATTTAAGGAGGAAAACGTTGGTACCGTTTTAACATTTTAACATTTTCTAGTTTAACGTGGCTGGTTTCAAATATATGTTTGGCGACCTGGACCTTTCGTATTTACCATATTTGAAGTGAGCAATGTGCAATCTTAACAAGATTTAAAGAGCACATTGCTCACTTCAAACATGGTAAATACGAAAGGTCTCAGGGCGCCAAACATATATTTGAAACCAGCCACCCGTTAAACTAGAAAATGTTAAATTGTTAAAAGCGGTACCAACGTTTTCCTCCTTAAATGCCTATGAATCAATAAAATTGTTAGACATAAAGAACCCTCTTAAACACTGATAAAAGGTCAATAGAGTTATCTGTTTTGCTTTCCTATTGGTCAACAACCAATGAGAAAGCAAGATTAAATTGGTTCCGCTTCAGTAGATTTAGAATTAGTATAAATTATGTAGATTTAAGTTATGATGTCACACCACTTGTTTGTTGTTAATAACACCGGCCTGCGGGTGAGGAGAATATCCTCAATAGTGTTTAAGCAACAATATAGTAAATTGTATGTTGGGAAGGTTCACTTCAGCCTATGTGATATCAAGTCCAGACATAATATTATTTAATTACAGATTTCACTGATGATGACCACATAATGGTCGAAATACGTATCTAGTAATTTAAATATTTTGTGTTTATTTAATTTTATGTTGTACAAAAGGTTATATTACAGAATATATGTGCTAACTACGTTTTACTAATTTAAAACAAGTAATAACAAAGGTCTTTATTACTCACTGTTCACAAGTCTAATTAACAGTGTATGCCTTATTTATAGATGTTTTCAGTCCAATTAACAATGAAGCGCTATCACACTAATGAATTTACAAGCACTAATATCTTCTTAAACTAACATCTTTACTATAGGTCCATTAACAACACTAGCACAACTATTTATTTATTACACTTTTGTCTATTTATGTATTGTACAAGCTGCATGTACATTAGACACGTTCACTTAATATAACATTTATGTTTACTCTTGGACTTCCAAAAGCTCAACTATTTAACTTTACACGATATAATTTATATTTGATATTCTGATATAGACTAACTCTGTACTTCATTATCGGTCTTATTTATATCATGAATTAAAAAGAATGATTCATCCTCCAGTAATTGCTAGAAAATGCTCGGTCTACAGTGCTTACGGCGCTTGTGTGTTTGACTGGTTGACTACTAGTAGCTCGCAACAATAGCAACAAATATGGCAATTGACATTTATTCTTTTAACTTTCATGTTGGAAAAGTTTAGCGTTGCATTTTGTAATTGCTTATCATTATTTTTTAATATAGCGTTAAGAATCAACTTTACGTTAATGTTATAGTTTATCTTTATAATTATAAGCATAACGAAAGTATTGTAAACGAAAAAGTATACATCCGCAAATTCTATAGTGGACCACAAAACCTTGCTTTTCGTTGCTAGTAAGTAAGAAAAATCTAAATATATTTCGTGCGCATACGCAGCTTGCAAAATCAATAGAACTTTTTATTAAAACAGACCTTTGCTTATAAAATGCATTTATTGTATGAACTTAATTACATAACGAATAAAGCTTTTTCCTCTTACTGGCTCGACTTTCCCTTAAATACGGGCATAATACGCGTGCTAAATATTATAGGGTATAAATATGCACAAAATGGAAATGTTCAATAAAACTATACGTTCTAGTTTATTTAACTAATAGCAATTATTAAATTAATACGTACTATAAATACTCAGTTTTGTGCTCATCTGCATACGAATATCAATATTTTACGTCAGATATTTATACTTATTATTAGCGTGAAAAATATAAAGTTGTTAATCGAATAAAAGTGCTAGGAACTGAGATCAAAACAACTCATATCTCTTAATTAGCACAAAATTAAATACCTATTTACATCTCAGTAGTATAGATTTAAGTACATCATGCTAATAAACGCTTCCTTAATACTAGAGACTGGTATCGCAAGAAATTCAAAACTAATAAATCGTTTAATATCTAGTTAAAGAATTTTGAAAGCATTCTTTTCAAAATTTTTATCTAGGTTTTAGCCGTTTCTTTTATAATTTTTTGTATTATTTAGTTACTTTCTGGATAATTTAATTTTCAAGCGGAATTCATGAATCTCTAATTAAACCTTTTTCAGATTTTTATTTTATAAATAATGCATTCTTTTGGTATTTAGAAGTAAAAATTCTATATTGGATGAGAATGCTGTCGTGTACCATCAAAGAAATTTCCCGTAATATTTTCATTGGTGTTGAACTCACAAAACTTTGTTAACGGCCGTTCATCAGTTCCTATGACATCAGAACTCAGACACTCATGTCCGTCGTCAAGAATAGAGGCGTACCTCTATTGATTTGTATTCTGAGCAAACCTGTACATTTCCCTGAAATTCCCACAGCCTACATCTTTCACTATCCGTGTGCAGTAGTCTAACCTAGGTCTACCTCTACTTTTCTTTTTTCCTATCTCTGCTTCAAATGTATTCCCTCATGCCTTAGTATGTGTCCTATCATCCTATCTCTCTTATGTATTTTTTATTTTTCCATGGATATCTTTATTCTCCAAGTATTTCTACAACCTCTTTGTCTTTGTCTGTCTATGATAGTATAACGAGCTACTATTAGGCAACCCATCAAACACACAAGCACCGTAAGCAATGTACATTCTACAGAAACCTCGAACTTTCCAGCATATAGCGTAGTATGAATCATCTATTTAATTCAGGGTATATATAAGACCGCTGAGGAAATACAGAGTTAGTCTATATCAGAATGTCGTATATAAATCATCTCGTATATAGTTAGTTGTTTATTAGGTTCTGAAAGTTCTTTAGTAAATATAAATTTGTGTTATGCGAACGTGTATATTGTATCGCCAGCTTGTAGAATAGATAAATAGACAAAAGTGTAATAAATAAATTATAGTAGTGTTTAGTGTTGCTAAGAAGACTTATGGTTAAGGAGTTAGTTTAAGAAGATATTAGTGCTTGTAAATACCATTGTTAATTGGACTGAAAACATCTATAAATAAAACATAAATACTGTTAATTAGACTTGTGAATAGTGAGTAATAAAGACTTTTGTTATTACTTGTTTTAAATTAGTGAAACGCATTAATAGTAGCCCGCTACAATATCATTATCCATCTGTAGCACTGCCCTCCAAAGGCTTCTATTCTTTTTCTGCCTGCTTCTACTACTGTCCACGTTTCATAGCCGTGCAGTGCTGTGCTCCACACACATATGCTTTCAGCAATCTTTTCATGTTTCTATGTTTGTTCTCTTCAAACATGGCAGCTGCTTTTGTTTGTTAGATACAGCACGGCCCTGTTTTTATATTTTTGCACTTCTACCCATCTATTGTTTTCTAAAAATATACCCTATTTCAACGATATTCAGTGGTACGCGAAGGGGGTTAAGCAACTAGATGGTTACCAAGATCCCTCACCACTTAGACATTTACCGAATTAATAGTTTTCTGATTAATCCTTTCCGATAGTCAACATTTGTTGAGAATATTGCAAAACCAACAACCGTAGTTGTTTACATAATCATCATGTTTATTACAGTGTAACAATTGTATTTTTGAATTAATAAATCTCTTCATTAAAGGTACAACAAATGTTAAAACACCTTTATTAAGTAAAGTCATAATACGTTTAACAATTAAATTACATTTAAATAGCATCTTGAGTCGTTAGTCTATTTGTTTTGGATGTCGGTGTGCTCCACAGCCACTCGCACGCGCGTTGAGAGGATTGACAACCCCCCCTTGGGATCCTCCCATCATGCGAGAGCGCGGGACAAGCACTCGGCCATAGATAAAAGCAGCAGCAACATGTATAATAAAAGAATGGCCAGTGACCTGCGGGTCGGTTTAATTGTGTGACACACTTTCTGAATAACGGTTGGTAATGTATACTCGTTATTATAGTATCTAATTTGAAAATTTGTTTAGCGCAAAGAAAACTTAGGAACGCAAAATTTAGGAACAAAAATTTAGGAACGCAGATTTAGCAACGCAAACTAAGATTACAACTAAGATTAGACGATGAAAGATTACGCTACACAGTTTAGGCGACAAGAATTTAGAACTTTGAATCAACGTTAAGAAAACTACATCACTTTAACGCGTGTATTTAGAGGATGGAAAGCAGATCTAATTAGTAGGAGGCCGTTTGTTGCTCCGAGCCAAGATACTACTTTGATTTGATATTTGCAGTAAATTCCGCACGGCGATGCACTTCCCAATCCAGTAGAGGAAAGCCGTTTTGTCTGGTTCGTAGTAGCTTTAAGAAATTCTGTTGTGCTTCATTCTGAATGCACGTTATTTTGCTTCGATACGTAGAAATACGATTTTGTTATTCACTTCATTTGTTACTAGGCTGGATTTTCCAGTATCAATTTTAAATTTCACTCAGTTTAATGTGTAAGTAACAACACGTTGCTTCAGCATAACCTAACAGCTGTTGTTACGTCACTTGTTTGTTTGAAATATGCTGCTGACACTTGTATCATCGGAAGCAGATGTTTAGTATTATATTACTACCACCTTTGAAAACGAGAATATCCTTGTGAACATTCTCATTTAAAATGAAATTAGCACATTTAACTTAACGAGAAAATTTTGTTTTTTAATTTGTTATAATGTAAATTTGTTATAATGTAACCGACCGAATCAGATCTGAATGGGTTAGAAAATATTAGTGTAACCAGTTACACTTTGTTGTTATATATTTGATCAAGAATCAGGTTGATAAACCTTACGTTAATTTTTTAAAGTAATTCAAATAATTATTTAATTTTATTGCATTGAATTTTATTTACAGAAAAAGAGATTCCTTCTAGTAAATTATTAATCCAAGCTTAAAGTTTTTTATTTTGATCAAGTATGATCAAACTTAACAACCGAAAAGCAATAAGAGTTGAATTTTGATGCCACCCTTATGTAGAAAATATTCTTTTGCATTTTTAGGCATATTTGAGGGACACAAACAGTGTTCCCATTTTCTATGTGACTTAATTATTATTCTTTCTTACAGGAACAGCGTCTTATTCTGTTAAGACAGGTTTTTGTCAGCGAAGGCGATCTTTTTTCTTTGGGTCTCCACGTCCGCCCTTAGAAATATGCCATGCTATTAACATGAATTAATCTGGACTTGGTGGCGCCTGTTTGTTTTAGTTTGAGTGTGACCCCCAACAGATTTCGACTTCAACCCCCATTGCTCATAGCTCTACCCAAGGAATAGACCCTAGTTATGTCGGAAGACTTTGTTTGCTGACACCCAACTTCTAAAGTCAGATATATGTATTAAAAGAGAAACGCTAGTAAATACCAATAAAAAGTTTCACTGGCACCCATGCTTGGGGCTTGCCATATATTTGATTAGAAATAATTCGTTACACTGGCTCACAACGTGGGGCTGGTGCTTTTAGTGCAGCAAAAGAAAATTCGTTTCAACATTACTCTATTTCATCATTAGGTTTTCCGTGGTGGAACTGGTTAGATGCGTACCTCCATTGACTTTATTCTAAGCTAACTTGCACATTCTTTTGAAATTGCCACACCCTACATCATTGACTATCTGTGTGCAATAGTCTAATCTAGTTCTACCTCTACCTCTCTTTTTCCTATCTCTCTCTGATTCTAATGTATTCCGTACTATTTCCTCATGCCTTAGTATGTGACTTATCACCCTATCTCTTCTATTTTTTACTGTTTTCCACATATTTTTTCCTTCCTCTACTATTTTTAAAACCTTTTTGTTCTTAACTTTGTCTGTCCGTGATATCTTTATCATACATTTGTAGCACCACATATTCCTATCGGCTTCTGCTACTGTCAAAATTTCACATTTGTACAACGCTGTGCTCCATAGTTATACTTTCACCAATCTTATCCTTGTTTCCTTCAATGCTTGTTGTCGTTGAATATAGTAGTTGCTTTTTCTTGTTAAATGCAGCATGACCTTGTGCTAATCTTTGTTTTATATCTTCTGCACTCTTTTTATCTTGCGTTATTTGGCTTAATAAGTAGCAGAAATCCTAACTTCTTGCAAGTTCTCGCTTCCTATTTGTATTCTGGTTTTTACTTGTTTTCCCCTCTTTTACATTTTAATACTTTCGTTTTATTTTTGTTAAGTTTCATCCGTATCTCTCTGTTACGAGGGGTGCTCGATATGTATCGGGAATAAGTAACAAAAACAAAACTTAATGTGTGAAAACTTCTTTACTGTTTTTCAAAATATTGTAGCGGGCTACTACTACCACGTTTCACTAATTTAAAACAAGTAATAACAACGGTCTTTATTACTCACTGTTCACAAGTCTAATTAACAGTATATACCTTATTTATAAATGTTTTCAGTCCAATTAACAATGAATCACTATCACACTTATGAATTTACAAACACTAATATCTTCTTAAACTAACTTCTTATTCATAGGTCCATTAACAACACTAACATTCACAACACTAACACAACTATTTATTTATTACACTTTTGTCTATTTATTTATTCTACAAGCTGCATGTACATTAGACACGTTCTCATAATATAACATTTATGTATACTCTCTTGGACTTCCAAAAGCTCAACTATTTAACTTTACACGATATAATTTATATTCGACATTCTGATATAGACTATACTCTATACTTCATCATGGGTTATTTATACCGTGAATTAAAAAGGATGACTCATCCTCCAGTAATTGCTCGAAGATTCTCGGTCGGTCCATGGAGAATATACAGTGCTTGCGGTGCTGGTGTGTTTGACGGGTTGCCTAATAGTAGCTCGCAACACTGACCCCTCTTTAAAATCGTTACATCTCGTAACTGTAAATACATTTGGCGCCAATTCGATGACTGATGACGGTATCGGCAGCTATCTCCTCTGGTGCATCCACCGCGTCGTTGGAATAACAGTCAACACTCTTTTCTTGGTCTTGGTATGCAACCGGTTGATAACAACAAACAAACACCTGGACGTTGGTTCCCTGGAAAACTACTTCTAGCATAGTTTGGATTATCCTCTAATCTAAGCGATCCAGTCCACAGTCTAGCTTGGGCACCGCTAGTCTCGTTACTCCATTTTCCATAACTAGGTCTCTGCCATAAAGAATTTTTGGTGACCAGATAGTAAACATAACGATTTTTATCCTGAAGAACCAAAGCTTTTCCTACAGTTGGCTGCTGTTGTACTAATTCATCCACATATCCATACTTTTTCTTGAAAACAATAGCTATTCCCCTTGACATTTCCAAATTTTGAGCTACGCAATGTGCAAGGGAATACTCTTCTGGTGCTTTAAACAGGTCTTGCTGTTTTTCAACAACAACGCCAAATCTCGCCTTAGCGGAACCACCATACGCCGCCATAAAACTCTCAAAATCTACTTTTGGCTCACGATTAATAACTCTTCGCACACCATTCTCATTACTCAAGTCCCCCTGGTTGTTGCCAGCATAAGATGTTAATCGGTCAAAGTGTACCACTTTCGGTTTACCACGGGGAGATCTTCTGATCCGGTACACTACATCATTAATTCTTTTTAACACTTCGTACGGGCCTTCCCATTGTCTTTGTAGTTTTGGCGACAATCCACGCTGTCTTTGTGGATTATACAACCACACTAAATCTCCAGGTTGATAACCACCTTCTTGAGCTCTCGTGTCATATTGTGATTTCATTCGATCGTTTGCTGCCTGGATATTCTTTCGGACGTTTTCGTGAATGCTATTTGATCTTTCACGAAGCTTAGTAACGTAATCTTCAGCTGCGATTTCTTCTTCAGGTCTAAATTTAAACTGAAGGTCACATGGTAGCCGCAATTCACGTCCTAACATCACGCAAGCGGCCGAGTATTCTGTGCTGTCATGTACCGAAGATCGGTACGCCAGTAGGAACAAATGTAAATATTGGTCCCAGTCTCGTTGATGTTCAGAGACAACTTTGGCCAGGTACTTTCCTAACGTCCTGTTCATTCTTTCAACCATTCCATCCGATTGGGGATGAAGTGGCGTGGTTCTAGTCTTCCTGATTCCAAGATGCTTGCAGACGTTTTGAAACAACGCTGATTCAAAGTTCCGACCTTGATCGGAGTATAATTCCAACGGAACTCCAAAGCGACAAATCAACTCCCTCACTAGTACATCTGCAACCGTCTCGGCTTCTTGGTTAGGTATAGCATATGCCTCCGGCCATTTGGTAAAATAATCCATTGCAACCAAGATGTATTTATTTCCTTTCTCTGATTCAGGAAACGGACCAGCTATCTCAATGGCTACTCTCTCAAAAGCATTCCCCACGTTATACTGTCTCATTGGGGCTTTTTGTTTTGTGACCGGCTCATTTGCAGAGGCACACAACTCACATTTCCGGCACCACTCCTTCACATCTTCTTTGCAGTTCACCCAATAGAATCTTTCTCTCACTCTTTCGGGAGTTCTTTTCGCGCCAAAGTGCCCTACGGAAAAACTATCGTGTAAGTGCTGCAACACTTCCGGCACTCTGCTTCTCGGCACTATCACTTGGAGTCCCTCAGTGCCATCTTCACATTCTAGGCGTCATTTCAAGATTCTATTTTTAATCACCAAGGAGTCCCGCTGTGCCCAGTATGCCTTCAGGCTCTTACTTGAAATACTAAATTCTTCCCAAGCTGGTCGTTGTCCTCTACTTTTCCACTCAATAATACGTCCCAATTCGGCGTCATTTTCCTGGTCTTCTCGTATTCTTTCGGGTTGCCAAGTATCATCGTTTACCGTCATTCTATAAATGACATTTGTTTTTTCTTCCATCTTGGAGCAATGATTGCGGTCAATCGGACAAGGTCTCCTTGACAGAGCGTCTGCATTCCGATGGCTAGTTCCTACACGATGTTCTGTGTCAAAGTCATATTGTTGCTGCTCAACCGGTCGTTTTTTGGTTGAATACAATATCTCTGTACATGACCAACCTCACCGCAGCTTCAGCATCGCAGACCCCATCTCTGCGGTCGTTGTCTTTCCAGCCTTTCCGCCTTTCGCTTTTCAACACACGGTTGATTATTTCTTCTATGCTGTTTTGCGATTGCTCAGGTTCTTCTAAGGCAGACCGAACTTTGTGACTCATCCTATGTTATGTCTGCTTAGCTGCTTTAAATTCAAGCGCATGAGCCACTGCGTCATCTAACATTTTTGGCCGTGCTAATCTTAGCGCTTGCTGTATTTCGCCATCTTTAACGCCATCCACAAATGTTTGAACGGCCAGTTGTTCAAGGAAGCTATCTGGTGCCGTTGAGTATGCCAATCTAACTAATCTGGCGATTTCAGCTTCGAATTCTTACAGGCTTTCACTTGTCTTTTGCGAGCGGTTCTTAACTTATGCGTGGTAAACCTGTTTAGGATGAGCGTCTCCATATCTCATTTCAAGCTTCGATGTTAAGAGGCCGTAATCATTCTGCTGGTGATCGGGAATCGTTTGTAAGACGTTAAGAGCTTCCCCCCGTAGGGCCTCTATTAGAGAGATAGCCTTCTCTTTGTTGCACCAACCGTTGGCTATTGCAGCAGCTTTGAATTGTTTTAAATATGTGGGCCAAGGTGTTTACCATCGAATGTGGGTGGTTTCACTTTAAATTTTGACGGTATTGACTCGCTTTCTACCATGCTTCTTATTTCTGGAATGTTCTGATTTATAACTTGGTTTGCTAATTCAAGTGGCCGCGTTGTTAGAGAAATCATTTGTTATTGCAGTCTCATACATCTTCTTCCATTTTTACCAATTTATAATCCAACTTTTGCTCAACTATTTTTACCTGTTCAGTGACATCTTTTTGTAATGCAATGGAGCTTTCCATTAATCTTTGTTCTAACGTGGCTGTCTTTTCATTCAACTCTTCCATTTTCACTAAACTTTTTATCAATTTTCTCAGCATTTTCACTAAACTTTTCGTTAAGGGTCGATTCTAGTTCAACCGACCTCCCTTCCATGCCGGATTTAAAATCCTTAAGGAAATTCATCAAAGTTTCTGCGTCCATCTTACTTTGGCTTCTTGTAAATGGCATATATAAACTACTTAAATGTCTTTGGACTTGTGTGTTTTTTTCTTTTAAATTAATCACTATATGCCCCACACCTGACACCAATGTAGCGGGCTACTATTAACGAGTTTCACTAATTTAAAACAAGTAATAACAAAAGTCTTTATTACTCACTGTTCACAAGTCTAATTAACAGTATATGCCTTATTTATAGATGCTTTCAGTCCAATTAACAATGAAGCACTATCACACTAATGGATTTACAAGCACTAATATCTTCTCAAACTAACTTCTTAACCATAGGTCCGTTAACAACACTAACACAACTATTTATTTATTGCACTTTTGTCTATTTATGCATGTACATTAGACACGTTCACATAATATAATATTTATGTATACTCTTGGACTTCCAAAAGCTCAACTATTTAACTTTACACGATATAATTTATATTCGACATTCTGATATAGACTAAACTCTGTACTTCATCATCGGTCTTATTTATACCGTGAATTAAAGAGGATGACTCATCCTCCAGTAATTGCTCAAAGATTCTCGGTCCATGGAGAATATACAGTGCTTGCGGCGCTTGTGTGTTTGTCGGGTTGCCTAATAGTAGCTCTCAACAATATTCTCCACGATAATTGATACACTTTTGCACTCGGTGTTTTGAGTGCTCAAATAGTCACTTGATTGAGCCGGTGTGTAAGACCTCGCATTGTCATGATGGAGAATGATTCGGCGGCGTCGGTTTATTTTTTTTATTTCTTCGAAAACTTGTGGCAAACAAATGTTTGTATACCAAGTTGAATTAACTGTCCTACGATCCTCTAAAGCAACGGTCGTGACATGTCCATTTATTCCGAAGAAACAGTCAACCATATTCCTCGAAGTGGAGGATCCATACAGTCGACTATTTTTTACTTTTGGGTTTACACAAATAAATCCAAAATTAGTCACCTGTGTAGATGTTATACACTGCGTTTAATACAACGCAATCGTATTTTTGAGCATTTTTTGCACTAATCGATAGTCTTTTTTGAGCCATTGTCA
This sequence comes from Platerodrilus igneus, assembly GCA_036346225.1. Classification (NCBI taxonomy): domain Eukaryota; kingdom Metazoa; phylum Arthropoda; class Insecta; order Coleoptera; family Lycidae; genus Platerodrilus; species Platerodrilus igneus. Next base: position 2,393,324 of record JARFIW010000802.1, read on the forward strand.
AATTGTGTGGGATCCAACGTGCACGTAGCTTTTTCACACCTAAATGTTCATGTAATATCGAATTTTCTTAGAAATCCAGATAAGCAATAAATCACATACGCACACGCTCATTCATCATTCTCGGAACAAGCTAAAAAAAATGGAGATTCCCTTCCTTCAGGGCTATTGTATATGTTTGGCTTTCTACGAGCTTACGAAAAGTAAAAATGGAGGATGCTTTCCGAATTCCGGCGATATGGAATTCCAAAAAAGTGTGCTTGCAACAAGAAGGGATGAGTGGTGATGTGTGTACGATGAATTGGTTTTGATAATAGGTTCTCGTGTCTTGTATCATACTACCGGTTTGATAACGGTAAGTAATTAAAGGCCAAATAGTATGTAGAGCGATTTTTCAGTAATTTAAAACCAGACATGCTAGGCGTAATTTACGCCTTTTATCTAACTTAAGCCAATCAAGATTTATGTAATAAGGTGATACCCTATTCGAGTATTTCAAGTTAAAAATAAAGCGAATGCAGTTGTTTTGCGCTCGCTGTAAACGTGCTTGAAGTATTGCCGATAAATTTGAATATATTGCACCACAAAGGTCAAAATGTGGAAAAATGAAAGACTGAACTAATGTTTTCTTAAGTTCGTTCGGTAGAAACCGCTTGAGACGTTTAAGCGAATGCAAGGAGAAGTTTGTTTTCCTACAAATGCTTGAAATCTGTTCTTTCCATGACAAAGTAGAGTCTATTAGTCTGCCTAAATTTTTGACCTTAGGTGAGAGAGATACGATGGATGTTCCCATACGCAACGAAGGTAAATTTGCATAAGAAATTTTACTTAGCATATTTTGAGTGCCTATTACCAAAGCAAAGCTTGGCATTTATCAGGATTAATAAAAAGTAGGTTTCCGTCACTCCATTGGTAAATTCTTGCCAGGTTCGCGTTAATATTATTGAATGATTGAATTAAATCGGTGGGCTTAACATGATATTAAATTTGCAAATCGTCAGTATAGCAATTGTAAAATATTGCGGTGTAAATTTCGAATAGCTCTGTGGTAGAGAGAAGTGAACTGTATATAAAATTAAGTGATAATTTAACAAATAACATATAATTAATGGTTTTAATCAGATCACGCATTTACTAAAAGCACTCACCTGGTGTTTATGAAGCCGTGCCAACGAAAAAACGATGTAAACACAACGATAGAAGCTGTCCGTCATACGGGAAACAAAAAACTCCTCTTCCTTTGGCGGGTGTAGCAAAGCACATTTATTTCAAGAACGGTGGTTCTGAAGAAAAGCGGTTCATCTAATTAATTTGTTTTACGTAGAACATGTAAACAGCGATTCGGTCTGTTCGAACGACAAATCGATACTCTTTTGCTTCGTGGATTTTCCAGTCACTACACTGTTTGCACATGCGGAATAACAAAGTCTTATCACTCGCGGCACTTGTTAGCGTGTGCATGAAGTAAACAGGGAAATTTTACTCTAACAAATTTAAATATACCGAGGCGAACGTAAATAATCAACAAACTCGACGTAAAATAAAATTTAGCTTTAATTATTTACAACATAAACGGAACAGCAATTATTTTTACAAAACTTCAGATTGGTTGATTCATCTTGTACATACAGACTGAACAGAAGTGGTCCCAGCACACTCCCCTGAGGAACCCCCGCAACTAGAGTAGTTGTATTTGAGATTTGTCCGGATTCGTCTACAATTTGTTGCTTGTGATTAGTTATATAAGATTTAATCCATTCTAAGGCTTTATCAAAAAAGTTGTTCAAATACTTAAGCTTATTTAAAAGAATATCATAATCAACATTGTTGAAAGCAGAGCTAAAATCCAAAAGTATAAGAACTGTTAATTGTTGAATGTCCATGGCTCGTCGAGAATCATCGAGCACCCGTAGCAAAACCGTACACGTACTATGTATCACACGAAACCCAGATTGATGAACGCCAAACAGATGATTTATTTTCAAGAATTCCGATATTTGATTAAGTGCTATGTATTCGATTCTTAAGATAATGCTGGTAAAACACATATAGGGCGATATTCCGAGGTAGTAATTAGATTAGAAGTTCTCAGTAATGGTCTAACAAGGAGTGTTTCGATTAATATCTAACCTAGGTTTTTACATGTAAATTCCCATAAGATGGGTCTGCTAAGTCTTATTTTAAAGGGTTTCCTCTTTGCTCCTTCCTTGTTCCCACCTTACGGACCTCCTTGTAAGGGGGTTCCTTGCTTTATCTTTAACCCCACCATTCCTACTCTAAAAATCGGTAACTTAACCCCTAAAATTTAGGACCAACCCTTACAACCATCAAACCCAAATTTTATAATTTTTTTATTTATAAACAGCTTCTAATCGTGTATGGTATACCGATTTAATTTTTCTTGGAAGTCCGAATCTACCATTAAATAAACCTTAGGCCAACTTGATTTAAAAAATTGGTGTAAGCAAAAAAAGCAGTACACATTCCTTTAAAACAATTTTATTTAATTATAAATATACAGTGTAAGTAGATGGATGATAGGTCTTTCAGAACCACATTTGCACTCGCATCTGGACCAAATAGTTTTCTTCGACTAGCCATTTTCATCTTTCGAGATAAATATATCTTGTTTGGTATCAATTAAGAATAGATTTTTCTCAGCTATCCAAATCTTTAGGAATTTTTTAGTTTGCATCATCCCCCAGGGAGCTACTCTCATTTTAAAAATTTTTTACCGCTAACATTCTGAACCGAATAGTTTTCTTCGACTAGCCATTGCATCTTTCGAAATAAACCTATCTTATTTGGTATCAATTAATATTAGAATTTTCTCAGCTATCTGAATTTTTAGGAATTTTTCAGATAGCATTATCTTCCAGGGAGCTACCCTCATTTTAAGATTTTTCACCTGTTGCGATTTCTGACAATCCTTAAACATTTTTTTAGTCATGCAATACATAAAATTAGTCTAAAATTTTACGCAGAATCCGAATCTGTAAACAGATTTAATATCCGACCACGCTCTGCAAAGTTATACCCTTTAAAGCTCTCAAATCTCTAAATGTTGCTCTTTGCTCTATAAGCAAACCTAACAAATAATTTTCTTCGTCTAACCAATGCATCTTTCGAGACAAACCTATTTTGTTTGGTATCAATTACTATTAGATTTTTCTCAGCTACCCGAATCTCTAAGAATTTTTTAGATAGAACCATCCCCCAGAGTGCTATCCCAATTTTAAGATTTTTTTTATCAATGTCGATTTCTAATCATCTCTCCTTTTTAATATCTAGAATCCTTTAACCAAACACGTAGCGGTATTAACATAAAGAAATTAAACACGCAAAAATTTAATAATTTATTTTATCCGATTTACAGTTTAATAAAATAATTGAATACAGTATTTACAAAGTATAACATTATCTTCTTAGTGTAGCCGAATCCAAGCAGGTTAAAGTAACCTGTAACAAAAAATAGAAATTAATGTGTTGTTTAAAAAATACCTATAACAAAAAGAGATTAATGTACTGTTTAATAAGAGCGGAAAAGTGTTTTCGGTCAATATTACATATTGTCGTTAATCTAACAATATGAGAATAATGTAAAAACATTCCAATGTAATGTGTTTTTAATATGTAAATGGGAAGGTCGACTTTAACGTAATCATCCTCCGAATTACATGTGAAAGCTGTATATAATTTCTTTTTAAAAGTGTATATCTTCTCCAAACAAATACGCTAATTACAGTAGGAAAGTACGCTAAATGCGAGTCAATTAATAGCAATTTAATACTGCTTACGACCTACCTTAATTGTTTGTACAAGGAAACACAATAAAATATATACAAATATAGTAACTACCTTATATATTTATGCCCCATGCGTAGGTTGCTGTACTATTAGGAATGATGTACCTTTTGTTGTTCTCGCCCGACAAACTGATTTTATTAATTAATTGGGTATAAAGTTGGTGTTTACATGGTCTCGTTTAAGACCTCGTACATATTTTCCAGATTACTAGAAGACGTTATAACCATACTTTTTGTGTTAAAGGATTTCACATCGGTAGTCTCTCTTCCCATTTTGGTGTAAACGCCGTAGAGTTCACAATAGACTTTTATTGCTGTATGTTGTATTCTTTTTTTATTATTTAATCGAATAAATCGTTCTTTCTGCTTCCAAAGAAACTCGGACACTCCATCGTCGACACTGGCATTCTTTATGCGATAGCTAGCCATACGGCTGTTAAACGCTGTACTAACCATTTCTACGCCATCGTCGTTAGTAGCGGTAACTGATACATTTTTATGTTTGTTGCTCCGTAGATGACTGCTTCGGGGAAGGCTCTCCAACTGCTGGCAGGGCTGAACGTTTACGGCTTAATGACATACCGTGCTGTTTTTCCTTGTGTCGCTGTAAGCTATTCTCGTAAAAGCGATACCGCAAGACCCACGGCGACCCACGACGTCTCGCTTACAATACAGTAGGACTTAGCCCTACTACCAACAAATTATAATACTAGATCCTCATTAAATTCGTCTTTAATTTTCCCTACGACTTTTTTTGTTGACAAGCGGTATATTGTATTTATTATCCGCGGGGTAGTCACTCTTTGAAGATAAATATATCTTTTTTTGGTATCAACTAATATTAGATTTTTCTAGGGAGCCCAAATCTGTAAATAGATTTTAAATAGAGCCACCCCATACAAAGTTATGCTTTTAAAGATCCAAACCTCTAATTTTTGCCCATCTTTATTTAACTGCATCTTTAGAAGATTTTTTTCGCTACTCAAGACATATGCTTTAACCATCCATTTCCCGAGAAATCTAAAACAGCTGTGTTCCGCGAACACCACGTGGAGATAACGCGTATACTCTGTCAACCAGGATAGAACCAGAAAGGATTTGGAAGGTGGGCGAGGAACTTAAAAATTATGGAATCTTAAAACTAATATATACAATAGATTTACAAAATCTATACAAAATATAAACAACTATCTTATATCTTTACGCCTCCATGCGTAGATTGTTGTACTATTAGGATGACTTTACGCTTGTCATCTTCCCTCGATAAACTAATTTTATTAATTATCTGCGTGTACAAATCGTATTTTTTACTCCGGATACATACACCGGCAAGTACTCCATACCAAATAAAGAATTAGATGCTCGGTGACTGTTAACATCCACTTCCCTCGTGTACACCCCAGACACATCCCTGGTGGTGATATCATAGCCTTTTATAAATAAAGAGCAATGTAATACTATTCTAAAATTTTTATTCTGACATTATACATAACAAAATTTGAAGAAATTTAATGCCAAGCATGGAGCCATTTAAACTTAATTTCAATACAAAGTTATACACAAAAGACAGTCCTTTCTTTATGTTTGTTTGGAGCGGTTTTAATTTTATCTAATTTTATTCGCAGCTTAAAATTCAAATCGACACCCAAGTCCTCTATCTCCTTTTCTAGCCAATAGTTTGATACATAGAGACCGTCTAGGTTTTCGAATTGTAAAATGTGCCGAAGTTTGCCTCTATATATATAAAGTCTTTGATTCCACCGACAACCAGATCCATTCCTTCGTGTAATTCTTGCAGCTTGTGACAATCTTTTAATCGTGGCTCTCCCACTATATCTTGCATACGTATCTTGTTAGCTTGATACACTTCTTCTTGTCGGTATTGGAGGAAATCCTTATTCTCCCACTCACTGTTGCATAGTTGCATGTCCACCACTTCGAAATATGTGGTTGTTATAGGTTGTAAGACCCTCGGTTTTAAATGATCCGAAAGGTTCTTTACTAGGCAAATATACAATGTTTAGCGGAACCCCTTTGCGTGTGGTGTACACCAAGGTTACGAAACCCGCATTCCTTAGATCGTCTATGTTATCTGACATTTCGATAAATACGTTTTTAGAATAACCTTTTAAAAAAAATACGGATTTAGTACCATCCTTTTCCGCAAGGACGCCTATATAACTAAAAGAGTCTTTTTTACTAACCACAAATGCATACAACTTGTAGAAACCAGATGTATCTAAGTCAATCCATCGGCACATAAAATAATCTTTTAATTCTTCCTCATTTTCTCTAATAAGATGTTCTTTGTCTAACACATCTTAGTATTGATCGCGTATTGTCGCAGTGTTTTCCATGTAGTCCAATTTTTGCCTTTTTGCATCCATTTCCTCTAATTCCAGTTGTCTTTTCCTTCCACTTACAGCGTGTGGTATGCATAATGGGGCAATTTCCTTTAGCGTAAACGGATAGAGTTTACTACCAATATTTACGCGTTGTCGTACTGGACGAATGTTAGGCGTATCTATCAACGCCAATTCCGAAATGACTATTTCTTTTGGAATTTTAGAATATGGTGTTGCAGATTGTGTAAAATATGTACTACCTGCTTTAATGTAGCACTTGTGTAAGATTTTTATTTTATCTTGGCTATCTTCCTCCTCTACTATCTCCAAATAATTTGCAGGTAAATAGTTAAAACTAAAAGCCGAAAGCACATACTTTGTCAATTTTTCCCTTTCCTATGGTTTTTCGAACTTAATTTGCAAGGCCGTCAATTTCTTTGTATTGCCATTCTTCCCAATACACGTATTGTAGCAGGTTATTATACACTAAACAAGCTATTTTGTAGCTTGTCCGATAGCTTACTCCACATTTTGGCAAGTGGTACCGAGTACATTGGCGCCTTTAGGAAGTATAACTTACTATCTTCCAATAAGGTTAAACAGTCTTTTTAAAGGTTTATACACCCGTTCCGCACTGACACAGCTTCCAATTGTACAGTTGTATATTGTCGCTTCCAATCGCGTAATACCATGTTCTTTGGCTAAAGTAGACGCAAACGTTTCCCTTAAACGTACATCTGGGCAACGTAAAAAATCTACTATATGATTTCCAAGTTGTTTATTAACGCCAGGACTTGTTATCTGACACACAAATTTGTTGTATATCTTAATTCTTGCATTGGTTGTTAGCCATGTTAAACAATCAATTCCCGCAGTTCTATCGTTGTCAACTATAATATTACACTTTTCTTCGTATTCTCCCTTATAGCAAAAGTTATGCTTTGTAGTTAAATAATTACACATCTCCATCTTGCTAAATATGCCAGCAAAATCTAGGGTTACATCCATGTCAAAAAGACGCTCATGTTTACCGTTCTGGCTACTGTCGAATACTAAATTGAATTCGAAAAAATTGTCCCCTTATGTATCCTACATAGTAGGGGCGTATATTGCCGAAGATAGCCGAATATGTCGGACACCACCATATCGCTTACATTCTCTGGTTTAGGAACAGTTTTGTTATCCGACCTAGGTCGGCAGGGATGCACATCGACATATGTCTGGATATATGTAGGATGCTAGGCTAGGGTTTAATTACCCCATAGGGTGAAATTGTCCCATAGGGTGAAATTGCCCCATAAGGTGAAATTGCCTCCGACCTAGGTTGAATGTGGACTTGTCAGGGGTTAGGTTAGCTAGCGTTGTTCGAGGTTAGGTTAGGTTAGTTGGACTTGTGTGGACTTAGGTTAGATAAAATGTAAAATTGATAGGTTAGGTCAGAACCGCCGCGCTGACCTAACCTATCAATTTTACTATCTAACCTAAATCCATGCGTGAGCCGTCCGTATAAATTCTGATACCCGTCGCGTCCCCATCGCCTTCTACAAACTCGATTCCTCTAATATCGGCCGGGTGTCCCAACTCCGATACAACAATCTTTTGTTCTACCTTCCTATTATCAAGATGAATATCTTCTATAATTTCGCGCCCTTTCCCTATATTTATCAATCTCCTATCTCTGATCTCCCTAACGACATATTCGATAGGAGGAAGAAAAAGACAACTGGAATTAGAGGAAATGGATGCAAAAAGGCGAAAGTTGAACTACATGGAAAACACTGCGACAATACGCAAACAATACAAAGATGTGCTAGACAAAGCACATCTTATTAGAGAAAATGAGGAAGAATTAAAAGATTATTTTATGTGCCGATGGATTGACTTAGATGCATCCGGGTTCTACAAGCTGTATGTATTTGTGGTTAGTAATAAAGACTCTTTTAGTTATGTAGGCGTCTTTGCGGAAAAGGATGGTACTAAATCCGTATACTTTTTAAAAGGTTATTCTAAAAACGTATTTATCAAATTGGCAGATAACATAGACGAACTAAGGAACGCGGGTTTCGTAACCTTGGCGTACACCACACGCAAAGGGGTTCCGCTAAACATTGTATATTTGCCTAGTAAAGAACCTTTCGGATCATTTAAAACCGAGGGTCTTACAACCTATAACAACCATATATTCCCAAAAATGGTGGATATGCAACTACACAACGGTGTGTGGGAGAAAAACGATTTCCTCCAATACCGACAAGAAGAAGTCGATCAAGCTAACAAGATACGTATGCGAGATATAGTGGGAGAGCCGCGATTAAAAGATTGTCACAATGGATCTGGTTGTCGGTGGAATTAAAGACTTTATATATAGAGACAAACTTCGGTACATTTTACAATTCAAAAACCTAGACGGTCTCTATGTATCAAACTATTGGCTAAAAAAGAAGATAGAGGACTTGGATGTCGATTTAAATTTTAAGTTACGAAAAAAATTAAATAAAATTAAAACCACTCCAAACAAACATAAAGAAAGGACTGTTTTCTGTGTATAACTTGGTATTAAAATTAAGTTTAAATGACTTCATGCTTGGCATTCAATATTTTTAAATTTTGTTACGTATAATGTCAGAATAAAAATTTTAGAATAGTATTACATTGCTCTTTATTTATAAAAGGCTATGATGTCACCACGACCTTGGAAACGTAGCCGAAACTAGGTAACCGAAAGCATAGCGAAGTGGTGATTTTAACTATATGATGTTAAGAAAAAATTAAGAAGGTGGGAATACAAAGGTCGTGTGGTGAAAATTTTAGGGGTTAGGGTACCGATTTTTAGGGTAGGGGTGGTGTGAATAAAAGTGAAGCAAGAAGGAAATTCCCCAAGGAGAAAATTTCACCCCCACAAGGAGGAAATCCCTCTAAAATAAGACTTAGCAGATCCTCCTTATGGAAATTTACGTGTAAAAACCTAGGTCAGGTATGAATCGGGAGAATCGGTGATTCGGGAAGAATGTGGATCTGTTCCAAGACCATCCAATTTCCCTACTCACAACGAATGCCACCCCTACCTGCCCATCGTCCATTTGCCAACCATCTGTATAGATCCTGATCCCCGTCACGTTTTCATCGCCTTCAGCAAACTCGATTCCCTTGACATCACTAGGATACTCGAGTTCAGAAATAACAATATTCCTTTCAACCTTCCTACTGCCAAAACCAACACTTTCAACAACTTCCCGCCATTTCCCTATATCTACGAGTCTCCGATCTCTAATCTCCGCGACGACAAATTCGATTGGGAGAATCCTACTAATCACCAAGACCGCTTCGGTGGAAATGGTCCTGTACGCCCTCGCCGCCATGACCGTAGTTATGCGCTGAACACTTGTCAATTCTCGGACTTCCTTGACCTTACAACCCTCCGCCAAAACAGATGTCGCATACAGTATCGCCGGTTTTATTGCTCCGGTGCTGACTATCCTCAACGATTCGCCTTTGAATCCTCAGTTTATCTTCGCTACTGCCATCATTCTATTGGACATTTCGCTGCTCTTGCCTTTGACATATTGCATGTGCGCCTTCCAATTGAATTTGTTGTCTAATTTAATGCCGAGGTATGTAATGGTTTCCTTGAACGGGATATTTTCCCCTACTAACTCTAACCTCGAGGGGTGTTGTCCCGTTTTTGTTCCGAAAAGAATTTGATTACATTATAATGTGAATAAGGGCCGCTATACTTGCGGCCACGTCCCCAATGCTCCACCCGAAGGTACTACATTGGGTTTAAACGCGAAATTTAACGTGCTTCAAATGTAATCTAACTTCAAAATTAATCGATTCTACATAAAAATCCAACAAACTGAAACAAAACTAAAAATAGGGTTAGAATAAGGGTTTCCCTAGCGTTGACTTTGGAGTGTGTCCGCTCAATAAGACACAAGCAAAATGAAAGGGAGAGGGATCCGAAATACCGGATAGCAGCTGCCAGCTCTGCTTAACGGTACGCCCTGAAGGGACGTCTTAAAACTATCCAAATCTAGCTAGCTAATTTACAAAAAATGGATTCAAATTTTCTAACCATTCGCCAAATATTTTAATAGTGAATCCAACTATTTTGCCTACTCTATAAAATTACAAATTCGTGCTCCCTGATCTAAGTATTTTATTCTAAGTCAATCCTATATTCGTCCCTAACGTTTCCTATAGTTCCCTAACTTGACATATTATAATTACATTCTTCTTTCCTATAGATAGTGCGCCCAAAAAATAGGCGGCAGAACGTCAAACGAATTAAATCAAGCTACAAAACAATACATGCAGGCAATAATATAAATATTAAAATAAATACAATATAAATATATAAATAAACATAAATTAAATATATAAATAAATAAATATCTAAATACGCAAAAGCATGTAACAGTGCATAAATTATCAAAAGCATCACCCAAATTATCAGTTGCACTCGCATAAGCATTATGATGACTAGCGCCATTACACACAAAAACGTTCTCCTTAAGTTATTTCAAAATCTTATTAATACAAGTCAACGTTTATGCGAGTACAACGCTACCATTTTATTTCTACCGCGTAAATAAATTCCTCCAGCATCCGAAGATCTAGTCGTCTTCTTACGTCTATTGATATCTTGCTGCTAAGGGGAGATGGATATGCACTGTTAAAGTTTTGGTGGGTATGCACTAAACGTTCTGGGGTGTTCAAAATCACTATCACTTTAAAAGTCCGGGGGTGGGAGTGCGCGGTTCCACTCTATTTTATTTCTTTATTTATTTCACTGATTTAAATTAATGAGGGTTTTCTGATTTAGTTTGTTATTATTTATTTATGGTTTGATTTATTCCCGATACTCCGCGCGTTTAAGGAGAGAGTGATTGTTTTAGTGGTGTGGGGGGTTCGTCATGCATAATAGATTTTTGGTTAAAGATTTTTGCTTTCGTTTTTGCTTTTAATTTTTTTTTAATTTTGCTTTTTTTTTGTTTTTATTTTTTTTATTTGACAGGTTTTAAATCGTGCTCTATATCGTTCCAAGTCAAATCCTAGTTTCCAATCCTCCCTCCGCCCACCCCCTTAGCCCCAAATTTACGCGTGGTTATCACCGTCCAATCTCGCGACGCTTCCCGCAAATTCTTTAAAGACTGTCCAGAACGCCTTCTGGTTAGCCACTTCCCCGACTTCCTCTAGGCTCTTTGGCCATGCTAGCCCTACTATAGCTAACTTCCCATTAGCCAAACCTCGATTTGCCACCTCAAGCGGGCAGTCGAAGGGCACGTGCTCTGCGCTTTCTGCGCTCTCACCGCATTCCCAGCGGTCGTTGTCGGTTAAACCGAGTCTTTGCAAATACGCCTTCAAGGTACCATGCCCTGTTATTAGCTGCACCATTTTATGGTCGAGCTTCACCTCGATCCTATGTCTAGCTACTATACCCGGTATGAATTTATGTGTCAGCCTGCCTGTGACGGCGTTGTTCCACCTTTCTTCCCATTGTCGTACTGATCTTTCCCGCAGCTTTCTATTAATCAGAGACCTTGGTATCGACGATTACGATATCCGGAAGCCGCCCGTCGCGGCCTCTTTAGCTAATTCATTAGCCCTATCATTTCCTACGTTACCATCGTGCGATTTAACCCAGCAGAACTTTAGTCGAAACCGGAGCGCCGTATGTGCTACCCTTCAGACGTCTGCTTGAAGGTCTATCGAGGTTTTCATATTTGTTAGGGCCGTCAGCGCTGATTTACTATCGCTGATGATGTAAAACACGTTTCTACCTGTGTGATTTATCACATAATCGATAGCTTCCTGTATAGCATCCAATTCGCACTGGAAGATATTGTTCGCGAGTTTGGTCTGAAACCGAAACACTTCCCTTTGCTCATTATATACGACAAACGCTGCGCCTACTTGCCCATCGTCCATACACGAACCGTCCATGTAAATACTGATCCCTACCGCGTCTACATCACCTTTGACAGATTCGATACCTCTAACATCGGCGAGGTGCCCTAACTCTGACACGACGATTTTCCTCTCAACTTCTCTATTTGTAAAATTCATATTCTCTATAATTTCCTGTCTTTTTCCTGTATTACCTAATCTCCCATCTCTGATCTCCCTAACAACATATTCGATAGGGAGAGTCCTACTGATTACCAGGACCGCCTCCGTGGAGGTGGTCCTGTACGCCCTCGCCGCCTTGAGCGCGGTTATGCGTTGCACGCTTGTCAGCTGTCGAGTTTCCCTTATTTTACAACACTCCGCCCAAACGGATGCTGCGTACAGCATCGCCAGCCTATTGCTACGGCGTAAACTATCCGAAGAGATTCGCCCCTGAAACCCCAATTTATTTTCGCCACCGCCATCATTTTATTTGATATTTCGCTGTTCTTACTTTTTACGTACTGTACGTGCGCTTTCCAATTTAATTTATTGTCGATCTTGACACCGAGGTATGTGATAGCATCCTTAAACGGGATTTTCTCCCCTCCTAGCTCTAGCCTAGGGGGTCGCTGTCCAGGTTTCGTCCCGAAATAAAGCGCCTCTGATTTCAACGTGTTAAATTTTAACTTTGCTTGCTCCGACCATTCGTGTAACTTATTAAGCGCCTCGTTTGGTTTTGTGCGCATATCCATTAGTAATCGCGATCTGACAATTAAAAGTGTATCATCCGCAAACCCAACGATTGAGCATCTTGCGGGCAACCTCACCCTAAAAATGCTCTCATATAACAACTTCCAAAATGTGGAACCAGAGCATGATCCCTGCAGGTATCCCTTTTCCACCTCGCGCGACAAAATTTCACCCGGAATTTCAACCTGTATCAATCGCCTCGAGAAATAACTCTTGACCAAAGACATCAAGTTTCGCGGACATCCCCTACTTTCTAATTCGCAAACGATCAATGGCCACCAGGCAACATCAAATGCTCCTGAAATGTCCAAAGCAACAAGGACACAATGCTCCTTTGCATCTCTCGCCTGCTTAATTTCCGCGACAACGAACTCTAATGCGTCGATACTCGTCTTTCCCTCCATAAAACCGAACTGTCGATTATTAAAACTGCCGCTGTTTCGCAGTAAGTGCTCAACTTGCGTAGTGATAACGCGATCCAAAGCTTTTCCCAGCACCGATAGCAAGCTAATTGGACGATAGCTGCCCGGGTCTGACGCATCCACCTTTTTGGATTTGGGTATAAATTTCACGCTCTGGACATTTCAGCAACGGGGAAATACGCCCCATTCTAAACAAATATTAAATAACCCGGCAAAGACACAGGGGGCTAACAGGCACGCCTCCAGAGCTACGTGTGAAGTGATTCCGTCATGCCCCGGTACCTTCTTAGGGTTCATCCTTCTAAGAGTCCTGACGACCTCGTGAACTAGAGTTGCCTTATCGGCACCTGTTCCTTGCGCCTCTGTAGCTCTCCAAAGTACTAAATTGTGCGACCCCTCATCCTTCTCGGGATTATCCGAAGGGAAGAATTTCTCTAATAAATATTGCGCCGTGGTTTTAAAACCTTCCGTATATTCACCATTTATCTTTCTTAAGTTACCGATCGCGATTTTCTGTTGTTTACCCCTTATTACGCGGTATGCGGTTCTCCAAGGTTCTTTCTCTGTGTTTCGCGTGCAGAATTCTTTGAATGTATTTGTTCGCGTTTCTTCTAATAATATCTTATATTCGCGGTAACTTTGATTGTATTCTATTCTCCGTTGTTCTCTTATATCTCCCGAGGTACGTTGATGACGGCGCCTTAGGTTACACGTTTCTGCCCGCTTGGTGGTTAGTTCCCGGGTCCACCAGGGTACGCTGCCTTTAAATGTTTTCTTTCGCGGCATGGAGTACGACGACACGTCTACCACCGCGTCGTTTAAATTTTTTGCGAGTGTTTCTATTTCGTCTGCCTTTCGGCAGTTAAATACTTCGTGTTCGAACGCAGGGATAGTTACGCCAAAATTTTTATTTAAACCGCTTCCAATTTGCTTTTTTATTATAGAACCGCGGAAATATAGTTAGCTGCTCGTTTGCGTTTCAACGTCCCATGTTATTGATTTATGGTCAGAGAGCGTTTCCTGGTCCAACCTTAATTTCCAATCACAAATGATCTCTAACATCTCGTGCGAGGCTGCAGTAATATCAATAAAACTGCTGCCTCTATGCCCCTCAATCGTAGGTGAATCATAAAATCTCATTCTGTTAAAAGATCAGCAACCTGCGATCCCCTATCGTCTTCTATCGGGCTACCCCATAGTGGCGACTTGGCATTAAGATCTCTCCCGATAATTAGCTTTTTATTCCTGCCAATTTTACGAAGAATTCCTTCAAATTGATTTACTAAGTCCTCTGTTTGAGGATTTTCCCGCCGGGAGTTGACCGGTGGAAGGTACGCGCTAAACACGTAAAACGTATTTAATCCGGTTTTTATTTTGGCCGTCGTTAGAAATTCGTTTGATAAATTATGTAATATAATTCCAGTACACGTCCCATTATTTATTATTATTCTGCTGCGCGGTCGTTCGCGTTTTAGACGGTAATTCCCCTCCAAAAACCTGTTATTTTGTGGCTATACAGGTGCGTTAGGCGAGCATTTTTCACAAAAATACACCCTCGTTCGGATGAGAGGTAAAATGGAAGTTCCGTGTGTGAGTGTTGTCACGCACGTTACAGATTCCTACCTTGTTGGGAACATCAAGGGTTCGGCAAAATTCCAAACTTTCTAGGTAAAAAAAACTCGCTTCCTGGTCAATGTAGTACCTTCGGGTGGAGCATTGGAAAATCACATATAAGGCTATACAGGTGCGGTTTCTATATGAGACCGATGTCGATTTTGTTTTCGTTCATTAATTTAACGAAATTATTTGTGACCTCTTTGCCCTTGCCTAAAGTAATTTGCGCACATTTAATTTTTGAGCTTCTCGGAATATCGTCTAACGGCCTAGGATCCATAGTCGATGTTCCTGGCGATGACTGCCTTCAAACGCTGTATCGTGGGGTACTGGCTGGATTTGGCGTCATTGACGCGTGTCGACCCTGACACTACCAACCCTAGCGTTCGACTTCGCACAGACCACACAACAAGAAACTGTCCGCTTACAGCTCTTGAACTCATGCCCCACTTAGGCGCAGTTACCGCAAAAGTGCACCCGCTCCTTACACTCCGCTGAGCTACGGTCGAACTCGTAACAACGATAACACTGAATCATCGAAAAATGATCATGAGCCCAGACTTTACGCCACACCAGATTGACGGCATCCGCCAAAAAAGACTGGTCAACGGACCTCTGGGTCCCCTGCCGCCGAACCGGAACTTCTCCTTGACGTCGTCCTCAAGCCTAAGCCCTATGAATCGGGGGTTCTGAACAACCAACCTCTTCACGAGCTCTTCTTTGGTCGTCTCCCTCTCTACCCCAGGAAGCACGATGTGCGGTCTCCTCTTTTCAATGGTCGTCGCCATGAGACCCTGACAAGCCCCGCCTACCGTCGACTGCAACCGCATGGCGTAGTCCCGACCAGCACAACAACAACGTCTCCCCTACGCGTCCGATGTGCTCCGACAACAACAAATCCATTCTTGGCCGGATCAACCTTCTTCTCTAACGTCACCATGACGTCTTCTTTGACCCCTGGGTTGGAGTCGACTCGAACCGCGACCGTCGACGCTGCCTTCTTGCTTACTGCGCCGGCGTACGATACCACCCCTGGGACCAAGCGACCTTTTGATTTTCCCTGCCCTACAACGACCTGCTCCGTGCGCGCTGCGGCGACTTCTACTTCCGTCACAGCCTTTTTCACCCCGCCCCGCACCAACCTAAGACACCTAACCATCCCTAAACGTTGATTCGCTACGTCTCGGAACTCGTCCGCGGCGTTGCGAATCACCTTCCTGTCGTCCACGGTGATCGTTGCCGAAGTTGCAGGGACCCGCTTGTGTATGAAACCGTGTGCCCGCCTCGCCCTGAACATCAGGAGGTCCAGCTCGTCTAGATCGTTAGCCGCAACGCTTCTGTTGCTGCTAGTCGAAACACGACGCTGACCTCTCGACGTTGAAGGCGACTCAGACCCGGCTCCACACACAAGGGGCGCCGGCCCCTCCGACTCCACTACCGCAGACCCAGGCCCCTCTGCGATGCGACTACCTCCCCGTCGGGCTGCGACACCAACTTCTCCACCACAACCACAAGCTCCTTTTCTCCGACGTTAGCGATTGACCCAACCTCCGACCGCTCGCTCCTGACAAACTCCGACCGATCTCCCCTCTTCTTCTTCGGTAACGGCTCCTCATCTTAGTGGACAACCATTCTGACAAATCGAAACGATAAGAAACAACAAGAAAAACAAAAACCCAGATCAAATACGACCTGACCGTTTCGACGTTAAATAAACTCAAAGTTAAAATGAACAACTAAAAGACAAAACAACAGCGAGTACAAAACAAAACGCTGCTCCAATAAATTACCTAGAATTAGAATGAACCGTAAACTCACCTGTATTATTTATTTAAATTTATTTATTTATTCAAATTTCAAACCGCCAAATTAAATTTGAAATTTATCAAAGATAAACTAAACACTAAAGGTCAAAATAACAACGAGGACAGAATAAAAACGAAACCTAATAAAAATATACCGGGAACAACACTATTTATTTATTTTAAATTTTTAAACCACCAAATCGAATTTAAATAAGCTAATTACTTCAAAATATCAAATTTATAAAATACTGCACTTTAAATTTAAATGTATAATTAAACAAATAAAGAACACGTGCTATCGGAATGCGGTTCCGGAAACGCACTTGCCTCTTGTATACTGGGTGCCTGGTACGAGTTTCAAGTGTTACACCATTAATTACACTAAAAACTCGACTTTAAGAACGTTTAAGTACGCGTGTACTTAAAATATGAAATATTTAGGTTTAAATTATTTCAAAATTTACGCTTTTTAAGCTATTTGTTTTATTCAAAAAGGCTCTAGATTTTGGTAGTTAATTTGTTATTTTATTACACGCACACTACAAAATTTTCCTGAATTTATTTGATGACTTTACGCGGTTTTTACACGATTTACGCGGTTTTTTCTGTAAATTTATTAAAAACGTCTTTTAAATTATTTTCGAAATTATTTTGAGGTGTTAGTTTATTAAATTTTTGGTTTATTAGCACAAAATTTAAGTTAGTTTATTTTTAAACGCGGATTTTAGTTTAAAATTCAAAGAAAACACGATTTATTTATTATTTAATAGATTAAGTTATTGTTTTTGATTTTATTTCGCTGACTTTTGTATTAAAATTAATGCCACACAATAAAAAAATTAAACACAATAAATAACAAAGCTTCAAATAATAAAATATAATAATAAACCCTATATAAAAACTTACTTGTTTGCAGCTGAAGCGAGAGCTCCGTAAAACACGTTTGCTCACTTCAAGCGCTAACTAGAAAGTTAAGAATTTGATTACATTATAATTTAATTAAGGGCCGCTATGCTTGCGGCCACGTCCCCAATGCTCCACCCGAAGGTACTACATTGGGTTTAAACGCGAAAATATGAAGGTGCTCCTAATTATTCTAACTTCAAAATTAACACATCCTAAATAAAAATCTAACAACTGAAACAAAAACTAAAAATAGGGTTTCATTAATGGTATCCCTGGCGTTGATTTGGAGTGTGCACGATCAACAAGACACACGCGAAAGTAAAAGGGGAGGGAAGAGTAATACCGGGTAGCAGTCGCTAGCTCCGCTTACCGGTGCGACCTGAAGGGTCGACTTAAAACTATTTAAATCTGGCTAGCTAATTTAAAATGGATTCAAATCTTCTAAGAATGCGCTAAATTTATTAATAGTGAATCCAGCTATTTTACCTGCTCTATAAATTTACAAATTCGTCTTCACTGGTCTAAGTAATTTGGTAGCCTAAGTCCGCCCCTAGCTTTCCCTATCATTCCCTAACTTATTTATATTGTAATTACAATCTTCTCAAACAATCTTCCTTCCTATATATAAGCTGCCACCAAAAATGACGGCAGAACGTCAAACAAATAATATCAAGCAACAAACAATAAAAGCAGGCAAACATATAAATATTAAAACAAATATAAATATTTATGTAAATATATAAATAAACATTAAGCGTTGAGCAGTGCATAAAATTGTAAAAAGCATAACCCAAATTATCAGGTGAACTCGCATAAGAATTATACCGGCTAGTTCCATTACGCACAAAATGTGCTCGTTAAATTATTTCAAATCTACTAATTATCATAAATCAATGCTTATGCGAGCACAACCGCCAAATTTTATTCTTACCTCGTTAATATATTTCTCCAGCATCGGAAGATCTGGTCGTCTGCATACCTTTAAACTTACTGCTAGGGGAAAATGGATGCACTGCTAAAGTTCTGGTGGGTATGCACTAATTGTCCTTAGGGGGGGTTGTGTCACATTCACTATCACTCACTATCACTTCACTTTTAAGTCCTGGAGGGATGCGCAGTTTCACTCTATTTTATTTATTATTTTATTTTTATCTTTATTTCGCTGATTTAATTTAATGAGGTTTTTGATTAATATATTCTTATTTATTTATTTGCCCGGATTAAGTTTTAAGTTTTTTGATTTATTCCCGATTTCCGCGCGTATAAGGTTATATAGTGGTTATAGTGATTGTATTAGTGGTGCGGGGGTTGTCGTGCATATGGACTTTTATAAATATTGTTCGGTTAACTCGCGTATAAATCCGGTATATTAGTCGGATCGGTATTAATAGTTTAGTTCGCAAATAATTCCGATATATATTAGTGATAATGTATTCCCACTCTTTTGTTATTTTTAAAATCAAGAGTTACTTTCCATACTTGGTGGAAGCAACATGTAAAATATATTATTGACGGGTTAAATGTGTGTACCGTCTTTTTATTGTATGTAACCTATGTAGTGGTTACTGTGTGATTTGGAGTCAGTGTATTTTGGTTTATAGCTGTATATTAAAGAACAGGCAATTCACGTTCGCTGTCCATGTGTCCACAAAACGAGCGCTCGTATATGCAGTCTACTGGAAGGACAAAGGTGAGTGTTTGTTTTCTTTATTATATAGAAACCAATTGTTTGCATTGTCTCCAACTCTGAATATTTCATTTTATTTAATTGTTAAAAATCCTATGTAATTACAGTCCTACTTAAAATTTTCTATATCGTGGAAAATGTATAAAACCCGTACAAATATTATGATTTTTTTTTGTTTTTTTAGTTTTTATTTTATATTTTTTTTTACTTTTTTTTTTAATTATTTAAATACAGGTTTTGTTTACCAAACTCATATCATTTATCGCCAGGTCAAAATTTAAAATTTCCAATCCTCCCCCCAACCGCCTTCCGTTTTACGCGCGGTTATCGCCGTCTAATCTCGCGACCCTTCCCGCGAACTCTTTCTAGGATGTCCAGAACGCCTTCTGGTTAGCCACTACCCCAACTTCCTTTAGGCTCTTTGGCCATGCCAGACCTAGGATAGCTAATTTGCTATCAGCTAACCCTCGATTTGCCGCTTCAAGCGGGCAGTCGAAGAGCAAGAATTTGATTACATTATAATTTGAATAAGGGCCGCTATACTTGCGGCCACGTCCCCACTGCTCCACCCGGAGGTACTACATTGGGTTTAAACGCGAAAAATAATCGTGCTTCTAATTTATTCTAACTTCATAGTTGATCCACCCTAAATAAAAACTAGATAAAAATCTAACAAACCAAAAAATCTAACAAACCTAAAAATCTAACAAAACTAACGAACTCTAACAATCTAACAAACCTAAAAATCTGACAAACTGAAACAAAAACTAAAAACAAAAACTAAAAACAGGGTTGTAAATAATGGTATCCCTAGCGTTGACTTTCGAGTGTACCCGATCAACAAGACACAAGCAAAAATGAGAAGGGGAGGGATCCGTAATACCGGATAGCAGACGCCGGCTCTGCTTACCAGTGCGACCTGAAGGGTCGTCTTAAAACTATCCAAATCTAGCTAACTAATTTAAATCCATCCCTAGCTTTCCCTATCATTCCCTAACTGATTTATATTATGATTACAATCTTCACAACTCTACTTTTCCTTCCCAAATATATACTGCAACCAAAATGGCGACAGAACGTCAAACAAAACAAATGCCACGAAATATTACAATACATGCTAATAAATATAAAGTGTAAATATAAAATATAAATAAATATAATCATATAAATATATAAATAAATGTTTAATAAGCGTTAAGCATATAGCAGTGCACAAAATAGCAAAAGCATCACCCTATTTATCAGGTGCACTCGCACAAGCATTATGTCGGCTAGCGCCATTACGCATAAAACGTGCTTGATCAATTATTTCAAAAACTACTAATTAATGTAAATCAATGCTTGTGCGAGTACAGCCGCCACAATTTAAGTCTTACCTCTATAATAAAATTCTCCAGCATCCGAAGATCTGGTCGTCTGCCTACATCTAACTGTAACTTACTTCTAAGGGTAAGATGGGGTGCACTGCTAAAGTCCTGGTGGGTATGCACTAAATGTTCTTGGGGAGGGGGGATCACAGTCACTATCACTATCACTTCACTTTCAAGTCCTGGGGGGATGCGCGGTTTCACTCTATTTTATTACCTTTGTTTATTATATTGATTTAATTTAATGAGGGTTTCTGATTTATTTGTTATTGTTTATTTGGTATTATTTATTCCCGATTTTCCGCACATAATTATGAAGATAGGTAGTGATTGTATTAATGGAGTGGGGGTTTCTCGTGCATATTGGACATTTGGGTATAATTATCATGTTTTTTTTTTTTTATTATTAATATCAGGTTTTGGTTTTATCTATACTCGTATCCTTACTCACGCCAAGTCAATTTAAAATTTTTACAATCCTCCCACCAACCCCACCGAATTTTACACGCGGTTGTCATTGTCTAATCTCGCGACCCTTCCCGCGAATTCTTTTAAGGCTGTCCAGAACGCCTTCTGGTTAACCACTTCCCCGACTTCCTGTAGGCTCTTTGGCCATGCCAGAGCTAGGATAGCTAGTTTGCTATCAGCCAACCCCCGATTTCCCGCCTCAAGCGGGCAGTCGAAGAGCACATGCTCTGCGCTTTCCGCGCCCTCACCGCATTCGCAGCGGTCGCTGTTGGTTAGACTAAACCTTTGTAAATACGCCTTCAGGGCGCCGTGCCCTGTTATCAACTGCACCATTTTGTGATCGAGCTTAACCTCGATCCTACCTCTAGCTTCTATGCTCGGTATGAATTTGTGGGTCAACCTGCCCGTGGCAGCGTTGTTCCACCTCTCTTCCCATTGTCGAATTGATTTTTCGCGCAGCTTTCTTTTAATTAAAGACCTCGGTATCGACGATGTGATATCCGAAAGTCGCCCGTCGCGGCCTCTTTAGCTAATTCGTCAGCCCTATCATTTCCTAC
Organism: Platerodrilus igneus; assembly: GCA_036346225.1. Classification (NCBI taxonomy): domain Eukaryota; kingdom Metazoa; phylum Arthropoda; class Insecta; order Coleoptera; family Lycidae; genus Platerodrilus; species Platerodrilus igneus. The sequence continues at coordinate 2,414,940 of JARFIW010000802.1, forward strand.
GTTGCCATCGTGCGATCTAACCCAACAGAACTTTAAACGTCGAAACTCGAGCGCTGTATGCGTTATTTTCCAGACGTCCGCCTGGAGGTCTGTCGAGGTGTTCATGTTAGTTAATGTCGTCAGCGCTGATTTACTGTCGCTGATTATATAATAATCGTCTCTGCCCGTGTGATTTATTACGTAACCGATAGCCTCTCGTATGGCTACCAATTCGCACTGGAAGATAGTGCTCCAGTTGGCGAGTTTGGTTTGAAACCGGAACACCTCCCTATCCTGTTTAAACACGACAAACACCGCGCCTGCTTGTCCGTCATCCATGCTTGAACCGTCCGTGTAAATTCTAATACCCGTTGCGTCCTGATCACCTTCGACAAACTCGATTCCTCTAATATCGGCCGGGTGCCCCAACTCTGATACCACGATCTTTCTTGCAACGTCCCTATTACCTAGATTAATATCTTCGATAATTTCGCGCCCTTTCCCTATATCTATAAGTCTCCTATCTCTAATCTCCCTAACGACATATTCGATAGGGAGAGTCCTACTGATCACCAGGACAGCCTCCGTGGAGGTGGTCCTGTATGCCCTCGCCGCCTTTACCGCGGTTATACGTTGCACGCTCGTTAATTGACGCTTCTCCCGGACTTTACAACCTTCCGCCCATACGGATGCTGCGTACAGCATTGCCGGTTCAATTGCTCCGGCATAGACGGTCCTCAGCGATTCGTCTCGGAAACCCCAGTTTATTTTCGCCGCCGCCATCATTCTATTTGATATTTCTCCGCCCTTACTTTTTACATACTGTACGTGCGCTTTCCAATTTAATTTATCGTCTATTTTAACGCCGAGGTACGTGATGGCTTCTTTGAACGGGATTTGCTCCCCTCCTAGCTCTAGTCTGGGGGGTCGCTGTCCCGATTTCGTCCCGAAATAAAACGCCTCCGATTTAGATGTATTAAATTGTAATTTTACTTTCCGCGACCATTCGTACAATTTATTTAGCGCCTCGTTTGGTTTGGTTCGCATGTCCATTAATAATCGCGATCTAATAATTAAAAGCGTGTCATCCGCAAATCCAACGATTGAGCATCCTGCAGGCAACTTGACCCTAAAAATGCTTTCGTACAACAACTTCCAAAATGTGGGACCAGAGCATGGCCCCTGCGGGCATCCTCTTTCCACCTGGCGCGACAAAACTTTACCCGGAATTTCGACCTGTGCCAGTCGCCCCGAGAAATAACTCTTGATTAAAGACATCAAGTTCCGCGGACAACCTCTACGTTTTAACTCGCATACGATTAATGGCCACCAGGCAGCATCAAATGCTCCTGAAATATCCAAAGCAACAACAACGCAGTGCTCTTTGGCATCTCTTGCCTGTTTAATTTTCCCGACAACAAACTCCAACGCGTCGATAGTCGACTTACCCTCCATAAAACCGAACTGTCGTTTATTAAAACCGCCGCTGTCTCGCACTAAGTGTTCAACTCGCGTAGTCATGACGCGATCTAAAGCTTTCCCCAGCACCGGTAGCAAGCTAATTGGACGATAGCTGCCCGGGTCTGACGCATCCGCCTTTTTGGGTTTCGGGATAAATTTCACGTTCTGGATTTTCCAGCAACGCGGAAATACGCCCCTCTCTAAACAAAAATTAAACAACCCGGCAAAGACACACGGGGCTAACAGGCACGCCTCCAGAGCTGCGTCTGAGGCGATACCGTCATGCCCCGGCGCCTTCTTAGGGTTCATCCTCCTAAGAGCCCTGACAACCTCGTGAACAAGGATTGCCTTATCGACACCTGTTCCTTTCGCATCTGCGACGCTTCATCCTCTTCGGGTTTATCCGAAGGGAAGAATTTTTCTAATAAATATTCCGCCGTGGTTTTAAAACCGTGTATTCCCCATTTGTTTTCTTTATACTACCGAGCGCTATTTTTTGTTGCTTTCCTCTAATTACGCGGTATGCGGTTTCCCAAGGTTCTTTTTCTGAGTTTCGCGTGAAAAATTCTTTAAACTTATTCGTTCGCGTTTCTTCTCTTAATATTTTATATTCGCGGTTACTTTGATTATATTCGAGCCGCCGTTGTTCTCTTATATCTCCCGAGGCGCGTTGATAGCGGCGCCTTAGGTTACGCGTTTCTGCCCGCTTAGTGGTTAGTTCTCGTGTCCACCAGGGTACACTATCTTTAAATGTTTTCTTTCGCGGCATCGAGTACGACGACGCGTCTACCACCGCATCGTTTAATTTTCTTGCGAGTATTTTTATTTCGTCTGCCTCTCGGCAGTTAAATAGCTCGTTTTCGAGCGCAGGGATACTTTCGCCAAATTTTTCTTTAAACCGCTCCCAGTTTGGTTTTTTATTGCAGAACCGCGGAAATATAGTTAATTGCTCGTTTATGCTTGCCTTAGCTTCAACCTCCCATGTTATTAGTTTATGCTCCGAGAGCGTTTCCTTGTCCGACCTTAATTCCCAATTACAAATGATTCCTAGCATCTCGTGCGAGGCTGCAGTAATATCTATAAAACTGCTGCCTCTATGCCCCTCGAACGTAGGTGGATCATTAGTGTTTATCACACTAAGATCCCACTCGGTTAAAAGATCAACAACCTGCGAGCCCCTATCGTCTTCGATACGGCTACCCCATAGTGACGATTTAGCATTAAAATCTCCCCCGATGATTAATTTTTTATTCCTACCGATTTTGCGCAAAATGTTTTCAACTTGGTTTACTAAGTCCTCGGTTTGAGGATTTTCCCGCCGGGAATCGACCGGCGGAAGATACGCACTGATTACGTAAAATGTATTTAGCCCTGATTTAATTTCGACCGTGGTTAAAAATTCGCTGGATAAATTATTTAAAATTATTCCGGCGCACGTACCGTTATTTATTATTATCCCGCTACGCGGTCGTTCGCTGTTTGCGTTTAAAACGGTAACCCCCTTCCCAAAACCTGTTATTTTGTGGCTGTACAGGTGCGGTTCCTGTATAAGCCTGATGTCGATATTATTTTTGCTGAATAACTTTACGAAGTTATTTGTAGCCCCTTTTCCTTTCCCGAGATTTAATTGCGCGAATTTTATCTTCTTGCTTCTTTTAAATCTATCTTTTTCTTCACGGTCCATAATCGATGTTCCGTGTGATTGCGTTCTTCAATCTCAGCATCGTGGGGCATCTACTCGACTTGGCGTCGTGGCGCGTATCGACCTTCGCGCCACCGCCAGTTCTGTCGTTTGCCCTAGCGCAAACCACACAGCAGGACTGCCCTCCGGCAATTCTTAAACTCGTGTCCGACTTCGGCACAGTTACCGCACCACTGTACCTTCTCCCTGCATTCCATCGATCGATGGCCGTACTCGTAGCACCGGTAACACTGGGTCATCGAGAAGTGGTCCCGGGCCCAGACTCTTCGCCACCTAAGGTTAATAGCGTCAGCTAATATACGTCTCCGAAGTGTGGGGGTCACTTCGAAGACTACGTTGACGAAGGGATCCCTAGGGCCCTTTCTGCCAAACCTAAACTTCTCTCTTAGGTGGTCTTCGATTTTCAAATCGCCGAAGCGGGGATTCTGGCACGCGATTAACCGCACAGAATTTGATTACATTACATGTGATTTTTCCAATGCTCCACCCGAAGGTACTACATTGGCCAGGAAGCGAGTTTTTTTTACCTGGAAAATTTTGAATTTTGCCGAACCTTTGCTGTTCCAAGCAAGGTAGGAATCTTTAACGTGCGTGACAACACTCACACACGAGACCTCCATTTGACCTCTCATCCGAATGAGGGTGTATTTTTGGTGAAAAATGCTCGCCTAACATTTTTCAAGCGGACCGTGTCGGGATTCGAACCCGGGACCTAGGGCGTAGTAGTCACACACATACCACTACGCCACGGAGCCGCCTAGAATAGAATTTGATTACAGCAAGATGGTGCGCTCCCTATTATGCAGGACCAGTACGAGAATATGTCGACCAAATATTTTCTAATGGGTGGATTGATATACGGGGACTTGGTGAATGTCCGGCAAAATCGCCAGATTTAACCAATATTTCCTCTGAAGTTATTTAAAATTTATTTTAATACACCTAAAAACGTTGATGAGTTATAAAAAAGAATTTGAAAAAAAAGTACATTCAATCACCCCGGAAATAGCATACAAGGTTATACCACTAGAAATGTTTTGAGTATTTATATTAATACTCCCTGTATGTTTGTTGTGGTTTGTTTAGTATTCTTCTTAATCTTCTTTGGGTATTAAACCACTCATAGTTTTTTAAAATTATCTTTATTAACGTTTCGATCCATAACCTAGGATCGTTTTCAAAATAATAAAAACTTCAAGTTTGACATTTATGACATAAATTGAAGGTGACTTTGATTTATTGATGTTTGAAATATTTGGTTTGAGTACACTAAGCAAAAATTTTTAAAATTTAAATGAATAATTGCCTTCAATTTGTGTTACGGCCTGGGACCGACTTTTAGGTAGCCAATACGCTTAACGTGAAATCAGCTGATTAATTTTATTGTAAAAATTCAATAACTTGGGAATTGGAAAACATTTTTTAACATGTTTCTATTTATACAATTTAGAGGATGGTTATTAAAGAAGTCTGCATTTGCATTATTAAAAGACTTAAGTAGTCGTTTTTATATTTATTTTGAAGGAAATCATTATGATTTAGGCTACCTCTTTGGTAGATTTTAACATTGTTCTGAGGTAACCTTATGGTGGGTTTACACTTGTCAGATACCAATGTTGTTCTATGAAGGTTGTATATGGATCTGAGGCGACCCTATGGCGGGTTTACACTTGTCAGATACCAATACTGTTTAACGGAGATTGTATATGGTTGTGAGGTAACCTTATTGCGGGTTTACACTTGTCAGATACCAATGCTGTTTTACAGGGGTTGTTAATATGCTTCATCATCATCTTCATTGGATCTTCATCTCAAAACTGGTTGGACACGTACCTGCACTTATTTATATTCTGAGCTAGCTTCCCTTCTATTGTTTTCTAATTTTATGTTTTATTTCACCGAGATTCAGTGAAGGGGGTTAAGCAACCTGTGGCTACCAAGATCCGCCAACACTTAGATATTTGCCGAAATAATGGTTTTCTAGTTAATATGCTTATTGTTATGTAATTAGTTATTGTATGTATAAATAGAAATCATGTATGTAGGCTGTAACACAAATTGAAGGCAATTATTCATTTAAACTTTAAAAATTTTGCTTAGTGTACTCAAACCAAATATTTTGAACATCAATAAATCAAAGTCACCTTCAATTTATGTCATAAATGTCAAACTTGAAGTTTTTATTATTTTGAAAACGATCCTAGGTCATGGATCGAAACGTTAATAAAGATAATTTTAAAAACTATGAGTGGTTTAATACCCAAAGAAGATTAAAAAAAATTTATATTAATAATCCTTTTAATCTATAGCCGACCTGTTGTCAATTATTTATGAATGTAAATATAGCAAGTTGGACCTGGTTAAGCATTGACAATAACATGAAACGCCAAAAATAAAAATCGAAATCCAAATCTAAATATATCACTAATTCTACACTAAGATACCTCCAAAAAAATATTGATGGACTAGTACGGTAATATTGAAGAAAAATCGTTTATGAACAAAATAGTTGACGATACTTTTGAATCACAATTACTAACACATTTCAGCCTCTTTGAATAGAAAATAAAGTTGAGCTATGATATTTACAACTTTGTATTTGGTTGCTGTTTTGTAAATGTTGATTCAACAAAGAAACTCATAAAAATCTGCGAGAAAAAGTTATATCTTGCTAAATTCGCATTAAATATCATTAAATTCTGCAAAGATTATCAAGTTCAAGGTGCTCATTAAAAATTTAAATTGTATTTAGCTTTTCTTATGTCTGTCTAGATGACAATATTCTTAGACGCACAGAAGTGATTCCTAAACGGCAATCATAATGTTATAACCTTCTTATGAAGGAATGTATGCATATTACTTTCATCTTTTAATTCACCCGATAAAATTTATTTAATTTGTTTAATCTTTTAAAAACATCGAGAAAAGCAGAAATTGCTTTTTGAATTTCCACGCACACGTAATCTCGCTCTAACCTAAACTTGGCGCACAATAAATACGTAAAACAACAGGAAATGAAATAATATCGGAAAGTGGAAAAAATAAAGGAGAATTCGTTATCTGGAGTAAACAAATCTAGCAGAGTGAGGTTATAAGACAAACTTTGTTATTTTATCTTATCAATTTAATGTGACTTACTTACGCGAAATGTTTAAACGAAACCGCTTGCAATCAACACTTCCATCACCTCGTAGAGTGCTAATTCGAACTACAATACCTGCTGATTATCAAATTGTTAATAAAATATGTAATTGTTATTTGCAAATTAGCACCTCAAGACGCTCTATTTAAAACGTGTGTGACGTACGATGTAAAAATTATTTAGTTCGGGCAGTGGCAGAATCGGCTACGGATGCGACAGGCATGGATTCGCCAATTGATAAGGATGATACGCGATTTTTGATTTTGCAAAATCAACTCACACCTAAGATTCTCGTAAATGGGGAATATTCTCCGTCTATGTACTTTCCTCCTAAGTCGCCTGGGAACATAACTCCAAGGTTTGTTTTTATTTTAGTTTTTGCTTTTAGATTAATTCTTTAATTTTAACTAAAATATATGCTTATTAGTTTTTACGTCTTATAAATCCGATAGATTCCGGAATTAAGAATATATCTTTGTTTCTGCTGCTAAATATAAATGCCAGAAAAGGTCAGAGTTATAAAAGATGCCCTCTGTAATAAATGTTAATCGCATAAACATGCATCTTATCTTATTTTTTGTCTTTTATTGTTACATTATGTACAAGACGCAAGACGGATACAAATGAATGCTAGTAAGGGAATTTAAATAAAACTATTGGATTTTACATATATTTGTTTTATATTTTTTAATATTGTTTTTGCTAAACGCGAATTAATATTTATTCTGACGGTTAAGTTTAAGAATAACAAACCGAGAAGGGTTAATTGAGAACTAAAATATATGCACAAAGCTTTTAGTCTAAAGATTCGGAGTTTGAGTCCCATATGGAAAAGTGTAAAGTGGCATTTTGTACAAATTGTAGAGAATTAGCTTCCAATTAACTTTAAAATAGTTTACACCTTGAAATGTATTCCCACTAAATAAATAATTTTACAAAACAAACATATCATGAATATTGTAAGTTCGACTGAATATACAGAGAGCACCTTGCGTTAGGAATGCTGAACGCGAAGTCGTTCTCGGTAATGAAGCGGACTACTGCTACCGCGTTTCTTTAATTTAAAACAAATAATAACAAGAGTCTTTATTACTCACTGTTCATAAGTCTAATTAACAGTATATGCCTTATTTATAGATGTTTTCAGTCCAATTAACAATGAAACACTACCACACTAATAAATTTACAAGCACTAATATCTCCTTAAACTAAATTCTTAACCATAGGTCTATTAACAACACTAACACAACTATTTGTTTATACACTTCTATTTATTTATGTATACTACAAGCTGCATGTACATTAGACACAGCATATAACATTTATGTATACTCTTGGACTTCCAAAAGCTCAACTACTTTTACTTTACAACGATATAATTTATATTAGACATTCTAGTATAGACTAACTTCTTACATACATAAGCGGTCTTATATATATATATATATATATATATATATATATATCTTATACTCCCCCCCCCCGCTTTCGTTTTTTTTTTTTTTAAATTTATATGATATGAAATATTTATTTTATGTTACGTGCTTTATCTACGTTTGGTTGGTTTATAAAACAAAACTGTGTTAATATGCCTCGACTATTTGAAAACTCGTCTTCCCAGGGTATCCACCTACTTACCGTGGGTTCAGTGGTAAGTAGATGTGCAATGCACCAACCAAACAGCACTACCTTTATTTTTGTACCTATAATCTTTTACACTTGTATATGCCAAATTTTTATATAAGATCCACGTGGCCTTGTGCCAAATTAATTAATATTACCAATTTATGACTTTGACGTTCAAAACACACAGTACTCACCTATTTTACACTTCGCCGTCGGCCTCTATGAAAACTGGCTCAAAATCTCACTCGCCGTATGCGTCTTTACAATGCGTGGCACTATCACTATGAAAGATCTGCTGTCCAGACTCCAGGTTTCTTTTAATGAATTTTGATATCCCCAAATCTAAAATAAATATGACCAAATTTAGAATTTTGACTATCTTTTAATGTTACTTTCCCTGCGCTAATTTTCCTGATGTTGAATCTTCTTTACTCGTATTAATCCTCCTGCTACTCCAATGCTTTCCTTTTCCAAATTCCGCTCGTTCCAAATTCAATGCTTTCCTCTTAAGTCCACTCTTTCCAATTCACTGCCATCCTCTAATTACCATTCAATACCATTCTATCCATAATACCATATCCAAATCTATTCCATTAATATCGCCTTCAGTTTCATAAATCCCATTCAATGCCTTTCTGCCTTTATCAATCTCGTTCCAATATCCAACTATTTATTCCGCCTTTTCCACTGTTACTCTAATCCACTCTTACACTTTTCACTTCGTCGTTCCTATTAATTATTATTACTCTCGCTTATCCGTACTCTTCTTTATATATCAATCAAAACCCTTAAACTTTCAAATTCATTTATTAATTCTTTATAATGTTCAAAATTTAGCGCAGTTTACAAAAATACGTCTTACTACCAAAATATTTATAAATCGACTTCTTGTTTATCTTTTCCTAGGTGATTATTACAATTAAAATATGCCTCCTCTTTAATACATTTTATACAAATTCCATCCAATAAAATCGTCCCAACAAGTTCGTGTCACTAATACCTTATAATCTTTCTTTTACACTTTCCTTTTTCATATATAAATGTTCAATCATTGGTCCCTAATATCGCACAACCCTTCAATCATATTTGACAATACTTTTACTTATAATTTTGATATTACATGTTTGTCCAAAGGTTGATTCTACTAAAATAAATGCCGAAATGTTACACGTATAAACCTGGATCTGTGTGGTTAATAGTGTACTTCTACAGACGCATCCGGTTTCTCGATTAGCAAATGTACATTCTATGGCTCATTAATATACAACTCAGTGTAAATCCTTGAATACTGTGCTTTATCACGTCATCAAGTCATTGTTTTTTACGTCTTGGCACTTATACTTTGACTATTATACTCCAAATACTTTAACATTTGTAAAGTACGGCAAAACATGAAATTTTCAGTTACGGGATCTGATATTTGGCTTTCTTTATTTGGCATACACTACCTTCAACAAAATAACCTTTAGAACCTTTTAGGCCTTCCTAACACTTCATTATATATATACCCTGAATTAAAGATATGACATCCTCCAGTAATTACTAGAAGAATTCTCGAACCCTTGAGAATAAACAGTGCTTGCGGCGATTTGTGTGTTTGATGGGTTGCCTACTAGTAGCTCGCAACACTGCCCCCTCTTTAAAATCGTTACGTCTCGTAACTATAAATACATTTTGACGCCAATTCGATGACTGATGACGGTTTCGGCAACTATCTCCTCTGGTGCATCCACCACGTCGTTGGAAGTATCAGTCAACACTCTTTTCTTGGTTTTGGTAGGCAACCGTTTGATAACAACAGACAAAGACCTGGACGTTGGTTCCCTGGAAAACTACTTCTAGCATATTTCGGACTATCCTCCAATCTGAGCGATCCAGTCCACAGCTAGCTTGGGCACCGCTAGTCTCGTTACTCTATTTTCCATCATCTGCGCCTTAAAATTTAGCAAAGCCTCCCGTATATGTCCATAACCAGGTCTCTGCCATGAAGAATTTTTGGTGACCAGATAGTAAACATAACGATTTTTATCCTGAAGGACCAAAGCTTTTCCTACAGTTGGCTGCTGTTGTACTAATTCATCCACACATCCAAACTTTTTCTTGAAAACAATAGCTATCCTCTAGACATTTGCAGGTCCTGAGCTACGTAATGGGCAAGGGAATACTCTTCTGGTGCTCAAAACAGATCTTGCTGTTTTTCAAAAACAACGCCAAATCTCGCCTTAGCGGAACCACCAAACGCCGCTATAAAGCTTTCGAAATCTACATTTGGCTCATGATTAATAACTTGTCGAACACCATTATCATTATTCGAGTCTTCCTGGTTGTTGCCAGCGTAGGATGTTAAACGGTCAAAGTGTACCACTTTCGGTTTACCACGGGGATATCTTCTGATCCGGTACACTACATCATTAATCCTTTTCATCACTTCGTACGGGCCTTCCCATTATCTTTGTAATTTTGGCGACAACCCACGTTTTCTTTGTGGATTATACAACCACACCAAATCTCCAGGTTGATAACCACCTTCTTGTGCTCTCGTGTCATATTCTGAGTTCATTCGATCGTTTGCTGCCTGGATATTCTTTCGGACGTTTTTGTGAATTCTATTTGATCTTTCACGAAGCTTACTAACGTAATCTTCACCTTCGATCTCTTCTCCAGGTTTAAATCCAAACTGAAGATCACATGGTAGCCGCAATTCACGTCCTAGCATTACGCAAGCGGGCGAGTATCCTGTGCTGTCATGTACCGAAGATCGGTACGCCAGTAGGAACAAATGTAAACATTGGTCCCAGTCTCGTTGATGTTCAGAGACAACTTTGGCCAGGTACTTCCCTAACGTCCTGTTCATTTTTTCAACCATTCCATCCGATTGGGGATGAAGTGGCGTGGTTCTAGTCTTCCTGATTTCAAGATGCTTGCAGACGTTTTGAAACAACGCTGATTAGAAGTTCCGACCTTGATCGGAGTGTAATTCCAACGGAACTCCAAAACGACAAAACAACTCTTTCACTAATACATCTGCAGCCGTCTCGGCTTCTTGTTTAGGTATAGCATATGCCTCCGGCCATTTGGTAAAATAATCCATTGCAACCAAGATGTATTTATTTCCTTTCTCTGATTCAGGAAACAGACCAGCTATATCAATGGCTACCCTCTCAAAAGGAGTCCCCACGTTATACTGTCTCATTGGGGCTTTCCGTTTTGTGACCGGGCCATTTGCGGAGGCACACAATTCACATTTCCGGCACCACTCCTTCACATCTTCGTTGCAGTTCACCCAATAGAATCTTTCTCTTACTCTTTCGAGAGTTCTTTTCACGCCAAAGTGCCTCCAAAAATACCATCGTGCAAGTGCTGCAACACTTCCGGCACTCTGTTTCTCGGCACTATCACTTGAAGTCTCTCAGTGCCATCTTCACATTTCAGGCGTCGTTTCAAGATTCTATTTTCAATCATCAAAGAGTCCCACTGTGCTCAGTATGCCTTCAGGCTCTTACTTGAAATACTAATTTCTTCCCAAGCTGGTCGTTGTCCTCTATTTTTCCATTCAATAATATGTCCCAATTCGGCGTCATTCTCCTGGTCTTCTCGCATTCTTTCGGGTTGCCAAGTATCATCGGTCACCGTCATTCTATGGATGACACTTCTTTTCTCTTCCATCTTGGAGCAATACTTGCGGTCTACCGGAGAAGATCTCCTTGACAGAGCGTCTGTATTCCGATGGCTAGTTCCTACACGATGTTCTGTGCCAAAGTCATATTGCTGCTGCTCAACCGGTTTTTTTTGTTGAATACAGTGTCTCTGTATATGACCAATCTCACCGCAACTCCAGCATCGTAGACCCCATTTCTGCGATTGTTGTCTTTCATCCCGACACAGCCGACTGCTTGAAAAATGACAGGTGAGCATTTTTCACAAAAATTACGCCCTCGTTCGGATGAGAGGTTAAATCGAAGTCCCGTGTGCGAGTGTTGTCACGCACGTTAAAGATCCCTACCTTGCCTGGAACGGCAAGGGTTCGGCAAAATTCTAAAAATTTCCAGACAACAAAAAACTCGCCTCCTGGCCAATGTAGTACCTTCTCTTCTGGCGGAGCATTGAAAATATATATGCACGGTCATTGTCTTTCCAGCCTTTCCGCCTTTCGCTTTTCAAACACACGGTTGATTATTTCATCTATGTTGTTCTGCGCTTGACCAGGTTCCTCTAAGCCAGACCAAACTTTGTGACTCATCCTGTGTGATGTCTGCTTAACTGCTTCAAATTCAAGCGCATGAGCCAATGCGTCATCTAACATTTTTGGCCGTGCTAATCTTAGCGTTTGCTGTATTGTGCTGTCTTTAATGCCATCAACAAATGTTGGAGCAGCCAGTTGTTCGAGGAAGCTGGGCGGCTCCGTGGCGTAGTGGTATGTGTGTGACTACTACGCCCAAGGTCCCGGGTTTGAATCCCGACACGGTCCGCTTGAAAAATGTTAGGCGAGCATTTATATATAATATATAATATATAATAATAATAAACTTTATAACTTGTCCTTGTATTTAGTTTGTTGCACATCACTTAACATTTTCTTACACTTTCTATTCTATTTTAAAATGTATACATCAATTGGGGGATACATAACTCCTCCCAACGTACATTAAAAATTAAGGGTTTTCCTTTTCTTGATTTTTAATTTAAAATTTATTAAATTCATTTAATTTCATTGCTTGAAATTCATATTTTCTAATGGTACATTTGTTTCTTTGTTTACCTTGGTTGCTTTAAATCTAAAACTGTTTTCTTTATTTTTATATCTAATATACATTTTGTAAATTACATAAATGATCAATAAAATAGTCAAAATAATTAATATAATTGTCCAAACACTAATGTTATCGTAGTGCACTTTGGGCGTTTTTAGTTCGCTTAAATGTTCCTTATAATTTTCCATTAGTTTCATGGCATAGTTGAGGTTGTCTAGTTCTAGATGTTCGAGTTGCATGGGTTTTTGAATTATTTCTTCGTCTTCGTTTTGCGTTATCTTGATTTGTAATTCTGGTAAGTTTGCTAGTTTCTTGGTTTGTACTGGATCTTGATAAACTCTGATTATTTCATTTTTCAATTTTAAATAACAATTTTTTTTGAGGGTGATTAATTTACTTCCGGTTAATGCTAAGTTGTTTTCGTCTTGATTGCAGTGGATTGTTGCTATTACTTCTGTGGGGAAAATGGCTTATCTATTTGTTTTCTGTTACTTTTTGAATTTTCATATTGGTGAGTTGTGCGGGTTTGACTTCACAGTTCTCGTAATGATTTGAAAATTTTAATAATTGTACTTTGCAAGGGCTGTCTTCTTGAATGGTTGTCGTTGTCAACGATTGGCATAAATATTGATTTGGTTTTTCGTTTGTATAACCATATCTTAGTTCATTTAAGGATAGGAATTTGGTTTTGGGTATAATAGCTTGGTATGTGCTAGTAGTTTTCATTGGAAAAGCAAATCATCATCATCATATCTTCAGTCCTGAAACTGGTTAGACGCGTACCATCATTGTTTCCTATTCTGAACTAACTTACAGATTTCACTGAAATTTGCACAGTCTGCATCTATCACTATCTGATCTCGGTCTACATCCGCCTCTTTTTTCCTACCTCTGCTTGTCATATATCCCATACTATTCCCCAAAAATGCCTTAGAACGTATTCTGCCCTTCTATTACTCTTATCTTTTTCCCCAGATATCCTTGTTCCCCTACTATTTCTATAACCTATTTGTTATCACCTTTGTCTGTCCATCCTCATACATCTTAAGCACGACATTTCAAAGGCTGCTACCGTTCTTCTGTCTGCTTTTCAGACTGTCCGTATTTCATAGGCATACTGTCTGTGCTGTGCTCTACACAAATGCTTTCAACAACTTCTTGTTCTATGTTTGTTGTCTTTCATCACAGGAGCTGTTCTTTCGTGTTAGATGCAGTTCGGCACTTTTCTATTGTTTTACAATTATATACCCTATTTATCCGACATTCAGTGGTTGTGAAGGGGGGTAAGCAGTCTGTAGCTGCCAAGTTCCTTCAGCACTTGAGCATTTACCGATTTAATATTCCAATATATCTTTTCGCACAGTCAACATTAGTTGCAGATATTTCACAACCAACACCTGTAGTTGTTTATAATAATCATCAGGTTTATCTGCGCTTATTTTTTCGTCATTAGGTTTTCCGTCTCAAAACTGGTTGGACACGTACCTGCACTAGCCTACATAGTTCCCTGAAATTCTCACACAACATGTATACAACTCGGTTCCCCTTCTATTGTTTTCTAATTTTATGCGCTATTTCACCGAGATTCAGTGAAGGGGGTTAAGCAGCCTGTGGCTGCCAATATCCCCCAACACTTAGACATTTGCCGAAATAATAGTTTTCCCGTAAATACTTTCACACAATTACCATTATTCGAGAATATTGCCCACCTAATACTTGCAGTTGCTTATAATAATCTTCATGTTTAAGTACAGTTACTTTCTTCGTCATTAATTTATCCATCTTGGGACTGGTTGGATGCGTACCTCCATTGATTTCTATTCTGAGCTAGCCTACACATTTCCCTGAAACTCCTACAGCCTACATCTTTCACTATCTGTGTGCAGTAGTCTAACATAGACTACCTCTTCTTCTCTTTTTTCCTATCTCTGCTTCTAATATATTCCGCACTATTCCCTCATGCCGTAGTATGTGACTTATCATCCAATCTCTCCTATTTTTTACCGTTTTTCACATATTTCTTTATTCCTCTACCATTTTTAGTACCTCTTCGTACTTAACTTTGTCTGTCCATGATATCTTCATCATTCGTCTGTAGCACCACATTTCAAAAGCATCCACCTTTTTCTTGTCCGCTTCTCCTACTGTCCAGGCTTTACTGCCGTACAGTGTCGTGCTCCATGCATATGTTTTAAGCAATCTTTTCCTTGTTTCTATGTTTGTTGTCTTTGAACACAGTAGTTGCCTTTTCTTGTTAAATGTAGCACGACCTTGTGCTAATCTTTGTTTATATCTTTTGTGCTTTTCCCATCTTCCTAGGTAGCAGAAATCTTCAACCTCTTGTAAGTTCATGTTCTATATTTGTATTCTTGTTTTTGATTTATTTTCCCCTCCTTTGCATACTAGTACTTTAGTTTTAGTTTTGTTAATTTTCATACCGTATCTCTCTGTTAGAACTGTTTCCATTTCATTAAAAGCAGCTTCTAACTCTTCCTTGCTAGATGCTATTGTCGATATATCATCTGAAAATCTAAGCATATCAATTTTTGTACCTGCATAGTAATTCTAAATGTCTTCCTGCAATTGACAGTATTCATTGCCTCTTCAATGTATAAGTTAAAATTAATGGAAATAGGGCACATCCTAATGTTTACTTCTCTACGTTCCTGCTTTAATTCTATTACTGCTGTTTGCTCTTTGTATAAGCTATGTACTATTCATCTATCCCTATAACTCATTCCAATCTTTCTGAGTATTTCAAACATTTTTTTCCATTGAATTCCAGATCTACAAACCCTATATACACGCTTTCCCCTTTTTCTATTGTTTTCTCCATTATCACCCTCAGAGCTAAGATAGCCTCCTGTATTGTTCCCATGTATCCACTAAACCCAAATTGATCTTCTCCTAGTATTTCTTCAGCTTGTTTTTCCATTCGTCTTTGTACAATTCTAGTTAATATTTTTGACACGTGTGCTGTCAAACTTATTGTTCGAAAATTTTCACATCTATCCGCGCCTTTCTTTTTTGGTATAGTTACTATGATGTTACGTTTGAAATCTTTGGGTATCCCACATGTCTCATACATATAGCTTACAAGTCGGAAGAGACGTTCTGTTACTACTTGTCTAGCGGCTTTTAGAGTTTCTGCTTGCATCTTATCTGTACCCGGTGCCTTACCAATGTTCAGTCTCTTTAATGCTAATTCAAACTCATCTCTAAGTATTCTTACATTTACGGTATTTCTTTTACATAACCGTTGACGCGGTACATGCGACGCAACGGCAGTTGGTAACGCTAATCTATAATACAGAAGTTAGCGCGCCCATCTGTCAATGACGTCACACAAATGCAAATTATTACACGTAATAACGAAATATTCCAAATTCATAAAATAGGGTATAAACACACAGTACTCACATGAATAGGTACAGCTTCCTACAGAGTCACTTCCTTCCGGGTTGCTCGTAGCTCCCTTCCGGATTATTTACAGATGGTGCGCATAGCGTCCTTCGGGATTGCTCCAGGCTAGCTAATCAGGGCTCCCTTCCGGATAAAGATGGTGCTCCGGCGTGGACTGCGGTTCGGCCAGGTTGCTTTTAAATTTATCTTCTTTCTATGTAGGAACAGCAGGAACAGGTTTATAGGGACGACAATCAAATAAGGCAAAGGAAATCTACATAATAAAAAGATAAAGATACGGTACGATACGATACACAACCACTCTTCTGGATGTTCAAAAGCAAAAGGCCACGTTTCAGCGTCTCTCGGAAAACCCCCACTCTTTTTCCCCCACACGCGTCGGTGCGAAGTTCGTCCAACGCACTTCTGACGTGACGGAAATACACGCACCGAGTCTTTCAAATTTGTGGCGCGAAATTCCCGCACTTCAAAACAAAACTAAAGAAAAAGTCTAGTGCCAAATCTTTGGCACGTAACAGTATAGGATATCCCATGTTATCATTTTCAATGCCTAATTCCTGTTCTAATGCTGTTAGTTCCTCTCCTAAATATAAATTCCCTATATATTCCTGCCATCTAGCTACTTTCTTTACATTTTCTATAATGACGTTTCCTTCCGCGTCCCTTGTATTTTTGCTATCCCTAAAATTCATTCTAATTAATTTGTATGCTTCGTCTGTTCGTTCCTATTTCCATCTTAGTTTGTACCTTTTTGCACTTTTCATCAATCCATTGTTCTTTAGCTTTCCTACATTTGCGAATAATTTCCCATTTCATGGCTTTGTATCTCTGTTTTCCTGTTTCGTCTGATTTATTTTTGTATTTTCGTCTTTCTTCTATTAAATTCAAAATATCCTTTGTTATCCATGGTTTCTTATTTTCTTTTTGTGTATGTCCCAGAATATCTCTGGCCGCCATATCTAGGCTGGATTTAATGTTATTCCATTCTGTTTCTAATTCCTTAGTATAAGATATTTTCCCGATATCTTTGAGCAATTCATATGACTTTTTTTCGAACCTTTCTTGAATATCTTTATCTTTTAGTTTCTTTAAGTCAAAGTGTCTTTTTCAGTATCTTTTTTTCAAATTTTTAAATTTAAGTGCGGCCTTCATAATTACGATGTTGTGGTCAGTGTCTATACCTGCTTCTGGGTAGCTTCTACAGTTTTTTACTCGATTCCTAAACCGTTGTCTAACAAGAATGTAAGCTATTTGATATCTTCCTATATCTCCTGGCATCTTCCACGTATATCGTCTTATAGCATGATGTTGAAATAATGTGTTTGAGATGATTAAATTTTTCTTGTCGCGAAATTCTACCAGTCTATTTCCTATGTCGTTTCTTGTGCCTAAACCAAATAAACCTACTACCGCTCCTTCCTTACCCTCACCTACCACTGCATTAAAATCCCCGTTATTATTAAATTTTCATGTCCTTTTACGTGTCTTAATATGTCTTCGATATCTTTGTAGATCGCTTCTACCTGTTCATCACTGTAGCTAGAGGTGGGCATGTATACTTGTATTATTACCGTGTTAACCGGTTTATATTCTAATCTAACCATGAGTACTCGTTCGTTCTTTTATAAGTAGTTTTCTACACAGTATCCTATCTTTTTCCGCATAACTATCCCCACGCCCAAATTTCCTTCCTCTGCTCCTGTATGAATTACCCTGAAGTCTCCATTTCAAAAATCCCCCGCCACTGGCCACCGAACTTCGCTGATCCCTACTATGTCTAGTGATAACCTATTAATTTCGATTTTTAGGTTCTCTAGCTTACCCACTTGTTTCATATTTCTAACATTTCACGCTCCGACTCGCAAAATGTTCCCGACTCTTATTTTTAATTTTCCGATCGCATCCTCCGAAGTAGTCCCCTCCCGGAGATCCGAATGGGGGACTCCGGAATCTTTTACCTCAGAGAATGCCATCATTTTATTATAATTTAGGTACGCTGTGTACTTGGGTGGTAATGTGGTGGTTTGCCGTTGCCTTCCACAGCGCGGTAGTGTGTCTTAGACTGCCATATCGACCCCTATGGTCTCTGCCAATCTAAGTACCGAAAGAGCCGCTGCCCTCTTTCGGGGACCTGTCTTAGTCTGGTTCCTCACTAACGACCCTACTACTTTGGTTGGACCTGTAGTGTGGCTTTTAGCTCATTAGAACACGCAAGCCATTTTACCTGTTTTAGTAAACTAGAACTTCGGCAAGGTGCAGGTCTATTCGAAATGGGGAAAAGCAAATAAATGATAATAATTATAATTGATATTCTCTACTATCGGGATCTCTATTAAAAATGTTATTTCGTTATTTTTTATATAGCCTTAAACTATAGCTATTTTTTCAAACATTAAAATGTTTGCTTTTACTACATCAAAGGGTAATTTACTGTTGGTTATAAATGATCTAATTCTTAATAATTCCTTTAATAAATCAATTGGTTCTATGTTACTGGAATGTAGAGTATTTAATTTTGCAAATGTTACTGCATTTTCTGACGTGGCTAAAATTTGTTGAATTAAGGTAAGGGTTGATATTATTTGGGTGTATATCGTGTTAAATCTAATTAAATCTCGCATGCATGGTAGTTTGCATGTTATTTTCAAGGGTTTGTAGTCGGTTGGCTATACTATCTTGGTTTCTAACTAGCTTTCTTAATGTTTCATTGATTTTTATAATCGTTGATTGAGTTAATGATATTTGGTTGCTAATTATGGTTTTCACATCGTTTTGGTTTTCGATTAACTGTTGTATTGCGTTGTCATAACGTTCTGCGTCTTGATTATCTAAATTACCTGTGATTCCTTTTATTATGTTTCCTAATCCGTTGATTAGTCCTCTTTTCGTCTTGCTGTTTGTTCTGTGAGTATTAGTCGGTTAAATTTATCTTCTATGATTCTCAAAATACTTTCTATTATGCTGTCATAATTCATCATTTCTATTGCGTATTCCTTTCCGAATTTTGTTGTGTCCATCGATTGTTTTAGTCGGTAATAATTGTTTTTCATTATTTGAAATTCTTGTTTTAGTTCTGTTAAGTAGAATTTTTGTGCAAAGGTGCAACAGTCTATGGTATTCTGCATACTGTCTAATTTTATTGGTAGTATACCGGGGTTGTTTTGTATGTCTTCAATTATTATTTTGGTGTCCGTTCTACCTGGGTTGAGGTTGACGGTAAGGGTGATGATTGTCCATCTGAAAGTACAGGGTGTCTTAAGTTTTTCAAGTGAATATATTTTGTTATTTTGCCGTTGTCTACTACAGCTATGTTTTTGTCAGATATTCTTTTAATTTTAAAAGGGCCTAAATTTCTGGGTGCTGTTTGCTTTGGAAATTTTTCTCGCACACGGTTTGTCCTATTGAGAATTTATTTGCGCCGGTATTTTTGTTACGGGTTGTGGTAATACGTTCCTTGTCGTTATCTAATTTATCCTTTACTTTGTCATAAGTTATTTTTAGTTTTTCTTTATGATCCTTGGCATATTACTGATATACTTCTTTGTTATAATGTATGTCATGGGGGTTGCGTAAATCTGAATGTCCTAAAGTTAATTCTAATGGCGTAAAATTGGTTGATGAATGGATTGTGTTATTATAGGCAATTAGTGCCAATGACAAAACTAGTAACGTGTTCTTTCTTATAGATTATTTTTAGTAATCTGATTTGTTCTAACAGGGTTGCATGTAGTCGTTCAATCAGTCCATTTGATTCAGGGTGGTTTACGGTTATAAAATGAATTTTTATTATGTGGAGTTCTAAAGTGTTCTTTATCGTTTTATTTTTAAATTCGCTGTCGTTATCTAACGTTATTGTTTCGGGCGTCCCATAAAATGTAAAGTACTGTAAAAATCCTTGGGAAACGTCAATACTATTTTTAGATGTGATTGGTATTGCTTGGCCTATTTTTGTAAATGCGTCTACAATTGTAAAATAGCTTTGTGCTTCTACTACTAGAGTATCGGCATGTATTTCTGAAAACGTTTGTCAGGTGTTTTAGTTAACATTAAGGGTATTTTTGGGGTTTCTTGCCGTATTTCGCTTTGTCGCATAGTTCACATTGATTAATAAATTCTGTAGTTAATTCTTTCATGTCCTTGAAATAATATCGTCTCATGATTTGCTTTAGGGTTTCATTAATTACACGATGGTTGGTTTTTACTTCGTGTTGGTTTCAGATTACATCATTTATTTTGTCAGGGTCGTCTAAGATTATTAATTTTCTTGTGCATCTTATAATTTCAGGGTCAGAGTTATTAAATAGTTTAACATATAATTTTGAAAAGTTTATACAAGTTTCGGTGTTAAAGTAAAAGTAAAATCTTTTTTCTCGGGGAGTATATTCTTATAGAATTTTAATTATTTGTTTCTCATTGTCGTCTTTGGTTATCTGAATTTGATATATTTTTTGTTATCTACTTTCGTATATTTTAGAGGGTGAGGTTGGTTAAAAATTCAGTAATTATAAACTGATTGGGTTTCATATCGATTGCTTCATTTAAAATTTTAATCACGATTTTTGGCTTTTCATTTTGTGTTGAATGTATGGTATCCATCTCGTCTGGATCTTCTCTGATTTTCGTTTCGTTTACGTTTCCTATAACTGATTCCGTTTACAACGCGTTGAGCTGTATTCTACTTAAAGCGTTTGCGTTATTATTATAAATTCCTTTCTTGTATATTATCTCGTAGTCATATTCCTCTAGTCGGATTCTCCATCGTTGTAATTTGGAATTTGGCTCTTTAAGTTTGCAAAGCCATAATAATGGTCTATGATAGGTGTATATATAAAATTTTCGTCCGTATAGGTATGGTCTAAAATACTTTGTTGCCCAAATTATGGCTAACAATTCTTTCTCTATGGTGCTGTATTTCTGTTCAGTTTCATTTTAGGTTCTGGATGCGTGGCTTATGAGTTTATCGTTGCCTACTGTTCCTTGGCTTAATACTGCGCCTAATGCTACATTTGATGCGTCTCTCGTTAATATGAATGGTTTCGAAAAGTCGGGGTATTCTAATACGGGGTGATTTGTTAATATACTTTTAATTTTATCTACGGCTTTAATAAATTCTGGGGTGTGTTCAATTTTATTTCCTTTCTTTAAACAATGTGTCATGGGCTTGGTTATTTGAGCTTAATCTTTAATAAATTTGCGGTAGTAACCACTAAGTCCTAAAAATCCTTTTATTTCTTTGTTCGTTTTTGGTAGGGGGTAATTTAGTACTGCATTTGTTTTATCGGGGTTCGGCATGACTCCTTGGGGTGTTATTATATGTCCTAAAAATTCTACTTATTTCTGTAGAAATTCGCTCTTGTCTAATAGAACTTTAAATTGTGCTTTCTTCAGTCTTTCAAATACTTCTCTTAATCTTTCTATATGTTCTACTAATGATGTTGAGTAAACTATGATGTCGTCTAGATATACAAGACATTTTTCGTTGTGTATCCTACATAGTATATTGTCCTTAACTCGTTGAAAAGTTGCGGGTGCGTTCTTTAATCCAAATGGCATTCTTTTATATTCATAATGTCCTCTCGGTGTGCTGAAAGCCCTTTTGGTGTATCCTTTTCATCCATTTCTACTTGATGGTATCCTGAGGCTAGGTCTAATGTTGAAAAATATTGGCATTTGCCTAATTTATCTAAAATTTCGGTTATATTTGGTAGTGGGTATTTGTCGTCTACCGTTTTTTCGTTTAGTTTTCTATAGTCTATTACTATTCTATATTTTTTCTTTCCTGATGCGTCTAATTTCTTGGGTACTATTAATACGGGGCTGCTCCATGGTGAGTTGGAGTGTTGTATGATATCTTGCGTATGCGCCTCTTGGAACGACAAGAGACGCAATTAGAATTGCCTGGAGTGCAGTAGGCAGTAAACCAGGGGTTGTAAGGTAGAGCATGGACTGTATAGAGTAAAAGGTAGGAAACAGAATTTGAATACAAAGTCACATAAATACTTAAAAGCACTTACCGAAGCACAACATCTGGAGCACTAACGCGGCACCTTTCAGTACTGTTTCTGGCCAAAGGTAAATAGGAACGGAGTAAGGAAATGATTATGGTAGGAAGACATTATAGAAAGTAATATTGAGAATAATTGAATGAAACACGTTTGCGTTCGCGGATGGTTGTTAATCGACTCTTTTAATTATGCTATTCCTTATCTAGTCTGGCTTGATAAAGAATACCACGTTGGGAGAGCGAAATGGCGCGAACATCCTGTTTTAATAAGTCTGCTACTTGTCTGTCGGCTTCTTCCATTCCTAATAGTACGTCATATTTGTCATTGAATTCGAAAATACAACATTTATGCTTCATTTTTACGTTGAATGTTTTAGGTAAGGATATATTAGCTACGAATTGGGGTAGGATTGTTTGATGGGCTGTTTTAATTTTAAATGGTTCTCTTTCTACATAGTCTAAATAATGTTTATTTACGGTTCGGGGGCTAATTAATGTTTTCGAGAATCCGGTATCGATTAATAGTTTAAATTCGGCATGGGGTATTTCTATGTATGGTAGTACTAGGTGATTTATGTTGTTTAGATTTATTAAGTTTGGTCGTTGATAAAACGGTCTATCTGAAAATTTGAGCACGCGTTTTCTTCGTCGTCCTTTTCATAAATTTCGCATGTTTCTTCGCGTTCATAATTGTTGGAATGGTTTGGTTCGTTGTTTGTACTTGGGTGAATGTAATTATTCTGGTCATTTTCATATTCCTCTACTTCTTGATGAAATAGTTCTTCAGATGTAAAAGTGCGTTTTGATGAGGGTTTGGTCGAATGTGTGTTATTTTTGTATTTGGTCTGGTGTTACCAGATGAGGTGGGTTTATAATAGTTATTAGGATTGTTATTGTTATTTGTCATTGGTGAATTTCTAACAGGGTTTGCGTTGAACGTTAGTCTTTTGGTTGAATCTTGGTAAGAATGCGGGTTTCGTGAAATTCGGGTTAAACGTTGGTTTTGTAAATTGTTTATATTGATTATTAAAATTCGCGTTATTAAAATTTGAGTTATTACTTCGCGGTTGGTTTGTTTGTGTATTGAATGATGTGAATCTTTGTTGGGGAATTGTTGGTCTCGCGGCTTGTATAGTTTTTATTGGTGAATAACTTTTATTCGCGTTGGAGTTGTATAATCTGTTTCTGTAATACATAACGTTTTCTTGTTGGATTAGCATGTTCATGGCTTCCTGTAAGTTTTTGGGCCGTTGAAATCTGATTTTGTCTGATAGTCGTTCTGGTAGTGCATTTGGGTATGTGTCTAGTGCCATTTCGTCATACATCTTTGTTTTTAAAAGTTCGGTATTTTGGCCGAGTTCTTCAATATTTAAGATTAAACTTCTTACATCTTGGCATTTCATTCTAAATTGGTACGGGATTGGTTATTTTCCATTCTAAGGTTTATTAAGTTGCGTACTAGGCATTTTAGGTTACGTTGATCGCCAAAATATGCAACCAATATTTGTTTAAAGTCCTCCCATTGTTCTAAGTCATCCCGGCTGGCAATTAGTGTTAGTGCCCGTCCGGTTAGTTTACTAATAATTAGGCGTAGGAGTAATACGTTTCTGTCGTTGTCTCCGGGTTTATAAAAAGTTTTCAAAAATATTTCACACGCTGTTACAAAATTACCAAGAAGACATTGGTCTCCATTAAAGGTTGGTATCGTTTCAAGATAAATCTTCATATTTGAACGCATTTTGGCTGAGGGTTGTTCTAATAATTGATATTTGGTTTTGATTTTAATTAATTTCAAATTTTTGTAAAAATTGGAATTTATTTCGCGGTTTATATCGTTATTCTTTGCTTGAGTTTATTAATTTTCAGTTTAGATAGCGTCTGTTTACTTGTTAATTTTTGCTTGACCCGTTTTAGTTTATTTAAAGAATTGAGTTGCTTGTATTTGTACTTAGCTGTACGGTGCTGTAATTAGTTTATGGGGTTTACGCTTGGTAACGTCTGGTTGCTTGCTGTAGCCTTGACTACGTTTATTATTACTTCACTGATGTTACTGTTATTGTAGGTTTGATCTCTGAAAGTTTCAATGTGATCGAGTGATTTCGCGGTAATTTATTTCACTTTGTTTGCTTTGCGCCAGTTAAAACTTTTTTATTTTAATTCTGCTGATTTTATTCTGACTGTTGTAATTATCTCTTATCCGTGGGTATGGTAATTGATAACTGTGTCTACGATGCTTCCTGTCTCGTCAACTTAAGTGTTAAATATAGAATTGCAATTTACCGTCAATTGTTTTGTTCAATGTTGCATAATATACAATGTTACTTTGTCTCGTCATTTTAGGTGTTAAATATAAAGTTTGCAAGGTTCCGTTGTACTTTAATTACAAGGTTCTTTTTAAATCTACTGTAGGTGTAAGTTTCAGTCGCTTGATAATGTGCAAATTCTTTTGTTATAATTAAATATGCAATTATACTTTATTTGATCTTCCTGAAAGCTTTTATTCAAATAGATTGCGTCTTTTATTTTGTTAATTATAAAATGTCACGTCCAATAATGTTTATGCTTTGTTAATTGCTGCAGTATTTTAATTATAGAATGTCAAGTTTGAATGAATGTAATTTATACCTTTTATACAGTTGCAATGCGCGTTTTCAATAGCGTGATTATTTATAGGTTTCTTAAGGTTATATTTTAGATATCGCGATGCGTTTTTGAATAGCTTGTAAAGTTTCTGATAAACGTTCTTGGATGGTATTGTTCAGTAATTATAATTAGATATATTCGTATTGAGGTAGCTTTGTATTCGTTGCGTTCAAGGTTGAGTTTTAAATTATTCACTTACAATGATGAGGTTTTGAATTTGGATTTGCGCTTTGTTTTAACTTGTAATAATAATTTAAGTTAATAATAGATTGCAAGCTATTTCTATTATTTATGGGAAAGCGATGAGGTTGTATTTGACAACTTGGTTTCGATATTTTTAGTTGCGTTATATAAAAAGATCTCGGTATTAAATTGTAATTTAATTTGGTTCTATTTTTGGGTATTTTTAAATTATTTTGTGCGCCAGTTAATTTCGTATTGTTAATTAAAATTAGTTTTCGTTTTGTTTCTATAATTTTGCACCAGTTAATTTCGTAATAATTGTCTCAAGTGCGCTTGTAATGCGTCTTTTTAGTTCTCTAGTTTTAAAAACAATTCTCCCAAATTCAATTTTTCAAAAATAAACTCGAAAATAATTCCTTGCAATAGCTAAGTAAATTATTTTCATTAAACAGCCTAAAATAGTGGTAATAATGACAAATATATAAATCATAAAATTCTCTTATACTAGCAAATATCAAATGTTTCGAAAATAAAATTCAATTGGTTTAAGGAAAATGAACTTACACTAATTGTTTTGTTGATTTCATGCAGTCCGTCGATTTTTGTACTTTTTCCACGTCGGTTTTTTGGATTCGATCTATGCTTGTATCTTCTCCGGGTTTTCTTTTGTTGAATTTGAACGATTTTTGTTTCGCCTCCAACTTCTGTTTGGTTCTGTCAAATTCGGAATTGAAATTCCAGACCACCAGTTCTTCGGGTTTCCTAGTGACCTTTTGACATCCTACCAACTGCGCCAGTTAAGGTTCGGGCCTTGGGAGCTGCCTTTTTAAAAACCAGTTCCAAAACTTCTTAACATATTTATTTATTAATACAGAATTGACTTATGGAATTTTGACAAATTAATTAAATATTACTTTAAATCGAAATTACACTAGTTAATTGTACTATGATGAGTAGTCTAGCAAACTGCAATGCTAAAGCGGATCACTGGACTGACTGACTTGAGTAGCTTGTATTACGAAGTATGGAATTCGGAAACTGACTGCCGGGTCCTTGGGCACCCGGGCTTTTTATAATGTTCCTACCACCTCACATGGCTGTGGGAACTTGCAGATCTCATGTCTGCTTATTCTTAACTCTATTCATAATTACATTGTTGTAATCTTAATTTCTAAGTAATCACGGTATCTGACCGTCTGTGACCTGACATCTGCAGTATCACTATCGTCTGCGATACATAGCGCATCCGTTCTCATGAATGTTAATAAACTTTATAAATTGTCCTTGTATTTACAATGTTGCACTTCACTTTAACATTTTCTTACACTTTTTAATAATTTCCTAATTATTCTATTTTATAACATATACATCAATTGGGGGATACATAACTCGCGTTGAAGGCGATATAAACCAGAAAACCTCTTAAAAATGTTGAAATCGTTTAGGATTGCAGCAAAAATATTAAATTGCGATTTTCGTTTTTCTGGGGGTTCTGAATTGATTTCAAACCCTTGTGGCCACGATCGCGAATCATCCTTTACCCAGGCAGGACTATCCCACCATAAAGTATTAGTACTAAGATCGTTCGAATCGGTTCCTCTGGAGGCTATGTCGGCTGGGTTACTGATCGATAGTATATGTCGCCACGAGCAGTTTTCCGTTTAGTTTTGAATTTCAATCACCCGATTGGCAACAAAAATTTTCCACACATTTGGCGACGCAGCTATCCATGATAATACAATTGTGCTATCAGTCCAAAAATACGCGTGAGCTAGCGTGATTGATTTCTTTACCTTATTATAAAGGTGGGCAAGTAGCAGAGCGCCGCATATTTCTAGCCGTGCTAACGTTATTGTTTTTAGAGGGGCGACGCAGGTTTTCGAACACAACAGCCTTACTAATGATTGTTCGCCGTAATCGACAGATTTGATATAAATGCACGCTGCGTATGCCTTTAGTGACGCATCAAAAAACCGTGTATTTCAATGTACCTGTAATTAATTGATCAGTATAATGTGCCGAGGAACACAAATGTTGTTGATTGTGGCTAGTTGTTTCGTGAATAGTGACCAAGATTATAAAATATGTTCAGGAGGATGATCATCCCAAGCAATCTCGGCTTGCCACAAGGATTGCATCATGATCTCGAATCTTTCAATTGGCGACACAAGACCAAGGAGATCAAATATTTTCGATATCAATGATAGCATTACCCGTTTAGTTATTTAACTTGAAATTCCGAACTATTCACTGTATATAATAACGTGCCACTTTGGGCTTGCCAAACTAGACCTAAAGTTTTGCGTAATTGTTCATCGTTAATATTGTAATTATCTGTCGAATGAAATTCGTTTCTATCAAGTATTTCTGTGTTATTCGACACCCATTTGCGCAGCTCAAATTCGTATTTACTTAGCAAACTCGTTAAATCGCGTTTTAATTTGATTGCACCTGTTATAGTGTTGGATCCACTTAACAAATCATCGACGTAGAAATCGTCACGTATCGCTTGGCTTGCTTCTATATGAGAATCTGCATTTTCTATGGCAATTTGGTGCAAACTACGTGTCGCCAAAAATGATGCACATGCTGTAAGTAGGGTGTTTGTACCGGTCCTGCCGCCTCATTTCCTCACACATTTACATGTAAATTCCCATAAGGAGGAAATGAGGAGGGATCCCTCATTTCCTCACATCTGGACCAAATAGCTTTCCTCGACTATCCATTGCATCTTTCGAGATAAACCTATCTTGTTTGGTATCAATTAATATTAGAATTTTCTCAGCTACCCGAATCTCTAGGAATTTTTGAGATTGCATCATCCCCCAGAGAGCTACCCCAATTTTAAGATGTTTTGCTGCTAGCGATTTCTAACCGTTCTTATCAAATTTTTTAGACATGCAATACATCAAATTAGTCTAGAATTTTACGCAGAATTCGAATCTGTAAACAGATTTAAAATCCGACCACCCCTTACAAAGTTACACTTTTAAAAGTCTCAAACCTCAAAATTTTTGCATGCTTTAAACAACCACTTCCTGAGAGATCTAAAACTGCGGGGATTTTAGAAATGAGTTCTTTATAAGCCATAAGTGTTTAATATTTAAAACCAAATTCAAACAGTAATGTACTGTTTTCGAATATTTAAAACCTCGGCTTTTAAAATTTTAAACAGTTATCAATTTCTGGTTTAACATTTTTCTAACTATGAACGTCACAAATAATTATATGCTCAATGCTAAATATGTACTTTGGAAAATACATTTCGTTTCCGAACTAATTGCTTTACAATTATGTGACGTAGAACTGAAAGCAGTGTAGACCTTTCTCTTTATTATTGACTATATGTTTGAGAAATATAGTGTTTTTAATATGTAAATGGGAGGGTCAAGTTTAACGTCATCATCGCCCCGAATTACATGTGAAAGCGGTGTATAATAATTTTTACTAACACAGTTTAAATTTTGTAAACCACATTTCTAAATACATATTCACAATTTTTTATTCTTAACCTAGGCCTACCTCTTCCTCGGTTTGCACACTCCATCGTCGACACTGGTGTTCGTTATGCGATAGCTAGCCATACGGTTGTTAAACTCTGTGCTAACCATTTCTACACTATCTTCGCCAGTAGCGGTTTTTCCAGGTATAGGAAACACTGCAAGAGTTGCATTTAAAAACGTTTGCAGGTACCATTTTAGTACAAAACAAAATCCGCACTATAGGACTTTGATGAAACTTGTAAGCGAACTAACTTATAAACTAAAAATTTTACTCTTGCGTAGCTGCTTTATGCTCCCTATAGGATGCAAACCAAAGGTTTCCGAAGACAGTCGAACGAAGTTGAGGATTTAGTTGGGAACTAAATGACGCCATCTTTTGCCAATCCTTGCTACTCGTCCAGTACATTTAACACCATGCGAATGCAGTTAGTAGAAACATTGGAAACGTCTCCCATGTTATACGGATCAGCAATCGCATCGCGCGCATATTAAAAATCCAAAAGGGTTGTAGCACACGCACACAAATTGGTTGCAAGTCGTGCAGTAGAAGATGCAGTGCTACTATAAACAAAAACTTAATAAAACACTTTAAACCTTTACTAAGGGAATACCAAACTTGTTACCTACAGAATACTTACTAATAAAGCAATTTAATTTTAAATAACTTCTACGTCATATTTTAGGAAATGGTAGGTTTGAATATTTTCTTTGGAAACAATCGAAGATTGCCGAAAATGATCCGAAAGATCCTTTACTAGGCAAATATACAATATTTAGCGGAACCCCTTTACGTGTGGTGTACACCAAGGTTACAAAACCCGCATTCCTTAGTTCGTCTTTGTTATCTGCCATTTTGATAAATACGTTTTTAGAATAACCTTTTAAAAAATATACGGATTTAGTACCATCCTTTTCCGCAAGAACGCCTACATAACTAAAAGAGTCTTTCTTACTAACCGCAAATGCATACAGCTTGTAGAACCCGAATGTATTTAAGTCAGTCCATCGGCACATAAAATAATCTTTTAATGCTTCCTCATTTTTTCTAATGAGATGTTCTTTGTCTAACACATCTTTGTATTGTTCGCGTATTGTCGCAGTGTTTTCCATGTAGTCCAATTTTTGCATCCATTTCCTCTAATTCCAGTTGTCTTTTCCTTCTACTTACAGCGTATGGCATGCATAATGAAACAATTTCCTTTAGAGTAAACGGATAGAGTTTACTACCAATATTTACGCGAGTTAAGGTTCGTGGCTTCGAGCGGTCCTTTTTAAAAAGACTTCTTTGGTCCTTAACACATTTATTTGATTTACAGATTTGAACAATAACAATCTTGAATTAATTTATTCTAAGTCGAATTACATTAATTAATTTGTACAGTGAGTTACCAGTGAACTGCAAGGTTAAAGCTGAACGTCTGATGAACTGACTAGGAGTGGAGCTCCTGGTCCTTATATAACTTTCTCCCCCTCACATTTCTGTGGAAACCTGCGGACGTAATGTCCGCTTACACTTTACAATACATAGTTGCTATCTTAAAAGCTATTCATAAATTACAATGTTGCAGGCTTATTCTGCGTAATCACGGTACGTGACATCCGTCGACCGTCTGTGACCTGACTTCTGCAGTGTCACTTATCCTTGTGCTACTTTGTAGCGTTTCCACTCGTGGGAACTGAAATCATCATAATATAATGTAATAAGATGTTGCAACGACATTTTGCACTGTCCTAACATTTCCTAATGTTTCCTAATATTTCCTAATACAGATATTAGTTTTATATATATAATAGATGGGGGTTCCTATAACTCCTCCCAACGTACATTAAAAATTAAGGGTTTTTTACCTTATCTTGATTTTTAATTAAATTCGTTTTCGTTTAATCTCATTTAAAATTCATATTTTCTAGGGGTACAATTGTTTGTTTGGGTTTCTTAAATCTAAAACTATTTTCTTTATTATTCTTAAATCTAATACATATTTTGTACGTTACATAAATGATCAATAAAATAGTCAATAAAATCAATATAATTGTCCATACACTAATGTTATCATAGTGCACTTTGGACGTCTTGATCTCGTTCAGTTTTTCTTTCTATTCTTCCATGAGTTTCATGGCGTGGTTTAAGTTGTCTAATTCCAAGTGTTCCAATTGCATTGGTTTTTTAAGGGTTTCTTCATCTTCTTCTTGGTTAATCTTGATTTGCAGATCGGGTAGATTTGCTAATTTCTTGCTTTGTACTGGATCTTGGTAAACTCTAATTATTTCATTTTTTAATTTTAAATAACAATTTTCCTTAAGGGTGATTAATTTACTTCCGGTTAATGCTAAATTACTTTCGTCTTGATTGCAATACATTGTTGCGATTACTTCGGTGGGAAAAATGGCTATCCATTTATTTTCCGTTATTTTCTGAATTTTCATGTTGTTGATTAATACAGGTTTGACTTCACAATTTTCATAGTGATTGGTAAATTTTAGTAGTTGTACTTCGCAAGGGCTGTCTTCTTGAATTGTTGTGGTTGTTAATGATTGGCATAAGTATTGATTGGGTGTGACTTCATTACATTTGTCGTTCGTATAACCATATCTTTGTTCATTTAAGGATAGGAATTTGGTTTTTGGAATAATAACTTGGTATGTGCTAGTCATTTTCATTGGAAAAGCAAATAAGTGATAATAATTGTAACTGTTAATCTCTACTATCGGTATTTCTATTAAAAATGTTATATCGTTATTTTTTACATAGCCTTTAACTATGGCTATTTTTTCAAATATTAAAATGTTTGATTCTAATACATCGAAAGGTAATTTACTGTTAGTTATAAAAGATTTTATTCTCAATAATTCTTTTAATAAATCTATTGGTTCTATTATACTTGAGTGTAGGGTATTTAATTTTGCAAAGGTTACTGCGTTTTCTAATGTTGCTAGGATTTGTTGGATTAAAGTTAGGGTTGATATTATCTGGTTATATATCGTATTGAATCTGATTAAATCTCGCATGCCTAACATAGTAGTTCGCATGTTATTTTCTAAGGTTTCTATTCGATCGGCTATACTATCTTGATTTCTAACTAATTTTCTAAGGGTTTCATTAAATTTGATGATCGTTGATTGTGTTAACGATATTTGATTACTGATTATAGTTTTAATGTCGTTTTGATTTTCTATCAATTGTTGTATCGCGTTATCATAGCGTTCTGCGTCTTGGTTATCTAAATTTCCGGTAATTGCTTTAATTACGTTTCCTAATCCGTTGATTAGTCCTCGTTTTCTTCTCGTCATTTGTTCTGTAGGTATTAGTCGATTAAATTTGTCTTCGATATTTTTCAAAATACTTTCTGTTATACTGTCGTAATTCATCATTTCTATTGCGTATTCTTTTCCGAATTTTGTTGTGTCCATTGATTGTTTTAGTCGAAAATAATTATTTTTTATTATTTGAAATTC
Source organism: Platerodrilus igneus (assembly GCA_036346225.1). NCBI lineage: Eukaryota > Metazoa > Arthropoda > Insecta > Coleoptera > Lycidae > Platerodrilus > Platerodrilus igneus. The sequence continues at coordinate 2,446,813 of JARFIW010000802.1, forward strand.
TTGTTTTAGCTCGGTTAAATCGAATTTTTGTGCAAAGGTCCAATAATCTATAGTGTTTTGCATACTGCCTAATTTAATTGGTAGTATACCGGGGTTGTTTTTTATGTCTTCAATTATAATTTCTGTGTCCGTTCTACCTGGGTGGAGGTTGACGGTAAGGGTGACGATTGTCCATCTGAAAGTACAGGGTGTCTTAAATTTTTGAGGTGAACATATTTTGTTATCTTGCCGTCGTCTATCGCGGCTACGTTTTTGTCGGATATTCGTTTGATTTTAAAGGGTCCTAAATTTCTAGGTGCCGTTTTGTGTCTTTTGCTTTGGTAATTTTTCTCGAATACGGTTTGTCCTATGGAAAATTTGTTTATGTCTGAGTTTTTATTACGGGTCGCGGTAATTCGCTCTTTATCATTATCTAATTTGTCCTTTACTTTGTCATAGGTTATTTTTAGTTTCTCCTTGTGGTCTTTAGCGTATTGCTGATAGATTTCTTTGTTATAATGTATATCGTAGGGGTTGCGTGAATCTGAATGTCCTAAGGTTAGTTCTAAGGGTGTAAAATTTGTAGTTGAATGAATCGTGTTATTATACGCGATTAATGCGTATGACATTAAATTGGTTATGTGTTCTTTCTTGTAATTTATTCTTAATAGTCTGATCTGTTCTAATAGGGTTGAACGTAGTCTCTCAATTAGTCCGTTTGATTCAGGGTGGTTTTCCGTTATAAAGTGAATTTTTATTTTATGTAATTCTAAAGTGTTTTGAATTGTTTCGTTCTTAAATTCGCTTCCGTTATCTAATGTTATTGTTTCGGGTGTTCCGTAAAATGTAAAATAGTGTAGAAATCCTTGAGTTACGTCTATACTATTTTTTGAAGTGATTGGTATTGCTTGTCCTATTTTCGTAAATGCGTCCACGATTGTTAGGTAACTTTGTGCTTCTACTACTAGAGTATCTGCATGTAATTTCTGGAAAGGTTTGTCTGGTGTTTTAGTTAACATTAAGGGTATCTTTGGGGGTTTTCTGTCATATTTGGCTTTATCACATAATTCGCACTGGTTGATAAAGTCTGTAGTTAATTCTTTCATGTCCTTGAAATAGTAACGTCTCATAATTTGTTTTAGGGTCTCGTTTATTCCTCGATGGTTGGTCTTTCCTTCGTGTTGGTTTCTTATTACGTCATTTATTTCGTCAGGGTCGTCTAAGGTTATTAATTTTCTTGTGCATCTTATAAGTTCGGGGCCAGAATTGTTAAATAGTTTAACATATATTTCTGAAAATCGTCTGTACAAGTTTTCTGTGTTAAAATAAAAGTAAAATCGTTTTTTCTCGGGGGTGTATTCCTTTAATATTTTAATTATTTGTGACTCATTGTCGTCTTTAGTTATTTGAATTTTGTAAATTTTCTTATTATCCACTTTGGTGTATTTTACAGGGTTGGGGTTGTTTAAAACTTCTGTGATTATGAATTGATTGGGTTTCATGTCTATAGCTTCGTTTAAAATTTTTATTGCGGTTTCCGGTTCGTCATTTTGTGTCGAATGTATGGTTTCCATTTCTTCTGGGTCTTCTCTGACTTCGGTTTCGTCTACGTTTCCTACTAATGATTCTGTCTCAAGTGCGTTAAGTTGGATTCTACTTAAAGCGTCTGCATTATTGTTGTAAATTCCCTTTTTGTATATGATCTCATAGTCATATTCTTCTAGTCTGATTCTCCATCTTTGTAATTTCGAGTTAGGTTCTTTGAGTTTGCATAGCCAAACTAATGGTCTATGATCGGTGTATATATAGAATTTCCGTCCGTATAGGTACGGTCTGAAATATTTTGTTGCCCAAATTATGGCTAACAATTCTTTCTCTATCGTACTGTATCGTTGCTCTGTTTCGTTGAGAGTTCTTGATGCGTAACTGATGGGTTTATCGTTACCTACTGTTCCTTGACTTAATACTGCGCCTAAGGCTACATTTGATGCGTCCGTTGTTAATATGAATGGTTTTGAAAAGTCTGGGTATTCTAATACGGGGTGATTTGTTAAAATGCTTTTGATTTTGTCTACTGCTTTTATAAATTCTGGGGTATGTACAATTTTGTTTCCCTTTTTTAAACAATTGGTTAGGGGCTTTGTTATTTGAGCATAACCTTTTATGAATTTTCGGTAATATCCGCTAAGGCCTAAAAATCCTTTAATCTCTTTATTCGTTTTGGGTATGGGGTAATTTAATACAGCGTTTGTTTTGTCGGGGTTTGGCATCACTCCTTGGGGTGTTATTACGTGTCCTAAAAAGGTTACTTCTTTCTGTAGAAATTCGCTTTTGTCTAGTTGTACTTTGAATTTTGCGGTTCTTAATCTTTCGAACACTTCTCTTAATCTTTCTATGTGCTCCACTAATGATGTTGAATACACTATTATATCGTCTAGGTACACAAGGCATTTTTCGTTGTGTATCCCTCATAGTATGTTATCCATTACTCGTTGAAAAGTTGCGGGTGCGTTCTTCAGTCCAAATGGCATCCGTTTGTATTCGTAGTGTCCTCTAGGTGTGCTAAAGGCTGTTTTCTGTGTATCTCCTTCTTCCATTTCTACTTGATGGTATCCTGATGCTAAGTCTAGCGTCGAAAAATATTGGCATTTGCCTAATTTGTCTAATATTTCTGTGATATTCGGTAACGGGTATTTGTCGTCTACCGTTTTTTCATTTAGTTTGCGGTAATCTATTACCATTCTGTATTTCCGTTTTCCTGATGCGTCTAGTTTCTTTGGTACTATTAGTACGGGGCTGCTCCATGGTGAATTGGAGTGTTGTATTATATCTTGATCTAATAGATCGGTTACTTGTCTGTCAGCTTCTTCCTGACTTGCCTGGGGTAATCTGTATGCTTTGGTGAATAGGGGTTTGTTGTCCGTTAGCTCAATGTTGTGTTTAACTGTGTTTGTAAACGTTAGGGGTATTCCTTCGCAATGGAATATATCGCGGTATTCATAACATAATTTTTGTATTGCGTTTTGTTCTTCGTGATTTATATCGCGGTTAAATCGGATATTATTTAAATTTTGTTTTAACATTTCGTCTTTTTCTACGGGGTTATAATTTTCGTTTGGGGATTCATCTATTTCCATTTCGTTAAAGTTTAGTTCTTCTACGTTTATCGGGTTTGTTAAAGATAGTTCTACGGGGAAATCGTTCGAGTTTAATATGGTCGTTGTGGCGTAATTATTTTTGATTTCTACTAATGCGGTTGGGGTTTCTACTCCTTGTTGAAAAGTTATGTGGTTTATTATTCCTAAGTTTTTATTTGAATTTACGGGGATTCTTATTTTTTTTTCTGTTCGGGGTTCTAATGTATATTTTTCGTCGATTTGGGTATTTTGAAATTTAATGGGGATTCGTCCATACTTGGTTCTTAATAATCGGTTTTTGATATCTATGTTGGCTCCTAACTTTCTTAGAAGGTCCATTCCTAATAGTCCGTCATATTTGTCATTGAATTCAAATATGCAGAATTTGTGTTTCATCTTTACGTTAAAGGTTTTTGGTAAAGGTATGTTTGCTACGAATTGGTGTATGGTTGTTTGATGGGCGGTTTTAATTTTAAAGGGTTCTCTCTCTACGTAGTTCAAATAATGTTTTTTTACTGTTCGCGGGCTTATTAATGTTTTAGAAGATCCGGTATCGATCAGTAATTTAAATTCAGCGTGGGGTATTTCGATATAGGGTAATACAAGGTGATTCATATTATTTAGATTTATTACGTTAGGTCGTTTATAAAATGGTCCATTTGAAAATTTGACCATGTGTTCTCTTCGTCGTCTTCCTCGTAATTTTCTTGTGGTTCTTCGCGTTCATAATGGTTTGATTGATTCTGTTCATTATTCGTACACGGTTGATTATTATTATTCTGTTCATCTTCATACTCTTCTACTTCTTGGTGAAATAGCTCTTCTGAAGTGAAAGTGCGTTTTTGATTAGGGTTTGGTCTTATGTGCGTTATTTTTGTGTTAGGTCTGGTGTTACCAGATGAGGTATCCATTGGTGTAGGTTTGTAATAATTATTGGGATTATTATTGTTTATCATCGGTGAGTTTCTGTTAGGATTCGCGTTAAATGCTGGTCTTTGTTGATTTATATTTTGGTTAAATCTCGGTTGAAATGCGGGTTTTGAAAAGTTCGAGTTAAATGTTGGTTTTGAGAATTGTTTGTATTGGTTGTTAAAGTTTGAGTTATTAAAATGTGGATTATTTGTTCGCGTTTGGTTTGTTTGTGCATTGAATGAGTTAAATTTTTGTTGTGGATTTATTTGTCTTGCGGGTTGTATAGTTTTCATTGGCGTATAGCTTTTATTCGCGTTGGGGTTATATAGTCAGTTTCTATAGTACATTACGTTTTTTTCTTCAATTATTATATTCATTGCTTGTTCTAAGTTTTGGGGATGTTGAAATCTAATTTTATCTGAAAGTCTTTCGGATAGTGCATTTAGATAGGTATCTAATGCCATCTCGTCATACATTTTAGTTTTTATTAATCTCACGTTTGGGTCGGTTTCTTCGATTTTGAGTTTTGTCAAGATTAGGCTTCTTACATCTTGGCATCTCATTCCAAATTGATAGGGTGACTGGTTGTGTTCCATTCGTAGACCGGTTAAGTCCCTTATTAAACATTTTAAGTTCCGTTGGTCGCCGAAATATGCAATTAATATTCGTTTAAACTGTTCCCATTCGTCTACGTCCTCGCGACTGGCTATTAACGTTAGTGCCCTTCCGGTTAGTTTACTGGTAATGAGGCGGATTAGTAAAGTGTTCCTGTCATTATCGCCTGGCTTGTAAAAAGTCTTTAAAAATATTTCGGAAGCCGAAATGTAATTACTGAGTAAGCAGGTATCATTTCCATTGAATGGCGGTATCATTTCGAGGTACAGCTTCATTTCATTAGTCATCTTGGCTGGGGTAATATTTGGGTAATTTTTTAAAAAAGTAAAAAAAAATATTATTTTTTTTTTGAAAAAAATTTTGTTATATTTTGTAGTTTTTGGGTGTTATTTGATGAGTTTTACACTTGGTATTAGTTTGGTTGAGTTTACTTTTGATTTGCCGATTTTTAATTTTAATTTCTGAAGTTTCAATGGGCTGGGTTATTTTTGTGGTAATTTATCGGGTGTGAATGTTTTGCGTTATTTGCGTCAGTTATTACTTCTCTAATGTTTTATTATGTCGATTTTATTTAAGTGCGTGATAATTCTCTTGTTGGTTTATGCGATTGTAAAGTGTCTGTAATGCTTACAATGTTATCATCTGTTACAGGATATTGTTAGTCACTTAGTTGCATTTGCGTCTCTATTATGAGTTATTTTTAATTTTACCGTGGGTGTAATTTATTACTCGCAGTGTTTTTATACAATACAATTTGTGCTTCTTTAATTTATTGCAGTAAAATTTTCATGTTATAATTTGCGTTTTAGTACCGTACTTATTTATTCTCTTCCTGAGTTGGTTTTAGTTTGATGCTTTAATAAAGTTTTCGATTGTAATTTTATGTTGCTTTTAATTTCACAATGATGAAAAGTTTCGCGATGTATTTAAATAGCTTTTGATGTGATTTATTATTAGATTTTTATGCGTATTTATTCAAGGTTAGTTTCATTCACTTTTGATGAAGTATGAGGTATTACGTTTAATTTGAATTCGCGCTTTGTTAATTCTCGTATTAAGATGTGGTTTTTTAATAATAGAATGCGATTTGTCTATTTATGGATGGTATTTGAATTTAAATCGTGGTGCTGCTTTCGCGTTTTTATTCTTGGTTTATTTTAATTTAATTTTGTGAGTCAGTTAATTCTTTTATTGTGGGATTGGAAGTTTTTTATTTCTTGTGTTAGTTGGGATTGTAGAATTAGAAATTCTAAAATTTGTTGCGCCAGTTAAGATTGAATTAGAAATTCTAAAAATTTCTTGCGTTAGTTAAGTTTTGATTCAAAAATTCTAAAAATTTTTGTGCCAGTTAAGGTTGTCGAGTTAGAGGTTTTAAAAATTTTTTCGCGCCAGTTAAGATTTAATTCCGCAATCTTAAGAGGTTTGATTTTGTTTTTAAGAATTTTTCTTACGTTAGTTAAAACGTGTTCTAGTCTCTTGCGCTTTGCGACTTTTTTAATAATTGTCTCTAGTATTGAATTCAAAATAATTTTTCTCAGTTCTTAGTCTCAGAATTTTTTGTTGTCTCAAGTTTTTGTAAATTTTTCATATATACAAGTAAAATAATAATAAAATTTCAATAAAGGCTTGAAGATAATCTCTAGCAATTGCTAAGTCGATTATTTTCAAAAAATGGCATAAAATATTTGTAACAATAGTCAACATATACATAAATAAATTCATAAACTAGCAAATATCAATTGTCTTTGTTAATAATAAAATAAATTTCAATTGGTTTAGGAAAATGAACTTACACTAGTTGCTTGGTTGCTTTCATTGATTTGTTTTCTTTGTTTCTGTTTTTCTTTTGGCTTCTTGGATTTGATCTATGCTTGTATCGCCTCCAATTTTTTTCTTTTGTTGTTGAATTCGAACTATGCTTCTTTCTCCTTCAACTGCTGGACTTGAACGATGCGTGTTTCTTCTCCAACTTTTGTTTTGTTCTACCAAAATCGGAATTGAAATTCCCGGACCACCAGTTCCTCGAAGTTGGATTCGCTAGTGCCCTTTTGACATCCGTTACGACTGCGCCAGTTAAGGTTCGTGGCTTCGAGCGGTCCCTTTTAAAAAGACTTCTTTGGTCTTTAACACATTTATTTGATTTACAGATTTGAACAATAACAATCTTGAATTAATTTATTCTAAGTCGAATTACATTAATTAATTTGTACAGTGAGTTACCAGTGAACTGCAAGGTTAAAGCTGAACGTCTGATGAACTGACTAGGAGTGGAGCTCCTGGTCCTTATATAACTTTCTCCCCCTCACATTTCTGTGGGAACCTGCGGACGTAATGTCCGCTTACACTTTACAATACATAGTTGCTATCTTAAAAGCTATTCATAAATTACAATGTTGCAGGCTTATTCTGCGTAATCACGGTACGTGACATCCGTCGACCGTCTGTGACCTGACTTCTGCAGTGTCACTTATCCTTGTGCTACTTTGTAGCGTTTCCACTCGTGGGAACTGAAATCATCATAATATAATGTAATAAAATGTTGCAACGACATTGTTGCACTGTCCTAACATTTCCTAATGTTTCCTAATATTTCCTAATACAGATATTAGTTTTATATATATAATAGATGGGGGTTCCTATAACTCGCGTTGTCGTACAACCTCTGGGCGAATGTTAGGCGTATTTATCAATCCCAATTCCAAAATGACTATTTCTTTTGGAATTGTATAATATGGTGTTGCAGATTGTGTAAAATATGTACTACCCGCTTTAATGTAGCACGTGTGTAAGATTTTTATTTTATCTTGGCTGTCTTCCTCCTCTACTATCTCCAAATAATTTACAGGTAAATAGTTAAAACTAAAAACCGAAAGCACATACTTTATCAATTTTCCCCTTTCCTTTGGTTTTTCGGACAACTTAATTTGCAAGCCCGTCAATTTCTTTGTATTGTCATTCCCCCAATACACGTACTGTAGCAGGTTATTATACACTAAACAGCAGCTATTTTGTAGCTTGTCCGATAGCTTACTCCACATTTTGGCAAGTGGTACCGAGTACATTGGCGCCTTTAAGAAGTATAACTTACTATCTTCCAATAAGGTTAAACAGCCTTTTAAGGGATTATACACCCGTTGCGCACTGACATAGCTTCCAATTGTACAGTTGTATATTGTCGCTTCCAATCGCGTAATACCATGTTCTTTGGCCAAAGTAGACGCAAATGCTTCCCTTAAACGTACATCTGGACAACGTAAAAAATCTAGTATATGATTGCCAAGTTGTTTATTAACACCAGGACTAATGTTATCTGACACACAAATTTGTTGTATATCTTAATTCTTGCATTGGTTGTTAGCCATGTTAAACAATCAATTCCCACAGTTTTATCGTTGTCAACTATAATATTGCACTTTTCTTCGTATTCTCCCTTATAGCAAAAGTTATGGTTTGTAGTTAAATAATTACACATCTCCATCTTGCTAAATATACCCGCAAAATCTTGGGTTACATCCATGTCAAAAAGATAGTCCTAATCTTTTTTGAGTCCGTCTTATACATCTGGTAGTTCCTCTAATAAAGTTTCCAACTTAACATCTGCTAGTTCCACTTTGTACGGAACACATATAGGATTTTTCCAAATCGCTCATTTGTTGGTTACACTTTATTCCCAAGAAGTTGAGGAACGTTAATCACCTTGCAGACGCTCATGTTTACTGTTCTAGCTGCCCCTTATGTATCCTACAGAGTGGGGGCACATATTGCCGAAGATAGCCGAATATGTCGGACACCACAATATCGCCTGCATTCTTTTGATTAGGAACAGTTTTGCTATCCGATCTAGGTCGGATTAAATCCGACCTAGGTCGGACTGGGCAGGGATGCGCATCGACACATATCCGGATATATATCGAATATATGTAGGATGTTAAGTTAGGGTGAAATTGCCCCATAGGGTGAAATTGCCTCCGACCTAGGTTGGATGTGGACTTGTCAGGAGTTAGGTTAGCTGATGGCGTCCGGAGTTAGGTTAGGTTAGTTGGACTTGCGTGGACTTAGGTTAGATAAAAGGAAAAATTGATATGTTAGGTCAGCGCCGCGGCGCTGACCTAACCTATCAATTTTTCCTTTTATTTTTCTTATTAGAGAAAATGAGGAAGCATTAAAAGATTATTTTATGTGCCGATGAACTGACTTAAATACATCCGGGTTCTACAAGCTGTATGCATTTGCGGTTAGTAAGAAAGACTCTTTTAGTTATGTAGGCGTTCTTGCGGAAAAGGATGGTACTAAATCCGTATACTTTTTAAAAGGTTATTCTAAAAACGTATTTATCAAAATGGCAGATAACAAAGACGAACTAAGGAATGCGGGTTTCGTAACCTTGGTGTACACCACACGTAAAGGGGTTCCGCTAAACATTGTATATTTGCCTAGAAAAGAAACTTTCGGATCATTTAAAACCGAGGGTCTTACAACCTATAACAACCATATATTCCCAAAAATGGTGGACATGCAACTACGGAACAGTGTGTGGGAGAATAAGGATTTCCTCCAAGACCGACAAGAAGAAGTCGATCAAGCTAACAAGATATGTATGCAGGATATAGTGGGAAAGCTGCGATTAAAAGATTGTCACAAACTGCACGAATTACACGAAGGAATGGATCTGGTTGTCGGTGGAATCAAAGACTTTAAATATAGAGGCAAACTTCGGTACATTTTACAATTCGAAAACCTAGACGGTCTCTATGTATCAAACTATTGGCTAGAAAAGGAGATATAGGACTTGGGTGTCGATTTAAATTTTAAGCTGCGAATAAAATTAAATAAAATTAAAACCACTCCAAACAAACATAAAGAAAGGACTGTCTTCTGTGTATAACTTTGTATTAAAATTAAGTTTAAATGACCCCATGCTTGGTATTAAATATTTTTTAAATTTTGTTATGTATACTGTCAGAATAAACATTTTAGAATAGTATTACATTGTTCTTTATTTATAAAAGGCTATGACGTCAACACAAAATAGCAGTCGCACAGAGAGGGGTGCGCATGGGCAGGGGTGCGCACGCGCAGGAGTGCGCATGGGCAGGGATGCATACGCGCAGAGGTGCGCATGGGCAGGGGTGCGCATGGGCTGGGATGTGTCTGAGTGTACACGAGGGAAGCGGATGTTAACAGTCACCAAGCATCCAATTCTTTATTTGGATGGTATCGAGTACTTGCCTGCGTATGTATCCAGAGTAAAAAATACGATTTGTACACGCAGATTATTAGTAAAATTAGTTTATCGAGGGAAAATGACAAGCGTAACGTCATCCTGGGAGCACATCAACATACGCATGGGGAGGGGGGAGGGCATAAAGATATAGTTCTAAGATAGATGTATAGATTTTGTAAATCTATTGCATATATTAGTTTTCAAAATCCATAATTTTTAAGTTCTTCGCCCACCTTCCAAATCCTTCCTGTTTCTATCTCGGTTGACAGAGTATACGTGTTACTACCACGTTGTGTTCGCGGGACACAGGGGTTTTAGATTTCTAGGGAAATGGTTGGTATAGTATATGTCTTGGGTAGCGAAAAAGGGTTTTAAAGATGTAGTTAAATAAAGATGGGTAAAAATTAGAGGTTTGGGTCTTTAAAAGGCGTGACTTTGTAAGGGGTGGTCTTATTTAAAATCTATTTACAGGTTTGGGCTCCCTAGAAAAATCTAATATTAGTTGATACCAAAAAGGATATAGTTATCTTAAAAGAGTGACTACCCCGCGGATAATAAATACAATATACCGCTTGTCAACAAAAAAGTTGTAGGGAAATTCAAAGACGGATTTAATGGGAATCTAGTATTAGAATTTGTTGGTAGTAGGGCTAAGACCTACTGTATTATAAGCGAGAAAGACACGATTAAAAAGATTAAAGGGGTCTCACGAAGTGTAGCTAAGTAAAACCGCGGGTGCTACAACCTATAACGAGCATATATTCCCAAAAGAGGTGGGCATGCAACAACGCAACAGTGCGTGGGAGAATAAGGATTCTCTCCAATAAGAAATTAAAGTTTCCATGTACGTAGCACCAGTCATTGGGAAATTGTAGAAATGTTAAACCTATAAAGGCGATTAGTAATTGTGGTCTAGAAAAATAGTAGTTTTCTTAGACTAAATAAAATAGCTTAGAGTGATTAATGTATATGGTTACATATTCTCGTACACATCCACAAACATCTGCATACGTCCACAAACGGTCATAGCGATGCCGGTAGTTTTTGTTTAACAAATAGTAGGAAAGATGCGTTAGGTGTTAGTGTGTGGAAGCCCATAGGATCGTTGGATTCAAAAGAACCGTGCGGCGGAATGTATGGTGGTTTCCGTTAGAATAATCGAAAGTGGTTAATCGATCGTATAAGTTGTTTAAATATGCGAAAGTGTAAAAGCCTACATGAGCAAATTTAATTATCAGACAAAAAAGTGCGCGATGTGCTATACTTTTAAAGAAAGTATAGAATGGTGCTTTGCAGCGGTCCTAGCAGTAAAAAAAAGGTGACTGACTTTTTCAAGCAACTACTAGAATAGCTTTAGAGCAGAGAAGGGGTATGCACGTATTATACAGCGCACTGTTAGTTTACGGATAGCTCGGATGTGTAATTGATCATGACTTATAGATCCCTCGGGGGTTTAAGAATTCTGAGACCATTGTCGTTTGAAAAATGTTTGGAAATTATCAGAACGGGGGGCGAGTCGAAGTATAAGTTAGATGGATGATTGGCCGAGTTTTTTCTACCTTTTACGAGGGAATCGGAAGTTGACAAACATCGAGTATCTAATTCTCTATTTGGGTGATATCGAGTACTTGCCGGTTCTAGAAATCATTACGTGCTACCGACCGTTATGTGGAAGATTTGGTTCTAGGAAATGAGCAACCTACGAAAGCACAGAATACTCGGTATTAATGCTAATTGGTTTAGTGACTGCGTTTGTGCACTCTTCGAGTGTCTTCGGCAATCTTCGATTGTTTCCAAAGAAAATATTCAAGCCTGCCATTTCCGAAAATATGACGTAGAAGTTATTTAAAATTAAATTGCTTTATTAGTAAGTATCCTGTAGGTAACAAGTTTGGTATTCCCTTAGTAAAGGTTTAAAGTGTTTTATTAAGTTTTTGTTTATAGTAGCACTGCATCTTCTACTGCACGACTTACAACCAATTTGTGTGCGTGTGCTACAACCCTTTTGGATTTTTAATATGCGCGCAATGCGATTGCTGATCCGTATAACATGGGAGACGTTTCCAATATTTCTACTAACTGCATTCGCATGGTGCTAAATGTACTGGACGAGTAGCAAGGATTGGCAAAATATGGCGTCATTTAGTTCCCAACTGAATCCTCAACTTCGTTCGACTGTCTTCGGAAACCTTCGGTTTGCATTCTATATGGAGCATAAAGCAGCTACGCAAGAGTAAAATTTTTAGTTTATAAGTTAGTTCGCTTACAAGTTTCACCAAAGTCCTATAGTGCGGCTTTTGTTTTGTACTAAAATGGTACCTGCAAACGTTTTTAAATGCAACTCTTGCAGTGTTTCCTATACCTGGAAAAACCGCTACTGGCGAAGATAGTGTAGAAATGGTTAGCACAGCGTTTAACAACCGTATGACTAGCTATCGCATAACGAGCACCAGTGTCGACGATGGAGTGTCCGAACCGAGGAAGAGGTAGGCCTAGGTAAAGAATAAAAAATTGTAAATATGTATTTAGAAATGTGGTTTACAAAATTTAAACTGTATTAGTAAAAATTATTATACACCGCTTTCACATGTAATTCGGGGCGATGATGACGTTAAACTTGACCTTCCCATTTACATATTAAAAACACTATATTTCTCAAACATATAGTCAATAATAAAGAGAAGGATTTACGCTGCTTTCACTTCTACGTCACATAGTTGTAAAGCAATTAGTTTGGAAACGAAATGTATTTTCCAAAGTACATACTTAGCATTGAGCATATAATTGTTTGTAACGTACTTAGTTAGGAAAATGTTAAACCAGAAATTGATAACTGTTTAAAATTTTAAAAGCCGAGGTTTTGAATATTCTAAAACAGTACATTACTGTTTGAAATTGGTTTTAAATATTAAACACTTATGGCTTATAAAAAACTCATTTCTAAAATCCCCGCAGTTTTAGATCTCTCAGGAAATGGTTGTTTAGAGCATGCAAAAATTTTGAGGTGTGAGACTTTTAAAAGTGTAACTTTGTAACGGGTGGTCGGATTTTAAATCTGTTTACAGATTCGAATTCTGCGTAAAATTCTAGACTAATTTGATGTATTGCATGTTCCATTTCGAATCGACCTGCACCTTGCCGAAGTTCTAAATTACTAGAACATGTGAAATGGCTTGCGTGTTCTAATGAGCTAAAGAGCCAAACTAAAGGTCCAACCAAAGTAGTAGGGTCGTTAGTGAGGAACCAGACTAAGACAGGTCCCCGAAAGAGGGCAGCGGTTCTTTCGGTACTTAGATTGGCAGAGACCATAGGGGTCGGTATGGCAGTCTAAGACACACTACCGCGCTGTGGAAGGCAACGGGAAACCACCACATTACCTCCCAACTAGACAGCGTACCTAAATTATAATAAAATGATGGCATTCTCTGAGGTAAAAGATTTCGGAGTTAAAATAGTACTCCATTCGGATATCCAGAAGGGGACTACTTCGGAGGATGCGATCGGAAAGTTAAGAGTAAGAGTCGGGAACATTTTGCGAGTCGGAGCGTGGAATGTTAGAAGTATGAAACAAGTAGGTAAGCTAGAGAACCTAAAAATCGAAATGAATAGGTTATCACTAGACATAGTAGGGATCAGCGAAGTTCGGTGGCCAGAGGCGGGGGATTTTTGGAGTGGAGACTTCAGGGTAATTTATACAGGAGCAGAGGAAAGAAATTTGGGTGTCGGGATAGTTATGCGGAAAAAGATAGGATACTGTGTAGAAAATTACTTACAAAAGAACGAAAGAGTACTCATGGTTAGATTAGACTTTAAAACGGTAAAATACAGTAATAATACACGTATACATGCCCACCTCTAGCTACTGTGATGAAGAGGTAGAAGCGATCTACAAAGATATCGAAGACATATTAAGACATGTAAAAGGACATGAAAATTTAATAATTACGGGGGATTTTAATGCAGTGGTAGGTGAGGGTAGGGAAGGAGCGGTAGTAGGTTTATTGGGTTTAGGCACAAGAAACGACAGAGGAAATAGACTGGTAGAATATTGCGACAAAAACAATTTAATCATCACAAACACATTATTTCAACATCATGCTAGAAGACGATATACGTGGAAGATGCCAGGAGATATAGGAAGATATCAAATAGATTACATTCTTGTTAGGCAACGGTTTAGGAATCAAGTAAAAGACTGTAGAAGCTACCCAGAAGCAGATATAGATAGTGACCACAACATCGTAATTATGAAGGCCGCACTTAAATTTAAGAATGTGAAAAAAAGAAACGGAAAAAGGCACTTTGACTTTGAGAAACTAAATATAATGATATCCACGAAGGATTTGAAAAAAGTCAAATGAATTGCTGAAAGATATCGGGAAATATTCTTAAAGTAAGGAAGGAGAAACAGAATGGAATAACATTAAATCCAGCTTAGACATGGCGGCCAGAGATATTCTGGGGTATGCACAAAAAGAAAATACGAAATCATGGATAACAAAGGATATCCTGAATCTAATAGAAGAAAGACGAAAATACAAAAATAGATCAGATGAAACAGGAAAACAGAGATACAAATCCATAAAATGGGAAATTATTCGCAAATGCAGGTAAACTAAAGAACAATGGATTGATGAAAAGTGCAAAGAGGTACAAACTAAGATAGAAATAGGAAAGATAGACGAAGCATACAAACTAATTAGAATGAATTTTGAGGATATAAAATCATAAAGCAAAAATATAAGGGCGCGGGAGGAAACGTCTTTATAGAGAATGTAGAGAAAGTGGTTAGATTGCAAGAATATATAGGGAATTTATATACTAACTGCATTAGAACAGGAATCAAACATTGAAAAGAATGACTTGGGAATTGTACGAGTTTAGGTTAATTGAGCAAGTAGGACTGTACACTTATTAAATTTATTGAGTATTTTACAAGAGTTGAGTATTATGATATACATAACGAGCTTATACAAATAGCATCTTTTCAGAGCAAAGGACACGACAGTAAGTGAGTAAGATCGTTCCATACACACACAGATGTGCGCATTCAAAGCAGTAAAATCCAGGAGCGCATGGCATGACGTCACACTACCCGACGCTAATAACGAAATATTTAATACTAAAATTAAAGTTATTAACAGGAATCCTATACTTCGAGATAAGTTTGAATTAGCATTAAAGGTCCGAAAAATGGTAAAGCGCTGGGTACAGATAAGGTGCAAGCAAACATTCTAAAAGCCATTGGACAAGCAGTAACAGAACGTCTCTTCCAACTTTTAAGCTATATGTATAAAACAGGTGAGATGCCCAAAGATTTCAAACGTAACATCATAGTCGGTATACCAAAAATATTAACTAGAATTGTACAAAAACGGATGAAAACACGGGCTGAAGAAATACTAGAAGATCAATTTGGGTTTAGGCAAAACAGAGGAACACGGGAGGCTATTTTAGTACTGAGAGTGGTAATGGAGAAAGTATCAGAAAAAGGGAAAAGCGTGTATATACGGTTTGTAGATCTGGAAAATGCATTCGACAATGTAAAATGGAACAAAATGTTCAAAATACTCAAAAAGATTAGAATGAGTTTTAGGAATGGTCGAATAGTACATAGCTTATACAAAGAGCAAAGAGCGGTAAGAGAATTAGAGCAGGAACATAGAGAAATAAATATTAGAAAAGAAGTGAGACGGACATGTGCCCTATCCCCATTAATTTTTAAGTTGTACATCGAAGAGGCAATGAATACTGTCACATGTAGGAAGACATTTGGAATTAATATGCAGGGACAAAAGATTGATATGCTTAGATTTACAGATGATGTAGCGATATTAGCATCTAGCAAAGACGAGTTAGAAGCTATTCTTAATGAAGTGGAAACGGTTCTAACAGAGAGATATGGCATGAGAATTAACAAACATAAAACTAAAGTACTAGTATGTGAAGGAGAGGAAAATAAACCAAAAGAAGAATACAAATAGGTAACGAGAACTTACAAGAGGTTAAAGATTTCTGCTACCTAGGAAGCCAAATAACGCAAGATGGGAAGAGCGCAAAGGATATAAAACAAAGATTAGCACAAGGTCGCCCTATATTTAACAAGAAAAAGCAACTACTGTGTTCAAAAACAACAAACATAGAAATAAGGAAAAGATTGCTTAAAACAAATGTGTGAAGCATGGCACTGTACGGCTGTGAAACCTGGATAGTAGGAGAAGCAGACAGGAAAAAGGTAGTAGTCTTTGAAATGTGATGCTATAGACGTTTGAGGAAGATATCATGGACAGACAAAGTTAAGAACAAAGAGGTACTAGAAATGGTAGGGGAAGAAAGAAGTATGTGAAAAACAGTAAAAAATAGGAGCGATAGGATGATGGGCCACATTCTAAGGCATGAGGGAATAGTGCGGAATATATTAGAAGCAGAGATAGAAAAAAGGAGAGGTAGACGTAGACCTAGGTTAGACTATTGTAGACAAATAGTGAAAGATATAGGCTGTGGTAATAGGGAAATGTGCAGGCTAGCTCAGAATATAAATCAATGGAGGTATGCGTCCAACCAATTCCAAAATAAGAGATCTAATGACAACAAAAATAATTACATTTAGATCTGATGATTATTATAAACAACTACAGGTGTTGGTTTTAATATATTTTCAACTAATGTTGATTGTGCGAAAGGATATACTGGAAAACTATTCATTCGGCAAATGTTCCAGTGTTGGGGGATCTTGGTAGCTGCACGCTGCTTAACCCCCTTCACATACTACTGAATATCGAGGAAATTGGGTATATATTTATAAACAATAGAAGGGGAACCACACTGCACCTAATAAGAAAGAGCAGCGGCTATGTTCAAAGACAACAAACATAGAAACAAAGAGAAAATTGTTCAAAACATATGTGCGAAGCACAGCACAGTACTTCTATGAAATAGGGGCAGTGGGACAAGCAGACATAAAAACGGCAGAAGCCTTTTGGAATGTTGTGCTTCAGATGTATGAAGATGATAGCATGGACAGACAAAGTTATAACAAAGAGGTTATAGAAATAGTAGGGGAATAAAGATATCTGTGGAAATAAAAAAAAAAGAGAAATAGAAAGGCAGGATACACTCTAAGGCATTTCTCAGGAATAGTGCGGGATATATTACAAACAGAGATAGGAAAAATGAGGTAGAGGTAGACGTAGATCAGACGCAGATAGTGAAAGATAGAGGAAATGTGTAGGTTAGCACAGAATGGGAAACAATGAGGATACGTGTCTAACCAGTTCCAGAACTGAAGACCTAATGATGATGATATCGAACGTTTCCAAGTAATCAATTCTTAGTGTCTAATTGGCAGTAATCTTTTTTTTCCAATTTTTAAGTATTGTGATTTATACGATTACATACAAATTTTTAAAATTTTGAAACAGGAAAATTTAGAAAAAGACACGAGACTGGGACACAACTATTAAATACAACTTTATCAAAGATTTTACAGGGAATTCCAAAATGCAAAATATATTGTTAAGGCAAAAGAACGCCATTTTTGTAGATTAGCGCATAATTTTAATTTATAATTCATAACAGAAGCTTAAATTTTTAAAAACAGTTTGTATACGGAAGAACGTTTTATTTTATTCGAATGAATGAGGTTGTCTTTTAAGTTTTGCCCATAGAGCTGGAATAAAACAGTAAATAGCTTTTAAAGATTTTCAAAGTATTCTCCGCAAAGATTAATGTACTTTGGCATGCACTCGAACCAACTCTGAAAGCAGTTATCCCACTCGTTTGTTCATACAGTAAAAATTGCATAGACTGCTTCTTCTGACGACTAGAATCTTTGACATCGCAGTTCATCCTTGATTTTTGGAAAGGTATAAAATCGTTGGGATATAGGTTGGGACCGTACGGAGGATGGTCTAACAATTCGACGTTTTGTTGTGTTAAAAATCCAGTTTCTTACGTTTTTTTAAAAGCTTTAACGTTTCTTGTATTAGTTAGGTTTCGGAGATTTTTTAAAACTCCGTACTGCAAAATTCCCAGCTTACTAATGTATTAATGCAAGCATATGAAAAACACACAAAGTATTAGTTCTTACGAAAGTCCAGTCATAGGCTAATCTTTGTGGTCTTAGATAATGTCAATATTACATTTCTCACGCCTTGTACGACGTTCTACCCATCAATGTGCGTCAGAGAACTTTATCCTCTTTTAGAGGGGATAGAAATTTTCGTGGGATACGAATTTAGCGAAACAGAGGAATTACCACCGACTTCCCTGGAGTGTTGACGTGTGTTGTAACTGCCTCCTTCCGTACCTATCCTATCGTTCAACACGTATGTATCGACACTTCGTCAACGAAAAGTAAAGTCAGGCAAATACTGAGACAACAGGACGCCACTATGAAATCCCTGCAGAGCCATTGAAGGCGTTGCATCAGGAGCAAAATATCTCAGGTAAGTGTTAGTTATAATAACTTAACTACGCATTGGGTCGCACCGGAAAATTTAATCTCCGAATATGTTTGAGGCTTTATGTGTTAAATATCACTTTACCGAGCTCTAAACGCGGTGGCTTAGTATTTCAAGCTGTCTTGCAAAGTGTGCGCAAACTTCCATTGTCTTCGGTGGAGGATGATTTGTTGTTTGGAGTTAGTTTTTCGAAGCTCCGCGATAACTTGCGGCAAAAAAATGGTTGTATACCAATCGGCGGTTATCAGTTCTTGATTTTGTAGAGACATTGTTACCACATGACCTGCTTTCGAAACAAATGTTGTGACCATATTTTTGAAGACACTTCGAAAACAGATGACTTTTGTCGGATTTTCTTCACCTTGGGACACCCAAACAGACGACGTGTTTATTTTCTGACTCATATGAATCAATCCAAGATTCATCGCCACTCACGATGTTGTACACGTTTTTAGAGTTTCCTGCGTTGAAGCGGTCTAGAGTTTTTTGACACCAATTCACCCTAGTTGTTTTATGTTCTTCGGTCAACAGATGCGGTATTCAACAGGAAACTAATTTTTTACGCACAATTCTTTATGAAAAATTGTTTGAGCTGAAGTCTTTGAAATCCCCAATGATGCCTCAATTTCGCAATGTCACATGCTAATTTTCGTTGATGAGCTTGCGCATAGCATCGACGTTTTCTTAAGTAACTGCCGCTTTTGTGCACCTGCTGTTGGATCGTCGCTAAGACTGATCCGTCCATGTTTTAATTCTTCGTATCAACAAGAAATTTTTGATATAATGTGATACTTTATTGCCGAAAACAGAAACAAACTCGACGAGGCATTCTTGTT
Source organism: Platerodrilus igneus (assembly GCA_036346225.1). Taxonomy (NCBI): domain Eukaryota; kingdom Metazoa; phylum Arthropoda; class Insecta; order Coleoptera; family Lycidae; genus Platerodrilus; species Platerodrilus igneus. Next base: position 2,465,978 of record JARFIW010000802.1, read on the forward strand.
GAGATAATTGTCTTGGAAAATTATAAAAAATTATTGGGCAAAAATTTTTACAGTTTAATTCCATTTTTCAATTAACTAGTTAACTTTAACAGTTCGTTGTAGCTACAACACTAGACGTATCGTACTGAAACTTTCGTTTTAGGTTAACTAAAGATGGAGGGTTAATTTTTAGTACCGGCATTTGATTTTAGTGGCGACTTCTATATCTCAGTATGCAAAACTTAAAAACATTCCTCGTGTCAAGTAAAACTTTCTAAAGAAAAAATTGTCAATTTTACTGGAAATCGCATTCATTATCGTTCTAAATCGCTCTAGATGCATGTTGGTACGTAATATTAAGATAAGAGTTCGTTATTCCATTTAATGAAATTAACATTTGCTGTAACAAGCCGAAATATCAATGTAAATATTGCATTTATATGAAAACATTTGTGATTTCTAAATGCTTACGTGAGAGATGTAAGTTTGAATTGTGGAATTTTACGTATTGTTAATAAAGCCAATTTTCGCATTGTTGAGTGCGCTAAACCAATCATATATTTTGTTGTGGACAAAGACGACTATTATTAGAGCGACTGCGAAATTTTTAGCATGATTGATATTCTTGGAGAATTATAAATTCTTGAACGATGTAAAATTATAATTTGGGGTTTAAGTTATAGTAATAGGACGAGTGGTCTTAAGACGGAGATTATTCTTGATGTTCTGAAGACAAACGACAATACTAAAAGTTATTCAGTGATTAGTAAAATCCGGGGCAAATATTACGAAGCATCTTCAATTTTTGTAAAGTGCCTTCAATTATTTAATTTTTCCTAATTTTGGAAAATTGACGTAGACCTATATCTTTTTTAAATAGTTTAAGTAATGTGGGATTAATTTTAGGGCTTTCTGTTTCAGTGCTAGTGAAAGTTGTTACGTGCCATATTGGCACTTAAACATTTTTTAGTTTAATTTTGATGTGCGGAAGTTTCGCGCCATAAATTCAAAAGACTCGGTGCGCGTATTTCCGTCACGTCAAAAGTGGGTTGGACGAATAATTTCGCGCCGACGCGTGAAAGGACAAAAAAGTGGGAGAGGTGTTTCCGTGAGACTCTGTAACGTGACTGTTTTGCCTGAAACTTCGAGTGCAGTGGACGTTTTCGGTAACGTATCGTTATCTTTATTTATGTAGACTTCCTTGCCTTTGTTTATCTTGTCTGTCAACCTTATACCTGTTCCTTGTCGATCCCTACATAGGTAGAGATAAATTGTAGCAGCCTAGGGAGAACCGGAGGCCACGACCCTAGATGAACGAGTCCTGGTTGCAACTGCGACTGCCGGAGCTGGTTCGAGCGCTTTGGAAGAGCGTTGGGCGTACCCTCCAGCAATTATCTTAAAGGGGGCCATCAGCAGCCCTTATGGACGTGCTGACACCATCTTTATCTATCTTGAAGGACGCTTGGCGTACTTCGTGGAAATCTGAACCTATTATGTGAGTACCTTATTGACATAATTGTTGCTAATTTAATTTATATATTGCGTAATTAAATTTGCTGATTGGGTGACGTCATTGACAGATGGGCGCGCCAAAATCTGTATAAGATTAGCGCTACCAACTGCTGTGGTGTCTAATATACCGCGCTTGCGGGTTTGTATTTGTGAACGTTTTAAAATGTAAGAATTTGAATTTTAAAATGTAAGAATTGGCAAATTTAAATTGAAAGAATTTGGCGCCTTTAACGTGTTAGGTTATAATACATACTTCTTTTATAAACATACAATGTATTAACTAATGTTATTTAAAAAGCTTTTTCATTTAAAAAAAAATTAACAAATGTCATTATCTATATTCTCTAATATATCTGTGGATCTTAAATTTCAGGTTGGTATCTTGCAAATTTCCCAGAGATTTTTCTGAAATGACATGTCAGCTGATTACAATGTATAACGTTTGTCCGAAAATTGTTTATTAAAATAATTATAATCAATTTTCTAATAATTTTAAATGCAGTGTCATTTATAACTTAAATTATTTGAAATGTGTGATTAGTTTGTTTTTAGATGCAAATAAGTTTCTAGGAAGGATCAATCCCTTAACCCTACTTTTTACACGTGAGTACATTTAAATAATAAATAAGCATTCAAATAATTGCATGTCTTAAACACGGTTTACTATGAAACTATCTACTTTATATTAAATTGAAACATAACCCTTGTTTGTTTTTTCGACTTTAAAAAACTATTTTGAAACCATAAATCAACACTTGTCTTGTGTGTTTACATTTTAAAAAGTGTCTTAGTGATTTACCTGTTTAATTAATAATATTCGAATTAGCTTTACAGGAAACCTTGTGTTTAAAACCATATAACGTAACGATTTGAGCCTTAAAATATCTTTTTTAAAAACGCTAGACTAACGGGATCTTGTTGTGTTTGGTAAATAACACATTATCTACCTCTTCATAATTTGGAGTGTCTTTTTGTAGTTTATCAATGATATATTCCTTTTATTAAACACTAACCTTGCCCTCGTGCAGTTCTAAACGTGTTTTTTTAGTGTTTTGGATACTTAGCGTGATTAAATTTGTATATTATACCTTACAAATGCTTTTATAAGAAATTTTTACCTTTAAATATCTTTACCGTATTGACTTGAAGTAGCTTTACCGTTTATTACCTTCTAAATTACCTCAGTATTGTATACCTGATATATATTGTCTCAAATATTAATTTAAAATGAATATAGCACATCTTAAGTCCTTGGAGCTCATTTACGAGATTGAGTGTAGAAATATTACCCCTGCCCCTAATCAAAATGATAGACGATCACAACTTAGAGCCATTTTAGCCCAGGAAATGAAAGGCGTCCCTATTTTAAAGAAAATCGTTTCCGATTGGCCTCATAACGTATCTGAAATTAAGTTGCCTTTAGATGATATAACTGGTATAATAAATAGAATAGATCCTGGCTTCAGTGATATTGAGCTAAGGCGCTTAGTTTCGAGAATAACTCATGTCAAACAACGCATGGAATTATTGTCCCTATATGACGATGAACAAGCGAACCTAGCTAAACAAACGTTCCTATCAGATGTATTACTTGAAGGGATTGTTCTTGAGAGACTCAATCCAAACGCAGGCATAGATATATCGCTACCGTTATCAAATCTCGTACTTTCCCACGCTCAACCAGTAGGAAAATCCATACCTGTTTACAAATGGGGTCTAACTTTTCAAGGGTTCGACTCGCAAGTCTCTTTATTGTCTTTCCTCGACAGAATTAATGATTTTAAAATTTCTCGGCAGTGTACCGATCAGGATTTATTTGTTTCAGCAGGTGAATTGTTTTCCGACTCCGCGTTAATCTGGTACCGAAACATTCTAGATCAAATTTCTACCTGGGAGGAGTTAGTTGCGTGCTTAAAACGAGATTTTCTTCCGCATGGTTATATGACCGACCTTTGGAACGAGATACGAAATCGAACCCAAGGACCTGACGAAAATGTTGTTTCCTTCATTACCTCATTAGAAGCCTTATATAGTAGACTCAATAATAAACCCTCAGAATATGAAATTATCGATCAGTTACTTAGAAATTTAAATCCTTATTTTTCTGAACGTCTGGCCTTACAACACATTTCTTCCTTAATCCACTTTAAAGATTTATGTCGTTCTCTTCAGGAAGTGAAGTTAAGAATTGATAAATACCGTCCTCCCCCAGAAAAACAATCTGGCCTTTTAGAACCAGATTTAGCTTGTCAAGCTCGAGCCCCACGTTGGGCACCAAATTCTTTCAATTTAAATTTGCCAATTCTTACATTTTAAAATTCAAATTCTTACATTTTAAAACGTTCACAAATACAAACCCGCAAGCGCGGTATATTAGACACCACAGCAGTTGGTAGCGCTAATCTTATATAGATTTTGGCGCGCCCATCTGTCAATGACGTCACCCAATCAGCAAATTTAATTACGCAATATATAAATTAAATTAGCAACAATTATGTCAATAAGGTACTCACATAATAGGTCCAGATTTCCTCGAAGTACGCCAAGCGTCCTTCAAGATAGATAAAGATGGTGTCAGCACGTCCATAAGGGCTGCTGATGGCCCCCTTTAAGATAATTGCTGGAGGGTACGCCCAACGCTCTTCCAAAGCGCTCGGAACAGCTACGGCAGTCGCAGTTGCAACCAGGACTTGTTCATCTAGGGTCGTGGCCTCCGGTTCTCCCTAGGCTGCTACAATTTATCTCTACCTATGTAGGGATCGACAAGGAACAGGTATAAGGTTGACAGACAAGATAAACAAAGGCAAGGAAGTCTACATAAATAAAGATAACGATACGTTACCAAAAACGTCCACTGCACTCGAAGTTTCAGGCAAAACAGCCACGTTACAGAGTCTCACGGAAACACCTCTCCCACTTTTTTGTCCTTTCACGCGTCGGCGCGAAATTATTCGTCCAACCCACTTTTGACGTGACGGAAATACGCGCACCGAGTCTTTTGAATTTATGGCGCGAAACTTCCGCACATCAAAATTAAACTAAAAAATGTTTAAGTGCCAATATGGCCCGTAACAAAGTCTATAAAGTTATAATTTATACAATCACATCTCAACGCGTTTTATTATTATTTTATATGAGAATGCGACCCTTAGTTATGGATCATTAATATTAGAATTTTGGACGTTTGTATTGTTTGGGGTTTGAATTATGGGAGCGCGTGCGGACCAGAAGTCCTTACAAGATATAAGCGAGTAAAGGTTAGAGCTGTTGAGCTTTGTGCTTTATGATCAAGATTCTATTATCAGAGAATTTATGAAAAACCTTGACATTTTTATTTTATCTAATATTGTAAAAATTTCGATTTTTCTAACTTTAATTATTTGTAAATATTTTCATTTTGAAAACTTAGAAAAAGTTTAAAACACTAATCTATCAGATTATGTGAGTTCTTAATGTTATACTAACTGAACTAGCAAAGAAAGTTGACTCTTAATTTTGAGTTTGAGATTCTGCAACTGTTGTGTTGAGGATCGATCCTTTTTTGTGAATACAGAAGATGTGAGCCTTGCAACAGCACAGCAATATACATTGTTATATTTAAACAATGCAAATTAAAGTGATGTTCAATATAATCGTGAGTTCCATCAAGGTGAAAATATTTTGTTTAATAAAGCACCTTGATCACTGTCGGTATGCAAGTGTTCAGATATCTGCTGGTACAACAGCTTTATATAAAGTTACTATCATTTAAAAGCCACCTAGTTATTTTGATAATTGTTAACACTTTTTATAATTAACGATCGATTCGACTGCAATTAGTAAACAGTAGATAAATCTTGCCTGGCATTTACACCTTAAGGAAAACCCAAGTTTTATAATGTGTCAATTTAACATAATTTATCTAATTGAATAAACATGATTTTCAAAGTACACAAGTTTGGCAAATTGGTCGATAACGTACGACACATCAATATGCCCGTTAATGTATTAATACTGCGTGTTCATTAGCAATGATTAGCTAAATGGTAATAAAAATATCTAAGTAAACTAAACAAGATATTCAAGTTAGACGGATTAGCTTATTTATTACAATTAATGTTCTGTGCATAAAATTATATTTAATTATAAAAGCAAATTCCGGTAGAATTTCAACTAGTGACTTATTTTAGAACTCTAAAATTTTCGTATAGCGCTTCGTTAAAAAGTAAAAATGTTTTTGGTATAAATGTAGAGATTTTCTCTACATAACGTACGTACCACACCCATGCTCACGTGCACACTCACGCATATACATACATGCATACACACATGTATGCACGCTTGGATTCGTAAATAGTATAAAAACTTTATATAATCATGCAAAATCTTATGTGCATGTAGGTTCACTGAAATTCAGCATGGTATAGGTGTACGCCAGGGCTGTCCACTATCGGGTTCCTTCTTTACCCTATCCTTGAAACCATTCTTATCCCTGTGCCGACAGTCTTTAGGTTTCACCATTCTTTTAGAGCAGTCATTTAAATAAGTGAATTACAACAATGATTTTCAAAGACTACAGAAAACTTACAAATTATACAAAGCACAGCCCCGATCATCGATGTCAAATGCAAAAATAAAAATGGTAGGTTTATGAATAGATGCTTGGAAAAACAGAAGAAACACCTTTAAATTTCAATTGGTCTAGCACAAATCTAAAGATTTTGGGCGTACGTCTATACGGATGTATAGAAGAAGATGCATGTGATGCATTGAAGAAAATTGTACCTAAGCTAGACCAATCATTAAAAATGTAGAAACAGAGTACCAAAACTATTATTGATGGGATGGAAAATGATAGTAAACCGATATGTAGCACCAAAACTATGGCTTGTCATGCAAGTGCTCCCATTCAGTCCATCACAGCTTAAGTTAATACAAAAGAAACTCATCAATTTTATGTGGAGTGGAAAGCACTGAACAACTGAGAGATTTATATCTACAAATTGAGTAGGGTGGCAAAGGTCTGATTAATCTGACTGCCAAATAAGCCACTTTCTAGGTTTCAAGATAACAAACAGCAGCAGAGATAAAAAATGGGCAGTGATACTAAAACATTTATTAAGTCTAACCAATTCCACCAATGTATCGTGGCAAATATCAACATGTCATAATTGCAATGATCTTGTGAGCACAAGTGCAGGAAACGCTTTCACACAAGATTTAATAGTGCAATGTTCCAAAAGTTCCCGTAAGCAATTTTTCAACCATCGTCTAAAATTCAATCCTTCAACCCCCATAAAATAATCAAAATTATTACTATTCATAATAATATATCCTGTATATATTAACATACACGCACTGTATATGCATCAGCCAAATGCTTTACATATAGCTTGTCGCTGGTTTAAACTTCATTTACGTTTTAGAATACTTGTTTGAATTACTGTACTCTATTCAATAAACCAACAAAAATTCTTTGTAACGAACGAACAAAACTAATTTATTTGCATTTCTCAAGTTGAGAGACAGAAAAACAATAACATACTATATTACAATAATTACAAAATGTACCTGCTGTAATACTAATTAAAACGAAAATTTGATTTTTCTTTCAAGCGAATCTAATACCGCATGGCTCTAGAAATTAAACCAGACTGGCAAGTATAATTTTACTCTGATTAAACTAAAAGGTCGTCGGTCTAAAGTGTTAACCAGCTAAGTCACTTCTGACCAATTTTACAGGAGAGATGAAAAATGATTCTTAGCAATTATAGTTTATAAAGATCAAGAAAATAAATTTAGAAAACACCTACAAAGTATAAGAAAGCTGTACATTACTGTAATATGTAAAAATTATTATGTTAACTGTATTTTTTAGTCATTTTTGGCAGATAGCTGGTAATCGTTTTTTAAAATTAATTTAACAATGGGCTTAGCAGGTTGATTAAGTTAAAAGAATATTTTATACAAAGTACTTTATTATCATTTACAAAAACTATTAACAAAAAATAACATATTACACTACTTCATTCGTGTAGGTCATCATAAAATGTGTGTGTTTGAGAATTTTGGTGTTTTTCCGTTGAAGAATAGTTATCCATTGTAGTATTTGTATATTTGTAGGATATATTACTACTTAATTGAACAATACTATATGCTTTATTCTGCCAATTTAATACATCTCCAATTACTCTAATTTACACTTCCTTCAAAGTCCCTCCCCCTGCTACTCTGATCTAGTATATCAATCACGTAACGTTGGCAACACCACAATCCCCCCCTTGGTTTGAACTAAAAGAATCTAACACCTAATTGCAAACATAATCATCCAACCATTTTGGCGGGCGATCAACGTTGACAACGACGAGCAACTGGTTCCTTGAACTATTCGAACTGGAAGTAGCAGTGACATCTTCAGGGACCGGATCGTCAACAGTAGTAACAGGCGACGGATCCCGTGGAGCATACTTTTCAACATCGTTTTTATGTCGTCGAATTTCACGCGACGGTGTTTGTATTGCCACTACTGGATCATTGACACTAGTGACCACACCTGTCTCCTCCTCGAATTTGGATTGAAATTTATTTTTAGAAAAGGCTCTTTTAATAAGAACTTCATCACCCAATGCGATTTGTTTTCTTGGAAATTCATTGGGGATACAAGATTTCGCTTTGTTGAATGAATCTCGATCACGAACACCTTGTTCCCAAACCCTTTCACGTATTGATGGCAATTTATCACGAATAACACGTCCAAAAATAATTCGGCTGGACTTTTACCCGTAACAGTATGGGGTGTAGAGCGATACATTAGCAAGTACTCCAATATTTCTTCTCTACAAGCATTATGTTGTTTTAAACAAGCTATCTGAATAATTTTCTGCAAACGCCGATTCTGCCTTTCCACTTGTCCATTGGCTTGAGCCCAGTGCGGTTCCGTTGTATAATGAAGAATTCCAAATGACTTACAGAACGTCAGAAATTCTGATCGAACTGTGGACCGTTGTCTGCTGTAATTGAGTACGGAATGCCATACCTAGCGAACAGCTTTTTTAAGTAGGAAATTGTATCAAACGCAGTACATCTCTTCATCACTTTGATTTCAAAAAACTTACTAAAATAATCAGTTACGACACACAAGTGGCGTTAGCCGACGGTAAAGCCTTGAAATCAACGGCTATGTCTTGCCACGGACCATCTGGAAGTTGGCGTCTGGACATAGGTTCCATGATTATTTCCTTACCAACTTTTGACAATAGTCGCAGGTACGAACAAATTTTTCAGCTTCTTTGTCAATTCCAGGCCACCACACTTTCGATCGCAACCTATCCTTCATTTTAGTAATACCAGGATGTCCTTCATGTGCAATCTGTAGAACACGGTCTCGAAGAGCAGTAGGAACTACGATGCGAGCTCCTCTTAGCAATACCTCATCTACTACACAAAGTTCAGACGCCAGGAAAGAATAAGGTTTAAACTTAGGTGTTATACCTAACTGTAAATCTAAACAAATCCTTGCTAATTCGGCATCTTCCACTGTAGACTTCTTTACCTCGTGTAAAGTAACTGCTATCGGTACCAGTTGTTGTACAAACATAACTAAATTTCTTTCATACATCTCATTTATTGTATTAATTGACTCATCCACTTGAAGTAAACGAGACAATGGATCGGCAATGTTATTTTGCCTTTAGCATACCTAACAACGAATTTGAAGCCTTGGAGTCTAAGAATCCATCTTTCTAACCGAGCACACGGTTTCGAACGTGGTCCGAAAATTGTTTGTAGAGGTTTATGATCCGTAACCAATTCGAACTCCGTCCAAGTAAGTATATTCAAGTCTTTCTACTGCAAAACTAGTGCAAGTGCCTCTTTTTCAGTCTGTGAATATCGACGTTCAACTGAAGAAAGCGAGCGACTAACGTAGCAAATCGTATGAATATCATCTCCTTTTCTTTGTAATAATACTGCCCCTAATCCCACGGGACTAGCATCTGCCATAACTATGGTAGGTAGATCCGGGTCAAAAAATTCTAAGCTGCTTTCATTAGACAGCAGTGACTGGACATGTATAAAATCTTGTTCCGCCCTACCAGTCCATTGAAATGGTGAAAACGAGCCGTTTGTTGCAAGTAATCTAATTCCGTAGAAAGGTTAGGAATAAATTTTCCGACGTAAGTTACCAGACCCAGAAATGACCAAAGCTCCTCTGCTGTAGCTGGCGAACGAAATTCTTTAAGTGCTTGAATTTTATTAAATGTAGGTCGTAGTGAATTGTGACTAATAATGTGTCCTAAAATGAAACGGCATTCTTTCGAAATTCTGACTTCCCAGGATTAATAACTAGACCCAGTTCTTGTAAACGACGGAGTACTGCTTGTAAATTAGCATCGTGTTCTTCTGTCGTTCTTCCAAAATTAGCAAATCGTCTAAATAATTAAAACGCCCAAAAGCCCAGACAAAACGCTTTCAAGAATTCTTTGAAACATTTCAGGTGCACATTTAAGTCCGAACATTAACCTACGATACCGAAAAAGACCAATATGTGTATTAAAAGTAGTTAATTCATGTGACTGCTGATCCAATTCAATCTGATGATAAGCCTGACGGAGATCTATCTTGCTAAACACTTTTGCATCCTTCAGTAATGGGGCAACATCCTCAATCATAGGTATGGGATGCTTTTCGTTAAGTACAGCTTCATTGACACGACGCATATCTACACAAATGCGTAAAGTGTTGTCCGACTTAGGAACAGGAACTACAGGCGATACCCATTTGCTTGCTCCTTCGACCTTCTCGATAATTTCTAGATGTAATAGCTCTGTAATTTGGTCTTCGATCCGCTTTCATAAGCTGTATGGTACTCGACGAAGGGGTTGAATGCATGGTGCACCACTTGAATCAATAGGAATACTTAGTTGAAAATCTTTTAGCTTTCCTAAAGGCGCAGTTGGGGTCATAGAAATTGTTTGTACCCGAACTTCTGTACATGCATCCAAACCAACACGTAAAACTTTAAACTTCTTTGCATCATTACGACCAAGAATTGTAGTAAAATTCTCTTCAATGACAACGACAGAAACCCTATGCGAGATATTATTACAAACTATATCTACACTCGCCGTAAACAATACAGTATACTGAAGTTGACCAGAACCATCAAAGAAATTTAAATCAGGACTAGATTCGTAACAGTAAAATTGTAAGCCATTTAGACGCAGGTTTTCCCAGTTTTCTTTCGACATCATAGTATGTAGTGCACCAGAATCCACGAATGCGGAATGTATTACTCCTCCGAATTTACATGCAACTATTTCTTCTGGTTGATTACCAGTTTCTGAGTTAAGTACGCAAAAAATGGATTCATCTGTCACTTGCTTGACAGTCGAACTTTACCTGTGCCCAAATTTGAATTACCGCTTGAGCGACACATACGTGCAAAATGGCCAGTCTTTTTGCATTTATTACACACAGCGTTAAGCGCCGGACACCTACTGTCTTTTGGAACATGACCCTCGGTTCCACAGCAAACGCATATTAGTGTTTTAGATTCACCAGATGAAAATTTATTTTGCTTAGGCTTAACTAAATTTGCCTTCTCTCCCATCTTCTTCTTCTTATGCCGTTCTGTAGTTTTGCACACGGAAGTCGAATTTGTAGAAAATGGTGAATTACCAGAAACAGTTAAGTTATTAGCCATTATTCCAGCTTGTGATAACACTGTTTCAAATGTACGTGCAAGCCTTTCAGCTTCGTCCAAGGTCAGAGAATCTTTTTCCATAAGCCGGGAACGGAGTTCGTTCGATGAAATGCCATTAATTAACTGACCTAGGATAGCTTCGTCAACAGCTGGTCCATTAAAACTACACCGTTGAACTTGCTTTCGAATACGAGTAAGAAATGCAGTAATGTTTTCGTTCTTTCCTTGGCGCACTTGAGATAAAACATACCGTTCATACCACTTTGTACTTCTAAGCCCAATTTTTGACTCTAAACATTCTAAAGTGTATGTGTAAACATCAGTACAATCAGGAAACTCGGTAACTGTAGGTAGAGAAAAAATAAACATCTTGAAGAGCCGGACCGCCTAACAGTAAAAGTTTTGCCTGTTTGACCTTCGCATCAGTTATCTCTTCACTGATGAAGTAAAATTCAAGAGTCTGTTTCCATCTCTGCCAGTCATGAAGTGATGCAGTTTGAAGTGCAAATGACGGAATATGCATTTTCTCCATGTTGCAATAATTTTTCAAATTATTTTACATGAACCCAAAATCCTCGTCGCCAATTGTAGTATTTCTATATTTGTAGGATATATTACTACTTAATTGAACAATACTTTATGCTTTATTCTGCCAATTTAATACATCTCCAATTACTCTAATTTACACTTCCTTCAAAGTCCCTCCCCCTGCTACTCTGATCTAGTATATCAATCACGTAACGTTGGCAACACCACATCCATTGATCGCCAAAGCTAGTTTTATAATAAATTTCACCTTCGCGGGTATACCTCAAAGCTCAAATATCTATGACTTTTAAATCTCCTTTAGATTTTCCTGGACGGATATTTCTATAATACTGTATTAAATCAAATTTTTTAAAAAATCATGTCAAGTATTTTACATCATATGGAACAAGTTTCTTCCTTACCTTCTGGCATACACCAACATAATCCACAGGTAGGTTAATAATTTTATTTTTGGGTTTTTTATGGTTGCGTGAACTGAATCCACCTCCATCTGTGTATGACCAGCTTCAAGGTATTTTTGTTCGATTATTAAACTATGCGTAATTGCTACATTTAATACAACATTGGCCATAATACCGTTTCTATTTTGATATCCGCAGCCATCTGTGTATAGTATAATGGTATATCGTTCATCAGCATCTGCCGAAAGAGGGATGTTCGGCAGTACCTTCTGTTTTATAAAGTATATCCAAATACTTGCAAATTCTTCAGCATCAACACCTCCTTCACATTCGTTCCATAAAAAACAATAAGCGTCGGAACTTATTACACTGTAGAAACAAAGATTGTGTACTTGAGGCTTCGTTTTGTAGTGTAGTGTGGAAACTTTCGATTTTGGAGCCATCAAGACTGCTTGTAAATCTGCTGTAAAAACGTATTTTTGCTCCTTTTATTTTCTTCCTGTGCCTCTTCTTTCTTCTATACGTGACTATTATATTCCACTTCTGAAATTTGTCAACCCGGTACCCAACACACTTTTCACACTCGTCTTTTTTGGGGCAAAATAGTGCAAAGTTTTTTTCTTTAAAAGTTTTGGAAAATGACGCTATTGAAAGAGATTGTTGACCCTTCGATTTACACCAGTCCCTGACATAGCCAAAAGATTTTTTTTTAGATGATGCCCTGCAATAATGAGACTCCATAACAGGTATATAGAATGTAAAAATTGAATTAAGCATTCAAATGCATCTTTAAAAGGCTGTATTTCAGTGGATGATCTTCGTCGATGTATACTAGGGGCACGTGTCCCAAAAGTACTTTTCGAATGATGAACTGTCCACCGTCCAATTTCAACAGTATTAAGAAACATAGTCCTACATACCCTTTAATCTTTTTCCATCACTCTCAAAAAATATTGATAGGATTGTCCTCTCTTCGTTTCGTTTTCTTTTTTTCGGTTTCGATGCCTTTCAGTTGACACATATAACTTGATTATTTATATAAACTTTCTTTTTGCCCCATGATTGTTGCCAAAACGACTCAAAAGTATGTTTCTTTTCATTATCAGCAATTACAGGACACTTCATAATGCCTTTATCTATTGATTTACATTTGCATCTTGGTTTCATAGCTCAAGGTTTGTAACACTACGCCCTCTTTCCCTGACCTATGTAGCAGTCAAAGAAACAAGGAACGAGTTACCTAATACATATATAGTCGAATGCCAACTCTATATCACTTTTTATGGTTCAAAATTGCAATATTAGGGTTCACTTACCTATTCCAATAGTCTTTACTCTACTTTCTTCAAACGCCTCGGCTACTCTACAGTATAGAGTACATGGACAAGTCCCAGGGTGGATAGGCCTAGAATTCTGAAACCGATACTGGTGAGTTAACTTACCCAAAAGTTTACAAAGTATCTGAACCTAAATGTATTTCAACAAACCCCTTGTAATTGTAAAATATATGTATCAAGTAATGCATTTAATAACCCTTAATATGGTGATATAACTATTTACATTTCTTATATCAACATGCTTGAATGCAATAAAAAATATCTCTCACTTAACTAAAGTTACTTTAAGCTGGGTGGTTATATATTGTACTAATCCCTGCAAATTCTACAGTTAAAACAAATTGGCACCCAATTAAACATAGCCAATAACTCTTGCTATTCTACACAAAATTCATAATAATGATCGGTAACAATAATAATTTCCAAAAATTCCAACCTTAATCTAGCAACTTAACATATTCATGTAAAAGCTTATAATATATATATATATATATATATATATATATATATATATATATATATATATATTACTCAAATTTAGACCAGGGTAGAAAATTAATTAATTACATCAAATAATTTTAATCACCGTGTATAAGGACGCTTTCTATAAAAAGAAGCAGAATTAAAATGCTCAACGTGTATTTAATTTAATTGTTCCAAGAATTGTTTCTTAGAAATAGAAATAGAAATTACGTGCAAAATTTATATTAATTCATTCAATTTTTAAGTAATGGGTATTAAACAAAGGGTACAAATAATAAATTAATATTTAGTGCGTATTCGCTAAAAATTAAAGGGTAGAAGTCAATGCCATTCATTATTATTTTAGTTGGAGTTAATTGAACCATTATTAATAATATAATAAGCATAAAAGCCTGTGAAAATCAAAGGTTAAAATACCATGAAATAAAAGCTCTGAGAATTATATTAAAACGTTAATTAGGAGCACACACCTGCGTATTTTTAAAAGTCAATTTCTGTTTAATTTGTTTGGATAAACATAAAAATTCTGCATATATTGCAAACGATCGGATAAACCGTAGCTTATATTAACGGGAAGGTTAGATGTGGGGTTATTTAACTCAGGTAAGTCACGTACGAATCCACGTGGATTGAAATAGCCCATAATACAGAGTATTGATTTGTACCACTCAGGCCAAGGTAGAAAAGGGAGGATAAAATGCTTCAAGCAGAGACACCAATAATTAAAGGCGTGATTTGTGTAGCGTCACGAGGGCTACGATTGGTTGTAATAAGATGCAGATATGAGAGGTGTAAACGTAACGATTTCTATACAAAATTAATTAGTTATTCTCGGACGTGGTTGCGTGCCGTGTGGAAAATTTCTGAGATTTTCAACTGGCGCGTGTGCAAATTTTTAGAATCACTGTGCCGGACTGTCGAAAAGGGAACGGAGAATGCAAAATTCTAAAAACTGGCCGTCGCGGGACAAAACCGACGTACAGGCGAGCTATTATATAAACCCGGACTTTAAACAGTTTCGCTCTCTTAGATTTTTGATTTTGATTCAATACTTTAAACAGTTTGCTCTTATATTTTGGTGATTATTGAATACTTTAAAGCAGTTTGCTCTTTACGTGCTACGATACAAGTTATTATGCATTAGTGCACTTAGAAAAGAAGATACAAGGTAATAAAGTCTAGTTATATTTGCGAGTATTACTGTACCAATTGTCCAAATTTGCAACGATAAATGAATAAACAAAAGTAGGCAGTTTTGGGGTATAGCGTGAAAGAAGTATGAATTTCTTTGCTATTTTTCGGGGGTGTTAATAATTAAATGTTATTCGTAATCGTGATTGGATCCACAAAATAAGATTATGATATACTTAGATGAGTTCCTGAGAAGCCCTGAAACAATTTTAGATGAATGGTGGTGTAGAAAATTTTAAAAGCGTTCTGAATCAGAAGCCATAAACTTAACCCAGTTGGAATGGTGTGATTAACAAAGGACGATGTACATTGGAGCCACGAGTGCATTAACCTTCAGGTAACTTATGCTTTGTTGTTCGATTTTTGATGTTTTGGTGTGTGTTGAATAACTTTATAATTTGTTTGCTAAAAAATGGACAGTAGCGAATGTGTACAAACAACAAATTTTTAATTTTAAGGTGAAATTTTCTTGTTTAAGTAGAAAGGAGTATTTAGCAGTTTATGTTCTTAATTATGATGAAAATTTGGGTCTGTCTTTGAGCTCAATTAGACTAACCTGTTTGATTAACGTAAAGGGGTGGGAGATGCTTCCCTTGTACTCAGACTCAGGTCTGCAAATATTGTTAAATTAATTAGTAGGCATCCTACAAGGACTTTAATTCTGGATGCAAATTAAAATGATGACAAATTTAATCTTGAAATTTTATGATACTGAAATTTATGCTACAATTTAATTTTGAAATTTTAATGTATTATGAATATTGATGTAAATAGAGTTAACGTTGATGTTTGTGGTAGGAATGTGTTTGTTTTTTATGAATGAGGATGAAAATTTGAACTAGGTGAGCAGCCGAGGCAGAAAGAGTAAAGAGGCGATTATCAGAAGAGATTCAACAGGGCGAGAATCACAGCAAATCTTGGTGCCAAATTCGAGAGGTTCGAATATATTTTTTTACTCTAGTGAGGCTTTTTGTAGGTTTCACAGCAATATATATATATATATATATATATATATATATTGCTATGTTTAAACAAGAATTGGAATTATCGATCTCCGACGTTGGGCTGTCTTATTAATATTGCTATAAACTCCCTCCAGGAACTTAACTGGATTTTATCTTGAACCTACCTTCTCGACCAATAACAAAATTTGATATGTTACCGCCTTACTCGTTATCAATTTCGTATTCAACTTATAGCTCCTCCTTGATTGATTAAATTATAAAATCACTCACATTAACTTTATCTTATGACCTCGGCTAGCATTTATTTGGAATTATAAAATTCAGTTAATTGGATTCTATATAATGAAACAAATATTATGTTCAGTTTTTGTAAATTATTTAAAATACACTTTTCAATTAATTAATGTTGTAAATCTCATTTATCAAAAATCATATACTTTTTAATCAAATCCAAAGTCACCAAAAAAAAACCTATTATTTTTATAAAAGAAGTGTGGAACGTTCAAAGCCTCTTATCATATCACGCACTTTATACGTATGCAAGTCTTCTGTTTTGTTGACTTTTTTATATTCATTTATATTAAGCAAATTCAATATTCAAATAAAAAAAATAGAAAAATAATGTCCTATAACTAAAAATCTAACCTGGTCTATTTTCTTCGCTATTTCCTTTTCGCAATTGACGCATCAGCTAATATTTCCCATGCATTAAGCCATCCATTTGAATAAAAATTATTTTCCCCCAATTCAGGATTATTACATGCCCATTCGAAATATTGTCTATCCACACGCTTGAACCATTGCATTTAAATTATTGCCATCACCCTCTGGACTACCATTATTAACTTATACTTATGCACCCCAAATTATTGTCATTTCATTCAGACTTATTACTTCTTATCAATTTCCCCAAACTTAGAATACCATCTATTCTCCCCAGACTCAGAAATTGTATTATTCTCCCCGGACTCGGAAGCCGTTTAATCGGCAATCATAATTTTTGTCTTTGTGTGTCGTGTGTTTGAATTTTTTCACTTCCCATATTTATGTACCTTTGATCACGTGACTGTTCTAGCCAATAAAAAAATCTTACATATTTAACAATCGTACATCATCCCTACATGTGCTTTTAAGTTAATGGTTTAAATCCACTTTTATTATTGCCATTGCTAATTGAAATTACCCTATATTTAAATTTAAGTTATTCTGCAATATTCTAAAGTATTGCCTGTTAATATTTTTATAGATATCACAATAAAATAATATTTTATTACATATTTCCGGTTTCGAATTCTCTAGAACAAACTAGCATTTCCTTTGGCGCCTTAATTTAAAATCTTCTAAATTTCACGGGATGTTAGATATCAGTTAAGAGGTAATGTTCATTTAGGTTGTCAATTGTCATTCAAATCAAACTAGGGTTGGGTAACTCTATTAATTCTGGTCAGTGATAAGTTACATTTTAGATAGAATTGTTTGTGATTGGCCGAAAATATCATTTAAAATTTAAATTAATTTAAAAATGTTCTTGGGTGTTACAGGTTCTATCATAACACCATTTTTCACTTTGTGTTACTCTGCCTAAATAACATTTACCATTTTCTCGTAGTCTTTTATTTTTCTGAGCAAAGCATGCTGATTCCTGGACTTGGAAACGTTTTTTATGGCTTTTACCTTTTTTTGGATATGCGTAAGTAGAAGAATTTGATTCGGTGTCTGAATATGGAACCAAATTAACATTATTTGTCTGGTTATCATCGGTATATATTATCTGAAATAGTAGATTTCATCGGGTAAATTTGGGATTGATGTTGCTCATCAGGGTTATTCATTTCTGGTATAAGTATAGCTACATTATCAGTATTATGGGATATATCAGTTATTATAAGTTCTATCTGGTTGAAGTTCAAGGTAGTTGTTGTTTGTGGCCTTCTGATGGTTTGACAGCAATCCGGTCTTGACTAGGAACATCTATTATTCTATCATTAAAAATAATTAAATTTTGTAACTCTAAGTCCAAATTGGTGATGGGTAGTATATCAATTAAATCTATTTTAACGTTTTGAGCCATTACAAGATTATTGTTACATCGATTTGCTTCAGTAGTAGATTGAATTATTGTAAAGGGTACATCTACATTTGCTTCTGGGCTTTGGTATAAATTATTACATTCATTTAAATGCATCTGTTTATTGTCTTCAAACTGGGAAGTGTTTTTCAATTTTGCAGACACCATTTCTATCATTCTTTTAGCACGTGACATCTGAAAAAGAAAACTTCATCTCAGTATTACAGAATAAGTACGACTTTAATCAATATACATCCTACTGTGTTGCTCTTGTTAGAAGTATTTAAAAAGAGAGAATTTTTATGTAATATCCAGAAATGGCTTTACGATACTTGAGTAGAAGTATAGGCTAATTAATGTGGAACAATGTTTATCTTTTGAACATTGTTAAAAATTATTTAAAACAACCACTTATTATAATGACAATTATTATTAGAAATTTTGTTGAAACTATTTCATGTAAAGCTGCTATATTCCACAGCTACATAACAATAACATTTATGAACAACAGCCAAGTCCCATTAATAAAATAAACAGATTTTAACATTGATTTATTGACTAAATGCACAATCAAACTAAACAAATATTTCATGTTCTCTAAAAAGTACTTACCTTTATTGAGTAAGTTGAGTAATTAAAATAAAAACCGATAAAAATAACAAAATTCAGCAGAGAAGCACAATGTACTCTTGTCTAGACAAGCTTACTGCACGTGTTACTGTGGAGTTGGCTGTGTTTACGCAGCAAAATTACTCAACTGGACTTATCTGGTACTCGCATCATCTAATACTTCAGTTTCTTGTAAATAAGATTACTTAACTGTTTAACGAATCAACAGAGAAAATTCAAACCTTTTGAAGTTACCAAAAACTCAATTTACCTAAAAATTGGAATTAGTAGGTTAACACTTTAGATCGACGAGGTGTAACTTTCAATGTTACCATTATTTCACGCTAGCTAAATGATGTAAAAATACGTATTTTATGAAACGTATACTTACAATTCTGTACAAGCACTAATTTCCAATATGTTTCGTTTGGAACATACGTACTTATTTGAATAAAAATTCCTTAACTTGTATAATAATAATAATAAATGGTCTTTATTGACAAGAAACAATACAAGAAAAGAAATTTATACATATACAAAATACATTATCTGGGCGAAGTTCAGACCACATCAATAAATATGAACTGCTCTTACACTTAACCCTAACTACGCATTAATATAATCTACAATTGCAACACCAGAAAGCTACTAAAATAAATGTAATAAATAATTTTAAGATTCAGTAAAGCTAGAAAACTATTACACCAAAAAGTTAAATCCACTCTGTTGTTGAAGCAAAAACTGTTTATATTGATGCCTAAAATGCAAAACTGACAGAGACAAGTTATTGTAACAATTTGCCATTGAATAAGAAAAGGAGAGTTTACCTATTGCAGTGGTGAGCGAGTGAATTTATTTATAATAATAAGTACACTACAGAGTAATAACTCCAAATGGTACATATTTCCTTATAATATATATTTTTATAGACTATGACACCTAAAAGAACCAATGCTATTATCAAATATATCATAATCATTAAAATGGCAGTTGAAACATTTTATCAACCTCGTAATAAATGTATTAGAACCATAATTGGTGCGATGAAATTCAATGTAAACAGGTATTTAGGGGCAACCCTTAATGAAATTAAAACCAAGAGATTTACACAATCAATTTTACAGTTTAATAATTTATATAAAAAGACTGCAGATGCAATCAAACCTCTATGATGAAGAGATTGAAAACCAACAAGCAGATGTCTAGCTTCTCGAGAAATACTGATATATGGAATATGAAACTTATAAAGCAAGTATTTAACAAATTTGGCTTGAACCGTTTCCAGTTTGTAAATTGCAGTTCTCTGAATTAGAGACCAAATGATGCTGTTATATTCAAGTAAGCTGCGAACAAGGCTAAAATAAAGAAATTTTACAGCATTGGTGCTATTAATGAACATTGTGTGGCATTTAATAAAACCCAGCATCCTGTAACTTTTAGCACAAATGTTATCAATATGTACAGAGAAGTAAAGGTGATTGTCCAAAATAATGCCCAAGTCACATATTGAAACCACACTACTCAACTGGGAACCATTAATGAAATATGGGAGTGTAATAGGATTCGGGCATTTATAATAACTAATGATTTTACATTTATTCAAGTTGATGTTCAACAAGTTATCAACACACCAGGTAGAGAAATTATTAGTATCTTGCTGGAGGTTGTTGTAATCAGCCATGCTTACTATTGCACTAAATAGTTTTATATCATCAACATACAGCAAACAAGAGGAGGATGACAAAATAGTTTTCATATCATTGATAAATAATATGGGTCCAATATGGGATCCTTGGGGCACCCCAGAAAGTACATCAAAAATAGCAGATTGAAAACTTTCTAGAAGAACATATTGTTGATATTTATTTAAGTATGATTCAATCCATTTCAGGTAGACTCCATGGATTCCTATTTTCTCCAGTTTTATAAGCAGTAGAGCATGACGGACACTATCGAAAGCTTTTGAAATATCCATATATATCGAATCAACTTGCCTGCCAAATTCAAGATTAGTAATGAGGAAGTGTTCATAGACCCCTAAGTTAGTGGCAGTAGAGCGTCCCTTGAAGAAGCCATGCTGTTCAGGTATTACATAGTTTTTGTAGGTGCGAACTAGCTCATCCGTAATGATAGATTCAAATATTTTAGGAATATAGGAAGTTAAGGAAACACCCTGTAATTAGTAATATCATTTTTAGATCAAGATTTAAAAATTGGAATGATCATAACATTTTCCAAAACTCCGGGAAAAATACCTTGTTATGTTGCCTCTGAGACGTAAATTTAGGTGGTGTACATTAGTGAGAAACGTTATTTTGTCATACAGGTACTCTATTCATATTCATATTCAACCACTACAAATCTTCTAATTTTTGAGAAATACGTTCGTGTTTCCTAACGCCAAAGATTAAACGCAAGCATGCATTTTGAAGTCTTTGAATTCTGTCTATATCTCATAAATTCAAGCAGGGACCATATACTACATCGCAAAAATCCAATTTAGAAAGAACTACACTGTTGCATAAAACCGTTTTTATCTGGTGGCTTAAGACCTGCCGATTTTGATAAATTAGTCTTAAGACTGGCATACGCATTTTGCAAAGATTTAGAAACATGTTGTTTAAAACGCAGATTGGAAGCTAATGCTAGTCCGAAGTTTCTGGTTGTATCTACTATCAAAAGTGTATTCTTATTTACTTGTATGTTTATACTTTTAATCACTAGTTGAACATCCTTTTTTATCAGATACGATAACGAAAGATTTATCTGCATTTATCTTTAGTGCGTGCTGTTGAGAAATATCGACAAGCTGCATTAGTTTTTTATTTATTGCATCACAAGCATCAACTATCTTTAATGGGTCAGCAGAAGTGTAAATTTGGGAATCATTAGCGTAGTACAAAGCAGATGGAAATTGGGAAATGTATATACTAAATAAGATGGGCCCAAGAATCGAGCCTTGCGAAACACCCGAAAATATGCTACTAAACTGCAACATACAATCATCAAGACTAACAGCTTGAAAACGATCATATCAGTAATTTCAAAAAAATTGTATTGCCTCAGGTTCTAAGCCAATAAAATGCAACATGAACAAGATTTCATGATTGATTGTATCAAAAGCTTTAGTGAAGTCTAATAGAACCATATGGTAACCTTTCCATGATCGATAGCAGTACTTATGTCATCAGTAATTTTCAATAAAGCTGTAACACAACTATGTCCTTTCTTAAACCCAGATTGTGTTACTAGTATCACTTTATTTACAGCAAGATGTTGCTGTAACTGATCCTCAATGACTCGCTCTAAGGCTTTAGGTAAAACTGGCAAAATGATTATAGGTCTCAAGTCCTTAACGCTTGTAGGAGATTTGATTGTAGGCAATGGTAAAACTAATGCTTTTTTTCCAACATTTTGGAAAGACAGAAAATGTAAGACAAAAATTTATAATATGGGATACAATATGTAACAAAAACGGCATACAAAATTTAATAATACGAATATTGAGTCCATGGTTACTGGTAGCGTTTGTTTTAATAGCAGATATAAATCTCATTAGTACACTCAAAAAAATAATTACTTCAAACAAATATAATAATCTACTTTTAAGTATATCGTAAATTCATATATGAGGAAAGATACTGTAGTATTATTTCAAGCACATCATTTATTCAAGGTCTAAGATTATAAGCTACTTCAATCAAATGCTATATATATTCTTCTGCCGCCCCCACTCTTTTTTTCGCGCCTTTTCTTATAAATTTCAATGCTTTTTATATGGTGTGCATATACCTATTGAACGCCAAGTACTTTTTCAACGTTTGGTTGGTGATTTAATCAAAATTGTTTTTAAGATGCCTCGACTATATGAACTCTTTCTTCTCAGGGTATTCACCTACTTACCGTGGGTTCAGTGGTAAGTAGATGTGCAATGCCCAACCAAACTGCACTCTCTTTTGTTTTAGTACTTATTTTAGAATTTAGTTTTGTATATGCCAAATTTTATGATCAACGTTGCCTTGTGCCAAAGTAATTAATACCACAAAGTTTTATGACTTTTGACGTTATAAGATATTTCACAGCACTCACCTGGATTATACTTCGTTTCTGGCCTCTCTTAATGCTGGCTCAAAATCCTCGTCGCCGTATGCGCCTTTATAAGGTTGCACTATCCCTTTGAATTTCCGTCTCGCCTCCAGGTGTCTTTCTTTAATTTTGCTCCCAAATCTGAAATAAATGACCCGAATTTTAGAATTTAGAATACCCGTTTATTTTACTTCCCCTGCGCTACTTCTTCCGTCGTAGTTTCTTCGTTGACTCTTACACTTCCAATTGCTGCTCTTACGTGGTCTCCTAATTTTGCTCCTCTTGTTCCAAATTAATACGTCCGCCTTTAATCCGCACTCAATCCAAATCTATCTTCGTCCTGTTCAACACCACTCAATGCCCCGCTACATATACATCCATATCCAAATCAATCTTCGTTCCTGTTTAAAACCACTCAATGCCCGCTACATATAAATCCGTATCCAAATCACTCCAAATATCCTTCCTTCTTACAATTCCTATTCGATGCCTTCTGCCTTTACCAATATCGTTCCAAATCTACCTTACTATCCGTCGCTTCGCCGTCGCACTAATACAAATCTTTACCCTTTCTTGTCGTCGCTATTACTTATTAATGCACTGATGCTGCTCTTTACTCTTCTTTAATAATCAAACTATTATAATTCAAACACGTTTATTAATCTTCCAAAATCTTTACACAACTTAGCGCAGTTCTATAAAATACGTCTTTACACCAAAAATATTCAAAATAGACTCCCCTTGTTTACTTTCCAAGGTGATGATTACAACATTTCTTTCCTACTACATTACAAATTACATAAACTAAAACCATCCAATACCATTTTAACACTGAGTTTGTGTCACACATACCATAAATTATGTCCTTTTACACTTTCCTAGTTTGCACATAATATTCTATCATTGGTCCTAAATATTTTACAATCCTTCAATCACATTTGACACTGCTATTACTTATAATTTTGAGATTACATATTTGTCCAAAAGGTGATTCTATTTAAACAAAAGCCAAAATAATTCACACATGAACCTGGATTTGCGTGGTTGATAGTGGACATCCATAGACGCATCCGGTTTTCGGATGGCAAATGTACGTTCAACGGCCTATTACATTATAACTCAGTATAAAACCTTGAGCACTGTGTATTTTATCACGTCATCAAGTCATTATAATTTACCTCTTGGCACTTACATTTCAACTAACATGTTAAATACTTTAGCATATGAAAAGTACGGCAAACATACATTTTTAAATTATGGGATCTGATATATGGAACATTTTATTTGGCATACACTACCTTCTACTAAACAACCCTTAGAACCATTGTAGCTCCCTCTGACACTACAATATATATATATATATATATATATATATATATATATATATATATTCAACTCTAAGTGGCAGTTAGTTTTAAAATAAATAAATGTATTTTTTTATGAAAGCTTTTTAATCTTGAGCTAGTAAGTGTTAAATTCAATTTAGATACATGTATTTCTTCTTTTCAGAGAACAGTATTTTTTAAACATCATCATCATCACTAGGTCTTCAGTCCTGGAACTGGTTAGACGCGTTCCCTTATTGTTTCCCATTCTGAACTAATCTACTCATTTCCCTGAAATTTACACAGTTTGCATCTTTCACTATCTGCGTGCATTAGTCTGATCTAGGCCTACCTCTACATTTGTTTCCTATCTCTGCTTGTAATATATCACGTACTATTCCTCAAAAATGCTTTAGCACATATCCCGCCCTTCTATTTCTCCTTTTTGTTTTCTACATATGCTTTCAACAATTTTTTCCTTGTTTCTATGTTTATTGTGTTCTAACATAGCCGCTGCTCTTTCTTGTTAGATGCAGTCCGGTTCCTCCGCTATTGATTTACAAATATGTACCCTATTTTCTCGATATTCATTGCTATGTGAAGGGGGTTAAGCAGCCTGTGGCTATCAAGATCCCCCAACACTCGAACATTTGCCAAATTAATAATTTTCAAATATATCCTTTCGAACAAGGTTTATCGTCTTCAAACTGGTTGAACGAGTACCTCCACTTATTTCTATTCCAAACTAGCCTACGCAGTTCCCTGAAATTTGCACAGCCTAGATACAGCTCGGTTCCTATTTTACCAAGATTCAGTATTATGTGAAGGGGGTTAAGCAGACTGTGGCTGCCAAGATTCCCTAACACTTAAACATTTGCCGAATTAATAGTTTTCCAGTAAATGCTTTCGCACAATTAACATTAGTTGAGAATATTGCAAAACCAATACCTGTAGTTGCTTATAATAATTATCTGATTTAAGTACAATTATTTTTTTCGTCATTAGGTTTTCTTCTTGGAACTGGTTAGACGTGTATCTACATGATTTCTATTCTGAGCTAGTAAAACGTATTTTTGTTGTTGGGCGCCAGTGAACAAAAAGCTTCCGCTTCCTTCACAGAGAATCGAAGAAAGGGTCATCTTCCGACATAGCTAGGGGTCTATTCCTGGGTAGAGCAATAAGAAGGGGGGGGGGAGAGTCGAAATTTGTTTTCAAACAAAAACTAAACAAAGTTAAATAGGCGCCACCAAGTCCTGAGATAATCACAATAAGAGCAAAGCACAATTCTAAGAGCGGGCGTGGAAACCCAAAGATAAAACGATCGCCTTCGTTAACAAAAACCTGTCTTATAAAAATAAGACGCAGCTCCTGTAAGAAATTACAAAGATTAAATTAAAAAAAATGTAGAACACCATTTGTGTCCTATAAAAGTATCAAAAATAAAAAAATGTATATCCAATATGATATTGGCACAAAATTATTACCCAAAAATTTTACCTTTATATTATCAGATTTGATCGCATTTGACCAAAATAAAAGTCGCAAAGTTTAACTAATTGTTTACTGAAGTAAAAAACTTTTTTTAAAAATTCATAACTTTTTAACATGTAAAAAAAATTCTCAACAATAACGTTTATAACAAAATCAAAATTTGGTCTTTTTAAAGCAAAAAACTGCTCTCTAAACATAACCTTGTTTTAAATATTTGATCAAAATAATTTGTAAACACAATGCATTGAACTAACATTTCTATCCTGGGCAGATCTTATCAGGTAGATTACAGTTTCATAATTATTACGCAGCGTGTATTTAAATTTTGCAATGAAGTGAAATAAACTTCCATGTATATAACAAATTAAGAATAAACAAAAGTTCACAGCGATTACTTATCAAGTACTTTTTGTATTAAGTATATAAATTTTCATAACCTCAAAATTTTGTATGAACACCAATGCAAACACTTTGCAATTGTCACTAAACGAATTTAAATTTTTATACTTAGTTTTTATAATTTATCTGTGAATAAAAGCTAACTTCAAGATTGATGAATGTTTATTTTGAATTTTAGGAAAGCTGCACGAAACATCTGCTTTCACGGCAATTATCTATAAAATGTTACTACATCTCAAAAAAGTGTAACGTCGAAAATATACCTTGAAATTTATCTGAAGTTCAAATGGAACAAAGCATACAAATATATAAACCTAACCTGACAAAGTTTCTTTCTACGGTTTGTAAAACCAGTTCAACAATAATCGAGAGTGAAACAGATCATATGTCCATAAACATGATAGCAAATTTCGTGTTTTTTATATGACCGTCTGTTTATCAAAGACTAACAACATTCTAAACACATGCAAAAATTTCTTAAATTTAATAACGAACCAAACTGCATCTGATTTTCGTAGACAAATCCCAACAGAAATTTCATCCGCTCCAAGCAACACCATAAACTATTTCCTGGGGTAACAGCAATCACGACCATATGTCTGCAATCTCAAATCCTTGTACAAAACCATACAACTTACAAAACAAAATCTTCACTTGTCCTTTTCTATTGTTTTTCGTAGGCGCGCTAAATAAATGAAACAAAATTAAATTAAGTTCGTAAAATGTATAAATTACAAATCGTTAGTAGAAGTTATTGAAATTTATTCAAGTCTACCATGACTTGACCGCTCACACAAATAATTTAATCGAAGGTCGCAAGCCTCTAGTCTGGAAAACATCTTGATGAATTGATAGCTAGGGTGCGACTAACGAACAAAACTAGAAACGAATGATAGTGACGATTCAAAGACTCGCGGTTAGAGGTGGGGAAATACGAAAGCAACAGGATTGCTAGAGATGCTTGACAAAATACTTTATGTCACACAGATATTTTACTACAAGAAGATTATTAAAACGAAGCGTTCCATTATGTACTATATGGAACATTATTAAAGGATAAGGCACGCTTGGCACATTATCCTCGTAATTCAATGCGAATAAATCCTGATCAAATTAAACATGCTATACTAGTCTACACATTTCCCTAAAATTTCCACAGTCTACATCTTTAAATATCTGTGTACAATAGTTCAACCTAGGACTACCTCTGCCTATCTTTTTTTCTATATATGCTGCTAATATATCCTGCACTATTCTCTCATGCCTTAGTATGTGGCCTATCAGCCTATCTCTTCTATTTATTACTGTTTTCCACATATTTCTTTCTTCCCCTACCATTTTTAGCACTTCTTTCTTTGTAACTTGGTCTATCCATGATATCTTTATCACACGTCTGTAGCAACACATTTCAAAGGCGTCTTATCTTTTTCCTGTCCGCTTTTCTTACCGTCCAAGTTTTACAGCTGTACAGTGCAGTGCTCCACACATATGTTTTAAGAAATCTTTTCCTTGTTTCTATGTTTGTTGTCTTGAACACTGTAGTTGCATTTTTTTGTTAAATGTAGAACGACCTTGTGTTAATCTTTGTTATATATCTTTTGTGCTCTTCCCATCTCGCGTTATTTGGCTTCCTAGGTAGCAGAAATCCTTAACCTCTAGTAAGTTCTCGTTATCTATTTGTATTCTTGTTTTTGATTTATTTTCCCTCCTTTGCATACTAGTACTTTAGTTTTATTTTTGTTAATTTTCATACAGTATCTCTCTGTTAGAACTGTTTCCATTTCATTAAGAACAGCTTCTAACTTTTCCTTGCTAGATGCTAATACTGCTATATCATCTGCAACTCTAAGCATATCAATCTTTTGTCCCTGCATAGTAATTCCAAATGTTTTCCTGCATTTGACAGTATTCATTGCCTCTTCAATGTACAAGTCAAAAATTAAGTGGGATAGGGCACAGCCCTGTATCACCCATTTCCGAATATTTACTTCTCTATGTTCCTGCTCTAATTCTATTACTGCTGTTTGCTCTTTGTATAAGATATGTACTATTCGTCTATCCCTATAACTCATTCTAATCTTTTTGAGTATTTTGAACATTTTTTTCCATTTTACATTGTCGAATGCGTTTTCCAGATCTACAAACCCTATTTACAGGCTTTCCCCTTTTTCTATTGTTTTCTACATTATCACATAGTGCACACACCAAAATCTGTATTTCATTGTAGAATGCCGAATTTCTGAAAAATTACTTATACTTTAGAGTTATTATCCAAGTATTCATTTTTTGTAAAACATTTTAGGGATTAAATGCATGCATTTAAACTGTGGTCAATGACTTAAAAAGTTATAAGGGTAAACATCTCAGATTTTCTCTTTATCTACGTCACTTAAATAAATAAAAATTATTTGTAAAAAACAAAATACACATTGTTTTAAGTATTATAAGTCCATTGAATCTCATTTCAGTATCTTTCAAATTTTAAGAAATATTGCAAAAAACCTAAAAACAAACTTTCGTCGACATGCAAATACAGGGTGTATCTCAAAAATGACGCATTTATATAGGTATGTTTATACTTGTTTTTTCTTATTTAGAGGTATACTTTTACTTCCTGAAGTTCGTTGCTATATTTTTAAGAAGTATCCTTAAGGAGCGGCTTCTCTAGGCCGTTCTTTATTGGTCGCTAAAAAGAAAAACATTGACACTATTTTAAAAAAACTGTTTGGAAAATACTGCAAGCAGAAGATGAGAAGTATTCTTTTTATAAGGGTATTCTATAGAATACGGATAAAGTAGTTAAAGGGTCTAAAGAAAATAAGGCCCCCCCCTGTGATTGTTTGTACGAGGACTGAGGTCTCTCCATATAAAAATGTTTGAAAGATTAATAAAAAATGTTTTGAAAATTTAATTTTTTCACAAAATAACAATAAGGTTACTAAAGTTTGTGTAAAATCAAATGATTTTAAACTATTTTATTGAACTTAATGTTATTTTTATGAAAATAAGAACTAAAGAATGCTTATGAGTACAATTTGAAACCAATATTATAGTATTGAGCAATAAAACCTAGTTTCACATCATATTTTCTTTTAGTTACAGCAAAACAAATGTCTGTTGACTTCGAACAATCTCAGCCAAATCAAAATCTAAAACTATTCCTGTGTTACCAGTCACCGTCTGATCTTTATTTTCAGCATTTTCAGATTTAACATGGTAATTGTAGATGCAGCAGCAATACTATTAGCCATGTTTTCATTTTCTTTGTTCTAAAATTCACAATGAACAGAGTTTTTAAAGAAAAATTATTATACCTGTTCTGTTAATGATTCACCTTCCTTTAATCAATTTTTTCATTTCTAATGATTTTGTAATAAGTTCTTTTAATTCTTCACTTATAAGGCTTGTAAGTACCTCAATACAACATTTATATCGTGATCTATAAAAATTAGTTAACACTAGTCTAATTCATCAAAACGAATACAACATAGTTATCAAAATGCACAATGAGAACGAAACAGAGGAACACGTTTTTATACAAAGTCATAAAAGCAACAGAAGTTTTAGATTTTTTAAGAACAATTTATTCTGTAGTAAAAATTTTAATTTAAAATTCAGACGCATCCCTTACACAATTTTTCAGATTTAAGCAATTCACCTGAATCAATCACTAAATATTGATTCCAAAATAATTTCTTTCATAGCAATTGTTTTTTCGACAGTAATGAACAGGATTTTAATGTCGCATTTGGAAGTGGGTGCATTTCTATCATACAAATATACTATTGTACTTAACTTAAGAATACGAACGATAGTACACTTAATTAAAGAATGCCTGAAAATTGTAATTTCAATTAAGAACATTATATTCTAAAATCAATTTTAGCGTTGTAATTAAACTAAGCAATCACGATTACTTCAAATATGAACGTAGTTACTTTAAATTGATCACAAGTTTCTTAATCCAAGTATACAATTTAAATTTATCGTAGTTTCAAATAGAGCATTTGAATGAACTTGTTTTGAGAAAGGTTTATTAAACCAAGTGAACGTTTTCTTCGATTAAGGTGATTGTTTTAAGAACACTGGTAACTTCATTATAAGAATATATTTTTTTATATATATTTCATCAACAATTGGTAAGTAGTGATAATGGCAGAATTTGTGTTTGTTGTTATAATCTGCCACTAAATTATCTTTGTTTTTTATGTCAATTTTAAGAATAGAACTTAAAAAACCTTTATGTACTTCAGTACAATCTTTGAGATTATTTTTTACTATATTAAACTTTTTAAAATTTTTCCAACATATGTTAGGGTTAGATTTGAAGTTCGAAGTAAAATAAGACTTTTTCCCTTTTAACAGCGGCAGTGGCTTGACTTCGTAACTGTTTGTAATACATAAAATGTGTCAATAGTTAATTTACTTTATAGCGACTTATCGCTTTATCACGAATGAGCATCATTTCCTGAATTGTACTTGTTAACCATGACGGTGGTGATTTTGTAGTCCTAGACATAATAAAAAGTGCATGGAGATTTAATAGAGTATTTAAATTATCATTAAAAAATTTTTGTAGTGATATTATCTAAATGAAAAATGCTGTTCCAGGGAATTGAATGTAAATCGAATTCAAATTGTTTATCATTAAAATTATTAAAGTCATGGTGGATGTGCAAAGTATGTTGTGGTTTAATTTTTGGTACATTTACAAAACAGCTAAGTAAGTGATTATGAAAGCTTCCATGAAGCCAAGTAGCAGCTACATTACTGACTAAATCTATACATGTTGTATGTAGTCAATCAGTGTAGTAGATTTTTCTGGCACTCGAGTCGGGTGTTTGATTACTTGTGAAAGACCAAAACTCAAGAAAGTCCAACAAATAAATAGTTGCAGGGCTTTCCATATCTAAGAAATCAATATTAAAGTTGCCAAAACAAAAATAGATTCACTTATTGGTAATATAAATGAAAGTGTCTGTTCTAAGGAGTTTGCAAAATTTACGTCGCAGCTTCTATAGGATTATAAACGACTTCAAAAGCATACCAGCAACCTTGAAATAAAATGCCTGTCCATAACTGCTCAATTGTGTTTTCTGAGCTGATGATATTATAAGTTAAAGAGTTTTTTATATAAAAGTGTTGTAAATTTAATCATATACTCAAAGACACTTTTTTGTTTGTAGTAGTTAATCAACAAGAAACGTAATGTCAGTTGAATAAACAAGTTCATGTTTAAAATGCGTTTATATTTAAAAAGCGTTAATTATAACATATTCTCATGCATTTATATGCATTTATTCCACTCACAATCTCAACAGAATGGACCCACGTATAGTGCATGAAAAATAAAAAAAAGTATTGTGCAAGTTGATCCGTTGAAGTTATAGCATGTACATTACTATTCATTTGGGTTTTGACCTGTGGCATAAGGTAAATAAATAAATATAACGGATAAAGATAAACGTGTGTCATTTTTATGTACATCTTTTTATCCAATCGTCTGTCGATTTAAAAAAGATGTACTTGAATTGAAGTTTAATACAATACTGTCATAAAAGTATGTCAAACGACAGTGCATGGAATAGCATAGAAAAACTACAAGGTTAATGAGAATTACCACACGTGGCAATTCATGATACGCAACTGCCTGGAATTAAATGATTATTCAAAATGTATCATTGAAGGCACAGGTGGAGAAACCAATGACACGAAAATACGCAAAGCAAAGGCTAGAATAGAATTGAGCCTCGATCCATCCGTATTCGTACATGTGGCAAGCGCAAAATCAGCTGCAGAAACGTGAACAAGGTTACAAGACTTGTATCAGGATCGTGGCTTGTCGTGTCTCATTAGTTTACTATGTAAGTTGGTGACAATTCAGTTAGAAAGTTGTAATTCAATGGACCGAATACATTGGACAAGTTTTTAAACTGCAAATAAATTAATCGAAATTGGTTTTGCAGTAGACGATGAGTGGCTGGGAAGCATTTTGCTAGCAGGACTGCCAAGTGAATTCGGACCAATGATTATGGGCCTCGAAAGTAATGGTACGAAGACAACCACAGATGTCATTAAATTGAAGCTATCGGATTCTGAATATGCTGCAAAAAGTCAAAGTTCTGCATTTTTGGGTAAAGGCGGCAAATTGTTAAAGCAAAAAATTAAGTGCTCTTCATGTAACGAGCGCGGGCATAAGTCTAATAATTGCCCAAACAAACCAAAGGATAGGCAAAAATGTGATAGTAGTGCAACAGGAAGACCACAAAATAAAGATCGCAAAAGTAAAAACCCAAACCCAATTGCGAAGAGTGCATTTATTACCACAGCCAAAGTACCGAATGCAGCATATCATGCAAAACAATGTAAAGAGTACGAATGGTACATAGATAGCAGTGAGTCATAGCACATGTCACCGTTTGAATGATTATTCTGCAATTTGAAATCGTCTCCAGTTACTCACATTACATCTGCCAGTTACAGTAAGATGTTAGTAAAAGGAATGGGTAATTTGTCCTTAAATATAAACGACGGTGAAGTAGACTTTAATAAAGTACTCTGTGTTCCTGATATAGCAGCAAACTTGCTATCAGTTGCACAAGTGGTAGAAAATGACAATGAGATCATTTTCAATAAACAAGGATGTCACATTTGCAACCACAAGTAGGAACTGATTGTAAAAATTAAACCAAAAAATGGAGTTTACTGTCTTCAGACTAAACTGATGCATTGCCTTACCGCTACAAATGGTAGAAATGATGGCTTAAATTGGCATCACAAGTTAGGTCACATTAATTTTGCTGATATGTGCAAGATGAAAAACAGTTTGGTAAATGGAATTAATTTCAACGAAAGAAATGAAAACGAAATTAAAAATTGCAAAATATGGAAGGAAGAAAAGCAAACTCGAAAATCGTTTCCGAATAGCACAACACTTGCCGATAATATACTGGATCTTATTCATTCTGATTTGAATGAACCTATGGAGAATTCTTCGATCGACGGTACACGGTACATACTAACGTTTATCTATGACTATTCTAGAAAAATCTTCATCTATTTCAGTCAAGAAAAAGCAGAAGTGTTTGACCATTTTTTGGAATTTAAGGCATTAGTCGAAAACCAAATGAACAGACGAGTAAAAACTTTACGCTCAAACAATGGAAAAGAGTATATTAATTCGTCATTTATACGATATTTAAAAAACATGGAATTAGGCATGAGATGACAGTGACATATACCCCCGAACAGAATGGTGTTGCTGAACGTGTTAACCAAAACTGGTCGGAAAGGCAAAATGTATGATATTTGACGCAGACTTAGATGTATCATATTGGGCTGAAGCCGTCAATATTACCACATACATACTAAATCGATCAGCCAATTCTACGTTGAAAACCATTACGCCTGAAGAGGTATGGTCTGGCAAAAAGGTTGATGTAAGTCATCTACAGGTATTTGGAAGTTTGTGCATGACTCATATTCCAAAACAGAAATGCCATAAGTGGGACAAAAAATCAAAGGAAATGATATTTGTAGGTTTCTCTGAAAATGTAAAAGGTTATCGTTGTATTGATCCTAAAACAAAGGCGTTTGAAATTAGTTGAGATGTAATCTTTCTTAATCAAAACAGCAATAACATGGTCGAAACTTATGAAAGTTTGAACGTTATTCCAGAATCAAACGAAGAATCAGATGAAGTGAGGGACCATGGATTAGATAACTCTAAGGAAAACAGTGGAATAGAAACCACAGATACTACCTTTGAAGGGAATGAATCTATCGCCGTACCAATATACAACAAAGTTACCGATAAAAATATGCCGATATACAACGAAGTAACCAACAAAACTCATATCCCAGATGAAATTATTCCATCAAAATAATATATTCGAAGATCTGAACGTAAAACAAAATTAAGAAACTGAAAAGGATGGATTCATCACTTATGGATGCGTTTTCATGGCTAATTCTGCTGAACAGACAGAAACTTACAGTTGAACTTTTGACTGTGAGGACAGTCAAAAATGGATATCTGCCGTGGTTGAAGAGGTCGGCGCGTTAGTTGATAATCATACGTGGCAGTTAGTCGACTTGTTGGCAAATCGGAAGCCAATAAAATCTAAATGGGTTTTCAAATTAAAGCGTGATGAAAATGGCAAAGTGGCACGTTACAAGACCAGATTGGTTGCAAAGGGATGTTTGTAAATTCATGGTATCGATTATGAAGAAGTATATTCACCAGTAGACCGATACACTTCGATTCCGTTCATAATTGCACTTGCAGTTAAGAGCGACTTAAAAATACACCGAATGGACGCTGTTAGTGTGTTTTTTTGCAAGGCGATTTATCCAAAGATATTTACATGACACAACCAGAAGGTTTCAACGACGGATCTAAAAAATTTGTAAGTTCAAAAAGGCCATTTATAGCTTGAAACAAAGTGGACGTATCTGGAATGATAAACTAACAAAAATGCTAAAATTGTATGTACTTAAGAAGTCAACGTATGATCCGTGTGTATTTCCTAAGAAAATAATTTCGAAGTATTTTGTAACACTAGTTTAAGTTCAACTGGAACCAAATGTGTATTATTTTCATAAACATCCAAAGCAGTGAGAAACTTCAACCAAACTAGTTTAAGTTCAACTTTGTAAACCGGTAATCGGCTATATTTCGCAAATAACGAAACTCGCGCAAGCAATAATCTATTTTAGATTCTTCGGTAGTAGAAACAAAATTCAGAACTACAGCATCAACTGCATCTGCTACACTGTATCCTCACTTTTAGAAACACTCAAGCTTAAAACGGTATTTCGATAATCCAAAGTATGCATATCGTCAAAGCAGAACGAGCAACCGAATTTTTAATGTAAATAAAATATAGAACAAGGGACAAACTACAACTACAAACTCAACAATTTATAGGAAATACCTCGAAACACTGCTAAACTCGTAATTTATAGCAACCAAGAACAACTGTAAACTACGCTAATCTGTTTAATGTAAAAATAGTTGTTTAACATAACACCTGAGCTTCTCTTATCTCAAACGAGAATAGATAGCATAAAGACGAATTGTATACAGCGAATATTTATTTATTTATTAAGGAAAATCGACGTTATACAACCAGCTATACAAAACGATGTGTTTTAAGTACGCTGACATTAAGGGAACGTAACAATCTGCCAGTTACAGTAAGATGTTAATAAAAGGAATGGGTAATTTGTCCGTAAATATAAACGACGGTGAAGTAGACTTTAACAAAGTACTCTTGTAACGATTTTTTTTCTCTCTCTAATTGTTGGCTCCGCTAGCCTCACGCATGGGCGCTAGTGAAACGAATTTTCCTGGCCGACACTACTTTATTATCACCATGCTCCAAGTCAGGTGTCTGCAAAACAAAGTCTTCCGACGTAACTAGGGTCTATTCCTTGGGTAGAGCTATGAGCAATGGGGGTAAGTCGAAATCTGTGGGGTCACACTCAAACTAAAACAAACAGGCGCCACCAAGTCCAGAATGATTTATATTAATGGCATAGCAAATTTCTAAGGGCGGACGTGGAGACCCAAAGAAAAAAGATCGCCTTCGCTGACATACAAACTTGTCTTAACAGAATAAGACACTGCTCCTGTAAGGAAAAATAATAGTTAAGTCACCTAAAAAAAATGGGAACACTATTTGCGTCCCTCAAGTATACCTAAAATGCATAGAGAATATTTTCTACATAATGGAATCATAAAAATTTAACTCTTGCTGTCTTTTGTTTATCAGGTCTGATCAAACCAGATCAGAATAAAAAACTTTAAAGGTAGATTATTAATTTACTAGAAAGAATTTTCTTTGTTTCAGTAAATAAAATTTCATTATAATTAAATAAAATAAATATTTGATATTCTTGCAAAATTGTTGTAAGGTTTATCAACTGATCCTTACTCAAATATATTACAGTTCAGTGTAACTAACAATATTAAGGTTTTTATAACCCAACCAGATCTGTGTAGGTCACTTACAAATGAATATACGAAATTTTCTCATTAATTTAACAAAATTAATATTAGTTTGAAGTCAAAAGAATCACCAAGATATTCTCTAATTTTATCAAAAGTGGCAGTACTGTAATGCTAAACATCTGTTAGCCATTGTGCAATTGTTGACGGCATTGTTCAAACAAACAGGTGACGTAATAGCAGCTGTTAATTTACGTTGTAGCCACGTGTAGTCACATATTTACGGAACTAAGTGAAATCAAACCCGATACTGGGGAAAACCAGTCTAATCACAGGTAAAGTGAATAACAATTTTGTACATCCAACAAACAAATGAAATAATGTACTTTCAGAAGGAAGTACTGAGGAAATTCTTAATTCTATTACGAACCCAAAACCGGCTTGTCGTCTTTGGTTGCAATGGAAACAACTTCGCAGTGCGGGCCTGCAGCTAAATATGCTTGTTTTCCATGCTTTAATACAGATGTAGGAGCGAAGCGGATTTCTCACATTGGTTCAAGGCAGCATTACTTCATAGCGTAATCTTCCGTTTTCTAATTTTATTTACAAATATAATCTTTCATTGTGTAGTCCATAAGTTAAGGTTTCTACATTGTAATTTCAAAGTGGTCGTGCGGTTTCTAATTTATCGTTGCAGTTTCTGACGTGTTGTTGCGGTTTCTGACATATCGTTGCGGTTTCTGACGTGTTGTTGCGCTAAATAAATTTTTAAATTAGCTAATATGATAACGAATATGCAAAATGTGGATTAAGTACTAACCGTTACTCAGGAAGTGTTTCACCAAAATAAGGCGACCCGGAGGTCACTCGCCATTCTTTTTGAATGCATCTTCACGCTGCCTTTAACTATCGACGAGTGCGCTCGCTGCGTTCTTGCATGGTGGGAGGATCATAAGTGGGGTTCTCGAACCTCTCACGCGCGCGCCAGTGGCTGTGGAATTGCACCGAACTCCGAAACAAATAGACTACTAATCCTAGATATAGTAATACTATAAAAATTTGATTGTTACTCGAATCTTTATTTTAGTTAATAAAGGTATTTCAATATTCATTGTACGTTTAATGAATAGGTTCTTTTACTGCTAAAATAAAATTGTTACACTCTGTGTTCCTGATATAGCAGCAAACTTGCTACCAGTTGCACAAGTGGTAGAAAATGACAATGAGATCATTTTCAATAAACAAGGATGTCACATTTGCAACCACAAGTAGGAACTGATTGTAAAAATTAAACCAAAAATGGAGTTTACTGTCTTCAGACTAAACCGATGCATTGCCTTACCGCTACAAATGGTAGAAATGATGGCTTAAATTGGCATCACAAGGTAGGTCACATTAATTTTGCTGATATGTGCAAGATGAAAAACAGTTTGGTAAATGGAATTAATTTCAACGAAAGAAATGAAAACGAAATTAAAAATTGCAAAATATGGAAGGAAGAAAAGCAAACTCGAAAATCGTTTCCGAATAGCACAACACTTGCCAATAATATACTGGATCTTATTCATTCTGATTTGAATAAACCTATGGAGATTTTTTTCGATCGACGGTACACGGAACATACTATCGTATATCTACGACTATTCTAGAAAAATCTTTATCTATTTCATTCAAGAAAAAGCAGAAGTGTTTGACCAGTTTTTGGAATTTAAGGCATTAGTCGAAAACCAAATGAACAGACGAGTAAAAACTTTACGCTCAAACAATGGAAAAGAGTATATTAATTTGTCATTTATACGATATTTAAAAAACATGGAATTAGGCACGAGATGACAGTGACATATACCCCCGAACAGAATGGTGTTGCTGAACGTGTTAACCAAAACTGGTCGAAAAGGCAAAATGTATGATATTTGACGCAGACTTAAATGTATCATATTGGGCTGAAGCCGTCAATATGGCCACATACATACTAAATCGATCAGCCAATTCTACGTTGAAAACCGTTACGCCTGAAGGAGGCATGGTCTGGCAAAAAGGTTGATGTAAGTCATCTACAGGTATTTGGAAGTTTGTGCATGACTCATATTCCAAAACAGAAATGCCATAAGTGGGACAAAAAATCAAAGGAAATGATATTTGTAGGTTTCTCTGAAAATGTAAAAGGTTATCGTTGTATTGATCCTAAAACAAAGGCGTTTGAAATTAGTTGAGATGTAATCTTTCTTAATCAAAACAGCAATAACATGGTCGAAACTTATGAAAGTTTGAACGTTATTCCAGAATCAAACGAAGAATCAGATGAAGTGAGGGACCATGGATTAGATAACTCTAAGGAAAACAGTGGAATAGAAACCACAGATACTACCTTTGAAGGGAATGAATCTATCGCCGTACCAATATACAACAAAGATACCGACAAAAATATGCCGATATACAACGAAGTAACGAACAAAACTCATATCCCAGATGAAATTATTCCATCAAAATAATGTATTCGAAGATCTGAACGTAAAACAAAATTAAGAAACTGAAAAGGATGGATTCATCACTTATGGATGCGTTTTCATGGCTAATTCTGCTGAACAGCCAGAAACTTACAGTTGAACTTTTGACTGTGAGGACAGTCAAAAATGGATATCTGCCGTGGTTGAAGAGGTCGGCGCGTTAGTTGATAATCATACGTGGCAGTTAGTCGACTTGTTGGCAAATCGGAAGCCAATAAAATCTAAATGGGTTTTCAAATTAAAGCGTGATGAAAATGTCAAAGTGGCACGTTACAAGACCAGATTGGTTGCAAAGGGATGTTTGTAAATTCATGGTATCGATTATGAAGAAGTATATTCACCAGTAGTCCGATACACTTCGATTCGGTTCATAATTGCACTTGCAGTTAAGAGCGACTTAAAAATACACCAAATGGACGCTGTTAGTGTGTTTTTTTGCAAGGCAATTTATCCAAAGATATTTACATGACACAACCAGAAGGTTTCAACGACGGATCTAAAAAAATTTGTAAGTTCAAAAAAGGCCATTTATAGCTTGAAACAAAGTGGACGTGTCTGGAATGATAAACTAACAAAAATGCTAAAATTGTATGTACTTAAGAAGTCAACGTATGATCCGTGTGTATTTTATACTACTGACCTATCATTAATTGCTACAATCTACATTGACAATTTTTTGATATTTTGGAAGAATCAAAGCACATTGCATAAACTACAGAAAGGATTATATGATGCATTCAAAATGAAAGATTTAGGAATGACTTCTTCATATATTGGTCTACATTTTACATACGAAGACAATGGCATAGCACTCGATCAGAGTTCTTACATCTCTGAAGCGATTCAAATATTTGGAATGGCAAACTTAAACCCTATAGCCACGCCAAGCGATTTGAATCAAAAGCTGTCAAAATCTATGTGTCCCGCTACTGAAGAAGACAAACAAATTATGGCACATATTCCTCTTCAGTAATTGGTTGGAAGTCTATTATTCATTGCTCAAGGTGCCAGGCCGGATATAGCTTTTGCCGTGAACGATGTAAGTCGCTTTAACTCAAATTTTGGGCTATCAAAAGAATTTTACGCTACTTAAAGGACATGTTGGATTATAAGCTACATTTTACCAAATCCAACGAGAATTTCCTGACCGGTTATCGTGATGCAGATTGGGCTTCAGACATCGATAAAAGACATTCGTGCACCGGATATGTATTCAAGTTAAGCAGTGGTGCCATATCATGGAATAGTAAATGACAGCCAACGGTTGCTTTATCAAGCACCGAAGCCGAGTACATTGCTGCTTCATGGGCTATAAAAGAAGCTATTTGGCTGCGAAATTTTGGTAGTGAACTCGATTATGATATATCAAAGACAGTCCAATTAAAAATCGACAACCAAAGCGCCATCAAACTATCATCGTTTGATAGCTTCAACCAATGAACTAAGCACATCAATGTTCGGTACCATCACTTAAGAGAGAAGGTAGAGGATGGTACAATTCAAATATTACATGTACCATCTAAAGATAATGTAGCTGATGTTCTTACCAAAGCGGTTACGGGACCAAAGACTAAATTGTGTTCAGTAAAAATGGGATTAAATTGATTATACCTAAGCATCGAATATTCAATGTACTAATAAGTGACTTGCTTATTCAATGAGTGAGGGTGTTTTAAATTTAATCATATACTCATAGACACTTTTTGTTTGTAGTAGTTAATCAACAAGAACCGTAATGTCAGTTGAATTAACAAGTTCGTGTTTAAAATGCTTTTATATTTAACAAGTGTTAATTATAACATATTCTCATGCGTTTACATGCATTTATTCCACTGATAATCTCAACAAAAAGGTCACTCCACTAACCCTAGACAATCTATCGTTCCCTACAATAACGTAGCCACCAATGGAAACATCATTATTAAAGATATTGTTGGAGAGCCACATTATAGTTTTTATTATTTTGAAAACGATCCTAGGTTATGGATCGAAACGTTAATAAAGATAATTTTAAAAACTATGAGTGGTTTAATACCCAAAGAAGATTAAGAAGAATAATTACATGAAGTAGTGTACCAAACAGAACAGCATGTTGCAAAAATAAGTCATAGAGTGCAACCAATTAGCTCGCTCTAAATTGCGTAGCATGTGTAGAGCACATTCTTGAGAGTTCAGCAAGGTTTTAACAGCCATCTTGATATGGTCTTTTTGGATCATGATGACACCATCACGTGTCCACATGTTTCTCCGTCCAATTTTTTCTGTACTTCTCTAAATAAATTCGTCTGGTAAGCAGTTAAATTTTCTTTAATAACATAAGGCGTTCTTTTAAGTTTTTCCTGTTAATAACTATAGCGCCTTCTGTATCATAATTATTAAATTCTAATTACAACAGCACGTGATTTGTTTCCAATTAATTTTCCTACATGGTGAACGCGATCAATTTCTTCATTGATTATTTTCATATTGAGTTGCTTTTCAAAGACAGATAATACTTTTTAAATAAGATTCTCATTATTCGTTACAGAAATACCAAAAACTTAATGTTATTTTTCCGAGAGTATTTATTTATTTATTTATTTTTATACACTACTTAACAGGTTAAACCCAATTACAAAGTAGACACCAAATCAAAAACATTAATACAAAATTAAAAAAAATATATGTCAAATAAGTAAATACAATAATAAATATAAAATTAAACAAGAAAAAAACAAAAACTGTAAAACATAACCTGAAAGAGAACACAGTCAAAACACAAGGAAGGGCAGAGGATGGATAAGCAAGAAACACCAAATAATTGGTTAATCTGTGCACAGACAAGTTGATTTAATGTGTGACAAGGAAACATGGAAGATATCAAGGGATTTACATTTGTTTTGAAATGTTGTGCAC
The DNA here is from genome assembly GCA_036346225.1 of Platerodrilus igneus. Taxonomy (NCBI): domain Eukaryota; kingdom Metazoa; phylum Arthropoda; class Insecta; order Coleoptera; family Lycidae; genus Platerodrilus; species Platerodrilus igneus. Next base: position 2,507,409 of record JARFIW010000802.1, read on the forward strand.
ATAAAGTGCAGAGGGAAAAACAAGTACATTGGTTCTTGGGGTGCTTAAATAGAACATATCGTGGTCCCTGGTAGATGTAGGCACTTGGAAATTTACAGCAGATAATAAATAGGGAGTGTATATTAAGTTATTAATTACTTTGTAGAGAAATAACACAGCACTTAAATCACGTCGCAATTTAAGTCTAGTTACAGAGAATCTGCGTAGGTTATGATCATAACCTATACATGGATAAACTGAGTCCTCCTTGTATGCTAGGTATTTAGGAAAGTGACGTTGTACCTTCTCAATCATATCTACATAGACAGCATATGAAGAATTCCAGACTATACTACAATACTCCAATTTCGACCTATCTAGGCAAAAAATAATAGTTTTAGAGTATCAATAGTGAGGTATTTACCCATCCTAATAACAAAACTCAGCGATTTATGCGCAGTCTTAATAGTGTTGAGAATATGCAAATTAAATGTTAACTTAGCATCAAACAGTACACCAAGATCAAGAACACTATCGGTGATTTGAAGTACTGAACCTTCAATGCTATAAGGGAATTTAATTAAATAATGCTTTCTAGAGTAATTTATAACAGAACATTTATCAGGATTAATTGAGATGTTGTTTGTAATACATCAGAATTTTAGATTATTTAGATTATACTGCAGTTTTGAGCAATCTTCTATTTGACTTGTATTGAACAATCTTATGTCATCTGCATAGATTAAACATTCACAATTAATATCAACAACAGCATCATTGATGAAATGATAAAGAAGTAGGGGCCAAGGACAGAGCCTTGTGGAACTCCAGAGGTAGCAGTAAAGTACTTAGTCTTCTATTATTTAAATAAGAAGAGGAAAGGTCACTAGTTGAAGTCTAAAGCCCATATAAGACAGTTTTCGTAGTAACAGATTGTGATCTATCCGATCAAATGTCTTTGACAAATCTGTATATATCACGTCTACCTGTATCCCCTCATCTAAAGATTTAGAAAGATATTGTGTCATATTGGTTAAATTAATTGCAGAAACAAAGCACTGTTGTTGCAGACATACTTTTGAGTGTGAGTGAAAGTAGATGTAATCATAGAGAATGAATTCAAATATTTTACTGAAGTTATTAAGGATGACAATAGGGCGATAATTTATTATATAGGATCTATCCCCTTTTTTATAGATAGGTCGTACTTTAGAAGATTTCCAGATATTGGGAAATTGAGAATATTTGAGAGAGAGAGAGAGAGAGAGAGAGAGAGAGAGAGAGAGAGAGAGAGAGAGAGAATTAAACAGAAAGGTTAAGGGTTTGATAAGTTGAAACTTGCAATATTTAATAACAAGAGAGAGTAAGTTGTCCAGACCCGCAGTATATTTAGATTGTAATTTGTCAATAGCTTTGAGTACATCCTGTTCCTCTATCACAGGTACACCAATACTGGGATAAGAGGAGACTGGTTCCGGATCACAAGTATGGGAGCTGGAAGTATAGGCAGATTTGAAAAGGTCAACAAACTTATTCACTTTAACATATGGATCAGAAGAGGACTCATTGTCATAGTTCATTTGTCTTTGTTGGTTCGTTGACTTTCGTTTATCATTCACAAATGTATTGTTCTACATAATCAACCTTATCATGTAAGGTATTATTTTCGCGTTTGATAGATTCTATTTTCTGCACACATTTCTGCAGCTTATCATTAAGTTTCTAACAATTTATCACCGACACATTGAACAATACTGTCGATAACTTCACTATTTATAAAATATTCCTTGATTGGTTTACTGACACAAGAATTTATTTCTGTTAATTTATCTCTTGTTAACGGTGCTATGTTATAAACAAATTCATTTATGCCAAAGTAATAATAACTGCACTGTAAAATTGCACTTGTACTTCTAGCAAAACACATACAAAAACTTCAATGAGAGCATATCAAGAACACATCTATAGTAGACGAAGCATAGCAGCATATCATTTTAAAAGGTGCATTATGGCTTGCCTTGAGAAATCGTACACTTATCGCAAGTTTAATATACTTATTTCCATACATAGCAACTCCTAGCAAGCCCACATTTTCCAGCGGGTTATATTGTTTGTCTATTGCAATAGAGTTTGTCTTTAACCCTAGGCAAGTGATGTTGTCTTTGATATCTTCATCTGCCAACTGGCGTATCGCAATATAATTAAAAATGTAGGACTCCGGATTGCGATTCCTCACACCAAGAGATGCACTCGAACGTCTAGTTGAAACCACTTCAAAATCTTAAAATTAATATTTACAGGATTCTCGGTGAGTAATTAATGCCAACCTTATTTAATTCTAAATTTTATTTCAGTTACAGCAAAAACTTTTATTTTTCCTCTCTTAGCTATCCAATTAAATTTGAACAGTTGAAATGTTTCCTACAGAAACTGTGTGTTACTATATCTTGGAAATTCATTAATAACGCAATGGCATTAATTCATCAAGTTTGGTTATCATCTGTTATAGTGTTTTACCTATGGTAGATTGATTCATACTCTTTGGAGGAGACGACGTACTTCTCGTTTCACATAGAAACCGCTTGTGATTGTCTAAATCCTGTCAGATGGTTCGTCAATCCATACTTAGTTGGTGGTGCGTAAATTACTCTCAGGTGATTTCTGTTTATTTGAATATTTCGGAGTAGGTGTACCACTACTGCCTCTTGATATCTACACATTATCATAAATAGCAATTTAATTGTAAATAATTGAAACAGTGTTGGCACTAAAATTTTGTTAGTAGAAAATATCGAATATATTTTTATAATGTTAAATACGTATTTTCATAAAATCTAACAGTAAATTTTTATTAATTTTCAGTATAAGATTGTATTAAGATACAAATTTATATATTTTTTATAAGATTCGATATGTCCTGTCATAAAATCTAACAGAAATATTATTCAAAACTTTTTTATGCAACTGTATCAATTGCAGCATTATTTTTCATAAAGCTTATTATGTACTATCATAAAATTTAACAGAATATTTTTCATAATTTTCATTATGAGATTGTATTAAAAATACAGATTTATATTTCATAATGTTCTGAGAACAACAAGATTACAATCTTGATATAGTTAATCTTGGTTAACACATTTAAGAATTGGTCGCACGTTGGAGCGCAGCTAAAAGAATACTGTGACACCCTCTCTTTGGAGTGAGAGCTAAAAGAGTGCTGTGACAATGGTACAACAATGGAAAATTTGAAATTATAACCTTACCTTCCTTTCCTTTTCTTTGCATGACTAGCTCAATGGAAGTTATACTATGGAATTTACAAAAAGAAACAAAACAGCAAGTTCAAGAAAACATCTATACATTCAAACACATTTTTCTTTCATACAAAACAGTTTATAAAACAATTCAGTTCCAGTTTATACAGAAAATAATTAAAACTCTTACCTAATCTTTGCTAACAGTTACACAATCCTTTCTAATTAATAGATGGGTAATTTATTGACCTTTATTACCACGTTCATGAATGTGATTGGCCAATAACTGTCACGGTTAATTTATTAAAGGTCATGATGCTGCAAACTCTGATCTCAAAATTTGATTCAAATTATTCCCTTCACGAATAATAAAATGAGAACTTATTCTAAATTTAAATTACAAAATATTCAATTATTTTTATCAATTAACAAACAAAGAACAGACGTTTTATACTTGCGAAAATAGCGCTATAACTAATCGAGGGAAGTGTACGAAAACGTCACAATATCTACCTGAAGGAAAAGAAACAGCTACTGTATATTCAATCTTCTGTATATCTACTAAAAATATCAAACTCAATGCAACAACAGAAAGCAAGCTTATCGAACAGTTATAATACCCCCTCAGGATAGCAAAAAATTGGAACGTTTCAGTTTTCACACTGTAAGTGACTTTATGGATGACAGCAATTGTAAAAGTGAAATAGAAAATGAAGAACGCTTAAACCAGGCGCCCCCCCTTAATCAGAAGTGATCTACTGTTACATTATAGTCAAATAAAAGCTTTCTTTAATGGTTACATGAAACATGGAAATAGCACAACAGATCAAAACAAGTTTATAAGAGTATCCATTGAAGCTAAGAATGAAAGCATAGAAATACAAAACAAAATAAAAAAAAACTGCAGAGATGTATTACATCAAAATAATGTGATTGTGATGACACTCGCAAGCTACTTCTCAGATGACACAATTGGTCATCTTTTTTTACACATCCGTCATTGGGACAAGATTCCGTAATTTCATGGAGATTTGTAAAGAACCGTATGGCAGACTCTGTGTTTTTGAATAAAATGGGGGATTCTAGTGTCCATTCTGCATTCGTATTGGCGATTCCTGGCACATAATGATTTCGTGCAAAAAAACAGCAGATGGAGTTATGTACATCGTCTAACAAAACCACTGATCCACAACAAGAAGCTACTTATCAAAAACCAATGCTATGGAATACAAGTAAAAACAAATAATTCAAACCTGGTCTAAGATAGATAGAATAAGAAATAAATCAAATCACATTAGACACAGACATATTCAAAAGACGTCAGAAATCAAGACTATCCAAGGAATTTTATGGCATCTATCCAGGAGTTAGAACAAACATGGACATCTGGTAAAGCACTCTGTTGGATCGAAAATTGCATTATTTAGAAATACTAAAGGATTAACAACAGAACATATAAGACTGTAAATGCAAAGCAGGTAGCTCACGGAAGAAAAAACAACAAGGGCTCTTATTTTCTTTACTTTTTATTTCTATATTTCATTTTGTTTTATTTATTTTGTTATTTAACACATTTTACATTTCATGTGAAATATATGAAATATAATATGTTGCACTAGTAGATTAATGTATTGTAATACTTAGTTTTAATAAATAATAATAATAATTCCTCAGACACCTGTTACTTCCCAAACAGGTACGAGCATAGCAAACCCTACGTATCCAAGCTCAGCTGTCCCACCCTTATCTCCATCAATCACCAACACCTAGCCTATCGAACCAACTCTTTCCTCTCAAAACAAAAAAAGGTCTTCAAAACTCAAGCCAAGCTGTAAAGCAATTCATGGCAAAGGCTGCATGGTACAGTAAGTTAAAACGATGTCGTCTGTGGATGCCTGTAGGGTACCAGGTGAAACCCTACCGTAATTAACCTTACGTGGGCAGTGCGGTTCTGTTCAGGCGGACTGTCACTACAGTGGTACTCGTGGGGACGCGATGAAGTTGAATATGAAAAAGCAAACAAGGGCCACACGACACCAAGGTCAGAGATTTCGTATGGAAAACATGCCTGACCAAAACACAACAGCCACAGAAATAGTTAGAAACTCGAATAGAGGTGTTTTACAGGACATGTTGCCCGCAACCACACTAGGAGGATTAGAAAAACAGCGAATGAGATGGTCAGACAAAGTCGACAACCCACTACAAAACAAACCTTACAAATTACAGGCATCTACTACACAAAACATACAGGTACAACAAAAACTACAGAACAACAACCAAACAGAAACATGTACCGAAATGAAATAGGAAACGAAACACAAATACACACATAAACATAATAACCAGAAAGAAAAACAAAAAAAACATCCAACAGCCACGCAAAATAACACAAGATACAAACAAAAAAATCACAGAAATAGAAGAAAAATTTGACATAACATACAAAGAATTCAAAGACACAAGCAATGACATCAAACCGTTCTTACACAAAACACCGTATAACCCAAATATAAATACAACAATTGCATACATTACCACAATCATAGGAAAAAAAATATAAAACGACACAACTTTGGAAGAATTACAACAGCAAATTTACACGACAGCACCCGCCACAACAATAATCCCCACAAAACAAAAACAATCAACAGACAACAAAAAAAACAAACAGTACCACCATGGCAACACAGAATACCAACGAAAATACTAAAGCTGAGAAAAAAACATAGGACAGCTAACACAATACAGAAAGGAAAACATCAGGGAAAAAATGAAAAGTAAAGGGAGAAATGCTACTAGAAAGAACAATAAAACGACTAAACAAAAGAAACAAAAACTACAAGCGCTAGCCAAAAACTCAGAAGATACAAAAAAGTAATAACAGAAAAGAACAAAACAAAACATTCATCCAAAACCAAAGGAAATTATACCGAACTATGGACAAAAACAAAGTCACAATAAACAACCCACCAAGCATAACTGACACCGAACACTTTTGGACCAATCTATGGTCTAACCCAGCACAACACAACCAGCACGCACAATGGATCCAAACAGAAACAAACAAATACAACACAATAAAAGAAATGCAAGAAAAAACCATCACAAATGAAACAATTAACCAAACTATTAGCAAATCACACAATTGGAAAGCATCTGGCAATGACAAAATAGCAAACTTCTGGCTAAAAAAAATTACGACATAAGCACACCTAGCAAAATTATTCAACAAATATATCACACAACCACACACGCATTAACAGAAAGAATGACATATAACAAAAAGACACAGAAAACCCTTCAAAATTTCGCGCAATAACATGTCTACCAATAATAAACAAAATACTAGCTTCTATAATAACACAAAAACAAGTCACATATGCAACACAAAACAACATAATACACGAAGAACAAACAGGATGAAACAAAGAAACACGAGGATGTAACGAGCAATTGATGCCAACCTTATTTAATTCTAAATTTTATTTCAGTTACAGCAAAACTTTTATTTTCCTCTCTTAGCTATCCAATTAAATTTGAACAGTTGAAATGTTTCCTACAGAAACTGTGTGTTACTATATCTTGAAATTCATTAATAACGCAATGGCATTAATTCATCAAGTTTGGTTATCATCTGTTATAGTGTTTTACCTATGGTAGATTGATTCATACTCTTTGGAGGAGACGACGTACTTCTCGTTTCACATAGAAACCGCTTGTGATTGTCTAAATCCTGTCAGATGGTTCGTCAATCCATACTTAGTTGGTGGTGCGTAAATTACTCTCAGGTGATTTCTGTTTATTTGAATATTTCGGAGTAGGTGTACCACTACTGCCTCTTGATATCTACACATTATCATAAATAGCAATTTAATTGTAAATAATTGAAACAGTGTTGGCACTAAAATTTTGTTAGTAGAAAATATCGAATATATTTTTATAATGTTAAATACGTATTTTCATAAAATCTAACAGTAAATTTTATTAATTTTCAGTATAAGATTGTATTAAGATACAAATTTATATATTTTTATAAGATTCGATATGTCCTGTCATAAAATCTAACAGAAATATTATTCAAAACTTTTTATGCAACTGTATCAATTGCAGCATTATTTTCATAAAGCTTATTATGTACTATCATAAAATTTAACAGAATATTTTTCATAATTTTCATTATGAGATTGTATTAAAAATACAGATTTATATTTCATAATGTTCTGAGAACAACAAGATTACAATCTTGATATAGTTAATCTTGGTTAACACATTTAAGAATTGGTCGCACGTTGGAGCGCAGCTAAAAGAATACTGTGACACCCTCTCTTTGGAGTGAGAGCTAAAAGAGTGCTGTGACAATGGTACAACAATGGAAAATTTGAAATTATAACCTTACCTTCCTTTCCTTTTCTTTGCATGACTAGCTCAATGGAAGTTATACTATGGAATTTACAAAAAGAAACAAAACAGCAAGTTCAAGAAAACATCTATACATTCAAACACATTTTTCTTTCATACAAAACAGTTTATAAAACAATTCAGTTCCAGTTTATACAGAAAATAATTAAAACTCTTACCTAATCTTTGCTAACAGTTACACAATCCTTTCTAATTAATAGATGGGTAATTTATTGACCTTTATTACCACGTTCATGAATGTGATTGGCCAATAACTGTCACGGTTAATTTATTAAAGGTCATGATGCTGCAAACTCTGATCTCAAAATTTGATTCAAATTATTCCCTTCACGAATAATAAAATGAGAACTTATTCTAAATTTAAATTACAAAATATTCAATTATTTTTATCAATTAACAAACAAAGAACAGACGTTTTATACTTGCGAAAATAGCGCTATAACTAATCGAGGGAAGTGTACGAAAACGTCACAATATCTACCTGAAGGAAAAGAAACAGCTACTGTATATTCAATCTTCTGTATATCTACTAAAAATATCAAACTCAATGCAACAACAGAAAGCAAGCTTATCGAACAGTTATAATACCCCCTCAGGATAGCAAAAAATTGGAACGTTTCAGTTTTCACACTGTAAGTGACTTTATGGATGACAGCAATTGTAAAAGTGAAATAGAAAATGAAGAACGCTTAAACCAGGCGCCCCCCCTTAATCAGAAGTGATCTACTGTTACATTATAGTCAAATAAAAGCTTTCTTTAATGGTTACATGAAACATGGAAATAGCACAACAGATCAAAACAAGTTTATAAGAGTATCCATTGAAGCTAAGAATGAAAGCATAGAAATACAAAACAAAATAAAAAAAAACTGCAGAGATGTATTACATCAAAATAATGTGATTGTGATGACACTCATAGCTACTTCTCAGATGACACAATTGGTCATCTTTTTACACATCCGTCATTGGGACAAGATTCCGTAATTTCATGGAGATTTGTAAAGAACCGTATGGCAGACTCTGTGTTTTGAATAAAATGGGGGATTCTAGTGTCCATTCTGCATTCGTATTGGCGATTCCTGGCACATAATGATTTCGTGCAAAAAAACAGCAGATGGAGTTATGTACATCGTCTAACAAAACCACTGATCCACAACAAGAAGCTACTTATCAAAAACCAATGCTATGGAATACAAGTAAAAACAAATAATTCAAACCTGGTCTAAGATAGATAGAATAAGAAATAAATCAAATCACATTAGACACAGACATATTCAAAAGACGTCAGAAATCAAGACTATCCAAGGAATTTTATGGCATCTATCCAGGAGTTAGAACAAACATGGACATCTGGTAAAGCACTCTGTTGGATCGAAAATTGCATTATTTAGAAATACTAAAGGATTAACAACAGAACATATAAGACTGTAAATGCAAAGCAGGTAGCTCACGGAAGAAAAAACAACAAGGGCTCTTATTTTCTTTACTTTTTATTTCTATATTTCATTTTGTTTTATTTATTTTGTTATTTAACACATTTTACATTTCATGTGAAATATATGAAATATAATATGTTGCACTAGTAGATTAATGTATTGTAATACTTAGTTTTAATAAATAATAATAATAATTCCTCAGACACCTGTTACTTCCCAAACAGGTACGAGCATAGCAAACCCTACGTATCCAAGCTCAGCTGTCCCACCCTTATCTCCATCAATCACCAACACCTAGCCTATCGAACCAACTCTTTCCTCTCAAAACAAAAAAAGGTCTTCAAAACTCAAGCCAAGCTGTAAAGCAATTCATGGCAAAGGCTGCATGGTACAGTAAGTTAAAACGATGTCGTCTGTGGATGCCTGTAGGGTACCAGGTGAAACCCTACCGTAATTAACCTTACGTGGGCAGTGCGGTTCTGTTCAGGCGGACTGTCACTACAGTGGTACTCGTGGGGACGCGATGAAGTTGAATATGAAAAAGCAAACAAGGGCCACACGACACCAAGGTCAGAGATTTCGTATGGAAAACATGCCTGACCAAAAACACAACAGCCACAGAAATAGTTAGAAACTCGAATAGAGGTGTTTTACAGGACATGTTGCCCGCAACCACACTAGGAGGATTAGAAAAACAGCGAATGAGATGGTCAGACAAAGTCGACAACCCACTACAAAACAAACCTTACAAATTACAGGCATCTACTACACAAAACATACAGGTACAACAAAAACTACAGAACAACAACCAAACAGAAACATGTACCGAAATGAAATAGGAAACGAAACACAAATACACACATAAACATAATAACCAGAAAGAAAAACAAAAAAAACATCCAACAGCCACGCAAAATAACACAAGATACAAACAAAAAAATCACAGAAATAGAAGAAAAATTTGACATAACATACAAAGAATTCAAAGACACAAGCAATGACATCAAACCGTTCTTACACAAAACACCGTATAACCCAAATATAAATACAACAATTGCATACATTACCACAATCATAGGAAAAAAAATATAAAACGACACAACTTTGGAAGAATTACAACAGCAAATTTACACGACAGCACCCGCCACAACAATAATCCCCACAAAACAAAAACAATCAACAGACAACAAAAAAAACAAACAGTACCACCATGGCAACACAGAATACCAACGAAAATACTAAAGCTGAGAAAAAAACATAGGACAGCTAACACAATACAGAAAGGAAAACATCAGGGAAAAAATGAAAAGTAAAGGGAGAAATGCTACTAGAAAGAACAATAAAACGACTAAACAAAAGAAACAAAAACTACAAGCGCTAGCCAAAAACTCAGAAGATACAAAAAAGTAATAACAGAAAAGAACAAAACAAAACATTCATCCAAAACCAAAGGAAATTATACCGAACTATGGACAAAAACAAAGTCACAATAAACAACCCACCAAGCATAACTGACACCGAACACTTTTGGACCAATCTATGGTCTAACCCAGCACAACACAACCAGCACGCACAATGGATCCAAACAGAAACAAACAAATACAACACAATAAAAGAAATGCAAGAAAAAACCATCACAAATGAAACAATTAACCAAACTATTAGCAAATCACACAATTGGAAAGCATCTGGCAATGACAAAATAGCAAACTTCTGGCTAAAAAAAATTACGACATAAGCACACCTAGCAAAATTATTCAACAAATATATCACACAACCACACACGCATTAACAGAAAGAATGACATATAACAAAAGACACAGAAAACCCTTCAAAATTTCGCGCAATAACATGTCTACCAATAATAAACAAAATACTAGCTTCTATAATAACACAAAAACAAGTCACATATGCAACACAAAACAACATAATACACGAAGAACAAACAGGATGAAACAAAGAAACACGAGGATGTAACGAGCAATTGATGATAGACACAGAAATTACACACCAAGCTAAAATTAAAAAAAAAACATTATACTACGCATACATAGACTACCAGAAGACATGCCATAGCATACCACACTCATGGCTAATATACATACTACAACTTTACAGAGCAAACACAACACTAATAAAATTCTTAGATATAATAAAGAAAAACTGGAACACAACACTAATCATAAAAACAAACACAGGTAACGTAAAAACGAAACCAATAGAGATCAAAAGAGGCATATACCAGGGGGGGGCTCACTAGGTATCTTTTGGTTCTGCCTAGTGCTAAACCCACTATCGAGCACACTAAACAAAACAAAATATGGTTACTACATCATAGGCACACACCCACACAAAATAACTCATATTCTACAAGTGGACGACCTCAAACTAATAGCATCAACAAACTTATAACTCAATCATCTACTTAAAATAACAGAAACGTACAACAACATAAACATGACCTTTGGAGCAGACAAATATAAGAAAAACAGTATAATAAAATGTAAACTAACGAAACAAGAAAACTACATGCTAAACTACAACAACGATCACATAGAAGCAATAGACACAACAGACACGTACACATATCTAGGATACAAGCAAAAACTAGAAATAGAACACACAAATGAAAGAAGAACTGAAACAGAAATACAAACAAAGACTCGTTAAAGTACACAAAACAGAACTTACAGCAAGAAACAAAACAATAGCAATAAATACATATGCAATACCCATACTAATCTACTCTTTCGGCATAATAAGATGGAGCAATACTGACCTAGAAGCACTCAACACACTTGCATGATCCCAATGTCACAAATACAGAATACACCACATCCACTCAGCTATAGAAAGATTCACACTCAATAGAAAAGATCGAGGACGAGGATTCATCAATATAAGAAATATGTTCATCAAATGCACACAACTCATGGATTAGACGATTGTAATTATAAATTTTACTTTTAATGATTAAATTCAAATTTCTACCTGTTATCTAATGTTTAATTATTGTAAATATACCTTGCCTTCTCTAGTATTTATGAATAAAAATGTTTCGGCGTTTGCGGCAAAATCTTCGGTAACCTCGTACATCAAAAACTTATTATATTATATTAGCATGCGAAACTACGACCAACAAATGGGAAACCTAGTTAAAGTTCTAAACTGCAACGAATATAAGTCAACGTGTCTAAATACGAAATAAGAAATATATATACAATCAACTTTGTGGAAATTATGAAGGACGCGTAGGATGGTTTGCTTAACGACACGCATTGAAACTATTAAAATGTACCATAAACAGATTAATAATTTATATTAAGTAAGGTTTAGAGATAAGCGAATCAAACAGGTTTAACGGATCAAAATTCGTGATTGAAAATAACCTTGATGAAACACATACATAAACTCAGTGTAAATACTTAAAAAGCAAACGTTGTTAATGCCATAACAAAATAGGATAGATTGAAGTGTTTTAAATAATAATTAAGTATTCTAATAGAATCATACAGGGTGATGGATAAAGAACCGTTTAAAATTGAGAATGCAGTCGAAATCGTTCGTAAATACTCAAATGACTGTAAATAAAGTAGGGAATGTGAAAACTTGATTAAGTAAGAAGGGAAATATTCCAGTGCAGGAACTGCACATAACAATTTATTATAGATTTTGCTGCACAGACATTTTCGAAGTGGTGTGCGTCATTTCTTTGACCAATGAGAACGTGCAACGATAGGCGAGGTGTTTATAAGTTGTTGGAAACAAGCGCCATAATAGTTAGACTACTCTGGGCAACCGTATCTAAAAGTTGAAGCGACGAGTCAGTGCGTTGTAATGCACTGAAGTTACCTGTGTCAATCCTTTGACTTTTCTTATGTCTTAATACTTTTTGTTCCAGTATGTTGTTTTATTATCAACTAATATCACTGCAATCTGTTGAATAAAGGCAACTGTACCCATACGACCTAAGCGCAAGCGTACATATTTAGAGGAGTAGTACGTAATAATGTGTGCAGAATTTGCCATAATACAAGGATTCCGTAATTGGCTCTACCCTAACTTAACTTTCGATATGGATAAAAGTAAGCTTGATTTAGTTATTAAGTTAATTATTCATTTTGAAGCCCTCTGTCCGAGTGCGCTATGAATATTGTACCTTTTACCTGTCTAATTGACAAGTAACAATTTTGCGCTACATTGGGCGCCAAATTATTACTTGTTAATGAGACATGCAAAAGGTACAATAATTTATCACGTGGTTGTACAAAGGGCGTAGTAATATTGCAAAGATTTTACAATACAAAAGAATAATAATTAGCACCATGGAATAGCTTACCTTATTCATTTAAATAGTTAAGTTAAGGTAGAGCCAATTACTGAATCCTTGTATTACGGCAATCGTCGCGCGAATTTCTACGCATTTCTTCCTCAAACATACTTCGGGTCGTATGGGCACAGTGGTTTCTATTCAGCAGATTGCAGCGAAGTTCGTTGATAATCCAGCATACTGGAATAAAGGGTATTAATAGATAAGAAAAGGCAATGGGTTGACACAGATAACTTTACTGCATTACAACACACTAACTCGTCACTTTAAGTTTTAAGTACAGTAGCTCATAGTAGTCTAACCATCATGACGCTCGTTCCCACCAACTTATAAACACCTTGTCTATCATCGCATATTCTGATTAGTCAAAGCAGTGTCGCACATCGCTTTGAAGCGTGAAAAAATGTTCATGCAGCAAAATACAATAACAAATGTTATTTCCCTTACAATACTGGAAACTCAAAACCTCATTTATAATGCGTCATGTCCTACTTAATTCTACAAGAAAATTCGTTTTGTAACCAAGTAAGGAATAATAATTTTTACCATTGGTCTGATATTCAAATTCGGGCTTTTTTAATAGAGATTGCTATTTTTACTTCTAGTGCAGAAATGGCAATTAAAAAATTAGCTCCATGTCTACTCCTTGGTACACCTATCTGTAAGGGAGTAAAAAAATATTCTAACACCTCGGGACTGCTGCACTGGCGGCAAACTCCGTCTCCCTAAGTATGGTAGAATCTAAACAAAACCTAAATTTTGCTTACAAAAAAAACATAGCCTAAGCTATAATAATTTAAGAGCATAAAACATCTAATAATTTCTTCAGGGGTGGGATGACCTGTATAGCTTTACACAGTAGTGTACCATTTATTGCACTAAGTCGCAAACACCAGTTCAATAAATAAACAAATTGAAAGGAAAAGTATTTCTAATGTTTCTTTTTGGTAATATATGTACAAGAAAAGGTATGTACAAATAAGCATAATTCGACTTAGTTCCTTAATAAAAAAATTCAAGTAACACAACTATATACAAACTGACTTGAACTTTCACAAGTCAGAATTTTAATATACAATAAATAAATGATTAAATTACGTTAAATCTGTTACAAATAAATCAAATGCGCCGATAAGTGTCTGAGCTCATAACCTTATCAGAGTTACACTGTTTTGTTAATACAAAATTTGTGTACCAAGCAGTTTATGCAAAGGTGCTATATTTTAGAATTGAAATTAGATTGAGGTAAAGGTCATTATAGATCAAATTTAATGTCGAGTGACGGTGGACTTCGCAGGCATCACGTACTTACTAACAATTTAAAACAAAATTAAATTTAAAACGTCCAGGAATGTTTACAACATCATGAAGTAAGTTACAAATAAAAATTACTGTAGTTTACTCTTTGTTTAACTAAATTTTGTTCCAAACCCGATCCGATAAGGAAGTATAATTACCTAGTTACATAACTTGTAAGAAAACAATGTAATCTGTCTGCAACAGCCAAACCTAACCGCCAGCTGCGTCCTTGACTCGACTTGACCCTTGCGATGAACAATGGAAATGTAAGCATCAACAACCTTTGCTCTCCACCATCGCACGTGTAGTTTCGTCACTTGTTTTGAACTAAATTCGAATGTTACTTCATATTAAATTCCATTAATCAAGTCCAAATTGATGCATTCGTCTTTAAATATATTAATTCCGATCGTAACTAACAGCTAAAATTTTGTAATACTTCATTAGCAAAATTTTATTTAAAAGAAAGCTCACCTACCACTAGCCTGCTGTAAGTTTCTTAAATAAACATTTTCAAACGAACTCGCTTCTTCGCAAGAATTCTCATTATGAAACCGATTCCTCGACACATCATCTTTCTTGCAAGTTCAACTCAATAAGAACCAGAAAAACCACGCCGGCCTCGAGTATCGCCGTCGGACCTCGAACCCCCACTCCGTTCTAACTTGTTGTACGCGCACTAGAACTATATACTACCATAGATGTATACGCTCCGTAATTAGGATTGCCTACCTATAAGGATATTAGCAGGATTTTACACTGCTACATCCATTAAGAAACTCTTTTGCTTTCTAATTTTTTCTGTTTCCAATGCGTTTTAAAGATATCACTTAAAAGTATTCTTTTATTTTTGTCCAAAAATACGTTGCGCAACTTTTAAATACGTTTTGTTGCCTTTACAATCATCCACGTCATTCAATGGCACATTCGTCTTTTACTTATTGCAAGCGTGCGTTGTGTTGTGTTTGATAATCCATTTAAATTTAATAGTTTATAGCATTGCCATAGTCATATTAATAAGCTTATCCAGTCAGTTGTGATGTAATCCCATTTATTAACCCCTCGTCATGTATTTTTAAAATGATTATTCAATGACTTTGTTTCCAGAAACTATTTTAGCACCCATTAATTTGAATTTTTGTTTACAGAAGTCGCTTTCGACCTGGAGCTACACGCAAAATCAAAAGACGAGCTGTATTTAAAAATGGTGATTGCAATATACTACATTCCAGAATCTCAAAGCATCGAATCAGATTTTTACAAGATATATTTACAACCTTAGTTGATACTCAGTGGCGATGGACGCTTATAGTTTTTGCTCTAAGTTTTTTATTATCATGGTTAGGTTTTGCGGTAATCTGGTGGTTGATAGCGCTTACACATGGTGATTTGGAACCTCTACACTTACCTAGCTTACAAGCCGACGCAGGCTGGAAACCTTGCGTTGCTCAAATTGACTCATTCACATCTTGCTTTTTGTTTAGCATAGAAACGCAGCACACAATCGGATATGGCTCGAGAGCCACCACCGAAGAGTGTCCAGAGGCAATTTTTGTAATGTGTCTCCAAAGTATAGTAGGCGTTGTTATTCAAGCGCTCATGGTTGGTATTGTTTTTGCCAAAATGACTAGACCTAAGCATCGAACACAAACACTGCTCTTTTCAAAAAATGCAGTAATTTGTCAACGAGATGGCGAATTGTGTCTTATGTTTAGGGTAGGGGACATGAGGAAGAGTCATATAATTGGGGCAAGTATTAGGGCTCAATTAATACGACCGAGGATTACGAAGGAAGGCGAAGAATTAGCTCAGTATCAAACTGAGCTTAATGTAGCTGCAGATGGTTGCGATGGCGATTTATTTTTTATATGGCCTATGACAATTGTCCATAAAATGGATCAAAACTCGCCATTGTATTATTTATCTGCAGGTGATATGCTTCAAGATCGATTTGAAATTGTAGTTATCCTAGAGGGTACTATCGAGAGCACTGGACAAACTACGCAAGCTCGTTCCAGTTACATAGCCAGTGAAGTATTATGGGGCATAGATTTGAATCAGTTGTTAATTATAGCAAGGAGAGGCAGGGGTATGAAGTAAATTATTCTAGGTTTGACGGTACTGTGCAAGTAGATACTCCACTGTGTTCGGGAGCAGATTTAGCCGAATTTTACAGGATACAAGATCAAGGTAAGGCTCATATTTTATCGTTATAATCACAGCTTGTAAGCTTCAATTTGCATTAGTACATTTTCTCTAGAACTATTCAGTAATTTAATTACAATATACAAAGATATCCTGCACGTTTGTGTCTACTGAAAAAAACTTCTTGCCTTTCTTTTGTTTATGGAGAGGAGGGGATCGACAATAAATCAGAAATTATATATTATCTATAGATTCTTTAGGTGCATGCATTTGCATAACTCTACCAGGGACTAGGTTCACCCACCACATCCCTCAAAATCTCGTATGCTATTCCATTTTCCAATAATAAAAAAATTGTTATTTTTAAGATTTTTTAAAATAAATAGCTGATATCCCTGTTATACATATAAGTTTACAATAAAATTTACTTGAGTACTACCTAATAATTACAAATATAATATAACAAGACGTCAAAAAGTTACAGTCGGAAGGAGCAATGCATTCAACTAACAACGGAACTATAGGTTGATTGACGGTTATAAGGGTTTACTTAAAAGCCTTAAAAGAAAATGTTTGTGAAATTTTTCGCAATGTTCAAGAATGAACTAGAAGCAATTAAATTACCTATATAAGACAGCTCAAATTTCAATCAATTTAGTTTGCAGTTGTAGAGTGATTAGGAAACAAATTAGATTAGAATCGTTAATAAATATATTTGATACATGATATAAATTACCGGCGGATCAGTGGTGTAGTTGATATGCTTGTGACTACTATGCCCAAGTTTCTGGGTTCAAATCCGACACGGTCTGCTTGAAAAATCTTAGGTGAGCATTTTTCATAAAAATATGCCCTCTTTCGGATGAGAGGTAAACTGGAGGTCCCGTGTGTATGTGTGTTGTCATGCACGTTAAAGATCCCTACCTTGCTTGCAACAGCAAGGCTTCGGCAAAATTCAAAATTTCCAGGTAAAAAAAACTTGGTCAATGTAGTACCTTCGGGTGGAGCATTGAAAAATCAAATGTATGATATAAATTACCAAAGCTAATGGTTGAAATAAATACGCGTATGTTTCCATAAATCAGGCGAACGGAACCTTGTCTAAAGTTTTCGCAAACAAAATTTGGAGGTCAGTTATTATCAGTCACTTTACTATTACAAAAACTATAACTGCGTAAACTATAGTATAAAAAAAGGACAAAAATTTAAAATAATTGTACACAAAACGAGAGCAACACAGAACGAACAAACTGCAAAACCCTGAATAAAACAAGAAATTTTAAAATTCACAGACGCATAGAGGTTATAATTTTTCTGTACAAGTATTTTACTACGTAATAAAAAACACTTTCTTAAAATTAATTAATAATTCATTGATCGACCTACCAAATATGCCAATTATCTCAACCTGATGAAACTTCGGCCCAATATTAAGTTTACATTTAAGATTACAAATTATAACAGGATTACACTTAATTAGACATTTTTTTCCAAATACTATATTAACATTCGAAGAAATTTCTTCACATATTTATTGAAACGTATACCACAGTTGACTAATTTGTATTATTTCTGCTAGCAGTGCTTTGATACTTTTTATCAACTGTTACCTCTATATTAGACTCAGGCTGTATTGTGGATCTTAGTTACTTAAAGAAATTTGAACTACTGGTATAATAATCATCCTATTTATTGTCAAAACCACATTTTTAGTGTATGCACTTCTATGAGAATAAATATCGTTTTGAGGAACCACAATAATTACCAATCTCTTATCAACTATCTGTATCATTAATAGTTCAATAATTTGAGGAGATTGCTATTGAAAATGCCACACAATTCACTAATCTCCATTTGTTTCTTAATACCATTTATAACTATTGCCATAGTACTAATTCATTTAATTTTTCTCCATCAAACAGGATCTAACACTCTATTAGAAATTAATACAAATAATGATAAAATTCTTCCACTTCATCCTTATTTTCCCATAAAAGACATAGTATGATTTAAGCTAATAACAGGCATAATTACATTAGCCTGATTAATTATACCTTTTATATTGAGATTCAGAAAATTTCATTCTAGCAAATGTTTTAACGATTCCAACCCATGTTAAACAAGAATGATAATTTGATACTTTTTAAGCAATTCTGCGTTCAATTCGTAATAAGTTGGAAAGAGTTATAGCACTAACTTTATCAATTATAATCCTATTTATATTGTAACAATATTATTCTTTAAAAGGGAAATAATATGTCTGCTCTACCATACAGGCGGCAGAGCCTCGATAGATTACGAGGGGTTCCTGTTTGATAGTCAAGCCCAGGGTAAAAAGGATGTTGAATGGCTTTGAGAAAAAAGGGTTCCTCTAAAGAGTTCTTCCAGCCAGCTAAGTTTCTTCAACTTAGGGCAGAGCTATGAGCTAGGGTCGTAGGATGGTATACGATAAAACAAAAGAAATTTTATTGGACGCCACCGTATCTTAATGAGTGTTTTATAAGAAATTATTCGAAGATCAGATACGGAAATCTTCAAAAAAAAAAGAAAAAAAATTTACGACAAGCAACATAAACAAAAATACTTACTATGGTCTCTGCAACCTGGAATAGGAACGACGATCTCGTGCTATCTGAAAATTTAATCACACCTAAACATTTTCAAACTAGGGCTTCATTAAAGCCTAGTCACTTTATCACAAAAATAATTTTATGTAAATCACTAATCAAAATTATACTTTCAAGAAAAACTTTTAACTCTAACACCAATGATACCTTTCTTCAGGACTAATGTTGCTTAATTATAAACAGTTTGCTCCTGTAGGATAATTACTGTTGACTTCAAAGAAAGAAAATTTTGAGACAACATAATATTTTTTCTATTAACTTTTTTTTAAAAAAACATTCATATATACATTGTTTATACAACTTATTTATACGGAGACTTTCGAAACAGTTCCGTTTTCACTATTTAATATTAATCTCTAAGTATTCTTGGAATATTGTTTTATTAATTGCATAAATTATTTCAGTTTTTTTTAAAAAATATGTTACTTTTACTTTATGTTACAGTAACTTCATGTTACTTGAATAGGATCCTTTTCAGTTCACAAAAAAATTACATATTCAAAAATAATTTCTCAGGTTATGGTTTTACATTTTTAATAGCAATTTTTAATAAAATCAAAGGTCAAAGAAAAGTACTTATTGTCGACATTGAATTATACTTCAGGTGTATTATCACCATGTGTTATATACTATAATTCGGCAAACAATTCTTATCATATCACATGTTCAATAAAGCAAATCCTTCAATACAACTTTGTAACTTCAAACATAATCTTATACAAAGATCTTAAAATGTTAAGGTCAATTATGCCTTATTCAAATATTAAATTTTTAAATTAAATTTTTAAATAAACCAAATTAATTGAACTATGAACTTTAGCAAAAATTTTGAGAATTAATTTTAAACAAACTTATATATAGCTTATTCGAAAATTTATCTGAGCTTTTTAATTGAAAGTTTCTTGAAAAGATATAAGTATAAAAATGGAGGATGACTCACCGCTGGCCATCTGCTTCTAGCCGGTTTTTTTCATTATATAAATTATTTTTTTAATATCTGCATCCTTACTCCTATAGTTGAGCGTGGCTGACGCAGAGGTCTGGATTTAATCTTCATACAAACCAATAACGTGTGCGGATTTCTACATTCCTGACTAGTAACAATTGAAACTGCTTCTCACTTTAGTGTATGCTTTATGTTTAACGAATGTAATTCTTTACAATACTTAAATTTCCATAACTTCTTTACTTGTAACTTGACTTTAATATTTTAAAATTCGGAATTATAATTATCTCCATATTTAATGATAGGTAGTTTAATCCTTAAAACTCTAAACAAAAAAAGGAATAAAAACTTGAAGAATTAGAAGAACTTGAAGAACTTGCGCGTAAAAATATATCTACAACCATTTTAGGCCGATGCTATTACAAAAACTAACTTATGGTACATGTTGACTCCACTTAAATAATTGTTCGGGCGGCATGTTTTATTAAAAACTTGCAAGCCTAAAATAATATCTGCCTACGGACTACATCTGATATTAAAAATGGCTTATTCCACGAGGCAATCTTGATTATATGAGCATGCGCCGGGACGGAGGATATTGAAACAAGATACAAACAACTAGAAGTTCACTTGAAGTGTACTTTTGCTATTTTAATGTAGAGGGCGTACTATGTATGAATTTTATAATAAATGGTTTCAATAGAAATTTAACATTAATTGGTTAGGTGTATTGAACAAAAATTGTGTATTTGAATAACAGAAAATCGAAATTGTTACAATATATTAACAATAAATAAATCCAAACAAAGTAATAAACTTTATCCATTAACATGTTGACTGCCAACTACAAGATAACTCGTAAATTACATTCTTTGGTAGGATGCCGACAACATGCATGTTTGAAATGGTAAGGACATCTCGTTTGTCTTTCCATTTGCATACAGTAACGACCATTTTGCTGCCAAATACACTTCCCTTTTTTCAATTTACGATTTATCACATCTCTGGGGTTTTCCGTCCTGTTATTTCGTAGGGTTCCACGCGGATAAGTTTTTTGTGTATTTAGCAGTTTCATAAGAGTAACAGAATTATAAAAATTATCCATGTAAACTGTGTATCTCTAATCGAGATAGCCTTCAAGTAAATGTAACACAACATCAGTAGTGTAGCCTAAATTATGGTCAGTTTCTTCAGATTTTCCGCTATAAATCTTTATTTTCATTACAAGAGCGTCGGACTCACATAGTTCATACAGTTGGACACCATATTTGTGTTTTTATTTTTTATGTACTGGCGGAAATGCAACCTTCCACACTACAGCGTCATGAATTTGTCAATACAAATATTTTTATCTGGTACATAGTTTTCATGCACAATATTATCGAAATGATTTAGTATTGGTCTTGCCTTGTGTAATCTGTTGGCTGATGGTATTGAGTTATCAACCAAATGAAAATAACGAAGTAACAACTGGAATCGATGTCGACTCATATTTGAGCGCCAAAACTTTACATTATATAGCTTTTTTGTGCTCCAGTAATGTCCAATTGATGGAAAAGAACAAGGCTCCATTTGTAACAAAAACCCAATAAAAACTTTCATCTGCAGCACTGACGTCTGTCAACTTTGATACCCTGTTTGATTTTTTTTATTGCTTTGTGTTTTGTAATTTCTTGCGCAGCATAAAAATTAGCTTGTTCGACCAGTAATGCAAGAAACTCTTTCGAAAAAAATAAGTTCACCAGTGTTTGTACTGTAATAACCAATTTCACACCAACAATATCTTGGAAAATAAATAATTCAGGATTTTGTTGAATTTCTGTCCACAAATTATCATTTGCATTTGATGTTGTTGCTTGGGAATCATCGTCATTATCATCAAGTTCGGGAACAACTTCAGGTTCGGAGACGACTTCATCGTCACTATCACTTGAATTCTCAGAAGGTTCGTAATCGCTACTGTCGTTCTATCCTCGCCAAAAATCTCGTTAAATTCTGAATCACTTAGATTAGCGTAGTACTCAAGTTCATTTTGAGTCAGTGCTTTTTTCTTACCCATATTGGGTCTTGATAATTTAATTATAACAATAATTATAAAACAACACACTCAAGAAAGACGTAAATGTGATGCACTCGGCAATATCTGAGATACTACTGACGAATATAGATGCATATCTCTGATTCAGCCTTAGTGAAGTGACAGCTCTAAGCGTGTCTGTGCACGAATTAACTCATAGTTGGCTTTCGGGAAAAGATTTCTGTTACATAAGCCAACTACGAGATAATTTGTAAGACCTTTTTTTTTAAAAATACGTTTTCTATGCTTTTTGATGATAACTATGTACTATAATTAGAGTTTTTAATAATATAATATGATTAAATGAAATAGGCTTTTTAGACCGGAATTCTGAAAATTGCCATAGCAGTCAACGTGTTAAATAAATTCCTTTTTGGATATTGTTATCAACCGGGGTTATATTAATACAAAATCGAGATCAAGCAGCTGAAGATCCATTTATCAAAATTGAACAAATATTAACAATCACATATTTCATATTAATTCTAGTAAACTTTCTGTTAGATAAAATATGAGATAATTTCCTATAAATATAATTAACGAACTTGAAAGAAAATACTTATATCTTTTGGAAATATAAAAACGCCTTTCAACTAATAACTTTAATAGATTTTATTAACTATATAAAAAAATTTAATGCATTGCAATGTTTTAATTAATTTTAGATAGTCTCTACTATGTTTTAAAAGATGTATTAATCTATATGTTTTGCTTTCAGATTCTGTTTCGTTGAAGAGAATACCCAGTGAGCTCCATAGTGATGCACCCCTTGTTTAACTTTTATATCTTGACGTAGATGTTAATTGCATTTCATTAGTTAATTTAAAATGTGTAAATATAAATTGTTTGTGTCCTGTTTTATAAAATACCTTATAAACTAGCTGTTAGCATTTGTTGTGTAAGTGTCAAGATGACACCACGATTAATTTGGTGGCATGAGTAATGATTGTATAACAAAATTTTTATTTTGTAACAAAATAAAGACGTTGACTGTAAATTCATATCCAGAAGAAAAAAAATGTTCGATGACCAATAATGAAGCAGTATGGAGTAAACGAACTGATACTATATGTATAACTTCAGTGTGATTTCAAATGATAAAGTGGCACATTAAGAACTAATGCACTAAAAATAGTTTTTAAATAACTGCTGATAATTATTGATATGGATGACATCGTCACGTATGTTTAGCACTAGTGACGTATTATCAGTTCATAGAGTCAATTCCTCTTAGTTACGATAGATATTCTATTAAAAGAACATATCCGCCTTTGTTAATTCCAATGGGTAGTGAATAAATGATGTCACACTTGCATCAACAAAAACTAAACAAACTACACAATAATAGGTTGAAGATGCAGCAGAAAGCTTGAGTGAGCATAGGTATATCAAACCAATATCTGCAACATTGGAAGTAAAGCTATAATATGTAACATCTAGTTTTTTCTCTCTACCTTGTGGGCGACAGAGTCACCACACAACAAAGGAGGTGTTCCTGTCTAAAATTCAAGTCCAGGGTAAAATGTATGGAAAGCGGCTTTTCGTACAAAAAGACCCTCTAATAAGATCTTCCAGCCAGCTAAGTTTCTTCAACTTAGGGCATTGCTATGAGCTAGGGTCGTAGGTTGGTATACGTTAAAAAAAGAAAATATTATGGACACCACCGTATCTTAATAATAGCTATAGTTTTAACAATCCGAAGATCAGATATGGAAACTTTCGGAAAAAAAACGTCTACTGAACAATCTGAACGTCAAAACATAATACTTACTTACCAATGATCTCGTACTGTCTGAAAATATAATCACCTCAAGGAATACATAAAAGTAGGGCTTCACTGGAACCTAATCTAATTATCACAAAAAAAAAATTCAAAAGGAAGCAATTCAAATATATAACTCTAAAATATATTATCGGGAAAAAATGCTTGTAACCTTTCTTACTGTACACATAAATTTTGCAAATTTGTTTGAACCAACTGTGAGAAACTATGATCTGCTTCAATAAAAAAATTGGTTCAGAATAACATAACCCATTTTCTATTTTATTAAAAATATTTACAATTTTATGCAACTTTATATACATTATTGTTTCAGCAATCAAACTATCACAGTATTTATTCATTATCTATTATTATATAAGTGCATTTTATAGATCTTAAGTATTTACTAAAGTTCTTTAAGGAATATATTGAACTTTGATTATAAGTAACAACTATTTACTGATCACCGAAAAAGGATCCTGTTTTGGTTTACAAACAAGTGCATAAATGTTTTGAGCTGATGATATAAACATGAGTTTAGATATTTTTAAAAATTTAAATCATGAACGAAAATTTAAAGAAGCTTATAGTACTAAACAAAATGTGTATTATTATACTTTCAAGTAAAAACTGGAATCTTAAATGTGACAAGCAAGTGCTAGAAAGTCACCTGTTAAGTTACAAACAAATTCTTGTTTAACATTTTATACCTTGAAATTTATCTTTAAATCTCAAACGTTCATATAAATCTTTGAACAAGTTCAAACCTTTAAATATTAAACAAAAATATTCAGTCACATTTAGACTACTATATGAATTTACAAAAAAAAATACAACCGCTGTTTCCGGTAGTTTTTTTATTTGACGAGAACTGAATAAAGAAATCACTTACCACTAAAGTTTGCATGACCTCTATCTAAATCCGGTAGCAGCCATCTACCAACTTATTTGAGAATGAACTTTGCGTCATCAGCCCATAACTTTCATGTCCAACACCAACAACAGATGTATGACCTTTAGATATGCCTAGAACTACCAGCTTGATTTTCATTCGAAATTGAACGCTTAAATTTTCAATTTCCCACAGCATGTGCACCTTAATATTTCAACTTTGAAATGTATAAAAAAAACTTGCACTACAAAAATCAAGAAGCATTAATTTAAATTTAAAATATAAAAATTACATACCGTGATGACGTCGCATCAAAACCATATAAATCATCTCAAGAGGGATCCTTCTCTTCCAAGCCACATGCCTGTTACATTCCATTACTTCAAACAATCTACTCGACCAAGCGTCCGAAGTAGTTTTTCCAATTACATCCTCAAATCAAATTAAACTAAAGTGTATTCCTACGCGAGTAAGCACAGTAAAATCAAATTCTTGCATGACCACATTTGCAAGTATCAGGAGAACAGAGATGCTAAATTGAATTTATCAACACAGATGGAGTTCTAAAAGATAATGAATAAATAAAGCTATTATTCTAATTGAATAGAAATTTATACTTTCAATACCGTAAGGAATATTTATAAACGACAATTATAAAAAGGCGTAAATTAACTGGGGAGGAAATCGTATTCGTTACAAATAAATGGAACTAATTACAAAAAATGTCATTATGGACAGGTAGCAACAGAAAACGCGTTCTTGGAAAAAAAGACAAAGATGTAAAGTATATTAACAACTGTAGTGCAAGAGAGCAAGCAATAAAGTTATACAAATACACACATTGAATGTGTAAAATATCTCCTCCTTTAATGCTCTTTAAGAGAAAATAATCTGCAATATGCTGGTGGACAATGGATATTGCCAAATTTAGAAAAAGTTATAGCAAATACCAGCGGTGCTTCTAAGACTCAATAAAAAATAAAGAAAGTCTAGTTAACGAAAGAGCATTGGATAACTACAAAACAACAAACGGAAATAAAGAAATGGAAGTCGTAGGCTTTATGAATATTATGTAAAAAGACCTATAGAATTGTAACTAAGACTCCTCCCACACAAACTATTAACAAAACGTCACACCAGAACAGATACAAAAGCTTTTTCCTACTCACAGTAATGCGGTACGAGCCCACAGTAACGCACATAAATGAAATTAAACTGTTCATCTTAGAAGAGCTAGTAATGATATGAAATGAAAGCCAAATAGTTCACTAGACCTGACTACATATCCCCCACATACAATTAAAACAATAACCAAGAAATATCCCGACAGCATGCTTTAGCAATAAACATATGATGAAGAGGTGCTGTTCCCAAAATTTAGAAAACAGACCTGTTGCTACGTACCTAGACGTTGCCGGAAGAAAAGTAAATACCAGGCTAACTACCAACCACGGAGAGTGGGGGAATTCACCTACATACCAAGAAAACCAAAAAAAGCACGTCGCCCACAATTATCTATTAACAGATAAAAATAAATAGAGGATTCTGTACAAACAAGCAAAAGCAATAAATTAAGCGTTACTATTTCAAAGCAAACAATTATGTGACACGAACAATTTAGTACTTTAGATACGAAGGGCGCATCTCGTATTTTACACAAAATCTAATTAATCAGTAGTAAATAAACATGTGAAAGCTTTTGCCAAGCATTTTTAAAATTGCACTTAATACTTTTTGTAAAATAAACTAATCAGTAGGAAAGAATTAACCTGTGAGTGCTTTTGTCAAACATTATTTTAAACTGTACATAATACCGTTTGTGAAATAAACCAATCACTAGAAAAGAATAAGCATGTGTCTGTCAAACATTTTTAACAATGGTACATCACACCTGTAGAGCGATAATATCGATTCGCAGCAACAACCAATAGTTCAAATCTCCCCATGTGTCAATTTAATAAAATAAAATAAATTATTATGGTACAAAAAGTTTCGCTACATGTTTCAGGCTTATAATTCTTAGCCCATCTTCAGGCGCTTGAAAGTATCAAAGAAATCATTAAATCATTAAGCAAACCTATACACAAAAATTAAAACTATCCTCATGTTCGATTTATAAACCTAATCGTTATTTTGTACTTCATATATAAAAATATTTCTTTGATACTTTCAAGCGCATGAAGATGGGCTAAGAATTATAAGCCTGAAACATGTAGCAAAACTTTTTGTACTATAATAATTTATTTTATTTTATTAAATTGACACATGGGAGATTTTGAGTCATTCTATTCATTTATTTCATCATATAAGAACCCCATTTGGAGTAATAATTCTTTTCTCACCTTATGGAACCAATAGTTCTACAGTGTCAATGTTTCTTATCACGTAACTACACCAAACGCTGATACGGAATAGGCCCTTGATATACATAAAAGAAAACAAGTTGTATAGCTGTATGTGTCTGGATACTTAGCTTGCAATGCGTCGGGGGTGAGTAAGCACAACAACGTCACAGTAGTCACTGTAACTGCAGCAGCGGTCTACAGACAAAAGCAGTTGGTCTACGTCAACAAACAGTTGGGCCTACATAAAGAAAGAACCCATTTGGCCTCCAGCTAAGAGCTAAAAAGAGAATCTGATTAGAATGGGTAAGCGCGGGAAAACTCACCAATACACGCAAGATACCTCCTACTTGTTGAACAAAAAAACGTGCGTTGCTTTTGAAGTACTATACGGAATAATGTAGAAAATATTTCAATGCACAAGCTACAGAATCATATTCAAAATAGGTTCAAATAACACGAGTTCGAACTGCAATTCTCGCGTTATCGAAGCGCGATTCGCAAACTAGAAAACACGCTATCAAATAATAGTAGGATCTATTATTTCGACAAGTCTTTAAATGGGAAACACAAGAGAAAGCAATTTTATGTTATCGGAATGTATAACAAATTAACATATACCTAAAACAAGGTATTGACTATTTAATTTATCGAATTAATTTTCGATTTAAAAGCAAAGTGGATTTGAGTTAAATTTATGTTAAAGCGGACTTATACTGAATAGGTACACTATATAGGGTATTTAATTTATGTAGAAAAATTAACGTAACACTGTTTATACTACTACGAAAACTAAAAAACGATTTGTTGATAGAAACAGTACAGTCCAATATGTCTTCAGTTAGCAAGCTCTTGGTGTTAATTAAATTAAGATTAGAAGAGCTTGAGAGAAAACGTCCCTCATTAACACCAATTTGGATTTAAACTATCTAGAGTTACTTCAACTGCCCACGATACCATCCTCAAAAACATTGAAAATAATAAAGAGAACTCCACAAAACAGTAAATTATATGTCATGGTCATCCTTGATATACGGAACACTTTCAATTCACTTGCATGGAATACAATTTTGGAAACACGAGAAGGCAGATGTTAGCACATATAATTGTTGTTTTTAGCTGTTATACACTGTGTAGTTGTTTATTTATACAGAATGGTACGGGTATCATTAGCCATCATGTATCTGTGAAATATGTAAGATATAAAAATTTCATGTGTAAAAGTTTTTAAATATGAAATAAATATGAACATCTTTTTTTGTAAAACTACGGTACCTGAAAAATGATAAATATTCTACAACCAACAATTTCTATTCAAAGTGCGTTAAATAACTTAAATCATAGAAGTTTCATAGGAGATTGTGATTACTGTTTATTTGCTGTAAATTAATACATTGAATTTTTTTTACTTTTTAAAATAATAGTTAACAAGAAAACTGATTATCTTAGTAAATGTTCAAATTCCACAATTACATTCTAAACATTTATTAACTCGAACAACTAAATTTTTGCTAACAGCACAACATGACCGGGATAATTAGCATACAAGCTGCTCTTATTTTTTTGCGATTAGCTCTTCAAGATTTCAAAAAGGAGTAGTACACACTTGGCTTTTACAAAGCTTCGAACAAAAAAGGTCAAAGCTGGCTCTTTCTTTAAATAAGTTGTAAATTTGATTCCATTATGTGGCGGAATGTCATCGTGCTGAAACCATAAATTTTGTGTGATGGCTAGGGGAATATCTTAGGTGGCTCCGTGAATCAGACAGGTTCGCGTATGACTGCTGATCCTAAGGACTTGAGTACGATTTCTGACACAGGACATTTGAAAAATGTTAGGCAAGCATTTTTCACAAAAATATTACCTCGTTAGGATGAGAATTAAAATGTAGGTTCCGTGTGTGTGTTGTTACGCATGCTAAAGATCCCTTGCTTGGAATAGCAAGAGCTTGACAAAATTCCAAATTTCCAGGTAAAAAAATCACTTCCTATACAGTATAGTATTTTTGGGTGGAGCATTGGAAAGTTAAATGTAGGGAATATCATCTAACAAGTCATTAAATAACATTTGCAAAAACATTAAATGTTTATTTTGGATTAAAGTACCACCAAGGAAATATGGACTTAATATGCGGTCACCCACTACAGCTATTCATATCATCATCATCAGGTATGCTGGAACAAGGAAGTATTTTGGGACCATTGCTTTTTATAATTTACATAAACGATATAGTGAATGTAGTGAAGGTAACAAAGATGCATATGTTTGCTGATGACACTTTAATATATGCTGAAGGTGCAAATGTAATAAACCTGATTCAATCTGTAAATAGTGACTTAATAAGAATTAGCAAATATTTAGTTGGAAATAAGCTGAAGATAAATGTTGATAAAACAA
Source organism: Platerodrilus igneus (assembly GCA_036346225.1). Lineage (NCBI taxonomy): Eukaryota > Metazoa > Arthropoda > Insecta > Coleoptera > Lycidae > Platerodrilus > Platerodrilus igneus. Next base: position 2,537,320 of record JARFIW010000802.1, read on the forward strand.
AATGGATGTTGTTAACGAATGATAGAAGTTATCAAATGATCAAAACAGAAAATAGGAATGTACAAATAGATGGGTCTGATATTGAACTGGTAGAGAACATTAAATACCTTGGCGTAATAATCGACCGAAAATTAACTTTAAAATGCATCTACAGATGGTTATAAATAAAGTAAGCAAAAGGTTGGATTTCTGAGAAGAATTAGTGCAAAGTTATCAAGTTTTGCTCGAATAACTTTATATAGAGCAATAGTTTATCCACACCTAACATATTGCAGCACCATTTTATTTGTCTCGAACCAAGGTGATTTGGAAAGATTGCAAAAGATACAAAATCGTGCAATGAGATGTTTATTAAAATGTAGCAGATTTGCCAAAGTCCGTAAAATGTTAGAATGCCTTAATTTTTAAATGTTCAGGAACAAATGCAATATAATAGTATGGTTTTATATATAAAATTATAAATGGTTTGCTGCCTTCGTACTTGGTTAGCAACTTAATTAAAGTGTCAGATATACATAACTACAGCACAAGACAAGCAGACAATTACTATATATACAAGAAGAATAAAACGATAACCACAAAAAATGTATTTCATTATGGCGTTAAGATATATAATACGTTACCAAAATCAGTTACAAATCAGCCTTCTCAAAGAAAATTCAAGAGTAATTTAAAAAAATATATTTTAAGTTGTAGAAATGAAAACTAATTATATTATTAACTGTATTTTAATAATTTGCTGTATAGTATAATATTTTGTTTTATACTTTATTAACCTATATTGAGTTATGCAATAAATCTACTTACTTACTTAAAAAAACTGGTTAGACATGTACCCTCATTGCTTCCTATTCTGTGCTAACCTACACATTTTCCTGAAATTTGAACAGTCTGCATCTATCACTATCTGATCTAGGTCTACATCCACCTCTTTTTTCCTATCTCTGCTAGTAATATATGCCGCACTATTCCCCAGAAATGCCTTAGAACATATCCTGCCCTTCTATTTCTCCTATTTTTTTTGTTTTCTACACATATCTTTATTTCCCTACTATTTCTATAACCTCTTTGTTATTAACTTTATCTGTCTATGTTATTATCCTCATACATCTGAAATACAACATTCCAAAAGGCTTCTGTCGTTTTTCTGTTTGCTTCTCCTACTGCTTGATTTCATAGACGTACTGTACTGTGCTCCACATATATGCTTTCAACAATTATGTGTGTTGCCTTTGAACATAGCCGCTGCTCTTTCTTATTAAATGTAGTTCGGTTCCCCTTCTATTGTTTATAAATATATACCCTATTTCCCCAATATTCAGTAGTATGTGAAGGAGGATAAGCAGCCTGTGGCTACCAAGATCCCCAACACTTGCACATTTGCCGAATTAATAGTTTTCCAGTATATCCTTTCGCACAATCATTAGTTGAAAACATTTAAAAACCAATACCTGTAGTTGTTTATAATAATCATAAGATTTAAGTGCAATTATTTTTTCATCATTAGGTTTTCCGTCTTAAAACTGGTTGGACACATATCTTCACTTATTTCTATTCTGAGCTATCCCACACCGTTCCCTGAAATTCCCACAGCCTGGATACAGCTCGGTTCCCCTTCTGTTGGTTACTAATTATACGCCGTATTTCACCAGGATTCAGTAGTATGTGAAGGAGATTAAGCATCCTGTGGCTACCAAGATCCTTCAACAGCTGAACATTTTCCGATTTAATAGTTTTCCAGTAAATCCTTTCGCACAATTAACATTAGTTAAGAGCATTGCGAAACCAATACCTGTAGTTGCTTATAATAACAATCAGGTTTAAGTATTGTTATTTTTTTCATCATTAGGTTTTCTATCTTCAAATTGGTTGGACATGTACCTCCAATGATTTCTACTCTGAGCTAGTCTGCACATTTCCCTGAAATTTCCACATACTACATCTTTCACTATCTGTGTGCAGTAGTCTAACCTAGGTCTACCACTACTTTTTCTCCTATCTCTGCTTCTAATATATTCCACACTATTCCCCCATGCCTTAGTTTGTGGCCTATCGTCCTATCTCTCCTATTTTTTACTACTTTCCACATACTTCTTTCTTCTACTATCATTTTTAGTACCTCTTTGTTATTAACTTTGTCTATCCATGATATCTTCATCATACGTCTGTAGCACCACATTTCAAAGGCTTCAATCTTTTTCCTGTTCGCTTCTCCTACTGTTCAGGTTTCACACACGTACAGTGCTGTGCTCCACACGTATGTTTTAAGCAATCTTTTCCTTGTTTCTAGGTTTATTGTCTTTGAACACAGTAATTGCTTTTTTTGTTAAATGTAGCATGACCTTGTGCTAATCGTTGTTTTATATCTTTTGCAGAAATCCTTAACCTCTTGGAAGTTTTCGTTACGTATTGTATTCTAACTTTTGATTTGCATACTAGTATTTTAGTTCTATTTTATTAATTTTCATACCGTATCTCTCTATTAGAACTTGTTACATGCCGAAAATCGGCATTTAAACATTTCGGCAAGTTTCTAATTTGCAATTCAACTCGCGCCAATAATTTAAAAGACTTGTGCGTGTATTTCCGTCCCTTTGGATAGTTGCGTTTGCGCAAAGGATTGCACAGACGCGGAGTGTGAAAGGCAAGTGGTGAATTTCCGTCACGTGAAGACCATTCAACCAGACGTCGAACGGAGTGTTTTTTTCTATGTGCCGTTATCTTGTCTTCTTTTTCAGGTAATGTAGGTTTCCTTTCATCTCTACCTGATATCGTTCATTCTACCTGTATTCCTTTATCGTACCTCTACATAAAGAAGAAGACAAATTAATCTGGTTCCGCCGAGGGGGCAAAGGGATGACCCACACCCAACAACGCTCAACCCACACCCGACTGACGCGAGAGTAGCTGCCATGTGGTGAAGAGTCCTACAGGTTACGTGAGTACCTTTTGTCATTCTCTTATAATTAAGATAAACATTTTTTGTATGTGATAATAATTTGATCATAAATATGACGTAACCGTTTATTGCGCAACATTTTGCATGTATTTATCTTTGTTACCAACTGTCGTAGTGGCTCTCATACATGTGCATCGAGACTTTAAAAGTATACCTTAAAGTGTAGAACTGGTGTATGACAAACTGTTTCTATTTCATTAACAGCAGCTTCTAATTCTTTCTTGCTAGATGCCAATATCGCTATATCATCTGCAAATTTAAGCATATCAATCTTTTGTTCTTGCATAATAATTCCAAATATCTTCTTGCATTCGACAGTATTCATTGCCTTTTCGATGTGCAAATTAACAATTAGTGGGGATAGGGCACATCCCTGTCTCACCCTTTTCGTAATATTTACTTCTCTACGTTCCTGCTCTAATTCTATTACCGCTGTTTGCTCTTTGTATAAACTATGTACTATCCATCTATCCCTAAAACTCATTCCAATCTTTTTGATTATTTCGAACATTTTTTCTATTTTACATTGTCTGATGCTTTTTCCAGATCTACAAACCCCACATACACGCTTTTCCCTTTTTCTATTGTTTTCTCCATTTTCAACCTCGGAGCTAAATTAGCCGCCCATGTTCCCCTGTTTCGTCTGAATCCAAATTAATCTCTTAGTACTTCTTCAGCTCGTTTTTCCATTCGTCTTTGTATAATTCTAGTTAATATTTTTGATACGTGTGCTGTCAAACTTATTGTTCAAAAATTTTTACATCTATCCGAGCCTCTCTTTTTTGGTATAGTGACAATGATGTTACATTTAAAATCTTTGGATATCTTACCTGTCTCATACAAATAGTTTACAAGTTGGAAGAGACGCTCTGTTACTGCTTGTCCAGCAGATTTTAGTATTTCTGCTTGCATCTTATCTATACCCTGTGCCTTACCTGCATATAAATTACCTACATATTCTTGCCAACTATCCACTTTTTCTGCATTTACTATAATGACGTTTCCTCCCATGTCCCTAATATTTTTGCTATATGAGATTATATCTCTAAAATTCATCCTAATTAGTTTGTAAGCTTCGTCTTTTTCCTATTTCCATCTTGGTTTGTACCTCTTTACACTTTTCATCAATCCGTAGTTCTTTAGCTTTCTTGCATTTGCAAATAATTTCCCATTTTATGGTTTTGTATCTTTGTTTTCCTGTTTCATCTGATATATTTTTGTGTTTTCGCCTTTCTTCTATTAGATTCAGGATAGCCTTTGTTATCCATTGTTTCTTATTTTCCTTTTGTGTATACCCCAGAACACCTCTGGCCGCCATGTCTAAGCTGGATTTAATGTTATTCCATTCTGTTTCTACTTCCTTAGTATAAGAAATTTTCCAGATATCTTTCAGCAATTCAGTTGACTTTTTTCAAATCTTTCCTGGATATCTTTATTTTTTAGTTTTTCAAAGTCAAAGTACCTTTTTCCATTCCCTTTTTTTCAAATTTTTAAATTTAAGAACGGTGGTCAGTATGTATATCTGCTTCTCGGTAGCTTCTACTTAATTCCTTCACTTAATTTACTTAATTCCTAAACCGCTGTCTAACAATAATGTAAGCTACTTGATATCTTCCTATATCTCCTGGCATCTTGCACGTGTATCGTCTTCTAGTATAAGGAGCTTATTGAGGGTTGCTAATGGATGTTTGATAATAAAGGACCACCAAATATGACTTTGGATGCAATTAATAATTCAAATGTTGTATGTAAATGATTGTGCACTGATTGCTGATTCTATGACGAACTCACTGCTGCCAAGCGAAAACTTACTGGTACATGAAAATGCACATGTTAACTCGACGGCGGCTACACAAACAGTCACTTGTATGATGAAAAGGTGCGCACAAAAACAAGTTACGCATCCCACTATGGTTCCTTATTGTTGAAGGATAACTTAGGTAAAGGGTTTAGGGACGAAATATACTACCCACCGAAATTACCAAAAAATGGGTAATTTTCAAATGATAATATGAACTATATGTACCTATATGCAAAAGAAAAAAAAACTAAGTTTATATACACTGCAATGTGTGCAAGCAATACATATATATTGTGATATTGTGATATATATGAGATTTGAACCTTGATGCACTGAAGTACCACTCAGATATAGACTTCTAGTTCGTAAAATGATTGATGAAGGAGATGGTGAGGGCAGTTACTTGTTAAAGATATGTGAAATGATATTTAAGAAAAAATGAAGTTTTAAGATTTCAAATTGGGTGTTGGTAATTTCGTAAAGTATGTGCCAATGAAGTGAACTGCTGTTGCTTGTATATCATAAAATTTTGTTAAAATATTTAAAAGGAAACTTCACTGCCATGTGAATATGTATGTATAGCTAAGATTTGAAGTCACTTAGTACGTTTTCATTTGATTTGAGTTAGGTATAAGATGTTAAACTTTCACTTTCATTTGAATAAGTACGTAAAGCCTAAAAAAGGTCAATTAGTATGTTTTTATTAGATTTAAGTTAGTTATAAGATGTAGAAATATTATTTATTTTTCAGTATACATTTGAATTTCACTTGTTGTTAGGATTAAAATATCAATTTATAAATTTTCGGCCAATGACATTTGTGTATTAGTTTACTCCAAATTAGAATTTGACAAGAGCAATAAGATCTATTAATAAAAAGTTGGATCATAGAATGTTAGTTGGAAAAGAATTGTAAAAGAATAGGCTGGTTTAATGTTTTAAGGGGCATCTCCATATAGATAAGTGACTGTTGTTGAAATTAAGAAATTAAGAGAAAAACTGATTTGAATAGAACTTTACAAACTATAGAACAAAAAGTATAATCTTTTTTGTAGCAGTTTACGAATTGTATACCTTTTATTATTGTAATCTCCAACATAAAATTCAACGTATGAAAAATGTATCTGTGATATATAAAGTATAAAGGAACTGTTGATATTAAAAAGTGATAAATGCAAGAGTCCTTGTCATTGTCTTATTATTGACCATTGGATTTTTGGGAGTATTTTTGTGTAGACAGAGAAGTTCCAAAGTGGTGCTATCAGAACGCTGGAATTGCTGAACCTTTGGTGTCGAGCACGGTGTTGATTTCACGGAGCTAAGTTCCTGATAAGACCAACGACGATAAGTATAAGTGTCTCTAAAGAATTTTTGGCGTACCTTAAACCCTAAAATAAAAGGCGTAAATTCAGTAATACAAATTTTTAAAACGTACTTATCCACAGGTATTAAGAACCCACATCTTGTTCGAATCGTCGCTGTAGGCAGTGGAGCTTCATTGTTCAGCAGCAAGACGTTTCATTGGAAGTTCAGGTTGTATTATTATTTTCAGTGTCATAGTTTAAACACTTAATCCATTATACTCGATTGAAATCTTAAATTATTAACTAATATAAATTGTTTTACTGTGCGTATTTTTCAAGTAATTGTTTACACTGTCACACTGAGAAATTGCTTTAGTAGAATTAACTAGAGGTCATTTAACTGGCAGTGTCACATACATCTGTATATGGTTCAGAACTCACGCTATATGCAGATATAGATTTATTCACAAAATTAACCTGAGATAAGAGTTTCATTGGCCGAGGCACAGATTTAAAGACTCAATAGAAAAGTTAATAAATTAATTAAAGAAAGGAAATTATAGGGCAATTTGGTGCATTGCTAATTTGCTCATATATTATAATTGTCAAAACCAATAAAGGGGTTATTGAGAAATTATAATATATATATAATATATATATAATAAATTAAACATTAAATTACATGAAATTTCGAAATCTATTTTAATGATTTTTGCTTCAATTTGTTATAAGAAAATTATAACTTGTATAAAAATAAAAATAAAATTTTCATTTTTATTTTTATTTTTATACAAGTTATACAATTTTCTTATAACAAATTGAAGCAAAAATCATTTAAAATAAGATTTCGATTTAATTTTCATGTTAATTTAATGTTTAACCTCGTCTTAAAGCCTGTGATCAAGAATTTAAATAAAATTCGAAAATTTAGGCCTTAAAAAAGAGTTTACTTTCCTACAGCTGACCTCAAACCCATTAATAATATATCATCATATTTATACAAGGTCATTATCTCTAAACTATATTATATATATATATATATATATATATATATATATATATTGCTGTGATATCCTCCCTCTGTATGCGGGAACTGGGTCCTTTCAACAAAAAAATTCTAGTCCCACAGATTGGGCGTCATAAACTGCTGTGATCCTCTTTTCGCCTCGGCTGCTCACCTAATTTTATACACCTCCTCATTCATAAAATTAAACAACACATTCCTACCACAAACATCAACGTTAACTCTATTTACATCAATATTCAGAATACATTAAATTTTCAAATTAAATTTCAGCATAAAATTCAGTTTTAAAAAGAATTTCAAGATTAATTTTATTATCATTTTAATGTGCATCCAGAATTAAAGTCCTTGTTGGATGCCTACTAATTAATATAACAATATAAGCAGACCGGAGTCTGAGTATAAAGGGAGCATCTACCACCCCTTTACGTTAATTAACCAGGTTCGTCTAATTGAGCTCAAAGACATACCCAAATTTTCATCATATTACCGAACATCAAAACTAAATACTCCTTTCTACTTCAACAAGCAAATTTCATCTTAAAATTAAAATTTTATGGTTAGTACAATTTCACTAATGTCCATTTAAAGTAAATCAATTATAAAGTTATTCAACACACACAAAATGTCAAACAAAATAGTATAATTTACCTGAAGGTTACTGTCCTCGTAGCTTCAAAGTACATCGTCCCTTTAGTTAATCACACCATTCCAACAGGATTATATTTACGGCTTCTAATTCTCAACGCTTTTAAAATTTTCTCCATCACCAGTTGTTTCTGGGCTTTTCCGAACTCATCTATGTATATCTGACCCTTGTTTCGTGGATCCAGACACGTATTTGAACCATTTAATTATTAACACCCCGAAAAATAGCAAATAACTTCATACTTCTTTCACCAATATACGCCAAAACTGCCTACTTTTGTGTATACATTTGTCGTTGTAAATTTTGCTAATTGGTACCGTGAAACTAAATTTTATTACCTTGTATCTAAGTGCACTGAAGTACATTCATGTTAGCACGTAAATAACCAACTATTTTGAATCACTAAAATATACGAGCAAAATTTTAAATTATTTTATCAAACTAAAATGCACTGTTTTACATCTTCAATCAAGTCGCGGATGTAAGAGCTTTTAACGCATCGAATAGTCAAAAGTCTAAGAGTCTAAGAGGGCTTGTTTATATTCATCTCGGTATATATAGCAAAAGCCGGCACGCCGCTTTTGTCCTCAAAACGGGTAATTCTAAAGAATTCCTCATTCTATGTTCCCAGTCTGTCGCTCTCGCGTCGATTTTTACGAATTTTCACTCGTCCCATTTAAATCTCAGAAATTTCAACACACGGCACGCAAGCATGTCCGAGAAAAACTAATTAATTTTGTACAGAAATTGTTGTTTCTACCTCTGATATTTGCATCCTATTTTCAACCAATTGTGACCCTCGTGACGTTGCTTAAATCCCGCCTTTTACTATATGTGTCTTTGCTTGACGCATTTCTCTTTCCTTTTCTAACCTGTTCGTATTGGTGCAAATTGATATTCTTTATTATCGATTATATTTTAGTCCATGTGGACTGTTATCTGGGTTTAATAACCCCGTATCGCACATTCTCGTGAATATTAAGCCCCGGTTTCTCCAAGATTCTTTGAAACTATTAATTATCTACAAAATTTACGCTGTATGTGATATTTAAACCACGCAGGTGTTCAAAATAATATTAATTCTCAGAGCTTTATTTTCTGATATTATAATCTTGGGTTTTTACAAGTTTCTATAGATATTATCTGTACGTTTTGTTCAATACCGGTTATTTGAAATAGAGTTAATTAAGATAAATTTTGCACGTAATTTCCATTTGTTTAGGAATAATTACATTACACGCAGAGCTTTTTAATACTGCTTCTTTTGATATAAAGCGTCTTGTACATGATTTAAATCTCTTATGTTTAATGAAACTCATAAATTTTTATGCTTCACGGTTTTAATAAAGCGTATTATTTAATGAAATTCCTTATACACGGTGTTTAAAATTATTTGATGTGATTATTTAATTTTCTACCCTGGTCTAAATATGAGTAATATATATATATATATATATATATATATATATATATATATATATATAAAATTAGAACTAATGGATTATTGTGTACGCAAGGTGCAAAGCTTTACATTGGCCTGAAGAGGCGCGAACGGTCGCAACATGAGCAATGTTATCACGACCGGGGTGCAGGGCGACAATTCTGCCCAATTTGCACTGCAACGGGGGAATATTGTCTTCCTTTATAGCACCAAGGTGCCAATATTTGAAGATTCGAGATTACGGGTTTTGCTCCATTTGCTACGTTGGTATAAATTATGGAGATATTCATTGTGCCAACGCTTCAAAAAATCATGATGTAGGTGCTGGGATTATCTGCCACCTAGACAATATAGAGATTTTTAAATGGTTCAAATCTACATGCAGAGACGCAGTCAATGGCTCGGGCATTTAAAAACGTCCAGGTGAAAGAACACTGAGGTAATTTGGATCTGTTGATATGCTACATAAAAGACACGACTTGAGCAATGCCTCGACCTGAATGCAAACAGTTTTGAATTCCTCATATGTAAGGATTTGCATGCCTATAACGTCGCGGAGATGAGTTTTGACAGACTTGATACCACTCTCTACCAGTCCAGAAAAGTGAGGTGCAGAAGGGAGATGAAAACTCCAAGCAATTGTTTCACCCTCTACGGCGTTTTTCATATGCAAAATGAGCTCTTTGTTGGCTCTGACAAAGTTAGTGCATTCACGGTTGATCTGAGAACAGTGACCACGGCGTGAAATGAAACGATACAAGGCGGCTATAAATGATTCCACTGATAAGTCGGAAGCTACTTCAATGTGAAGAGCCGCATTGACTGCAAGGCTCACAAAAATACATATGTAGGCCTTTTGAGTTTTAGACCCACGTCGATGTGACAAAAGAATGGAAAAAGGTCACCATAGTCTACTGTGACTACACTAAAGGACTTGTAGACTAGTACTCATTTACAAACCTCTACATTTTCTGCAGATAACGACAGCTTATTTACATTCGAAACAACTACGGCAATATTAGGAATAATATCTAACTTTTCCAACATGAACCCTTCGACAAGAAATACTTCAAACATGTATCCCTCTTAATTTTTTCAGTTTCAGCAGAGCTTAAGGAAAGACAAATCGAGACGTTTAAAATGAATCAAAGGTGAACAGATACGCAATAACTCTAACTTTGTGGATACGGAATTGGTAGAATAAAACTATTTATGTATTCAATTCAACCTGTGAAAATCAAGTTAATGCATAAAAAGCTAGATTTTTTCTTTTAAACACAAATTTATAAAAAAAAGGCTACATTGGGGGCCACTGTTATGTTTACCGTACTTTTAGTATAAATAAGCAAAACTGCACTTTCCTCAGTGTCCATTAATCATGCATAACCCCGACATAACACGAATTACACCTACAAATTAGGTTGCATGAGTAATCATCGCGAGTAAAGTACACAATAAAAACAAACCACGGCTGGTACCTGGGTCTCAGGGTAGTTCTTCCATGGGTTTTTTCGAAGGTCCTACTGTCCCCCATCTACAATGCACAAGATAATTTGTAGATATATGGGAAAAGGTACAGACAGGAGAAGGAATCGCTTCGCTGAACAGCAACATCCGTTCCCGTCACATGCTGATAGTAGACCTTCTATAAGAGCTTTAGTTATAACATGCTGTATTCCGCTACCATTTTTCTACGCTCCCACAGCCAAACCACAAACAACAACCACTCTTGTAGCCTGGGTAAGCGACCATGCCGACTACATACTATAAATCATGAGTTAATGTCCTAAAATGCATGAGAAACAATAATCGTGTAACTTACACGTAAAATCTTAAATTAAAGATGAGAAAGGAAAATTTAAATACTGGGTGTAAAATCCTCTGAAAATTAAATAGTAAAATAAAATGTGAAGTCTTATATAAAAAAAGGAGGCACAACAATACATAAACATATTGGAGTGTATTCCATACTCCAATTTTTCTGTCATACATCTTGAGAACTATATCTACTACGTAGTACATTTTGTATAGAACCTTTTTTTTATGGAAAATAGAACAATTAATAATTTTCATAATGGCCTTTATTAATGTAAAATCGATAGTTTGTGCAATTTTGGGACAGACATTATTTATGATGCTAAAATGAAGTAAGCATGACGAATAATCTTCGCTTGCATTTTTTTTAGCAGAAAAAGTATTATTTTCTGGGCTATAAACCATACAAAGCAGTAATATAAATATAAATAGTTATTTATTATACAAGAGAAAAAGTACTAGATTTTAGCTCGAGGTGTTTGTCTCTGGACGCGAAGCAGAGGGAGACAAAACACCGAAAGTTAAAATCTTACATTTTTACCCGTGTATAATACACTATTTTTTTTGTGACAGGCAAAACGGTGAGCTACTATTGAAAAAATATTACAATATATTAAAGCCAAAAAATCAATCGATGTCAAATTTGAAGTTTCAAACAAGTAGGCTGTTGTACTTATAAGAACAGTTAGATTTGCATTGCTAAGAAAACCTTTAAAGTAATCAAAAATTTTGTCAATTTATTTCTGCGAGTGGTTTCAAAAATTGCTTACTTAAGTTGTTTATATCGGTTGTTTTGAGCGCGACAAAGTTATGATACGATTTTTTTTCTTTTTCTTAATTTTTGTTGGGCATTATTTTGACAACGATCCCCATGGATCGAAACGTATATAAAGACAATTCAAAAAACTCTGAGTGGTTTAATACCCAACAAAAATTAAGAAAAATACAAAACAAACCACAACAAACATACAGGGAGTATTTATGGTACGATGTTGTTACACCCGAATGTTGGTGTGGACCCGGCTTTAAATTAAACATCTTAGTGTTCTTACTTATTTGCACATACCCGGGAAAAAAGTACTAATTTTTTTCTGAAGAAAAAAGTAAATTCATAAAGTGACATTTTGTTACCTGTCAAGAAACATTAAATGTCAAATTTTTTCCTGTCACAGAAGAACAATATTTATTGAATTAAATGTGATACTTTTATTTCAACAAACTTAATGGCCCTAAACCACAAACTAACAGAACATTACACATCAACATGCAAATATAAAGTACAAAGTTTCCTCGAATATGCAGAATGTAAACTATGCTGGAATAAAAAATATCAAAGGACAGAACTTCAAATAACAAGCTGAACACCACTGGATAACAAAATGTATTCCACTAATCAAGGAAATGTGATATAAAGAGAAAGTAGAAACACTACTAATCGAAAGTACATAAATCATATTACACAACCTACATCAATACATTCAAACACCTCAACTACACACAAACATACATACAACTACAAAAAGCAGTTATACTCCACTCATGTCAATCATCCGAAAATCTTTTATGCACAATAACTAACAAGTAGATATTATCTAGAACAGTGCTGTCCAACTTATCACAACCCACGGGTCATATTTTCTTCGCCAAACATTTCAGGGACCAAGAAGGTTGATAAATGAAAAGTCAGTTTATGTTAATTAAAACATAATATGTGGCGCCAACGTTGAGCCGACCATCATCAGACGTTAAACGGATTGCTGCTGTATTCGGCCAGGTTAAGTGAAGATACACAAACTAAATAGTACCTACTTTAAATTCAAATTAGATTTAAAATTTCACATAGTAAAATAATTTTGATATTAATAATAATAATTTAGTAACATAAATTTATTCATAGTAAAATGTACTCGCAGCCGTAAAAATAATTTGGCGGGCCATGGCCCGCGGGCCGTCAGTTGGACAGCCTCGATCTAGAAGAAAATAATAGTGCAGCGATTAGAGAAGTATGTCGAATAGTAATATTAATTCACAAGTAAGAGTAATAATTAAAAAGTATTTCTACAAGTTATTTACTTTGTCCTTAAAATGTTTAATACTGCAACAATAATATTATATATAAATTTACATTATACAACTATACAGAACAATTAAAATATCTTATAAAATAGTATTAAAATTAAACACTAGGACACACAATTGGGATTAGTGTTTTCTTTTTCTTCTATCACATCATGCCTGGTTTGTTGAATTGCTACAATATAGTCATTCAGTTCCGATAGTTGTTCTTTCAGCTTATAATTTTCACATTCAGCATTTTCGAGTTGCGTTTTAAGACTATGACAATTGCACCTCTCTTTTAATGCATTCAGTGCCTGGTCTTTGCTCTCCAATTCACATTGTAATTCAGCTAATGTACGTTCAACTTTATTATCTTTACAAGTTGAAATATCTTCATCATCTGACGAATCTATGTTAATAATTGAAATTTTTCGTTTCTTGGAGCAATGTTCCTGCTCTCGAACATGTTTAGCAAACATATCTTGCAATTCCTTGCATCATTTTCCCCATTGTTCGGTGGTATTATCGATCATTCTTTTACATGTGCTAATTACATTTTGCCGATCTTCTTCATGGTCACGTTTCTGCTGTGCGAGTTCGTCATAAAGTAGGTTTATTTGTTCAATTAGTTACTGCTTTTCAGCACTATTATATTCCTCAGACTTGGAGATGTTATGAACAAATTCTTTGTCCAGCATTTGTTTGGAAATTTGTTGTTTTTCAATAACTACATCCTTAGCCAAATTAGAAAAGTTTAGTACGTGTTGAGATTCATCAAACATATTACGAATGGGATTAATATTGACTATCATTGAAATTGATTTATAACCCTGTAATGCATGTTGAAATAATTAAGTGAATTTTGATTCTCTAAAAGGAATTGGAAGGACTTCATTTCATTTTTGAGCTTCTCGAATCAAACTTATACATCACCCTAATATTGATAGAGATTTGTTAATATTATTAGATTCTTTCAGTCTGTCACCAATGTTATTGGTTTTTTTAATACGTTCCAAACCTGCTAAATCACAAAAATTAAAACAGCTAATGCTAATACCATCCTTGGTATCAGATGATTGTGCTAGTTTTATTGTAAAAATTGAGTGTGATCTACTTGAATGATCATTAACTGTTGTTGCAGCATAATTTAAGTTATGCAATCCATATAGTAAAATATGAAATGCTTCCAAGCCTGATGAAACATTAATACATGTTAAATCCTTAATATATGCAGATCCATTGCAATAACCAACACGCAAGCTACATGCAGAATCACTTTTAAGAAGGTTATAAATACGCTCATTATAAATTTCGGCAAACGAGACCCAAATGCTCAAGTTTACATGACTGATGTCTTCGGTAATAAATCCAACAGGTTCTTCACTAAAACGTGATTCCATAACTCTGAAATTTAAAACTCTATTACAGACATTTGTAATACAAGTTATATGTTGGCAATTATTTAAATTAGAATTAATTAAAATGACTAACTTTATAACAAGTACTAGGAAACTTTTTACTAATGACATTCTAGGAATGAATCTTAGAATAGCAAAACACTTTATTAACAGTGCTTCTTATCTAAAGAAACGGCTCAAAGCTTATAATCTAAAAACAAAATAGGTCAATCATTATAAAAACAAAAGATCACGATCAATGTATCAACAAAGTTAAAGCTATATCCCATGGCATAATCGTTAGCGACAATATACTTTTATAGTATACGGTTTAGATGTATGCCTCAAATTCTATGATTTAACTGCAAGAGTTGTATTTGCAAGCTGGGATGTGGCAGTTGACATGATATTATTGTGTAAGAAGTGGTAATAGTTGTCCATGTTCTTATTTTATTATTAGTTTGAGTGGTGGCGTTTTAAAGTGGTAGTACTAGTAGTTATGCAAATAATCTGTTTCTAGATTTCGTTCTAGTGGTATTGCTATTTACATTGGTGTATTTTTTTCGTAGAAATGTCTGACTCTGTAGTGATTATGATTACATACCTAATGACAATCCTGAAAATATTTCAAGTAGTGATGATGTAATTGCAAGTTGTTCCTAACAAAGCAATTCATGATATGTTGTGAAATATAAACCATTTTATGATATTCATCCGGCAATTGAATTGAAAAATATAAAATCGTTTCTTGAGGTCTTATGCATTATTCGAAATTACTTTTTGATAGAAGGACCTCAGGTTTTTTCAGCAAAAATTATAAGTAGAAATAGGTTCTTTCGTTTATGAAGTTTTTGAGAATTAGTGACCCTTGTAATGTGGTTCGCCTTTGTTAAACTAGATCACCAACATCGACACACACCTATATACTATTTACTTAAAGAAAACACATCTGACTGTATTTATTTATTTAACAGAGTAACAATAATCTTTCTACGTGTACTACTACCTTTCTCTACTCATTCTACACTCTCTATTATAATAGGGTTGAGGGTTGAATCCACCTTTGAGGTTAGTCATGTCTATTCTAAATTTAATAATCTACATATCTTTTGCATTTATCGATCACCTACTGGTAACATTGACTACTTCCTTGATGCCCTGGATACAATCCTTAATGCAACTTCGGTTCATAGTAAAGTCATCTTAACTGGTGACTTTAACTTAAATTATAATAATTCTTCTGATAGAAATTTAATTAATTTTAAGCGTTTATTGTTGTTGTATAATATGACTATGGAGGTTCACTACGATACACGTCTATCTTCAAAATCCGCTTCTTGTATTGACTACATTATTTCAAATATTCATTCCTCTGCGATCCTATGTTCTGAACCTATAAGTAATGACTTGTCTGACCATGAATTCTTATATTTCTCTTGCACTTCATTATACCTGGATAGCTCAAAGGGTATTAAACGACGTGTTTTTAATCACAAAACTAAATCTAAATTTGCAATACTATGCTCTCAGATTGATACCTCTAAGACATTACCGAGTTTAAATCAAAATTTTTAGCACTAGTTTCAGCCCTCTCGATAGCTTTTGAAAAGTCATTTCCACTTCAAGAATATAAACAAAAGCATAATAAATCCTGGTTGACAAATGGTATTCGTATTTCTGCAAGAAATAAAAAATATTTACACTATTTATACAAGCATTATCCTAACTCATTATTTATAAGGAACTATTATTTAAATTATAAGAAAATATTTGAATCTGTAATCAAGTTAGCAAAAATTACTACAATGACTAAACGAATCTTGATATCAAAACGCAAACAAAAAGAATTATGGCATATCATAAATGAGGTAACAGGAAGAACTAATCCTGCTATAAAGGCCATATCTTTGAATAACTGTCTTGATGATAAAGTAGCTGATACCTTAAATTTACATTTTGTAAATGCAGCTTATTCCCTAGTATCTAATAATCATGTTTCCATTGCCGCTTCAAGCGATTATTTGTATAAAAATAAACAATCTAACCCTAATAATTTCATGCTCCGTCCTACAAGCTATCAAGAAGTAAGGGAAGTAATTAGTTCGTTTCAAAATAAAAGTTGCTCTGGTGCTGATAATATACCTGCAAAAATACTTCTCGATCTTCCTGAGAACATTCTAATTCATCTTTCTGATCTCATAAACGACTCTTTCTCTTTAGGGATTTTCCCAGACTGTCTTAAACACGCAATTGTCATCCCTCTACACAAAGGAGGTTTATTTGTGGTAAATAATTTCCCAATATCATTGTTGTCAGTTTTTCAAAGATTATCGAGACATTAGTCAAATCCAGGCTCTTAAGTTTTGTTAATAAATTTGATCTTTTCGCTTCAAATCAATTTGGTTTTGTGAAAAAATCAACAAAGGACGCTATTTATAATTTTTTCACTAATGTTTATTCAAGTATAAATACTGTAAATTCCTTTTCTTTTGCTGTATTCGTAGATATAAGTAATGCTTTTGACTCTGTAAATCACGAGATACTATTAAAAAAACTTTATTTTTATGGAGTAAGGGGTATCCCCAATGATTGGTTCCAATCATATCTTGGAGAACGACGCAATCAGTTCGAAATGGAAATTATAATGTATCTTCGAAACTTGAAATAAAACTAGGTGTGCCTCAAGGCTCTGTATTGGGGCCTATACTGTTTTTATTTTTTATCAATGACTTTGTAACTTCTATCAGATACGCATCTGTCACCTTGTTTGCGGACGATATTAGCTTAAGTTGGGAATCTTCTTCGATCACTTCACTTGAATCTCACATCTCTTCAGACATGTCATCAGCCAATAATTGGTTTAAGATAAATAAGCTTTCGTAAACGTCGAAAAAACCTGTTCCATGACCTTCAAGGGTTGGAATTGCATTAAAGAAATGAAACAGCTCAGTAATTTAAACTGTTCCACTTCTACCAAATTTCTAGGTCTGACGGTTGATTGCAACCTTACCTGGAATGAGCATGTAACCAAGCTTGCTAATTCTTTAGCTTCTGCTTGCTACGCTATTAGATCTGTGTCCAGGGTATCAACGGAAATTGGCACTCTTAATGCATTCTATGCACTATTTGACTCAAAAATGCGATATGGACTAGCTTTTTGGGGCAACAGCTCTCTCAAAAACATTAAAATAATATTTAAACTGCAAAAGAAAGCAATTAGGATAGTCTGCAAAACCTCTAGGTATACTCATTGCAAACCATTATTTAAAAACTTAACGTTCTCACTTATGCTTCAGCATTCATTTGTGATACCCTCCTATTATTTTACAAGTATCGATCTAACTTTCCCATAACAAATTCTGTTCATGGTTACAACACCGAAATTCCAACGCTATACATTGTCCTGGGCCTACTTCAACACGATTTAAACGATCGTTCTGGTATATGGCCCCTACTTTATATAATAAACTCCCAGCCTCGATCAAAGACCTAAATAATCTTTTTGCTTTTAAAAGTGCGCTTTTAGCCTTGTTACGCGAACGATGTTATTATACCATAGAGGAATTTCTGGAGGATGTCTTTGACTAGTACTTTTAGTATGTTATTTTAAATTAGTTAATGTGTAATTTGTTATTTATTTTAGATGTAACTTTGTATTTTTAAAGTTTTTATTGTATTATTTAAAGGGATAAGTGTAACTACCATTTTATATGGGTACAAATATCTATCTATCTATCTATCTATCTATTATTATGATTGTTTATGTTATGCACTTTACTGAAATATATAACCTTAAATAGGTAATTAGGGAACACTGACAACTAATAACAATATTACATTAAGTAGTTCTGTAGTTCAGGGTATTGCAGAATGATGTATGCAACATTTGTAAGTTACTAGGTTAGATTGATTAATAATTGCTCGACACCCTCTTTTGTTGATAAGTCAAAACCACTTTCACATCTGTTTATGTTGTTATGTTATAGCCTTTTCAGTTATATTAAGGGATTTTTCTTATTAGGTTTTTACTCCTATGTGACCAGCTGAAAGGCACAAGGATGTTTGACGAGGATTTCCAGTAAGTGTAAAGAGCCCACGGCAAGTTTCGGTGGAAAATGGCTCGTAGATGAGGAAACCTCAAAAGGCTAAGCGGCTAGTCGAGCTATTTGCTCTGGGTAGAACATGAGCCGTGGGTCGGGGTTGGACTGCGACCAAAAATGTAAAGAATATGGCGCCACCGAATTTTTGTATACGAAGAAGACCTTACTTAAGTCCCTTGTATAAGGCGAATGCGGAAACCTTTACTCAATTACCGCTATACAATATATTACTGAAACACAATCCCTAAAGTTTTCTTACCTTATGGCTCGACTTTGACCTTTATAGATGCACTGCTACACCTGTGAACAGATTAAAACAAAGATAGCACTGTTTGTGCATTTATATCCAAAATTTAATAATTAATTCGAATCAACCCTCATTCATTCCAATTAATAATCATAGTCTTGACCAAATAAAAATCTATTCCTTCAGTATTTAGTAAGTTATTTACAAGACATCTTCTTTAAATAAGTTTGATTAAATTAAATTATTGAAAGATATGCACATAGGTACTTGATAGTATCAGTATTTCTCACAGTTAAAACATGGTAATTTCTATTAGCAATGTCTAGCAAAATTTATTCTCAAATGAATGAGTATGAGTTTCTTTTCTGAATGTTTAGCTATAAATTACAACTTCGGTTGGTTTTAGTAGCACTACTTAACCTCACATTCTATGATAAAATATTCCACTTAGCAATTAGTGAAATATAAAATGTAAAAATTTAATTTTATAAGATTTGAATAAATTATGTTTCAAATAATTAAATCAATTTTCATTAAATATAGAATTTAACTTTTTTTCTTATCTTCATAATGACACCTACCGTATATTAAATGTATTAATAAAAAGATTTAATGTGAAAATTTACAGGTTCCTGTTGCTTAATTTGAAAAATAACTAGTCTGTCATTCACCTAATGAACTTGAACATTACCACGTGATCAAACAAAAAATTATTTGTCTGCTATACCCAATGCTACAGCTGACGTATATGAAAGTAATCTACATACCAGATGTTCATCCGATGGAAAAATACCTGCTAGGTATATGGGCCATACCCGGAATTATAATTGATGATTTATAATTCGCTTGTTTCAACAACCAAAATACAGGAATCTCCAATTCCATACAACCAAATTAGCTGCATACTGAAAATCCAAACACAACATCACGGCGTCCATATTAAATTGATGCATGCCAATTCGACATTCGTACAAAGGTTAAACTTCACTATACTCCATTCCAGTTAAGAAGGTACTGAAGAAAAAGATAGGACTGAATTTTAGCGATTCTCATTGGTGGATGGATGAGCCAAGTGTACACAAGTATAAATATCCCGTATGTTTGTGTTGGTTGTTTGAACATTTTTATTATAAGACAGATTGTCAATTGGTATTTTGGCATTGGCTATTGCCCTTTCATATTTTCGTTTTTGTTATTTATTGTATTTTGTTATTAGTTTGCCTTTGAAATTTTGCTCGGCCTTATTAATTTGTGTTAATTTTATATTTAGTATCAAAACAGTTCTTGTCAGAGCTATAAAACAACAGTGTCTTCATAATAAGGTAAGCATGTCTCATTAAAGATAAGCATATAATACTAACAATGAATTCTTTTCAGACTTTTATTTAATTATGGATCACCAACCTATTAAAAATCCGAAAGGCAAACATGTTATGAGCGGGCAAAAGCTTATTGCCTATAATATATATTTGAAAAATTCCACAAATGCATCCAAAACGCAATCTGTGAAGCAAACTGCGTTAGAAGTGGGTTTAGGTGTTCGATCAATGTGGAATATTGTAAAAGAAATGGAAACTACTGGTACTGCTTCCTCGCCAAAGACTACAAGAGTGCGTACAACAATCTACGACAAACTTGAAGAATTTGAAAGATGTGCGATTCGACGGCATGTTCATGCATTTTACTTTAGAAATGAATTACCAAATTTAGAGAAAGTATTACATGCAATAAACAATGATGACTCTTTACCAAACTTCAGTCGCACATCACTTTATCGGGTAATGATGAAATTGGGTTTTAAATATGGAAAGCATAGCCGAAAAACAATTTTAATTGAAAAACCTGAAATTGTGTTGTGGCGAAGAAAATATTTAACTGCAATTAAAAAGTATAGAGCTGAAGGCAAAAGAATTTATTATACTGATGAAACGTGGGTGAATGCTGGACATGTAAAGAACAAGGTATGGCAAGACACCACTGTAAAAACAGCAAGGCAGGCATTAATCAAAAGTTTATCGACTGGTATACGAGATCCCTCTGGCAAGGGCAAGAGATTAATTGTTGCGCACATGGGTAGAGATATGGGATTTGTCAATGGTGCATATTTAAGCTTTCAATCTAAAAAAACAGGTAGCGTATTAACACTATAAACAACTTAGGACCCTGAGTTCATAATTATCGTTTTAGGAGATTATCACGAAGACATGAACGGTAAAGCGTTTACAACTTGGTTGAAAGGTGTAGTACCTCTTCTTGATAATGATAGTGTAATCGTGCTTGATAATGCTCCTTATCACAGCGTCAAAGCCGATAAGGTTCCAAATCAAAGTAGGCCGAAAGAACAAATTTATAATTGGTTAAACGCAAAACACATTGAAGTTACCAAAGAGCTATTAAAAGTTGAATTATTAGCCTTAGTAAAGCAGCACTCTCTAGCTCACCCGACACCTTATGTTGTTGACGAAATTGTTAAACGCTCTGGCAGAACTGTATTAAGGTTACCCCCAACCACTGCAATCTAAATCCAATTGAGCTGATTTGGGCTCGAGTAAAGCAGCATGTACCAACAATTCTACTTTTAAAATTAACGACGTGAAGGTGCATCTGGATGAAGGAATTGCAGCCATAGATAAAGGACATTGGGTTAATTGTATTAACCATACAATTAAAGAAGAAGAAAAAATGTGGAAATTGGATGGCATTGTCGAAGAACTTGTCGAACAAATTGTAATAAATGTTGGATATGAAAGTACAACAGACGACGAAGATACCTCTGGGGATGATATGGACGTCGATTAAATATAAATTTGTGATATCATTGTTTTGATATTTTGTGAAAACGGAGTACTGCAGTGAGGTTTCAACGCTTATAAATACACTAGAAGATGTAGAGGGGCTCTCTTACTGCTCTTACTTCTTCGGTTCGCATAAAACATACATGGTAACATCTATTTTAATTATTTTGAATCAGTGATAAGTGCAGACCATTGTAATTTAAATTAAAAATGTGAAAGCACAAATAGGTGCTTATTTAAACGATGCTGTAATGTAAAGACATTCGAATAACTAATAAAAGATGTTACTGAGGTAAGCGAGCCTAGTTATATTTTCTGAGCGGGAGTGCTAATTGTATGGAAGATTCAGAAGATGAGTAACACGTTTGGACAATTATATGGGTAGACATATTGAAGGCGTCTGCAGAGAATTGGATAACGTCTGGATAAGTTTGATGTACATGTAGCAGAGGGAAGTTCGATGGAATGCAACGACGAGGTTTGATTAGACCACATCTTCAGAGGTGACGGTGCAAAAGGCGTACACCAGGTAACGAAATTTGTTCCTTTTGTTATTGATTGAACATTTTGTGCTGTTATTTTGTGCTAGAGTGATTTGACATATTGGGTGTACATTTTATAAACATAAAAGCTAATTTGAAGGTTATATGAAAAAGACAATTTGGTAAGAATAAGATTAGTAAGTAGCTCTGAAGAAACTGGAAGCAGAGTTAGTCTTGGTATGCTAAGATTTAGGGGAGCTTTTCCAGAGATATTGGAATATTTTTTTTTCAGAAAAACTTTATGATGGCCCAATTCGTAGAGATATAATCCCAAAATAACACTACAAATTTAAAGGTAGGTCCAACGCTGGGGCTCGATTGGTCTTTAGTAGTAGTAGTAGTATTTATTTTTACTCATTTGACATGGTAGTGTTCAAATGTTATAGAAAATATTACACCAAATATGAAACATTAATAAAATCTTATTGTCTAAGTTGTGAAAATATACAAAAGATATCACAGTCAATATGAATAAAGTGAAAAAAGAAGTATGATGCCCTATATCAGTAATAGGTCTATGCCAGAGCTCTTCATTAAGGAATTCCTCTACTGAGTAGTAGCATCGTTCATGCAGCAAGGCCAACACTGTCGATTTGAATTTATAATTGCTCGTTAGATTTGATATTATTTGGAAGTCTATTGTAAAGTGTTGGGGCCATATAGATAATAGATTTATAAACTAGTGTCGATGTAGGTGTAATTTTATAATAGTCGCTACCATTTCTGGTGTTATACAAGTGTAATGAACTAGCACTAGTATATGTATGTAGATTTTTGCGTAAGAGCATTATGTTTCAAAAATAAAGAGAGAGAAATAGGTTAACACTTTGAGTCATTTAAAAAGTAGTCTGCAATGCTCATCTCTTGATTTGTTGCAAATAATACAAATCGCACGTTTTTGCAGTTTAAATATAAGAAACATTTTATCTAACGTTGTATATCCTCAAAAACATACCATATCGAAGTCTGGACTCTAAAAAAGCATAATAAACCTTAAGAGCAGTGTCTTCTGACAATTCCGTAGATACAGTTCTTAATGCATAACATGCAGAAGCTGATTTAGCAGAGAGAGAAGATATATGCTCTGATCATGTTAAGCTCTGATCTATTCTTAAACCTAAGAACTAAGTAGAGGTAACTAAATTTAATAATAATTCATCTTCAGCAATACGATGAGATCTAAAAAACATGCAACATGTTTTTTTCGAGTTGACGGAGAATTTATTTATACAAAACCAATTTTGTGCAGATTCAAGATCAGTCGAAATAAGGTCTTGTAATGTCGACAACGAGGGACTGTCCCGATACAAAGTGATATCATCAGCAAAAAGAGTACACTTGGCATAACGGATAGAAAATGTAAAGTCATTAATATAAAATAAAAATAAAACAGGGCCCAGGACAGAACCTTGGGGCACCCCTAAATTTAAGTATACCTTATCCGATAGAGTCGTATTATATTGAATAGCGAGTCTGAAAGACTGAGTTCTGTCCTGTAAGTATGATTTAAAGCATTGATTTGCAATACCTCTAATACCATAATGGTCAAGATTGTGTAAAAGTATGCTATGATGAACATAATCAGCTTTACTAATATCAACAAAAGCAGCTGCTGATCCTGCATATATTTTACTAAGAGTGGAATAAACACTAAATAAGAAATTTTGTATAGCATCTGTTGTGGAATTCTTGGAACAAAAACCTTACTGACAAACATCAAAAAGTTTAAATTTGTTTGCAAAATTAATAATCCGGTTTTTTACGAGTACTTTTAATATTTTTGAGAAAGTGGACAGTAAAGATATAGGTGTAAAGTTGTTCACTACGAAGGATCCACCCTTATGCAAAGGGACGACAATGGCATGTTTTTAACAAAATGGAAAGATACCATGCTGAAAAGATTCGTTGATAAGCTCAGAAAGGTACTTAATAACATGCAGTGGAAAAAGTAATAAAATTTTTACTGAAACTATCTATCATGTCCAATTGAATTTTTATATGAAAGAATTGTGCTCATCCGATATTATTCGTTTTTTGTACACTAGATTTTACAAAACTTCAACTATTGACTTGCAACAAAACGAAGAACACAGTGATGAAGAGCATGCATATTGTGAGTAAATTTGCAGTAACACAACAGTGATGTAAGCTGCAACTATTCCCTAATTTTTTAATTATTTCAATTTTATTTAGTCAAGGATTATTGACATGCGATTTCTATAAAGAATAAAAGTGTTTGGTTATGAAGTTGCCTTTCGTATTGAATTTGTATTATTTTCGTTATAACTGTGTTTCGTGCATTGTCGGCTCCTTTTGGCATTATAGCGTTATGCATCGAAATCCAACAAGTACAGAAGATAAGAAGAGATTCGGCATATGATTGTTGAAGTGATCACATGCATAATATTGGAGCGAGCGATTTTTAAGTTATTTACCTGATATTTTATTAATTATTATGTATTCGGATTTAAAATTCAACTTCTTCGCGACTATCATTAGTCGATTATGCAACAAAAGGTTTTTGTAATTTACTTTAATTTTATCAGTTATTTGTGTTGTTAGAAAGTTTTTTGGAAATGTTTAAATTTCAATATTATAATTGGGTTAGGTTAAGGATTCGATTTTCATTAGTTAAGCAAATAAATAAATGAATAGCAATATGAACAAGCATTACCATTACGAACTAATTTTGTTTGTTAATTTGTAAATCAATAGTATTAGCTATATTGTTAAAAAATAATAATCTTTCAGAAATCTGTATTGCAGTATATCAATTAGTGATTGTGTTGCATTGCAGCTATAATAAAACAGTTGTGAAAAATGACAGAATAATATTGTAATTTGTATTAAGTAGCTTTGGTCAATTATTATTTTGAGCATTATGCCTATAATTCGCAACAATATATAAAAATCCTTGGACATAAACGGCATATCATTGCTTGAATTTCTTTTTTTATAAAATACTAGATAATTACAATTGCTTTTAATGGTTATTGTTTAGATAATAACACATACCATATGTGGAAATAAGTTTCTAACTTCAAATTGAACTATTTAATATTTTAAAGTTACTTTATAAATTAATAAACATGTTTTTGTGATTTGTGAAAAACAGCTGTTTTTGACATATGCCTCTCTGTTTTTATTCATACACAAGAATAACCTGGTACAGAACAGGTTATGTTCGTTTATCTGATAGAATGATGCCGTACAATTTCCCCTCCAGTAAATTTTATCGCCAAAACGCAAGTATAACACATACACACATAATTAAGTATGTTAGTTTGTCGCGAAAAATCGCTAATGTACTTTTGAAATGACAATAAACATATGTGTTAACTTTTGGCACATAGATGGCAAATGCGGCAAGAAGGATGGATTGTATTTTAAGTGACTGGAGACATCATAAATTCTCAAAAATATTGGAAATATACAAATAACACACAGACATACCTGAACCAGATGCTCCATATGTTAACAAACTAGTATTTAATCCATTTATAAATCGTAATACTCTTGCCTTAACGATGCTATTAAATATTTCTACTTGACTACAATCAGGACCAAATATTTGGGAAAACTGGAAAACTTTAGTAACCGCACTACCATCACGAACATTTCTACTACAGAAAGCTCCGTCTGGAACATGGCAATGCAACGAATTTTCTTCGATTTGATACAATGAATGGAAATTAAGCTATTTACGAAAAATTAAAAATTGCATACTTACGTCTTCAGTGCAAACATCAACAGCATCGGTATTTTCAGTATTTTCTATTAATTGGTTTGCCAAATTTTTTCTGACTTCGAAGACCTGTGTTTCTACCAAATGTTATAATGCTGGGATCGCGGGCATAAAGATAAGAAATGTTTTTAAAGGGTTTCTCAATAACAGTTAAAGTATCCATGCTGGTCGAACAAATTAATCTTAAGAACTGCTATAAACAAAATTTTTAAACGTTACAAAACAGATTAAAAAGGGTAGAATATTCATGCACTTGTCAGTTACAATTTAAATGGATGAATTTCACTAAGAAATCGACTGAAGCGCCCACGGAAAAATGGGTAACTATCAGTACAAACAAATGTAGTTGACATTTACCTAGAGGGTTAACTTAAAAGAATGAGATAAATTTCGAATATACTTTTAAAATCAGGTGTTCGTATGGTAAATGTAATAGTGATTCAAGATATAGACATAAAGAATATATTAAAGGTGTGTTCATTTTATTTTCAAGGCCTCGTGAAAACATTAATAAATGTAAAAACTGGGTGCATGCTTGTGGTAGAAGTGGATTTACCTATTAATAATGTTCGTTAAACACATACATGTGTACAAAACATTTTGTGGGTGGCAAAGGACTGACTTAAGAATACTCTGAATCAATTCCGCAACACATAGTAAGTTTTTACAGTTTATACTTAGGTAGTTATTTGTTTACAATCTGTGTTGTTTTTAGGACACAGAGGGCATCATTCGAAAACGAAAACTACTATTTAAGGAAAGGCAGGATCCACGAAAATCTCTAGAAAAGCAGGAAGCTTCAGCAGCAATTGAGATTACGGTGGTTTCATCAATCGCGGACACGGCTGATGAATATGGAGCGGATAATCAAACTGTTAGTGCTCAATATGCTCTCAAACTGTTTAAAAATATTAAAGATACTAGATCAATTGAGGAGAGTCATAAACATATAGAGTTTACAATGTCGTACAAGATTTTATCAACCTCTCCAGAAAAATTTGTTTTTTGTGGCCTTTTTTAGAAATATTCAACACTTTATATACATTCCTGGGTTCAGATAAAATTCAATCTTTAGAAATGCAACTGATTAGAACAAAAACTAAAAGAACGAGCAGTGCCACATTGTCTGATAAAGATAAACTTTTATTAACATTAGTGCGTCTCAGAAGAGGTTTTACTTTAAAAGAGTTGGGTACTTTCTTAGAATATCTGCTGCAACAACGTCTCGTATTGTTTATTGTTTTATTCAGTTTATGTATCGTGAATTTAAATGGTAATAAATATTAAAAATGAACTATACTCTACTAGTTATATGTATTTGCACTATAAATATACTATTTGATTGAATAGAACATATTTTATATTGAATTCTTCTTTTATAATCTATAGGTTAAATAATAAACTGCTAAAATAGGGACTTTTTATTTTTTTTTAAATAATAACTACATTACATACATATACAATTAGTTAAAGTAAAAACATTACAATATTCGTTCATAGAATAATAAATATGCCTGTGTCTCAAGGACTTTTTTTTCAGGCACTTCTGAAATATTTGAGTCATTAATATAATACCATTTTCCCATTGAAATGTCAGTATTACTTTTTGTGGTTTTGCGTTGTGAAAACAATAAATATTTTTTTATTTTTAGATAGGAATTGCCAACGGTGACTGTCGTTATCTAACGTCCTTCTTACTTTTACATATGCGACATAGTGTCCATGATGAATAGAACCGTTATGCAGTATAACTCCGTATAATGTGTATAATACTTTGGATTGATTAAAGTTCAGCCCTTGAAGGTTTTGACATTCTTTTAAGCAAAATGGTGTTAAATCCAGTAATATAGGGAACGATACTTGGTCATTCAATTTTGTTGACCGAAATCTTAGGGTTTGAAATCTTTTTAAATGTAAAATCAATACAGGAGGTGGAATGTTGATTAAAATTTGCTTAATGGCATTGGTATAAACATTTTTTTTATAGGTCCAACTTGTCTCTTTGTGCACCAATCACAGACTATTTTATTATTTCCGGTAAGTAACTCACATGCAGTAAATTGGTTTAAACAAGATTGCACGGAGTAATCAGTTTTTTCACATTGATATTTTGGCACTATAGTATTTCTATATGTATCGTTTATATAATGTTCTTCATCTGTTTTTTCATCTTTGTATATATCAAAATCTCCATAGACATTATGTATTTTCTTGCTGTCATTAAATAAGGATGTATTTCTGTCGGTGGTATCTTCTCTATTAATGTAAGATTGGCCTTTTGGACTGCTTTCTTTAGATTTTTCAATTCGGCTGGTGACAGTTTGGTTGCCAGTAGATCCTACTTGATTAGAGCACTTTTGTTGTTTTCTGTGAGATTCTTTAATTATAAGTTTTTCTTTCTTTATTTGGTGTTGTGATGATTTATGTTCGTCAAATTCTTTTATTTTGTGATGAAATAATGGAGAAATTTGTTTTTCTGATATTGGCAAGCTCAGATCAAGGAAGGGTTCATCTCGAAGTGAAATGTGGTTGCAATCTTGCACTGAATTGTACTAATTAATGTGCCTCGAAATACCTGTTCAGTGGGTAATAATAGCTAAAAGTTCTGCTGTTCATAAATTTGTATACCTTCTCTATATTTTTCAATACACGATGGATTTATTTTTAGATTTAGTTCCGTTTTTTGTAAAATTACTGCTTGATAATTTCTTAAATGATCCTCACGTATTGCTTCTAATAGATGTCGTAGCAATTCATGTGAGTCGTGTTGTTTGTTTCCAGCAAACTGTGGCATTGTTTGCTTAAGTCTTGAAAGCAGTATACTGGGGTTATATATTTCTGGTTTACCATTTAGTAATTCTTTTAGCGTTTGTGCTAAAATGTGTTTTAAAGGGTGCCCTTTTTCCAAAGCTTCATCAAATGAATTAGGTAATTGGAAATATTGTTCTGAATTTGAATTTTCAAGAAGTAATTGTAATAAGTATGGTGTTTGTCCGAGACATTGTATAACGGAATTGAAAAAGCAAGTATTGCCTAAATTTTTTAAACTACGTGTTCTTGGAAAATTTACATTAAGTTCTTTTTGTATTTTTGTTTCTCCCATTTTTTTATCTTTAATACTTTCTCTTTTGGATGTGAATTCATTATTCATTGTATTGTTTGTTTTTGAAACATTAACGTTTTCCTTTAGGTTGTTTATAGTAAGAGATCTATGGTCATTCTTTTGGTTTCTAATTAAATCTGAGTAAAATAAATCAGATACATGTTTAACGATTGGATCTGTTTTATTATTGTTTTTAGTGTACGTGTTACTATCTAAAGATTTTGAGGGTAAAAAAGAAAATTCTTTTAGATTTTTAGATGGTGGGATTGTTCCAAGAACAGAAATAGCGTTTCCTCTTTGAATTGCTAAAGCAATCCTCTGTAACAGGAAGTCAGTCGCTCTATTGTCGTATGTATTGTGTGTAATTCTTTTACCTATTTCTTTTAAGAATCTTAATCCTAGTTCTCCAAAGGTTCCGAAGGTTTCGATCGAAACTGGATAAAATAGATAAAGATCTGATAAGGAAGAATATTTTTTTAATTTTATGTTTTCTCCGGTAATTGCTGCAGAACTGGGTTTATGTGAACAAGCAGTTACATGTGAGGGAGCAAGTGTGTCATAACAAGTAAAATCCCAAATTGCTGCTTTCCCTAACTTCCATGGTATTAAACTAATTCCGTCTGGCCTTTTGCCGTCATCTCTGAATAAATAATAAGGTTCAAGGATAGAAGGAACGTCAGCCGAAACTAGCGCTCGGTTAATTAGGTCATTTATGATATTATGACGTACGTGACGGCCTGCGCTAAGACAACAACTAAGTCCATGAATAGTTAATTCATTTACTTCAGTTCCGCAGATGTATGTATGTGGTGTGCATAACTTCGCGCCTAATCTAAGTCCTGCGGCAATTCTAAAAGAATTGTTGTCTAATAAAGTCCCTAATGAAGCCGACGGTAAGGCTTCTAGCCAAATACCTGAGTATTTTGGTGAAACTGCAAGAATGCGTGCCTTATGTATATGATTTGAAGCAGATTCAAGCATATTTTTTGAAGCAATATCTAATAAAGGTATGTCCCATTCTTTCTAGATAGATTTGTTGTGTGTTATATTAGTTATTTTTGTTTTATATTTCCATAAATTTTCTGTCTCTAAATGTAGAGTTTCGTTCGGAACATTTTCGAAATTTAAAAAGATATTTTGAATTAGAAGCCAGGATGCATTAATTGAAGATAAAAATGTTGGTAACGCAAGTGAATGGGCCGTTCGGATTCCTAGCCCACCTCTTTTAATAGGTAATGAAGCTTGTGCCCATTCGGTTGGATTAAGTTTGATGTTTAGGATTTCCTCTAGAGTATTGTGTAGTAAATTGTCGAAGGAACTTAATATGTCCGGGTATATCCAGGTTGGACTACATCTTAGAATGTATGTCAGTTTGGGAATGGCAAAGCAATTTTTAAGTAGGAAGAATGATATATGCGACGGGATCATATTGGATCGTAGTCGATCGGCCATTATTGATAATGAATCAATTTTTTTATTTATACAGTTGGAGATTGATTCTGTACAAAGAGGTGCTCCAAGTAGGGTCCAATTATTTTTATCTGGTATGGCAATATTTGGGGCAATAGAGTTCAATAGCTCTTGAATGTATTTTCTATTCTTTGGTGAAATGTTTAGTAATTCGCATTTTTCAAAATTAATTTCTAATCCTATAGATTTGGAATTTTCAATTATTGTTTTAAAGTTCTCAAAAACCGATATAATATTGCCGTCGATGCAACTATCATCTAAATACCATACATTAAACTCTGTGTTTATACATTTAATTAAGTCGTTAATTGCTAAACAAAATAGGGGTGGTCCTAGCGGATCTCCTTGTTGTAGTCCCCTTTCTGAATAAATGATATTTTTGTCAAAAGAGAGAAACGAAGAGTGTTCATAGCATTGTCGTATATAGGCGGACAAATTTGGAGTATGTTTATGAATTTTATCAAAAATTGTATGTCTATGTATCGAATTAAAAGCGTTTTTAAAGTCTATTTTCAATAATATTTTTTCTTCCTGAAAGTTATTTAAACATATGCTAGCACGTGAGCTACAATTTCGCAGCCATTTAGGGTTGCAAAACCGAATTGTAATGGTCTAAATAATTTCCCTAAGTTTTCATTTATGTGTTTACAGCATATTTTAGATGTTAACCTACGGTAGACAGTACCTATTGCAATCGGTCTAATCCCACCATCTTTCTTTTTTGTAGCGCATAATGATGCTCCGTATAAAATTGGGCATATGTCGTTTGTTATATTTCCAGCTAGCATCAGATTGCATAATGATGTTATTGATTTCAAAAGATTCTGTGCATGAATCCCTGTTGAAAAACTTATAAGGTCTTGTAGGTGTGAGGGGCGAAGTGAATCCATACCACCAGCTGAGCTGGTTTTGAAGGATTTTATTGCCAATAGAGTATCTTTATCGGAAATGACTAAATTACAATGTGTGTCGAAGTTTGGGTATGTTGTGGTAGATTTTGGATGTTTTAATTTTAAATTTTCAAGTGTAGCGTTGTCATAATCTGAAAAGGTTTCATTTGAACACAAAATTTTGATAGAAGATGATAGGTCACCATCTGAAACTTTTGAAATGACTTTTTGAGATCCATTTATTAAGTAAAACTTTTTTGTATGAGTCTCAACTTGATCTGGAATAGAATATTTTTTTATATTAACTAAAATTTTTTTTGTAACGGTATCTGATTTATTTTTTGATCGTAAATTTGGAATAGCCAATATTTTATATGGGAACAGAAAAAGGTCTTTCCAAACTGACACTGAATTTAATTTTACACATTCATCTATGACTTCAGTTAATTTCATAGCAACTTGCGGTCTAACACTTTTTGGAATACGTTTTATTATATTACCGTTTCGTTTTAGGGATGCTAAAACACAATTCAGATTCCATATTTCCTTATCATCGCTCGGTGGGTTTCTGCTTTCGCCATTAGCGCTTGGATTATTGTTCACATCAAAATTTGTTTTTATGTTGTTGTAATCTCTATGAGCTGTTCTTGTATGAATTTTAACTCCTCTTTCATTTTTAAATTTCTTGTTACATATTTTACATATATTGCCATTTTCTAGGTTTTGAGGTATGTCACTTTTGATTTTTCCTGTAATGTCAAGTTTTCTAATTTTATCCATATTATTCATATAAATTATAATTTCACTCTCTTCTATAATATAAATGTGAATACAATAATTATTCGGACTTGTACACCATCAAGTACTATTCGTAACTCTATCTTCTGTTATACAAGTTGAAAATAAATGCAAGTTTCAACGTATATTTTCAATAAATTAAGTCTTGCATTGTAAAACATCAACATTTGAACATAGTCCTTATATGTTTACTGGTAAAAATAAAAGAGAATAACGTAATATATAAAGTTAGAAACGTTTATAAAAATAAAATTAGGTTCATTTGAGTGACAAATGTTTTGACAGCTTTCACAAATACTTGCTAAAATGTTTGTTACAAATTTTTCCAGGGCGCTATCAGTGTTACGTCCTAATGAATGTTTATACCATAGAGAACTTTATTTTTCTATTACCATTACCAAGCCGTTGTAAATCTTAGGTCGCTGAAATATTCACCTGAAGGGACAATATTTTATAAGATAAATTTTGACGATGAATACTAACGGTTACCACGAAGAGTAAAACAAACCTGAATTCCAACAGACACCATTTTTAGAGAACTCCACAAGCAAAGACTAAAGATTAAAAAAACAAAATTTGATCATCTTCAGCAACTGAAGCCTATATTGCCAGAGGACTGTTGGTTATTTTACTATAATTTGCCACATTATTAATACTCAACTGATTTATTATTAGTTAATTTGAGGTTTTCCTTATGTATAAACAATTTTTTTGTTTGTGTTAAATTTAAAAACCATTAAATCAAGTTAAATGAACATTTTCTTCAATAACTCGTAACTCCCCTTTTTTATTAGCAATACCTCGTAACTCCAATTTTGAATAGAACAAATTCAAATTTTGAACAAACCATCTTATAGTTACACACATCTTTAAAATCATTGCATTTGTTAACTTATATTTTCAAGTCGTTGGATTTATTATCAAATGCAGACAGTTATTTGGTTCTCCTGAAAAATGTCAGGTTTTGACTTACAGGGTATTGATTCGAGACCAATGATAATTAGTTCGTATTTTAAACTTGTAAATAAATGTTATCTCTGTTGTTACAAAGTGCTAACAACGTGACGTCCGGATAATCCAGAACACCTTACCTGTGGTTATATCACCCCCACTCGTTCTTTGTTGTAGCTTCATTAAATGACATCAAACAAAATAGTATGTTATTCAGCCAAGTAATTTATACGATCTTTTTAAATAAATTAATATTTTCCTTTTTATTTGTAAAATAATCTTTAAATTCATTGCAATTGTTTTTGGTGTGAAGTAGAAAAACTATGAATTTGTATGGTTTGCATTCCGTGTATTTGGCAACAGCGTGCATTACTTTTATAACCTTTTACTTAATTTTTTTGGTTATGTTTCGTTGTTCTATTTTACTCTAATGAATATTTTATTCTTATTGTATAATAAATCCTTAATTGAAATGTCTCTAATAACTGAAAATGTTACAGAATTTGGATTGGAATACCGGAAAATACGTTAAAAATTATATCGCATTCAGTTGGGATTTGCTGAAAAGGATGCAGCATAGAGAACATGGGATGCAGTTAGGTATTGTCAACTGAGGCAATTGTAATTGGAATGTTTGTTTACATTTCACCAAATGTTTATTTAGTTTTGCATCCAATTATATTAATTTAATTAGATCCACACAGGCATATCATCGCTTTAGTAAGAAATATAACACAATTTCTTTAAACTTTACAGGAGGTCAAAAAAGTTGTTTAACTTTCTTATCATTCACTTTAAAACATTCTAACATTTCTATTTGTCAAAACAAAAAATTGCAACTAATAATTAAAAACACTTAAATATAAAATTTTGAAAACGTTTTAAATAATTAAGAGTTACCTAAATTTCTAACAACAATTTGAATAAAAGTGCAGGCGATACATGGTTTTCTGAAAAAATTAATTAACAAAGAAATGAAAACTTTATTGAATTAAGTGTATTGAAAATAAAGAACAGATATTATCACATGCTTAATAATGCTTTTAATATAAAATGAAGCTATTGAATATTATTCTAAGTTAAAACAAATTAAATAAAAAGTAAATGGAAGTGCTTCACTCATATGGAAGTTCTTCATAAAAATTTTTGATAATCTTGTAAGAGGTCTGTTTTGAGTATTTATAGTTGCTCATATTTTTCTTTTTTAATTTTCCTCCTTTCGCTAAATAACGAAGGCAAATCGTCAACGTTGCAGGGATTGATTTTTTGTTAATATGTTTTGGTAACTCACTCGAAGTATCAGTATGCCTCACTTTATACTGAATTTTACCATTTTGTAGGTATTGAAGTGCTTTAAGGTCGGTAACCGTAGGGTCTCCTACTTTTCTACCAGGACATATAGATTTATAAAATGTTATGGACTCGAAGTTTTTAAAGAAAGTGTGAGTAAGGTATTGGACATTATAAGGTGATGGAGTTGCTCTTGCTTTCTTACAGTAATAGACATAGTCAGCTGACAGATTTATTTTACGATTATGTATTTGCCTTTCTATCCTGCTATGCATCGAGTCGACCTCCATTTGAGTGTGATCTTTAAGTAAATATTTTTGTGTAATTATTATATTATTATGCAGCATTGGTAAATTTACAAAAGCATTCGCTAAAGTAGCATTGCGATTCTGCCCAGTACATCATTGCTATAAAAGATTATTTCCCGCAGGTCATTGGTACTCGTATTTATTTCTTTTTCTACAAAGAATGAAAGAATACTTGAGAATTCATTAGCGGTGAGGCCTTAGCTCTCATTCTAAATAAAACAAAATCCCTCCTTTGTTTTTAAACTGTACACCGTATAATTGTATACAATCAGTTTAGTTTTATAATATATTGCTGACACAGTAGATTTAGGACTTAGTAAAACCCTTTGTAAATCCATATCATAAATATTGACGGACTCATCGGTAGATAACTTGTCATTTTCTTTCTCTACTCGTGCTTTGTTTTTCAAAATCTGATGCATATTGTACACTTCCTCTGAGAAGTTGTTTGCTTTGTACGCATCACAAAGGCCTTTTTTGATTTGTATAGTGATAATTTAAGCTCTTCAAATATTTCAGAAAATTTATATATAGAGATATTATCTAATTCGCGTTCTTTGCAAAAGTCATTCTTGTAAAGCCTGTACAGTTCTACTTTAGAATGCCAAAGTGGCTCAAGGTACATCTTCTTTGATGTGGATCTACAATAGTGGCTTTCTATTTTTGGCAGTAGTTGAAGAAATTGATGAACTGTTGAGTTATTTGATTCAAATCTTGCTTTTCGAATTTTACTCTTTTTATTAAGCTGGTGTTGATCAGCTTGAGTTGTATTATTTTCATGAATCCAGTTCAACACTGATGTCTCTTTCAAACCTAACGTGCCCATAAAATACGCTTGCATACCCTGACAGTTTCGAAATCTATTTTAAGGAAATATTTTATTGAGATATTCCTTCTTGATTCAGATTGATTACCCATTCTTTTGGCCTTTGCACACCTAACCAAGTTTTGTACTTGAACCAATTCATATTCCAAAATGTTTCAAATATTCTCAAACGTTTGTCTTCTGACATTTTCTGAGACTGGACGGCAGATGACTTTATACTTAGCCGTATACTCAACATACAGTTACAGGGCTTTGCTAAGTATCTTCCTTGTCTCTCTACTTTATAGTTCCAAGTTCCATCATGCTTTTTCTTGCTTTGGTATGGGAAAACTTTTTCCGCCTGTGTTTGTTTACATTACAGCACCCTGAAGGCAGTTTTCTTTTATGTGTAGACGATTTTCAGATGTTTCTTCTTCAGGATGAAGAGGGTCAAATCCAGTATTAGCTTCAACATTAGAAATATTCACATGAATGTTGTGGATATTTGATGTATTACTTATATCTGACATTTCCAAATCTACAACCTTGGAATCACAAACATCTGAACCACTCGTTTTGTCCGCTTCAGAATGATTATGGTCATCTTCATCAGGAATGTAGGATGTATCGGAACTGTCTTTTTCATAGACATTTAATATTTCCCCATCTAGTCTATTATTGATTTCAACAACTTCATTTGAGGGTGCTTCAAAAAAATGTGAATTCTCGACTAAATCCGATACACAAGGTACTAAAATTTCAGTATTTGGATCTACTACGAAATCTAAAGTACTACTGCTTGCCTATGACTGGAGTTGCAAGGCCATTGCCAAAATTTTTTCAGATCGCGATTGCATTCTGTAATTAAATTTAATGATTTTAAAATTATCTAGTACGTTATAATAAATAATCACTACACTGCGAAAAACATGTATCTCCAATACAAATAAATACAGAAATCCTCGTGTATCCACAGCTGGTATATAATCTCTTACAACCGTGTGGTAATCTAATTTGATAAATGTACAATTATAATAGAGTTTAAAAAATTATGCTTTTACCTTTGCATTATATCATTCATTTAAATGTAAACTGTGTTTCTTAATAAATAGCATTCAAACAATATCACATATGCAAGCACCTGCAGGAGCATTAACCAAATGGCATTTACGTGATTTTCGTAGCGGGAAGTGGGAAGCTGGAGTTATGTGGTTTTCTGAATGATATTTTTTAGCACCAAAACAAACTCATGTAGTTACGTGTATTTCTGTGATGGTGCGTTCGCTAGTTTACTACTAGATGACGTTAAAATCTTAATGTGGGATATTAGTGGAGTTACGTGGTTTTTTTTACTAAGGCAACGGTATTACTTTCAATAGTTACATTGCTTTTTCGGCAATACTTTCGTAAGAAAGATCTTATGTTGATAAAATTAAAAATAATAAAATATCACGTCATGTTTACATTTACCCCGGCTAGTGGGGGTAAAGGTAAACATTTTGATACCGAACAAAACTTTTAAATTGTGCAAAACTAGGGAAATATAAACAAATCAAAATTGAATAACATGTTACATAGGTATATGGAGTTGTTTACATTTTTCTGGCTACCCGAGGTAAATGTAAATGATTTCAAAGTAAACGTTTTCATAAATTCACATGTTTAAGGGAAAAAGTAAACTATTACTTTAGAGGTCTAAAATAGTTTGTACTATTTTTTCTCGTGTTTATTTGTTAAAACAAAAACTCATACTTTCCATACAATAAATGCAAAATAACTATTATACTATAAGTAACGTAAAGTAAGTATACATAATACTCGACCTAATATAATAGGCAAGTAATACTAACATTTATTTTCAAAACATGTTATTGTTCAATAACGGGCACTGTTTTGTCAAAATTATAAAAAATGCGCTCTCCTTTGTTTTGAATTAATGGCATCGGCAAAATTCCAATTACTTGATCAGAATTTATGTAACTTTTGTCATTTTGTTTAATTAAAAAGTCTTTCTTTGACTAATCAATATACCTCAATCCAACAACTTGCAATTCATCTCCCTCAATTTGTTCTATTATACAAACATATTTAAAAATAGTCGAGTTACGTTTTCCTTCTTTAAAGCTTGCAAGAATGAATTTACCACCTACCAAATCAGGTTTCACCCATTTGCTAAGTTCAATTTCATCGTTATCATCTGATTGAAAAAGACTGTTATCACTACTACCAGAATTTTCAAACTTGCTTTCATTACTTGAAGTAATACTTGTCACTTACACTTTGTTTACAATTTTTGGTTTCTTGGTAGATGTACTTGGCCGCGGTTCTACAACACATGCACTCTTTTCTTTTTTCCTGGTAAAATCTTTTTTTCTTGGGCTTCTTTCATTCTTAGTAACACTCCCGCAGTTGTTAAAATTTCACCATATTGTTTTTGTTTAAGTTTTATGTTAATCATCAACAAATTTGGTTTTGTGTTATTTCTTCCTGTATTTTTTAAAAATAGCTCTCTTATTTCAGAAATAGATACATCTGATTATTTTTTATTTCGCTGTCTATCTTCCTTTTAAGTGCATATAGCACCACGGTGTGAAGTTCCGGAACAGTTCCGAGCTATTCCTAAAAGGAACTGGTATTTTTTTCGTATAAGGACAGTTGCACCGCTTCTTGAGCTTGAAGCACGAACAAAATTGTTGGTGTTTGACAGAGCAGGGAGAAAGTAAATTAGCAGCTTCTGAGTTTGAAACACTTTGTAAAAGGAACGTAAAGCCTAATGCATCGGAGCTGTTCTGAGCTGCTCATTCGCGTAAAAGGAAACTGACTATTGATTCATTATGGGATCGCTTTAATTCTTCAAGTTTATTTTGGAAAATCTGATTGCTCTGTGTGGTTTCTATTTCAATTGCTTCATTACATGAATGATTATTCTCTTTATTTTCTAGAATTTCCTGTTCGTCATTATTATTGTGTTGAACTTCATCATGTTTGTCACTTTTATTGCTCATTTGAAGTACAGTTGCTTCACTTCTTACACTCTTAACCTTGTGCACGTAGTAGTTTTCTAAATCATGTTCGTTAAATAAATGCTTCGGAAATTTTGTACTATCCACTGGAAATATTCCATATATTTGAGCTAGTGTATATGTCTCCATAAATCGGGTGAAATGAACTCGCCTAATGTTTCCGCAAACAAAATTTGGAGGTTAGTTATTATCGTTGTCACATTATTATTACAAAAATTATAGCTGGGTAGACTATAGTATAAAAAACACAAACTATAAAATAATTGGACACAAAACTAAAGCGACACGAAACGAACAAACTGAAAAACACTTAATATAGGAAATCTTAAACTTTACCGACGTATAGAGGCTACTATTTTTCTATAAAAGTATTTTACTAAATAATTAAAAGACACATTCTTAAAATTAATTAATAATTCATCAATCAACCTACCAAGAATGCCAAATATCTCAACCTAATGAAGCTTCGGATTAATATTAGGTTTATGTTTAAAATTACAAATTATAACAAGATTACATTTAATTAGAATTTTTTCCAAATACTATTTATTTTAACATTCGAAGGAATTTCTTCAGATATCTATTGAAACATAAACCATAGTCGACTAATTTGTATTATTCCCGTTTTGATACTTTTTATCTTCTATATTAGACGCAGTCTGTATTATGGATCTTATTTACCTAAAGAAATTTAAACTACTGGTATAATAATCGTCCTATTTATTATCAAAACCGTATTTTTAGTGTATGCACTTCCATGAGAATAAATATCGTTTTGAGGAACCACAATAATTACCAATCTCCTATCAGCTATCTGTATCATTAATAGTTCAATAATTTGAGGAGATTGCTATTGAAAATGCTACACAAATCGCTACTCTCTATTTGTTTCTTAATACCATTCATAACTATTACCATAGTACTATTTCATTTAATTTTTCTCCATCAAACAGGATCTAACACTCTGTTAGAAATTAATACAAATAATGATAAAATTCTTCCACTTCATCCTTATTTTACCATAAAAGACAGTATGGTTTAAGCTAATAACAGGCATAATTACATTTAGTTAAACCTTTTATATTGAGATTCAGAAAATTTCATTCTACCAAATATTTTAATGATTCCAACCCATGTTAAACAAGATTGATAGTTTGATACTTTTTAAGCAATTCGCGTTCAATTCATAATAAGTTGGAAAGAACAATAGCATTAACTTTATCAATTATAATTCTATTTATATACTAACAATAAATAAATCCAAACAAAGTAATACATTTTATCCATTAAATAAATTCCTTTTTGGATATTGTTATCAACCGGGATTATATTAATATAAAATGGAGATCAAGCAGTTGAAGATCCACTTATCAAAATTGAACAAACATTAACAATCACATATTTCATATTATTTCAAGTAAACTTTCTGTTAGTTAAAATATGAGATAATTTCCTATAAATATAAATAACAAACTTGAAAATACGTATATCTTTTGGAAATATAAAAACGGCTTTTAACTAATAACTTTAATAAATTTTATTAACCGTCATCTTCATCATTAGGTCTTCAGTTCTGGAACTGATTAGACGCGTACCCCCATTGTTTCCTATTCTGAATTAACCTATACATTTCTCTGAAAATTGCACAGTCTGCATCTATGTAATATAACAACCGTCTAAACAATGCAAATAATAAATCGAAAGAAACATGGACTATTATAAATGAGCTACGAGGCACCGACGTGAAACGAAATGATAAAGATAAAGTTGAATTAAATCCTAACTATTTAAATTCCTATTTCTGTTCGGTTGCTACCAAGCTCACATCATCCATTAATGGTAAATAAGACCCCAAAATTTTTTGGACACATTAAACAAACATACTCGCATCTAAATGTTTTCTTCTACCCGGTGACACTTCTTGAACTAATAGCTGCCACAAGCTCAATAAAAAACAAAAACTCAGTAGGCATTGATAACATATCTTTAAAAATTATTGATAATCTTTCAAGTAATGCAAAGGAAATCTTTCTAGACATAATTAATGAATCCTTTAACGTAGGGCAATTCCCATCAACCCTCAAAACAGCGATAATTATTCCATTATACAAATGTGGCAATCCTTTAGATGCCTCTAACTATAGGCCCATAGCACTATTATCAACATTATCTAAAATAATAGAAAAACTGATGAAACTACGACTCTTGAGTTATTTAAATAAGTTTAATATATTATCGCCTATTCAATTTGGATTTCGGAATAAACTAAACACAAATGATGCTATGCTCAATTTACTAGATAACATTTATTTAAATATTAATGATAATAAAATAGTCGCAGCAATGTTTTGTGACATTTCAAAAGCTTTTGACTGTGTTAGTCATAAACTCTTATTACAAAAATTAGAATTATATGGAATTCGTGGGGTAGCGTTAAACTGGTTTAAAACTTATCTAGAAGGCAGAATACAAATAGTCAAAAGCTCTAATAAACTATCTTTGCCCATTCCTGTATCATGCGGAGTACCGCAAGAATATGTTTTAGGGCCTGTCCTATTTTTACTTTATATTAATGACATTTTTCAGCTCAATATTTCAGGAGCTTGTACATTATTTGCTGATGACACATGTATATTATGGGCCGATTCAAATGCAACTGTTCTCGCAAACACGATACAACACGATATTGCAAGAATAATGGAGTGGTACAACATTATTGATCTAAGCTTAAATCTCTATAAAACCAAAATCATAACCTTCAATGGAACACTACAACCAATTGCCATTGGACAGTCTATTCTTTTGACAACTACTAAAACAAAATTTTTGGGTCTATATATTGAGAGCACTTTGAAATGGCATACTCACATACATATATTTTCTAAAAAAACTTTCAGAAAACTGTTTTGCAATTCGTACAATAGCATTTGAACTTGGTAGCGAAATAGCACGACAGGCCTACTTTGCTTTAATTGAATCTTATTTACGATATGGCATTGTTTATTGGGGAGGGGCAACATCACAAGAGAAATTAAACTACGCATTTATTTTACAAAAGAGATCCATTCGTTACATTTATAACGCCGCTAATCGAGGCTCCTGTAAACCTCTTTTTATAAACAACAGTATTCTCACCTTAACCTGCATTTACATATTCGAAACTGCAAAACTGCTTCAAAAACACGTCATCACAGGCAACTATAGTTGGATTGAATACAATTACTAGAGCTAGCAAAACAGACCTACGCCTACCCATTCCAAAATCACATTTAATTAAATCATCATGGTTTTATATGGGGAAAAAATATCCAATGCTCTACCAATATGCATTAAATCTGTACAGGATAACAACGCATTTTGTAGCTTATTAAAAACCTTCCTTTTAAAAAGGCCTATTATACTCTTGATGATTACTATGCAGACAGAAGCAACTAATTTAATTTAACTAGATTTATCCATAACTTTTCTCCTATTGTAAGATTGGAGATTTTAGAATATAAATGGATTTAGTTTTATTTGTATGTATCTATTGGTATTTTTTTTGAGGCAAAATATTTATTTTCAAATTAATATAAACATGAATAAATAAATATATGCACTGTAACACATCACCAATTAGCCTTCTCACGGAACCGCCGTGCAGCATTACTTCGCAAGAAGTGGTTGTGGCTATTAAGCTCTTCATTCTGTTTTTTTTACGATTCTCTTCCATATAAATATGTATTTCAATACTTCAAATGTGTGTCTTGATACACAATTAATGTGATATACATCTTAATTATTCTTTTGAATACCTTGACTTGTTCCACTTGAGTTACGGTCTGTAGTACAAAACAAATTTAACTTAGCTTGAAACTTCTAAATTGTATATACTTCCATTACACAAATATTGTAATCATAATTGAATCCTATATTTATTTAATTATTTGTTGCTTGCTTTCGTTGATTATCACATCGACTTATTTCTTTCAGAACTAGTAATGCAAATAGTGCCACTGCTGACCATATCTTCTGTGATTCCACCATTCTTTCAACTAGTGATTCTGGACTTATATTAATTTTTGTAAAGCTAATCATTTCCTCCCTTAGTTTTTGAAATCTTGGACAAATAAAAATACATGTTCTGCATCTTCTAAAGTGTTTGGGCAAACTGGGCAACTAGGACTTACATATAGATTAAATTTAAAAAGATATGCTCTAAAACACCCGTGACCGCTCAGCAATTATGTCAGGTAAAAGTCTAACTCTCCATGGCATTTATCGAGCCACGGTTCTAGCAATGGTGTCATACGATACGTCCATCAACCTTTTTCCGATATGTCCCAATTCTGTTGCCATTTTGTGGTCAGTTTAGTTTTTCCTTCTGTATTTAGCTTGTTCGTAGTTTTCTTTCTGTGATACCACTCACGACGATAGTGCACTAATAGTTCAATCGGAGGCATACCTGCGATAATACATGCAGCGTCGTATGAAATTGTACAGTAAGCACATATCACTCGTAGAGCGCATACTCTGTATACAGAAAAGATCCTGCGACAGTTAGATTTAATTTTAATAGCATCGACCCAGATTGGAGCTGCATATAAAATTATCGAAGTGACGACCGATGCCAAAAGTAATCTCTTGCTGCTTTTTGGTCCGCCAACGTTTGGCATTAGACTTAAAATTAGATTTGCTGTATTTGTTCCGTTTGCGCTCATAATTGATAAGTGTTCTTTAAAGGTTATTTTTCATCGATTATTACGCCTAGGTAACGCACGCTTTGACGAGATATAACTTCATGTTTGTCTACGTATATACTTATCTTTTCTCTAACTTTTCTGCTGGACACAAGTACTACTTCGGTTTTTTCTGCAGCTAATTCAAGATTTAGTTCTTTTAAATGTTGTCTTATCAATTCCACAGATTCATTGCAAATTTGTGCTACTTCTTCTTTTAATTTTGCTGTAACTACTAATACCAAATCGTCTGCAAATGCTATAACCGTAACTTCTTTCGACATTTGTAGTCGTAAAATTGAATCA
This sequence comes from Platerodrilus igneus, assembly GCA_036346225.1. NCBI lineage: Eukaryota > Metazoa > Arthropoda > Insecta > Coleoptera > Lycidae > Platerodrilus > Platerodrilus igneus. The sequence continues at coordinate 2,580,859 of JARFIW010000802.1, forward strand.
AAAGATAAATTCCAAAGAATTGAACCTAGAACCGAACCCTGCGGGACTCCGTCTGTAATAACATATTCTTTGGGAACCTCAGATGTATCGTACTTAAGAATTCTATTTTTAAAATAGTCTCTAATTATTTTTCTTAGATATGCTGGAATCGAAGTTTTATGAATAGCTTTTTCTATGCAACTCCATTTCACGGAATTGAAAGCATTCTTTACATCCAGTGTTACAACTGCACAATATTTTTTTGATCCTTTTTTCCAGTGTTTTCCAATAGTGTTATTACAGATAATTTTAGTGACACAGCTAATTGCATCTACAGTTGACCGTGATCTTCTGAAGCCGTATTGATTATTTAAAAGTATGGCTGTTTCTTCTATAACCATTTCTAGTCTGTTTTTAATAATCTTTTCTAAAATTTTTCCTGCTATGTCAAGCATGCATATAGGACGGTGTGATGACGGTTTGTCCGGCAACTTACTTTCTTTTGGTATTAATACCAGAAATGGCTTTTTCCATGGTTATGGAAACACGCCTTCATTTAAGCAAGAACTGTACAGGTCTACAAACGTATCAGAATGCTTTACAATGGCGGTTTTCAGAGCTATGTTCGGAACACAATCCAAACCAGGTGCTTTATTGTTTCCAATTTTACCACAAGCTCTTACAACGCCAGCTACTGTAACCGGTGGTATGTCTTTTGCATTAAAGTTCAAAACAGTTTTATATTTTGTCTCGCATTGTTTCGGAAATAACTATCTTTTTTAGGAAAACTGGACATCTAGGAGGTAAGAAATATATTTTATTCAATCTTCCCATCACTGTTTTATATGGTCTTCCCCAAGGATCAGTGTTAACTTTCAAGCAAAGCTCATTCAAAAATTTCTGTTTGCTAGACTTAATAGCACACGTCAATTTTCTTCGAGCAGTTTTGTACTCTTGCTGAAGATTAAGCAAATCATTTCTACCTCTTGAGCGTTGATATCGTCTGCTTAGACGATGGCATTCTCTATGAAGTTCGACAATATGGTTATTCCACCAGAAAACGTTATTGTGTCCTCCATTGCACAACTTTTTTTGGCATAGAAGCATCGCAAGCCCTCTTTATAATGTCTATTATTTGTGTAGTTTTAGAATTTGTGTAGCTTTAGAATTTGCAGATCCTGAAATGTGATCTTCATCCAGCATCAGTAAGAATAATTCTTCATCGAATTTATAGGATACCCAGCCAGGTGGTTTAACCATAGACAAGTGATTGTTTTTAATTGAGCTATGTGTTTCATATAATAAGGCATGGTGATCACTATGAGTAGTGTTCAGAAACTCTCCAATTTACCTTGTACTTTACTAAAGAACTGCTCATAAATGTTAAGTCTATAGTTGAACCTTTGTTACCTCTGCTAAAGGTATAAGAGTTTCCTTCATTTAATAACACTATATCTCAAACTGAAAATGTTTCTAAAATTGCTTGACCTCTTTTGTTAGTTATTCGACTACCCCATTCGGTGGCCCAGGCATTAAAATCCCCTGCAATGATTACTTGTTTTCGATCTTTCACATCACAAATTATTCTATGAAGTAAGTCTGTAAAATCGTTAAAAGACGCATTTGGATCGGCATAACAACTATATATGTATGTATTGTCTATTTTGACACGTACGAAACCATCTTCTTTATTGTTCAGAATTTCCTGGAAAGCGGTTTTTCCGCAGGCCCAAATAGCAGCTGTATTATTACTATTTAGTACCCACCGAGTACCCTTAAAGTTTTTGTATTGTTCGCAAAGGATGGCTACATCTATCTTTAACTCACTAACTGATTGTAACAATAGTTTTTGTGCAATTTTACAATGATTTAGTTTTAGTATTTTCATGATTCATAACTAGTAGTTGTTATAGCCCTCCGATATGCTGTACACTTGCTTGTGCTTACAATATGGTTAGTGGACCCGTTATTATTTTCATTGCACAAAAAACAGTTTGAGGGATTTGGACAGTTTAAATAATATGACCTGGTTCACCGCACTTTATACATAAATCTGATCGGTCGACTAGACTTTTGCACGTTTTTGCTAAATGATTATAATTTAAACATCGATAACACCTTAACCGATTTAGTTTTTGTCTTATTTTACAAAACACCCAACCTACCCGTATCTTTCTAAGTTCTAGTATCTTTTCCGCAATTTTAGCGGGTACACTAATGACAGCGGTTTGTGTTCCACCATATGTTTTTCTTATTGATTTAATCGCTGTATCAGATATATTGTTGGGTGTTGATTCTAAAGCATGATGTACTTTTTGGGTTGTTGTTACCTCATCCAAGTCTTTTATTTCTATTAGCACTTGATTAATTCGTGCTTTAACTTCAGCCTGTGAATCTAGTATGTCTAATAGACTACATTGAAATTCCTTGGTTTTTGAATTATTTGATTTATTTAGTTTTAGTAAAAGTTCGCCGCTTGATGTTTTTCTTATTCTGGTAACATTTGATCCAAGTTCTTTTAAATTTGGGTCAGCTTTGACTTTTTTCAAGATATCAGCATGACATTTCTCCTGTCTTTTTAATTATCAAAGCATCTGATCATGGTATCTTATTTCTAACGTGAATGGATTTATTTAGTCTGATTATCGATATTTTTCTTATCTAGGGTAGATATATTCGGAAGTATTACACTATTAAGATCTTGTCCAACTACATTTTGATGATTTATATTACTAATTAGCGTATCTTTTATTATGTTTGCTGCAATTGCAGCATTATTTTCTGATATTGCCGATGTACATTGAATACCAAAATCAGGTTGTACTACAGTTAATTTTGGTATGTTCGTGCTTGTAGATTCAAATTTTTTTGGGGTCATACAAGTACTTACATGATGTAAGACATTTACACCTAAATTCATGTAAGTACGGTGGTGTAATGAACGTATTTCGCTCACAAGTTTTCTAATCTCATGATGGATATTAGTTCTCCTTTAATGAACGATTGTAGGTCCAAGATCTTATTTCTAAGATGTTCACATACATCACTCTTCGCAATAGTAGAAGTAGCATTTTCCTCTTTATGTAGTGATGAGAGTTTAGTTCCTCCTTTTCGAGAGTTTTTCTTAAAAGAGTCGAGGTTGAAGATTCTGGTTTTAAATTATTTGTTAATTTTGATTTTGAAGTACTGTCAAACGAATTGTCAATCAAAATGCCATCCATAATATATAGTTCAATATTAATTTCTTTCTATAGTTTCCTCTTCCTCTATCAAGTAGTTTCCCGAATTCTCTTATGATAACTTCTTATTTAGCACTGATTATATTTTCTTTTCAGTTAAAATAAGGTTTTTAAAAGCACAAACACATACATACACGGTTGAAAAAGAAATCGAATGTGGTTCATTTATAGTAGTAAAATGGATAGTCTGACTGAGTTAAACTGGCATGATTTGCAGTAGGATTTTCATTACAGGTATCACTCCTGTATTCAGAAGTGGTAATACTCGTTGTTGATATCGATATTGTCACGTATGTTTAGCACTAATGACATATTATCAGTTCATAGTCAATTCCTCTTAGTTACGATAGATGTTCTATTAAAAGAACATATTCACCTTTGTAGTGGCAACAGAAAACGCGTTCTTGGAAAAAATACAAAGATATAAAGTATCTTAACAACTGTAGTGCAAGAGAGCAAGCAATATAGTTATGCAAATACAAACATCGAATATGTAAAATATCTTCTCCTTTAATGTGCTTAAAGAGAAAATAATCTGCAATATATTGGTGGACAATAGATATTGCCAAATTTAGAAAAAGTTATAGTAAATGCCAGTGGTGCTTCTAAGACTCAATAAAAAATGAAGAGAGTCTAATTAAAGAAAGAGCACTTGATAACTACAAAACAACAAAAGGAAATAAAAAATGGAAGTCATAGGCTTTATGAATATTATGTAAAAAGACCTATAGATTGTAAGTAACAAACTAAGACTCTAACCACACAAACTATTAACAGAAACTCAGTGTCGATTAATCATGTATATCCCCGACAAAAAAGATTACACCTACAAATTAGGTTGCATGAGTAATCGTCGCGAGTAAAGTACACAATAAAAACAAACCAGGAACTTACCGGGTTTATTACTAAATGCCATGGCTGCTACCTGGATCTTAGGGTAGTTCTTCGTCTGGGGTTTTTCTAAATGGTCCACCTGTCCCCATTTACGATGCACAAGGTAATTTGTATGTATATGGGAAAAGGGACAGACAGTAGAAGGAATCATTTCACTGAACTGGAACTCCACATACTCCTCCATCAAATGCCGATAGTAAAGACCTCCTATAAGAGACAGTTCTAACATGCTGTAGTCCCGCACCATTTTTCCACGCTCCCATAGCCAAACCACAAACAACAGCTGCACTCTTGTAGCCTGGGAAAGCTACCGTATGCCACATACATACTATAAATCATGAGTTAATGTCCTAAAATGCATGAGAAACTAATAATCGTGCAACTTACACGTAAAATCTTAAATTAAGCACAGGAAGGAAAATTTAAATACTGGATTTAAAATCCTTTAAAAATTAAATAAAATGTGACGCCAAATACAGGTTGGGCCAAGCTATTTTGTTTTTTAATAAAAGATTTATTATACAGTCGCAAAATCTTATTACACAATAGCTAAACACTGCATTAAATTTATTTAAAGGTAGTAAAACTATTACTTGAAACTATTGTACTCCGGCAGAGAGGCAATGTTAAAGCTTCAACTGCTGGGACAAGTCTGTCTTTCTAAGTTCAATTTCTGTTCCCTTTTTGGGTTTTCTCCCTACTCAACAATTGACATTTTATCCTATTCCATTAATCATTGGATTAGTTAAAACTATACATATTTTATTACTAAGATTTAGTGGTCGTTTACAATATCCGGCCATGTACTTTAATCACTATTGGAAATATTAATTATTTCTAGTCTAGACAGAAACGTCATAAAACCTTCAGTAAGGGTCCTGAGAAATTACCAGAGTATCCCAGTCACACATAAATTACATGAAATTATTGATATTGGTGTCAAAAGCTAAATACATAAAGTGTACAAAAACATAATCTTAATAATAATGGTTTCTCTAATAAATCTAGAATTAAAATGACAGCTTTACTTCGTTTCAGTTTAAATATCAACTTATACTAATTTATGCTTCCTTAGCTTTTTAGAACACTTACTATAATTTAACAGCATCTCTACAAAGTGCTTGCAAAGCAACTTTACAAATATTATTTTATTCGCACTATATATTGCGAATCTGTAACTCGCCTTACATAAAAAAATTGGCACAACAATACATAAACATATTCGAGTATATGCCATACTCCAATTCTTCTCAGTCGTACATATTGAGAACTATATGTACTACGTACATTTTGCATAGAACCTTTTTCTATGCAAAAATAGAACAATTAATAATTTTTATAATGGCCTGAATTATGTAAAATCCATAGTTTGTGCAATTTTGAAATTTTAGGACATTATTTATTATGCTAAAATGAAGTAATCATGATGAAAAATTTCACTTACATTTTTTTTAGCAGAAAAAGTATTATTTTCTGGAGCTATAAACCATACAACAAGGCAGTAATATTAATTATAAAAAATATTTATTGACTTAAATGCGATATATTTATTTCAACAATAACGGCCCTAAAACACAAACTAACAGAACAATACACATCAACAAGCAAATATAAAGTACAAAGTGTTCTCTAATATGCACAATGTAAATTATGCTGAAATAAAAAATATTAAATGACAGAATATCTAATAAGGAGTTGAACACCGCACAATAAAAAAATATATTCCACTATTCAAGGAAATGTGATACAAAGAGAAAGTAGAAACACTACTAATCAAAATGACAAGTAAATAAATCATATTACACAACCTATATCAATACATTCAAACACCTCAACTATACACAAACATACATGCAACTAAACAATCGGTCATACTCCACTCATGTCAATCATCCGAAAATCTTTTATGCACAATAACAAGTAGATATTATCTAGAAGAAAATAATAGTGCAGCGATTAGAGAAGTATGTCGAGTAGTAATATTAATTCACAAGTAAGAGTAATAATTAAAAAGTATTTCTACAAGTTATTTACTTTGTCCTTAAAATGTTTAATACTGCAACAATAATATTATATATAAATTTACATTATACAACTATACAGAACAATTAAAATATCTTATAAAATAGTATTAAAATTAAACACTAGGACACACAATTGGGATTAGTGTTTTCTTTTTCTTCAATCACATCATGCCTGGTTTGTTCAATTGCTACAATATAGTCATTCAGTTCCGATAGTTGTTCTTTCAGCTTATAATTTTCACATTCAGCATTTTCGAGTTGCGTTTTAAGACTATGACAATTGCACCTCTCTTTTAATGCATTCAGTGCCTGGTCTTTGCTTTCCAGTTCACATTGTAATTCAGCTAATGTATGTTCAACTTTATTATCTTTACAAGTTGAAATATTTTCATCATCTGACGAATCTATATTAATAATTGAAATTTTTCGTTTCTTGGAGTGATGTTCCTGCTCTCGAATACGTTTAGCAAACATATCTTGCAATTCCTTGCATCGTTTTCCCCATTGTTCGGAGGTATTATCGAGCATTCTTTTATATGTGCTTATTACAATTTGCCGATCTTCTTCATGGTCACGTTTCTGCTGTGCAAGTTCGTCATAAAGTAGGTTTATTTGTTCAATTAGTTGCTGCTTTTCAGCACTGTTATATTCTTCAGACATGGAGATGTTATGAACAAATTCTTTGTCCAGCATTTGTTTGGAAATTTGTTGTTTTTCAATAATTACATCCTTGGCCAAAGCAGAAAAGTTTAGTACATGTTGAGATTCATCAAACATATTACGAATGGGATTAATATTAACTATCATTGAAATTGATTCATAACCTTGTAATGCATGTTGAAATAATTGAGTTAATTTTGATTCTCTAAAAGGAATTGGAATGAGTTCATTTCGTTTTTGAGCTTCTCGAATCAAACTTATACATCGACCTAATACTGACAGAGATTTGTTAATATTATTAGATTCTTTCAGTCTGTCACCAATGTTATTGGTTTTTTTAATACGTTCAGAACCTGCTAAGTCACAAAAATTAAAACAGCTAATGCTAATACCATCCTTTGTATCAGATGCTTGTGCTAGTTTTATTGTAAAAATTGAATGCGATCTACTTGAGTGATCATTAACGGTTGTTGCAGCATAATTTAAGTTGTGCAATCCATATTGTAAAATATGAAATGCTTCCAAGCCTGATGAAACATTAATATATGTTAAATCCTTAATATATGCAGATCCACTGCAATAACCAACACGTAATTTCTGTCGTTGCAAACTGCGTGCAGAATCACTTTTAAGAAGGTCATAAATACACTCATTATAAATTTCTGCAAACGAAATCCAAATACTCAAGTTTACATGACTGATGTCTTCGGTAATAAATCCAACAGGTTCTTCACTAAGACGTGTTTCCATAGCTCTGAAATTTAAAACTCTATTACAGACATTTGTAATGCAAGTTACGTGTCGACAATTATTTAAATTAGAGTTAATTAAAATGACTAACTGTATAACACATACTAGAACACTTTTTACTAATGAAATTCTAGGAATGAACCTTAGAATAGCAAAACACTTTATTAACAGTGCTTCTTATCTAAAGAAAAGGCTTGTTATGTACCGTAGCTGTCAACATCCAGTAAGTGAACCACATTTGCATCATGCAGTCTATGTAGATAAGTAAAAATTAAAAACAAACGATCACAATCCATGCATCAACTTGTAAGTTACAGCTATATCCCATGTCGTAATCGTTAACGACAATATACTTTTGTAGTAGCAGTATTTATTTTTATCCATTTAACATGGTAGTTTTCAAATTTTACAGAAAACATTACACAAAGTATGAAACATTAATAAAATCTTATCGTCTAAGATGTGAAAATATACAAAAGATATCACAGTCAATATGAATAAAGTGAAAAAAAGAAGTATCATGTCCTATACCAGTAGTAGGTCTACTCTATAGCTTTTCATTAAGGAATTCCTTTACTGAGTAGTAGCATCGTTCATGCAGCAAGATCAACACTGTTGATTTGAATTTATAATTGCTCTGAATAGATTTGATGTTATTTGGAAGTCTATTGTAAAGTGTTGGGGGCCATATAGATAATGGATTTATAAACTAGTATCGATGTAGGTGTAATTTTATAGTAGTCGCTGCCATTTCTTGTGTTATACAAGTTTAATGAGCTAGCGCTACTATATGTAGATTTTTGCGGAAGAGCATTATGGCATCAAAAATAAAGAGAGAGAAATAGGTTAACACTTTGAGTCGTTTAAAAAGTGGTCTGCAATGCTCATCTCTTGGCTTGTTGCAAATAATACGAATCGCATGTTTTTGCAGTTTAAATATAAGGAACATTTTATCTAACGTTGTATATTCCCAGAAACATATACCATATCGAAGTGTGGACTCAAAAGGAGCATAATAAACATTAAGAGCAGTGTCTTCTGACAATTCCCTAGATACAGTTCTTAAGATGTAACATGCAGAAGCTAATTTAGCAGTGAGAGAAGATATATGCTCCGACCATGTTAAACTCTGATCTATGCTAAAACCTAATAACTTAGTAGATGTAACTAAATTTAATGATAATTTATTTTCAGCAATACTATGAGGTCTAAAAAACATGCAACATGTTTTTTTCGAGTTTAAGGAAGAATTGATTTATACAAAACCAATTTCGTGCAGTTTCAAGATCGGTCAAAATAAGGTCTTGTAATATCGACAACGAGGGACTGTCCTAATACAAAGTGATATCATCAGCAAAAAGAGTACATTTGGCATAACGGAAAGAAAATGTAAAGTCATTAATATAAAATAAAAATAAAACAGGGCACCCCTAAATTGAAGTGTACCTTATTTTTCAATCCGGAAATTCCAACATTGTATTGCTTACCTAAAATCCATAAGGTCCACAGTGTTAGGTATTAATTCAGGGCCAATCCATTTCAAATCACCCAATACAGATCAAATTTGTTGCTCAACATTTTTAATTTTCCCGATTTTTTTTAATCGTAAGTTCCCTATAGGTAGACAGTCACAAAACATTGTTTGAAAAAATTTTAAAAGCCATATCTTTTTTCTGGGAACCATTTTTAAAATGGTGGTTGGACGATGAACATGGTTTGCGGAAAGTTTAATTGCCCAGCTATTTTAAAAGATAGAATAATTCAAAAATGCACGTTCAGCATGAAATTAACTTTTGGGTATACATTTTTAAATTTTTTTATCCTGCAAGAGTCAGTCAAACTCTTTTTGTTAGAACTCTGAAAAAATTTATAAATTGTTAAGGCCATAAATTTTTATGAAGTAAAGGAGACACTAATAATACGTTATTTCTATGTTGAATGCTTAGATAACTACTTGCAGTTTAAGTTTTAGTCCTGAGAAAGCGCTCCTTTTTTTTAATAGCGCTTTTCAAAGATTGTAGAAAACCTCTTAAAGTCAATTTTCTTAGATCAATATCTAAAGAGTGACTGAATGAAAACAAGTGAAAATTTTACAAAATGTTTTTAATACACATAGTAATATCTCAAAAAAATTATAATGGACTCAACTACATTTAGAGTAATATAGCAGTGAATTTCGGTAAAAACGCTACCCTTCTACACCCTCGTGCAGTGCCAAGTTAGCAAACAAGGGCTTGAAATTATTACAATTGACATTGGTCGAATGGTATTTGAATCAATACATACAATAAATGATCAAATATTTCTAGTTTTAAATAACAATGGGCAGTTATACCAATAGGTAAGAGTTCTAATTCCTAAACTTAACTTATCGATACATTTGTTGTATTGCACTTGCATACAGTATACACACAATAATGTTTCTCTTTGTATTTAGATTTAAAACTTCAGTTGTAACTACTTGCCAACTGCAATTTTCATTAGAGAATTAAACAAACACGATATTTCACTGCATAGTTTATCAGTTATGTTGTGTGTTCTACCAGACAATGTTGCGATTTCCAATGGAGTCACTTTTCGTACTATTTTCTTTGCAGGAACCCATGCAGTATCATTTTCGGAAAGTTGAAAGGCAATTTTTGGTCTTAGAGGTGTGAAAGAAATGCACCAAAACATCATTATGATCTTGACTTTTGTCTTCAATTTTTCCAAGCCTCCATTTCTCATCATATATACAAACAACAAAGTCATCATTTGTAAAAGAAGATACGTTTGTAAAAAGTATTGAAGTTTGATGATCTTCAAAATTTGTTCCTGTGGAAGTACAAAACATCTTATTTGATTGTCACTTATGGGGACATACCTGTGATAGTTTCTTGTTCCTTTCACTGGTAAACAACATTCAAATTTCTCAGTCAGTTTTGTTTCCATTTGTACACTTTCAACTGAAGAAACAAATATATATTTAACTCCAGTTATATTCTCTTGACAGTATTTCAACATATTTTGTGGAATATGGATGTGTTTGTGTAAGGTCTTCGAAGGGAAGCTCATGTAACTTCTCATTTTGTTGTTCCGCCTATCCCATCGCAAGGATTCTTTCCGTGTGATGAGGCAAAGATATTCCACTCTGCTAGTAAACCAAAATCATTTTCGTGTTACTAGACATTAATGTAAATTAATTAATGTAAAACTAAAGTAAATGACCATTTCAACATTATGCATGATATTATTTATTTCCCTAATGAGGTAATATTGAAATTTGGTGGAGTTAAAACCTTACCATGCAGTGGAGGGATTTTTGAGCAATACCAATGGAGGAGTAACTGATAAAAGGATCAGATTCAATGAAACTGTCTGAACATTTTAATGACCTTATATAAGGATTAAGTTAAGATGAAACATAGGTTTAGTTTAGTAATGATTGTCAGTAATTAGGGAAGGAAGGGATCATTGTTTTCTGTTAAATATTCATGGGAACAGGAAATTAATACTTACCTCTAGTTGTAGCGTTTAGAAATAGAGACGTTTTTGTTTAGGTTAGTGGTGTGCGTCAATTAATGGGACTGCGTTTTTCTTCTGGAAATGTAAAGTGTAAACTTGGCATTGGTTAAGGGTGTACGGAAAATAGTTGGAGTATATACAAATAGGTGTGTTGTTAGTTGTTTAGAGTTGTGAGAAAGTGAAGAAAAATTGTTTTGCGTCTGCAGTTAAAATTTTTATTTTTGGCGGAGGGGGGGGGGGAGCTACTGCTGTAACGGCACAATACTGTGCCCCTATAAGGAATTGTAAAGAAATTAGCAGGGTGGGTTTTGGTAGAGAAAAGGTGAACACTCCCGGAGATGAAAAAGACATTCGAGAAGTGACCATAGACGGACAAGATGTTCTGGTTAAAAAACATAAGGCCTTAATAACATCCAAATGAATTAGTTTAATGCGATTAATAAAATTAAATGCAGGATAATCCGTTTATGATAGTGTTCAGTACAACCTAATTTGCGAGCTCGAGCATCATTAACATTTCATTATGTAGACGTATAGAAGAGTAGCGAATTTTTTGAAGTTTCTGGTCAGTGTCATAAAACATTGAAGGAAAGTGCGGTCTGTGGATAATTTCGTTTTGTATTACATAAATCTGTGTGGAAGTAAGTATAAAATATTTTGTTTCATAAGATGATGCACGCTGATATACTGTAATTTAAACAGCTGCGTAGGTAAATATAAGGATAATTGGTCATTCTGATAAAGTAGTTTTAAATCAAAGATGATTACGTTAAATACTTTATTAAACAGGATGCTTTAAATACCAAATCTTAACATCAAGATCTGCGTTCGCATATATGTATTGGCGCACCTAACCGCTGTCATGTTGCCGCACTGCCAAGGACTTATCTCTACAGCCATTTCAACATCACTTCACAAATACAACTCACAAACATGCCCCCCTTTTTTTTAAATTTAAATTTAACCTAAATTCACGTATGTCTAATACACAATATTTCAGTGAACCTATTATTTAATGTTACACAATTTATATGTACATATAACAATAAAATTAAATTAACCCTTATGATCTACAAATCTAATTGGTTGGGTGGCTTTATTGAACTCCCACTTTTTGTATACATTTTATCATTTCCTTCCTTTACTTCTACTTTTTCTGGGTCGTGTTTAGGAATAAAAGGTTCTATCTCAATATTTATATTATTAACCCTTTAATAAACGAAGCATTTCGTCTTAAAACTTTGTTATTTATTTCAACCAAATAGCTTCTAGGTGGAAAATCAAGTTTTTTATCTATCGCCCCTTCCTCCCAATAATTAGTTTCAGTATTTTTTAACTAAAACTTTTTCGTTGCGTTTAAACTCAGAGTGAAATTTTAGCATTTTTCTTGTAATAACTAGATTGCAGTAGTTGATTGTTTTTCATTGTATTAATGGCATTTTTAATTACAATTGGTTTTAATAATTCTAATTAAGTAGGTAGTTTAGTTCGTAAATTCCTGCTCTGAATTAGTTGCGCTGGAGACCACGGCAATCCAGCAACTGGACTATTTCTATATTCTAACGAACTAAAATGAAAATCAGTTTTAGCTTCATCACTTTTGATTAAAAGTTTCTTTACAATTTCCACATATTTTTCTACTAAACCATTCGATTTAGGATAGTGTGGACTAGTTGTAAGTATTTTAAAATTCCATTGTTCAGCAATGGCATTTATCAGCTACAACTGTTTGTGGAAAACCCCACCTGGAGAATATTCCTTTAGCTACTTTAATAACAGTAGTATTGAGATTTCACTACAATTGATGAGAATCTTCTGCCTTGACTGGAATGCACGAATACTATTGTGGCTGTTGCACAGTGGAGTGGATCTATAATTGCAGCTTAAACTTCTTTGTGTTACAATAAAGTAACTAGAATGCTTGAAGATTAGTATATTGAACTCATTTACAACTATTAATTTTAAATTTAACAGAGAACAAAGCTAAAGCAGCCATGTTCTGCCATTCTATTTCTAGTGTCAAATCTTAGTGTGAGACATTGCCACCAGAGCTTGTAATAACAACTGGCGGGCAACAAGGAATATTTGAAATAATACAATAAAGTTGCAACAAGTAGTATCTTTGTTTGTGACTTTTATGGCCTCTGGCCATCTGGAGTAGTAGTCAACTACAACTAAATAATTTTGACTTTTATATTCAGCAAAGTCCATTGATACTTTTAAAAATGGTAGGTCAGGAATTTCATGGCTCATTAACAGGTCTTTTGTTTTTGATTTCTGAAAGTTTTGACAAGTTTTACAATTCTGGACATAGTTTATTAAATTAGCTCTAATTCCTGGCCAATAAAATAAATTACACATTTTATCCTTTATTTTACTTATTCCTAAGTGTGATACATGAGCTGCATGTAAAATAAATTCTCTCATTGTTTTAGGAATAACCAACCTTCCTTTATAAAATACTAAATCGTGTTCAACACTTCTTTCATTCCGTAGTTCATAGAAATGATTTAGTTCTTGCCATTCATTGTTTAATTTTTTCGGCCCACCTTCCCCTTTAAATTCAATAATTTTATCTTCCGAAAAGGTAATATCATACCGTGATATCACATGAATTCTTTCTGTCATTGTATTATCATCCTCTATGTTGGTTTGCAAAAAATTTCTAGATAAATAATCTGTTATATACATAAACCTGCCTGGCAAATATTTTAAGTGGAAAGTGTATGGAAGTAATTTCAACCGCAATCGCCGCAAGCGATTGTTTTTCGTCGGACAGTTCCTTTTTAATAACTGCCGTAAGTGGTTGATGATCCGTGTACACTGGAACATTTTTATGCCCATAGACATAAAAATGAAGTTTATTCAAAGCCCATGCACATGCTAGCAACTCTTTTTCTATTTGTGCGTATTGTATTTCAGTTTGCGTTAAACACCACGAAACTGGTTTATTTTCTTGCAAAAGACATGCACCTAATGCATCTTTTGAAGAATCACATTGAATTTCAATAGGTTGGTTAACGTTAAATGGCACTAACACAACACTATTAGTAACCATTTTTTAAATTTTATGAAATAAGTTATCATGTAACTTATTCCACGACCATTCAATATTGTTTTTGAGTAAATCCCTCAAAGGTGAGATAACCTCACTCAGATTTGGCAAGAAGTTTCGCATGAAATTGATCATACCCAGAAACTCCTGTAAATCTTTTTGTTTTGGGACATTTCAGCTCTTCTATACTTTTCGATCTTTCCGGATCGGAAAGTATTCCTTTGTCACTAAAAATTGAACCTAAATATTTAACTTCTGTTTTACAATATTGCAACTTGTGAGGATTAAATTTAATATTATTTGTTCTTGCAACATTTACAACATTTTGCATTATATTTTTTAATTCTTTTCTGGTGCCTGCGACACACAATAAATCATCAAAATAAGGTACTACACACTCGCTGTGACCAAAGTATTTATTAACTAACTTGATAAACATTTCGGGTATTACTGACAACCCAAAAGGAGCCCTTAACTATTGATAATTACTAAAGGAGTGCTAAAAGTGTACACTTTACTCGACTTCTCATCCAAAACTAATTGGTGAAATCCATCTTTGAGGTCAAACATACAAAAGTATTTCTTATTAGCTAATTTAAAACTAATTTCGTCAAATGGGATTTCATAAAAGTCCCTAACTAAATATTTATTAAGATATGTAGGATCTATACATAACCTGAGTTGATTGTTAGCCTTTTCTACACAAACTAAATTGCTAACCCACTCACATGGTTCTGTGAATATAACCCCCTTATCCTCATATTCATTCAAAGTCAATTTTAATTTTTCCTTAATTTTAAAGCGTTACACGCATACTTGCACTTGCTTTCGGTATAGCATTGCTTGCCAATTTAAGTGACACTACTTCAAGGAATGAGCCTAAACCTGTAAATATATCCTCATTCGCATTTATAAATGCTACCTTTCCTGTATTATCATTTTCGTGTACATCATTAATTCTGTTCATTAAGCCTAGCGTTAAACAAGAATCTAATCATAAAGTCGAAATACATTCATTGTTATCTACAAAAATGAACTTAGTAATAACAGATTTGTCCTTATATTTGATCAACGCTTTGAATTCACCACATGGGATGATTTTAAATCCACCAAAAGTTCAAGTTTAGTATTTGATTTTTCTTATTTCTGATTTGATAACTTATTAAAATTTTCAATTGGTATTACATTAGTGGCTGCCCCACTATCTAATTTAAAATTAATAATAACGTTATCTAGCAACAGCTTTGCACGCCACTCCCAATCTGTATAATAAATTGTTTTAATATTATTAATTTGAAATGTATCGCTGGGTTCACTTAATTCAAACGTACTGAGACTATTATTATTTGCTTGCGATTTGCAACAAATTTTGAAATGATTATATTTCAGACATTTAATACATTGCTGTCCCATTGCAGGACATTTGCCATTAAAGTGATTACGATTACATCTTTTACGAATAAAAGCTTTACCTTTATCGTTAGTAAACGCTACTTTCTGAACGCTGTTATCTTGACTTCTGCCAACTCGTTTTGTATCAGGTTCTTTCCCAGACTTAATAACATTAACCGAGATTTTCTTATGATCATTTTCTAAAGTTTTTCGATTGACTTCTGCAATTTCTGCTGCTCGGCAGTATTTAATTACCATTTCCAAAGTTGAGTCTACCCGTAATAATCTTGCTTGTATTTCGCTGTCATTAATACCTAAAACAATTTGAGTACGAAGGATTTTCTCCTAAACTTAACCAAAGTCACAAGATTTTACTAAACTTTTCAAATCTGTTAAAAACACGTCAAATGGCTCACTGGGTTGCTGCTTTCTTGAAAAAAATTTATAGTGTTCCATTACTTCATTTTCGTGGGCATGCAATAAGACTCGAATTCTTTTAAAACTAAATCAAGTTGTCAAAAAAACAATATCAAAGGTATTGTATTCCTTTACAGCATCGCTACCCATTAAATTTAACAATCTTGCAATCTGAACACCCGGCCTTTTTTGTCGATTTCTGTTGCTGTAAATTAAATTGATACCTGCTACTTAAAAGATTTAAAATTTTTCGCAAGGATGCCTTCCAGTATCAATTCGCTTGGCTTATTATATTCAGACAATCTCATACACGAAACTGCTCAGATTTTAATACTTGACGAAAACGTGTTTCTAACCTTACTTTCAGGTATCAACGAAATTAACTTCCCATATTATTTCAATAATGAATATTTCCATTATATACTGACTGTGCCATGTTTACTTCTGATAAAGTAGTTTTAAATCAAAGATGATTTCGTTAAATACTTTATTAAACAGGATGCTTTAAATACCAAATCTTAATATCAAGATCAGCGTTCACATATGTGTATTGGCGCACCTAACCGCTGTCATGTCGCCGCACTGCCAAGGACGTGTCTCTATAGCCGCTTCAACATCACTTGATTTTGGCACGATAAAAGTTACTGTTTGTGTACTTAGTTTTGATAAACATAGTAATTGTTTTCCTGCTCAACGGTAACTTTCTTGTACTTCTAGTAATTTCGTGTATGATGTATGAGAAATCAACGAATATTGTCAGTCACATTTTCTGGTAAAGGTAAGTAATTTTATTGTATTTTTTTGATGGTATGAAGTGATAAGTCAGATTGCATTACATGATCCATTTGCGTTGCATTGAGACCTCATTAAGTCAATTCATAATTTGTTACCCGAGTTTTGTTGCTTATGCAATACACAGGTAACTGGCGATCCTACCCAAAACTATAAAATCTATTAACATTATTAGCTTTTTTTGTGGTGTACGTGAAATAATACACGTGCAAGTAACTGTAAAGTCAAAGTACCGTTACAGTATGTAATGATTCAAATATCATTCGACTAATGCCAATTGTAATAATTTCAAGCCCATGTTTGCTAACTTGGTCATAATTTTTTTGTGAGATTTCCTCTGGGTATAAAGAACATTTTGTAAAAATTTCACTTATTTTCATTCAGTCACTTTTTAAATATTGACCTGAGAAAATTGACTTTAAGAAGTTTTCGACAATCTTTGAAAAGCGCTAGTAAAAAAACTGCAGGTAGTTATCTAAGTATTCAATATAGAAATAACGTATTATTAGTGAGTCTCTTTTACTTCATAAAAATTTATGGTTTTAAAAAGTAACAATTTATAAGTTTTTTCAGAGTTCTAACAAAAAGAGTTTGACTGACTCTCTTGCAGGATAAAAAATTTAAAAATGTATACCCAAAAGTTCATTTCATGCTGAACACACTGGTTTTTGAATTATTCTATCTTTTAAAATAGCTAGGCAATTAAACTTTCCACAAACCATGTTCATCATTAAAATTTGCCCAACCACCATTTTAAAAATGGTTCCCGGAAAAAAGATATGGCTTTTAAAATTTTTTCAAACAATGTTTTGTGACTGCGTACCTATAGGGAACTCATAATAAAAAAATCAGGAACATTAAAAATGTTGAGCAACATTGTCTGGGTGATTTGAAATGGATTAATCCCTCACCGACTTATTACTAATTCAAATAGTTATCGAACAAATTTAAGGTTCTATAATCATGACTTATTTTAAACCAAATTTAAAGAAAACGCCCACTACTTCCCAAGAATATAAATAAGCTATGTTGATATTTTTTCCATTTTTAGTACCTCAAAATCGATTCTTAATGCTTTTCTAAAAGAACTTAATTCACAGTTTCAAAATATTAAATTCACATATGAGCTTAACATAATTAACAGGTGTCTTTTTCACATAAGAAAAGACAATAAACTAGAGTTCGATATCAATAGAAAAGAAACCAATTTAACCAGTTATGTTTACATCAAATCATAGTATCGTAACGTTTCCTTAGAAATAATTATAAATCACTTTATTTCAAAAATAAAGTCCACCAATAGCATTATGTTATTCCCTTTAAGAAATATAAGTTTTAGTCTTCTATAAATTTTAATCTAAGAGAAAATCATTTCACACCATATTTCTCAAATAAGAAGGGATGAGAAGAGTGCAAAAGATAGAAAACAACGATTAACACAAGGGCGTGCTGAATTTAACAAGAAAAAGCAATTAATATGTTCAAAGACAACAAACAGAAACAAAGAAAAGATTGCTGAAAACAAGTGTGTGGGGCACGGCACTATATGGCTGTGAAACATGGACTTTTGAAATGTGGTGCGACAGATGTATGATGAAGACATCACGGACAAACAAAGTTAAGAACAAAAAGGTTCTCGAAATGGTAAGTAAGTAAGTAAGTAGATTTATTGCATAACTCAATATAGGTTATTAAAGTATAAAAACAAAATATTATACTATAAAGCAAATTATTAAAATACAGTTAATAATATAATTAGTTTTCATTTCTACAACTTAAAATATATTTTTTTAAATTACTCTTGAATTTTCTTTGAGAAGGCTGATTTGAAACTGATTTTGGTAATGTATTATATATCTTAACGCCATAATGAAATACATTTTTTGTGGTTATCGTTTTATTCTTCTTGTATATATAGTAATTGTCTGCTTGTCTTGTGCTGTAGTTATGTATATCTGACACTTTAATTAAGTTACTAACCAAGTACGAAGGCAGCAAACCATTTATAATTTTATATATAAAAACCATACTATTATATTTCATTTGTTCCTGAACATTTAAAAAATTAAGGCATTCTAACATTTTACGGACTTTGGCAAATCTGCTACATTTTAATAAACATCTCATTGTACGATTTTGTATCTTTTGCAATCTTTCCAAATCACCTTGGTTTGAGACAAATAAAATGGTGCTGCAATATGTTAGGTGTGGATAAACTATTGCTCTATATAAAGTTATTCGAACAAAACTTGATAGCTTTGCACTGATTCTTCTCAGAAATCCAACCTCTTTGCTTACTTTATTTATAACCATCTGTAGATGCATTTTAAAAGTTAATTTTCGGTCGATTATTACGCCAAGGTATTTAATGTTCTCTACCAATTCAATATCAGACCCATCTATTTGTACATTCCTATTTTCTGTTTTTATCATTTGATAACTTCTATCATTCGTTAACAACATCCATTTTGTTTTATCAACATTTATCTTCAGCTTATTTCCAACTAAATATTTGCTAATTCTTATTAAGTCACTATTTACAGATTGAATCAGGTTTATTACATTTGCACCTTCAGCATATATTAAAGTGTCATCAGCAAACATATGCATCTTTGTTACCTTCACTACATTCACTATATCGTTTATGTAAATTATAAAAAGCAATGGTCCCAAAATACTTCCTTGTGGAACACCCCACTCAATTTCTGATTTACTAGATGTTTTCCGTTGCCATCTCGTTTCTTGCTCCCTGTTTTGTAGGTAGTCTTTAAACCACTCTAACGCATTGTCTTTAACTCCATATTTTTCCAATTTTTGAATGAGAATATTTCTACTTATAGTCTCAAATGCTCTTTTGTAATCTATAAAGACTGCACACACCGCCTTTCCTTTATCCATTGATTCTTTCCAGTCATTTATAATTAGCTGAATCGCTGTTTCATACGAGTGTTTCGTTCGAAAACCAGACTGATAGGTGGTTAATATATTAGTCACATCCAAGAATTGCTTCAGTTGCTTATATATTACTGTTTCTAATACCTTTTCAATTGTGGCCAACATATTTATAGGCCTGTACTCTTCGCATTTCTTTGTTGATACTACTTTTTGAATTGGTGTAATTGTTGATATCTTTAAGTCCTTGGGCACAATACCATGCATAAGAGACATATTTATTATGTTTAGTAGCAGATAACCAATAATATCAAAAAGTTCTTTAAGAACTCTACTGTTTAAACCATCAGGGCTGCTTTTATTTGCTTGCTTATATACCAATTCTTTTAGTTCATGTATTTTTAATAATTTAAAAGTACTTAATTCCTTCAGGCTTGTACGTATTGGATCGTGAAACTCAAACTTTTCAATACCAATTGATGATGTAATTTCTGTTATACTATTTATGAAGTATTGAAGTTTTCAGCAATGGGGTAGGAGAAGGAAAACAGTAAAAAAAATAGGAAGGTACGAGAGAATAGTGCGTAATATATTAGAAGTAGCGAAAAGAAAAGAAGAGGTAGACCTAGTGTTCGGTCTCTTTGTCGCACGTTTGCGTGTTTAATTTTAAGTCGTAAATTTTGTAGTCGTAAATCTAGTAGTAAAACTGTCATCCCTTGTTCCCTTATATCCTGCCATAAAAATTCCTTGTGCATTTGTGAATAAGGTGGACAGAGTAGTGAACAAACACTTGCTTATGGATATTGAAGCAGAACGGTCGTCGGTTTCTTCGTTCAGTGTACCGTAAGTTAGTCAAGTGCCCCAGACTTTCGTTGTTAAACCCTAAAAAACATAGTGCAAGTGTTACGTAACATAGACTCAACTCGCATACAGTCCACTTGGTTGAAGGAAGAGGAACTGCAGCTTAGAAAAACACAAAACACCGCGGAGGTAAGTCGATGTATAAATTTATAAGACGCCCCGCGCGTGTACAAAATTGGCCTTCATCGCTGGATCTTTAATTAAATAATTAGTTCCTATCCTTTAAGCTCCTTATATTTAAATTTAAATTTATAAAATTGTCGTAGTTTTTATTATGGTTAAACGTGTTACACAGAAAAGAACATCTTGCTTACACATTTAATGCTAAATACATCTGGTTATAACGGTAGATTTTACAATACATTCCTTATCCTTTGTGGCAAAAATTAGAGTCGTCGTGGTCGGTATCCTTTTATGTAAACTATTTATGAGGGGTTATTGTATTGTAAAGCTTTACCTTATTTGTCGGTTCAAGTTGGAGGAACCATTCGGGTTCATGCAACTTGTATAACAAAGGGGTTATTGGTATTTATTTGAAACCTTAAAAGCTTTGTCGGGCAAGCACTGTAGTTAGGTGCATTTTTATATTAATAATTTAATTTCGTAGATGAATTAGTAATTTAGCGTATTCGAGTTACGCATTGTTTTACATTAATTTTATTGTCGTTCATTAATCATTAATCAAATATGGTTACATCAATTGATAAAGCTATTCTTGAAGCTAAATTTGTAGTTAAAAGGTTGGATCACATATACAGTAAGATCAACCAATCGGAAGACGTATCGATTGCTTTAATTAGAGCGTCGATTAAAACTGTCGAACAGATTGAAACGCTTTTCAAATCCTTTTGCAAGGATATTTTCTTTGATGAAGAAAGTGAACAATTGGATGAATTTTCGGCTCTTAGGGTGAAAATCGATGATTATCTATTAGATATTCGTATTATCGCTGAACAATGCAAATTAGATCGGGTAGAAAATAAGCCAAAGGTGGAAAATATGAATAATTCTTTTTCGTCAAGCTGTGGAATTCGCTTGAAACATTTTCAGTCCCCGCTTCTCCGGACGAATTTCAGATTTTGAGAGTTACAATGCAATCTATAAGCGGTTGATTCATGATAATGTCAGTTTGTCACCCGTTGAAAAATTTTGCCATCTCGTTGATACATTAGATGAGTCGTCGCGTGCGTTGATAAAACACTTGCCATTAAATGATTATGCATACGTGGAAGCCTATAAAATCATTACTAATCGTTTTCAGTCCAAGAGGTTATTACTTTCAACATATTTTAATGCTCTCGAAAAATGCCCTAAGGTCAGTTCCTCAGACTCGCATGCGGAACTCCGGCAATTAATTAGTTGTTTTGATGAAAATATATTCGCGTTAAGGCAGATGGAAATAGATTTATTAGATTTCATGTTGTTTAATCTGTTATCGAAAAAATTAGATATAAACATTTTAAAGCGTTTCGAATTAGGAAATAGTGACGAAATTCCTTCGTTTAAAGATTTAAGGTCGTACATTGAAAAACAATGTAAAGTGTTGGAAATCAATGACATTGCTTCAGGAACATGCTTAAAAGCTCGAGATTCCGTTAAAGAAAAAGAAAAAAGAAGGTTTGTTAGCACTTCGGCTAAAACTTCTTTAGTTGGTACCACCAATGATGTTAAAAATTGTAGTTTCTGTCAAGCTGTGCATCCTATTTATAGATGTAAGCAGTTTCTCGATAAAACCCCTCAAGAAAGATTTGAGGTGGTAAAGCTTAAAAATCTTTGTATTAAATGTTTAAATACTTCACATTCGATGAAAAATTGTACGTTAGATTGGTCGTGTAGAAAATGTCATCAGTCGCACAATTCGTTGCTTCACTTCGATAAACAAGAAAAATCGGTGTCGCCACGCCGACAAACCCATCGGCAAAGGTCAGCGTCTCCTCGGAGAGCGGCGCCTAGACTTACTTCTACTAGTGGACCTAGTGAAGACAATCTGTCGTCGTCGGTTGTGCATGAACAACCTGTCACTAGCTCGTTGATTTCGACATCATTAGAACACACAACCACGCTGTTAGCTACGGCAGTGGTGTCGGTGCTTGATTATACAGGAACATTGCAATCTGTTCGTGTAATATTAGATAACGGATCCATGGAAAGTTTTATGACTGAAAGGTGCCGTCAGAAATTAGGTTTAAGGAAACGGAGAGCCAATGTCACTGTTCAAGGACTTGGCTTGAATTCGTCGTTGGTGTCTGGTGCACTATCGTGTGTAGTCAGCTCCTCGGGAGCACGGTCTCCAGCATATGGAATTGATTGTTATATTTTACCTAACATTTGTAATCAATTACCTTCGTCGTCGATAGGGGTCAAGGAATGGTCGCATACTCGAGGTGTGGCCTTAGCTGATCCTAATTTTAATGTTCCTGGTAAAATTGACATGCTACTCGGAGCGGTAAATCTTTGCTCAGGTTTTGTTGAACGAGTCTCGTTGGGGTGTCGCTAACGAGCCAGTTGCTATTAAAACAACCTTTGGTTGGGTTTTAACGGAAAGGTCGTTTCCCGAATAGTTCTATTACGTCGTTGTGTGCTTTCGTTGAACCCTTAGACAGTGACATTCGTCGATTTTGGGAATTAGAAAATATTCCTTCAAAAACACATTTCTCCTGAAGAAGAAAGGTGTGAAAATCAATTTGTGGAAAGTTATAGACGTAACAAGGACGGTCGTTTTGTAGTGTCCTTGCCCTTTAAAATTTCGGAACCCTCATTTGTGGGTACGAGATCAATTTGTATTAAAAGATTTTTGTCGTTAGAACGTCGTTTGTTAAAAATCCTGAATTGTATTCAGATTATAAAAATTTATGGAAGGATTATTTGACAAGCGGGCACATGGTTCAAGTGAAATCGCTTGAAAATTCGTCGGGTCATGAGAAAATGTACTACATTCCCCATCATGCTGTACATAAGTGTGACAGCACTACCACCAAATTGCGGGTGGTTTTCGATGCTTCGTGTCAGGATCAATCTGGAAAGTCGTTAAATGATAGCTTGGGTATTGGTCCTGCTTTGCAAAAGGACATTGCAGTTTTGTTATTGCACTTTCGTGTACATCGTATCGTAATTACAGCTGACATTAAACAAATGTAACGGCAGATTTTGGTTAAAGATACTCATCGTAATTATCAACGTATCGTCTGGAGATTTTCTCCGTCAGATCCTATTATGGACTTTAAGTTAAATACTGTGACTTATGGAGTTTCGTCGTCGCCTTTTTTGGCCTTGCGTACTGTTCAAGAATTGGCAAGGTTAGAATCAATTAATTTTCCTTTCGCGTCATCGGTATTGGCGAGCGATACCTATGTTGATGACTTAGTCACTGGATGCAATTCGATTAAAGCTGCTAATCAATTAATTGGTGAATTGAATAGTATTTGCACTAGTGGTGGTTTTCAATTAAGAAAATGGAGTAGTAATTGCCCGGAAGTGATGTCCAACTTGAGGGAGTCCCTGTCCAGTTCGGACGCAATTACATTTCAAGATAAAGATAGTGGTTCAATAAAAATTTTGGGGCTTTCGTGGCGTGCTCTTACAGATGCATTTTTATACAACTTAGACGTTGAAGAGCGCACTTGCACTAAGCGTAATATTTTGTCGGCTATCGCAAAATTTTTGATCCTCTCGGTTGATAGCACCTGTAGTACTGTTCGCTAAACGTTTAGTTCAAGATCTTTGGCTTTTAGGTCTCGGATGGGACCAAGAGCCTCCATTGAAGTCATACAAAATGGAAACATTTTTGGGTGAATTGCCAGCGGTTTCGAATATTGAGATTTCGCGTCACATCATATGTCATAATTTTAAAAAGTTGGAGTTGCATGGTTTCTGTGATGCTTCTGAAGCCGGGTATGCAGCTGTCATCTATTTTCGGTCGTTCGATCTAGAAGGTAATATTACCATTTCATTAGTATGCGCAAAATCGAAGGTTGCTCCTACTAATCGCGTTTCATTGCCCGTCTCGAATTGTGTGCTGCCGTACTCTTGGCAGATTTAGTAGATTTCGTCAAAAATACTTATACAGATATTTTATCATTTAGTAATATTTTCGCGTGGTCAGATTCTACTGTTGTTTTGTCTTGGATTCGGTCTTCCTCGCATAAGTGGAAGACATTCGTTAGCAATCGTATTTCGCATATTCAAGAACGTATCCCTCCATCTTCGTGGTTTCATGTTAAGTCCCAGGATAACCCTGCGGATTGTGCCTCACGTGGACTTTTGGCTTCAGAGTTGGTTCATCATCCATTATGGTGGACAGGACCTTCTTGGTTAGTGCGTCGTAATGAAGAATGGCCAGTAACATCGCTGCCAAAACTTATCGACTCATCTCAGATGGACGTCGAATATCGTACTCTGTCGTTAACAGTCGTTATGTCTGACAATTTCTTAGATATGTTGTTGGATAAATTTTCAAACCTGCAGAAAATTTGTAGGATTATTACCTGTATTCGTCATTTCATTCGTAATGTTCAATGTCCAGATTTGCGTTCAAAATATTCTGATGGTTTGTCTCTAGCTCAGCAGCAAGAGGCTATACATTTATTGATTAAAAGAGTTCAAACAAATGTTTTTTCCCAAGACATTGCTAATATTAAAACTGGAAAACTTGTTAGTAAACAACTTCGTAGCCTTAGTCCGTTTCTAGATAGTCATGATTTGTTGAGGGTGGGCGGTCGCCTACGTAACTCAGAGTTGTCGCATGATGCAAAATTTCCAATTTTGCTTCCTCGGTCGCATCGGTTGACTGAACTTATTATATTAGATTGTCATGAAAGACATTTACATCCTGGAAATCGAACAACACAATTTTTACTAACTCAAAATTATTGGATCTTGTCCGCAAAGAGGGCTCTTCGGCAATGTTTGAAATCCTGCATTCGTTGTTTTCGTGTAAACCCTGTGGCTTTATGTCCCCCTATGGGGGATTTACCAGCTTCTAGGTTAACTCCAGGTAAGGCGTTTTTACATACGGGAGTCGACTTTGGTGGACCTTTCTCTGTCACGATGAATCGATGTCGTGGCGCAAAATCATTGAAAGCGTACATTTGCTTATTTATTTGTTTCAGCACTAAAGCCATCCATTTGGAACTAGTGTCTAACTTGTCGACAGACGCTTTCTTGGGTGCTTTACGTCGATTTATTGCTCGAAGAGGCAAATGTATTCAAATCCATTGTGATAATGGTACTAATTTCGTTGGGGCCTCTCGTGAAATCTCTCAATTGATGCGCCATTCGGCAGGCGTTGAGGAATCGAATTTGTGTTTAATCCTCCTGCTGCTCCTCATTTTGGTGGGTTGTGGGAGGCCGGGATTAAATCAGTAAAATCCCAGTTAAAGAGAATTATCGGTGAACAAATTTTGTCGTTTGAAGAATTCTCGACGGTATTGATTCAAATCGAAGCGATTCTCAACTCACGTCCACTATGCGCACTGAGTTGCGAACCGCATGATTTCGTATTTGACCCGGTCATTTTCTTAATGTTGAACCAGTTTCGGTGTTACCAGATCCAGATTTGTTGTCCATAAACCCTCACGTTTTATTTTTCCACTGGCGCACTGCAATGTTACAACGCGAACTATACCATCGGCTCCAGGATTCTTCCAAGCCGCCATTTTAAATGTGGCATATTTGCTTCTTGAACCAGAACTAGGGCACCAATTTTTAAAATGTTCTGAACATTCTGTTTCCATTTCATTCTTTTCTGCAACTCTGGTATGTATTCAGATTCCCATCGTCTCCAAAATTGCTGCAACAGTGATGGATCCGGAAGAAACTGCATTGATCGGCCAATAAGAAAATGACCAGGAGTGAGTGCATCCAAGTCCATAGGATCAGACGACATGGGGGAAACAGGACGTGAATTAAGTACACACTCTATCTGCGATAATACAGTATAAAACTCCTCAAAGGTTAACAAGGCATTACCCTATATTTTTTGTAAGTGAATCTTTGTGGATTTAACACCTGCTTCCCTAAATGCCCCCAAAATGTGGAGAATTTGGTGGAATAAAATGCCATACAATTTCATCATTGGCTAGTGCTTCTTGAATATTATTTTGAACCGACTCATTTTTTAAAAATTGGCCAAGTTCCTTTAAAATAGACTGTGCACCAATAAAGTTTGTGCCATTATCAGATAACATATTTAATGGTTTTCCCCGCCTTGCAATAAAACGCCTTAAAGTGGCCAAAAAAAGCTTCTGAGCTCAACTCTGTAACTAATTCTAAATGCAGTGCTTTAGTTGTAAAACAAATGAATAAAACAATATATGCCTTTTGTGTTTTAAATCCTCTAGACTTTTTATCCCTTAAAAGAAATGGTCCTGCATAATCCACACCTGTGTTTTCAAATTTAAATGAAGCTCTTACACGCTGTTGAGGTAAGGAACCCTGTAGGTATTCAACATTACTTTTAGGTTTAGCCTTTGAGCAAATAATGCATCTGTGAACAACTACTCTTACTAAGTTTCTCCCTGAAATTACCCAATATTTTTCCCTCAGTTTAGCTAACAATAGTTGTGGTCCACAATGTAGAAGACGTTTATGCTCCGACTCTATAATTAATATTGTTAATTTGCTATTTTTGGGCAAAATAATAGGGTGTTTTTTATTATACTGAAAGTATGATTTGTGTAGGCGTCCCCCTACACGTAAAACCTCATTGTCATCAAGAAAAGGGCTTAAAGGTAGTAGTTTGGATTTTGGATTTATTTCTCGTTTATTTTTTAAGCATAAAATCTCTTTATAGAATACTTGCTCCTGAGAGAATTTAATTAATCTCAGCAAAGAGCGTTACAATTCTTCAACAGATAAAAATCCAATCAAACGTGATTGAGGATTTTTCAGATTGTATAAAAATCGCAAGCAATATGCAAAAATCCTTTGTAATCTGCAAACCGATGAATACTTGAAAAATAAATCTAATTCTTTAGATTCTGTAAAATAATAATTAGTTTTTGCTTTTTTTAATTCTGGCATCTCAATATTTATTTGATTGGGTTGAGGTGGCCATTCTGACATACTTTTTTGCAGCCAAGGAGGTCCATGCCACCAAAGGTCAGAGTAAAGCAATGTACATGGAGTAACTCCCCGCGATGCTAAGTCAGCAAGATTGTTCTCAGATCTAACATGACGCCAATTAACGATATTGGTGATTCTCTGAATTTCTGCGACCCGATTGGCAACAAAGGTATTCCATCGCCAAGGATCAGACTTAATCCAACAAAGTGTAATAACAGAGTCAGACCAAAAAAATTGATTTTTAATGTTAACATCTGTGTGTTTCACTGCACTGAAAAATTTCTCTACGAGGTGTGCCAATAAAACTGCAGAACAAAGTTCTAACCGAGCAATCGATATATTTTTGAATGGTGCTACGCGAGTTGTTGCGAGAAATGATGCTGATGCTGTTCCATAAGTAACGGTTTGTAATTCATAACAATTAAGCTCATGCGAGACATCGTCTTGCCAAAAAATTCTGTGCAAGACCTGATCTCCCTTACACAGTTTTACTATCCTGTACATTTTGGCTATATCCGCTGTAACAACATAAGTATAAAGCCTAAACCTTACTAGAAGAGCGAATAATTCATCCTGAACCACCGGTCCTACCATTTGGACATCGTTTAAAGAAAAACCATTGCTTCCCTTACAAGATCCATCAAAAACAACACGAAGTCTGCTAGTTGTGCTATCCTCCTTAAAGACACAATAATGAGGCAGATAAAATATGGATTTGCTTTCAGAAACTTCATTGATTTTAGTCATATGGTTTAACTGAATATACTCATGCATAAAGTTTGCATATTCCTTTTTCAATTCGAGATTTTTGTTCAGATGTTTTTCTAAATGATAGAAATGTTTCAAAACTATTTCCCTAGAATTGCCTAAATCAGAAAAAATGTCCCTTTTGGGAACAGAGATGATAAATTTTCCATCGGTATCCTTGCTTGTAGTTTCAACGAAATGACTTTCTGCTCTTTCTTCTTCATCAGTGAATTTATTATCCCCTCCTTGACAATCCTCAATAGACCAAAATTTTTCAACTTGCTTTAAAATAGCATCATGTTTCTCTAATAAAGAAACTAGACAAGGGTTGTATTTGTTTATCTGGTGGAAGATTTAAATAACCAGAAATTAGCCAACCAAAATGAGTTTTTTGAAGAGAAGGTACATTTTTTCACAAAGAAATTTGGCCTACACACAAAAGCTGCCAAAAGACCGAGGCACCCAAAAGTAAATCCACCTTTCCTACTTCATTAAAACTTGTATCCACTAAACATATGTTTGGTGGAATTTTTAGCAATGAGGCATCAAATGGATTTGCTGGAACTTGTTCTGTAATCTTTGGTAAGATTAGACATGTAACCTTTATAGCAAATGCATTTACATTTGATTTTACTATTAATTCAGTTTTATGATGTATATTCGAAATACTTTCATTTATTCCAAAAACCAAACAATCTACCTTTGTCTTCGGCAAGTTTAACAAATCTACAAAATCTATAGTCACAAAATTTGACATACTTCCAGAATCAAGCAAAACCCTACGGTCATGGAATTTACCATGGCTGTCGCTAACCTTAACTCTTGCTGTAGACAACAAAACCTGAGAAGTTTTATTTTTTATACTTGAATTATTAGTGATTGTACTAATAGTACCTTCACTTCTTTCAGATTCAGTTTTTGAATCCATCTGGCCTTGTGCAGCACCAGTGTGTGTTTGGGATACTTCTTTAGTATGAGCATTCATATTACCTTTACCAATATGCAACAAAGTGTTATGCTTTTTGTTGCAAATAGTACATAATTTTCGACTTTTACATTTATTTATAAAATGATTAGTTTTTAAACAATTTAGGCAGAAATTTAAACCTTTAGCCTCAGCAATACGAACGTGTGTATCTAAATTCAGGAACTTTTCACAATTGTAAATACTATGCTCTGCCTTACAGTACAGACAAGAAGCCGGAGAAACTACTACATTATAGCTATTAGAATAAATAGCTTCCCTTTTATTTTTTCCTTGACCCCTTTGATCAATGTTTAACGTTTCCAGCAGCTCGCACCGTTGCTTTAAAAATACCTTTAGATCCTCAGTAGTAGGCAATTCACCCAAGTGCTTATGAGTTTGCCAAGCTCTTTGCGATATCATATCCATTTTAGCAGACACTATATAAATGATCAATGTGTCCCAATGCTGAACCGGTTGACCCATCGCTTCCAAAGAACGCAAATGTTTTACCATGTTGTCATTTAATTGCCTCAAGGATGAATGCAATTCCTTGTTTATATTAGGCATATCAAAAAGTGCTTTAACATGATCATGAATTATTAATCGCATGTTTTCATATCGCTCCCGAAGCAAATTAAACGCTATTGAATAATTTGCATTACTAACCTCTAAATTTTTAATCGTGTTTGCGGCCTCCCCTTTTAAATAATTATGAAGATAGAAATGCTTTTGTGAATCTGTTAAGGTATCATTTGAATTGATAATGGCATTGAAAATGTCGTAAAATTCTTGCCATTGTTCGTAGGCTCCAAAAAAGACCGGAAAGGACAAAGACAGAAGATTTACATTAGCAACTGCATTGTTTCCATTTGCTGAAGCTTCTTTGACCACTGGCGCCCCAGGCCTTTGCCTTTCATACTGACCAATGATAGCTTTAGCTGCGGATAACATATCAAAATACAAATTTTCAAAATGCTCACGTGCTTCTTCAGACTGTTCTTGGGTCTCAAGAGGCTTCTTAACCTCAGATTCAATTGATAGTTGAATAGCCTGGAATTCCTCCCACAAAGGTTCAACTTTAGCCAACCTAAACTTCAGAAATTCTACAATTAAATCATCTAAATCATTAACCTTACTTTGTGTATTAATTAAAAATAGTTCAAACCTGCTTAACTGCCCTTGAATGGCAGATCGTTTTGTTTTTAATGAAGATTTGTCACCCATTTTGCATAAATTATAAGACAAACAAATAATGAAATAAACCAAATACTGTAATTTCGCAGACAAAGGAAATACGTAATTCCACTAATTGCGTCAAAATACAAGAGGTACAAACAAGTATGGACTTACTTTTTATGTTGGCTTGACTTAATATGTTCTATTTTCAACAGCAATCATAAAAATAGATTATGAAAGGTCGAAGGTCGCCACATGTATATCCAATTTTGGCGGTTTCAACGTGCTTACTCATCAATCCAGCGAGAATGGACCATGTTTATTACATTACTTCTCTTGAATGTTGAATAAATCAACTAAACATCTTGAAATAACTTTAATTCTTATTGTGGACTGTATTAATATCAATTTACATATTTTATAGAAAAATAACATGTCATGGAAGACAAGACTACTCGGCCATCTTCCTTCTAGTAAAAATTAAATTATATTTTCAAAAGCCAATCGTGCTTGTTATAAAGACGAGTATAAACGAAGAGCGCCAGAAATACATGTAAAATAAATGGCGCACTATTTAAATTTAAAACTACGTAAAAATACTAAAGTAAAGTCTTAGCAATACATTTTTTTAATTTTTTTTATATACTTTTATAGGACACTAATGGTGTTCTACTTTTTTTATTTATTTAATCTTTGCAATTTCTTAAAGGAGCTGCGTCTTATTTAGATAAGACAGGTTTTTGTTAACGAAGGCGATCATTTTATCTTTGGGTTTCCATGTCCGCCCTTCGAACTGTGCTTTGCTATTATCGTAATTATCTCAGGACATGGTGGTGCCTATTTGATTTAGCTTGGCTTTGGTTTGCAAACAGAATTCGACTTACCCCCCCCCCCCCCCCACTTCTTATTGCTCTACCCAGGAATAGACCCCTAGCTATGTCGAAAGATTTTTGTTCACTAGCGCCTTAATGTAGAAGAAATAACGTTTCAGTGGTGCTTTCAGTACAAAAGAACAAAAAGGTGTTTCAGTGGTGCTCACAACGTGGCACCTTCTGTAAAACAAAAGTCGTTTCAATATACCAATACTACTTGATCTATAACAACAAATAGTTAAACATATATGCCAAGTTTGTTCAAAAAATTTCCACCCCTTTACTTGTATTGCAATTTCCATGTCACTGAGTATAGTTATGTACGACTTTTTTTGTTGACATTTGCATGTAAAAATTTATTTGTGAAATTGCCTTTGTGTTTTGTCATATAATAGATAAGAATTTTCAAAACAATATGGTATCGATAAAATCAAGTTAGCAAATGCAAAACTGAGAGCTATGTAACAGAATTTAATTTGAGTTAAAAAATTCTTTGAATTTACGTTTTGAAGTTGTGAGCAAATTGTGTTACAATTCAGACTTTCTGTATTTAATGAAATATGCTGAAATTAGATTACCTGTTTTTGACAAAATCACTCATTATTTAAATTTTTACTTAGACATGACTTATTAATTTAACATTTTTTTCTAACAAATTAATGAATACAATAACTTTACTACATTCATTACGCTTTCATAGTTGTAAAAAATTTTGTAAACAAAACGTGCACTTGGTGACAAAGTATACATTCATATAAGACTTTAATTTCATTCATTTAAAATGAAGTTAACAGTATCTGCTTGATTTTCAAAGTTTAGCTTTGAGATTTCTATCCAATTGAAGCGCATTACTTTACGCTACGAAATAAATTATATGTAAAAGAAACAAAATATAATTGTGAAGGAACAAAATATACGGACGTGCTTTGTATAAAAGATTTTATAAATAATCATCTTTAATTAATCAGGATATTTTAATTTTTGTTGCCCTAAAAATAATTCAGCTAAGAAAGTACAAATTTATTCTTTTAATTACATGGTATTGTAATGAATAAAGCAGAGACATCGAAATGTGACAAACACTTGCATATAAATTTTCCACGGATACTTATATTGTAATAGACCGTAAGTATGAAAACTTGGGTGGTAGGCACAGATAAAACTCGATACATTGTATTTAACATAATAAAATATTATTTCGAGACGGCTAAATTAGATTTGTTGGACAACAGAAAACAAATAAAGACAGTTACATAGGACTCGATTACCTGAAAACATCAAATATGTAATAGGAATACGAGAACGCAAGAGGGAGGGGGAAGGTGCATTCTGCGTTAGGCCATAGGACAAATTAAGTTTGGAAAATAAAACTTAAGTGAAGTTATGTTAGAATTTGAAAATGTAGTGAGGTGAAGAAATTGTAGGAAGTTGAACAGAATGTGGCATAAAAGGATAGAAACGTAGCATACGATACTATGTGAATTTACTCTCACACGCTAACCAGTATTTTCAATGCACCTGCGGGTGGAATTGTTCATTCTGCCAGTAAGTTGGAATTTTGTGTTATGTTATAGCTGTCATTAGAAAAATTAAAAAATTACTGATGGTTGTTGCAAATTACAAAAAAAAATCAGTACCTTCATGAACTTTTATGTAACTTTAAAAAACGACGCAATAAAATTTTAATCGCCAATTGTGTATACTTTGGTAATAAAACATTAATTAAGTGAAAATGATTATTTAGTTGAACTAATTAGTAATTTGAAATTCCAGATTTATTAGTGAAATTTAAGATAGTAAAAGTATCAAATTTAGTAATTTTGGAATGAACAGTGAAAAGATACAGAAGATGTTTTAATTTAACCTGTCTTTTTGTTTATTTTTAATAAACGACATCGCTAATAATTTGAGATTTACGAATGTCTTATAACTAAATATAAAAGAAAAAAAAAATTGGAGTATAGAATAGTTTCGTTGATGGCTTAGATTTGAGTTTTTTGCTGGATTTTTTGGATTTATTTTAGCAATACCAGGTCAGATTTAAGTTTAAAATTTGTTATAGAAAAATATACTTGTATGTGTACTGAAATTATCTTAAATTAATAGAGGTTAAATTTAGGATGAGTTTTATTCCAATTACTTTAGGAAATAGGCAGTCGGTGATTTGTGAAGGATATTCAGCTACCCCAGTGATGATCTTGTTTGGACGTAGCATTTTCTTTTAAAAAATTTATTTACTTATTACCAAATTTAGGATGCCAAGCAAGGTAGCTTTGTGCGGAAAAACCGTCTCCCATATAAAAATAACATTGAAAGAATTGCTGTGATAGATGGTTCGATGTCCCTTGATTTTGACAAAAGTAGGAGAAAACCTTTCAGGGTGTGTTAATGTAATGTAGAATTTTTGCATGTAAGTCTTGTTATTTACTATTTCTGTATGTCTTTATTTTTCTTTACCTTCTTATCTCACTTATCCATAGGAACCCACTACCACATCAGTGCAGTTAGCCAATGCAACTTTATATTGTTACAAAGTCCCGCCCCTTCGGGTCAAATCGAAATTTAATTCATTGAATGCTTATTTAACCAGTAACAAATAATTATTTTAAAATCATACAGGGAATAATTTCGTGGTGGAGCTGAAAATGTCCCAAGACTATCTTTCATCATGTTTGCATCAATTACAGTGCACATTATTAAAAACAACAAAGAACAAGATTTTGCTTCAGTTTTATGCAGCACTGATTTAGAGTTCTATTTATTTTATTCTTTTCTCACATCTGATGCATGCTCTGCCATTTAGATAATGCATAAACAGCAACAACCAGTGATAGTTTACTTTAAGAATTGAAATATTCAAAACTATATAATTCTGACAGAATAAATACCAGAATGACTTATTTAATGTGAAACTAATACTATGAATATAATTTTACTTGATTATTTATTCAATTTAAATAAATTTAAAATGGATTAATTATTTTGAGGCTAGTTTGCTTATATTTAATATTGTTTTAGTTTAATCTTGGTGGATACATGTATATAAAAAAGTAAATTACCTGTAAGTTTGTGCATGCTGTGTACGTTCTGAAGTTGGTGTTAAGACATTGATTAAATTAAAGCATTCATTTCTTGCCAATTTACACTCTCGTTCTGTTAATCTCTTGATTCTGCCATCAACTGTAGGTTTAAAACGTGGAAGTTCTGGCAAACGAGGTAACGTGCGAAACATATACCCAAGAGCTCTTGGCACAATTCCTGGTTGATCAGGTGTCCCAATAATAGTGAACGTTTTACCTGAACAAAATAGACAATCAAAACAAATTTATAATCAATGAAGATAAGATGTATGGATTTGGATAATCAAAATTGAAACTCTACAAAACACTCAAATATTATTAGCGTAACACTTGCGTTATTAAAATTAAATCATTCATAAATGTTTCCCAAATAAATTTAAATATTTATATATTAATATTAGATGAAACAGTTTGATATTTATTTATTTATTTACATAAACAGGGTGACCAACAGAACTGATAAACAGTTCCAATTAGAGGATGCCACACTAACACTATAAAAAAAGAAAAAGAACTATTATATCTACACAACTAAATCTAAACAAACGTGACTCAAGGGTAGATAGAACCTAGAGTTTGATTAATAGTAATTTATTGTAATATATATTTTTCTTAAATATCTAAACTATTCAGCAGCAGTAATACAGAGGTTTTAAAAGTTTTTGGTGAAGAAGAAAAATATCAACTTCTGCAGCTAAGGCATTATAAGATTTTAATGCCCTATTAAAAGGCGAATTCAGGTGAGAAAGTGTATTGGTGGTGTCAATCCTAAACAGTGCTTCAGTGCATGTGTATAGTTTTTAATATTTAATCCATAGATGATACTAAATTATTAAATAATTTGTAAAGAAAGTATACATCAGACAAAATCCGTCTGTAAACAAGACTATGCAAACCATATTGCTCTAGATTAAGTAAGTAAGATTGAAAATAGCATGATCTATTGAATTTAAAATTAAGCCGATTAATAATTTTTTTCTATATCTTTTCAATACAATCAACGTACTTTTTTATAAAATAGATTCCAAACTTCAGAGGCATAGTACCCAAGATGACTTCTTACTAAAGTATAATATAAAGTATTAAAGGATGAAATATTTTTGAAACTAACTGTGATACGAAACAAGAAACCTAGATTTTGAGGCGCTTTAGACGTGATGATTTTGACATGTTGTTCAAAAAATAATTTTGAATCTACCATTACGCCCAAGTCCCACATTTCATCAACAACTGTGAGTTTATGACTCCCAATGTGATAATTAAATGACTGACTATTACTGCCTCTACTAAAAGTGATCTGAACACATTTGTTCAAACCTAGAAACAATTTATTTATTTCACAGTATTTAAACAACTTGTCCAGGTCACATTGCAGAAGCAGAGAATCATTCTGGGTAACTATGGATTTATATATTTTTAAATCATCGGCATACAATTGAAATTGTGAATATGTAAAACAGGAGGATGTCATTAATAAACATTACAAACAGTAGAAGACCTAAGTGTGAACCTTGTGGCACTCCCGATGTTACTTCTATTGGATAAGAACATGAGTTTCTAATGGAAACAATTTGAGACCTATTTGATATATATGAAATGAGCCATAGCAGCAAGTTACCATGTAAACCAAATGTTTCAAGTTTCATAATTAGTGTTGGTAAATGAACTTTGTAAAAAGCTTTTGCGAAATCGGTATACATCGTGTCAACTTGCACACGGTTATCTAAAGATTCCGAAATGTAGTAAACATACGATATAAGATTTGTAACAACTGACCTGCCACTGTAGAAATCATGCTGCTGGTTAATTATTCGATTTTTAACGAGAAAGAATAATTCATTATAAATAATTGTCTCAAACACTTTACTGACTGTGGGTAGTATGGAAATTGGTCTATAGTTATCAGCTTTAGATTTATAACAAACGAACAGCAGTTAAATATAAAATACCTTTAAACGTAAAACTCCTAGAAATGTTGTTTTAAAAAGATCGTTAATTGAACACCTGCAGGTTTTGAAATGTCAGGTTCCCCTTATTGGTGTAAATAAAAGACAGTATTCGAGGTATATCGGGTAAACGGTCGGACGGGTCGTATAAATGCTAACTAAAAGTTTCCTGAAAGTGCAGAAGGGATGGACGATCAGTGAAATGCTTCGGAATGAGACAGGCATTATAGCAGTTCATTTCAAAACGCACGTATTCAGTCCACATGGGTTAGTTTAAAACGCAGACAGTAATATCGATTTCTACCACTCAAACAAGGTTAGAAGGAAACATAGAATATGCATAAGAGAGGAATAGCGTTAATACAGGCGGGGTTTCAAGACGACACTGAATATCTCATTGGTCTATATAGTTAGTAGTACAACAGACAAACCCGGGAAAATTTGAATGCGGGCTTTTCAGAAAATATAATAACGACGAGTTAAATTTCGAAGATTTCGAAAACGGTTGAACCAAAATTTTAAGAAGTATTATTTTAAATGAAGGATTTGCGTGAAGAGCGGCCGAGAGGTGGCATAGTAAATTGTATAAATACTTTAAGAAAATTAATAGAGCTCTCTTAGTATTTTCATTGCTTCAGACTACGTACAGAAATTTACCACGAGCTTGTAAGTATATAAAATTTTTTTAATTAAATAGTACTGTGTTGGCCTCATAATGTGTACGCGGATAGTGTCGAGTCTAAATTTTATTGAGGTACAACATATAATTTAACAAGCTCGAGAAGTGACGTAATGTAACGTAAATTAAATTAAACAATTATAAAAGAAGTGTAATATACTTGGATTTGGATGTATCGTAGATGAGCAGCATTGCAGCACAATTTAGAGGGTGTTCATCTACAAATAGCTGGAGGCGGCGAGCAGAGCAGAACCACGAAACCGAGAGCGAAACAACTTAACGGCATCATCAACGGAGTAGGGATCTTCAAGAAATTCCAGGTAACGCTTTAGAATTTGTTGTTTTTGATAAACTATGAAGGTTATTGTGATATGTGAGAGTGAACTATGATGGTATTTTACATTATTTTGCGTATTGAAAATAATACGTATAACTAACTTTTATTATGGTATTTAAATATAAATCTAAAGATGTATATAAAGCTTATTAATGTTCCTCAGAAATTTAAATTGTTTATTGTAAGAGTACATGGGTTTTTTGTTTGCAGTAAGCGTATGCTAAGTAAAAAGCATACATTAATCATAAAAAAAAATAAACTGGTTTATCATGAGCTCACCATACTCCAGAGTGTCCTAATTAAAATTAATTATAAATAAAGAAAGAAAATTAAGGTATTATTCAGGGCCCATTTACTCCGGTTACTTTTAACGTGTTTGATATTTCTAGTTAAAATTTTGGACTTTACAAAAATCGAATTTATTGAGGTGTAACTTGACCACCGAAATGTAGATAATCTGGAACTTTTATTTGTAAATAGTAATAAATAAATATTGTATGATTGTTGTATTATTTTGTGGTTTTATTGAAAGTGTGCGTGAACGATAAAGAGTATGATAGTGAATCTAGGTATCCAAGAGGAGGCCCAACTGAGCTAGCCAGGGAGCTGTTGAAGAAAGCAATTCAACCGAGGAAGCAGGAATCTGGGTAAGAAATTATTTTTTTGAAAAATTTTTCTATTGTGTGAAATTTATGACGATTTTTGAGTAAATTAATAAAAATTTCGAATATTTTTGTTACTGAGGCTCGATTTAGAGATGGTTACATGGCAATATATATATATATTCTTGTATTCTAATTACTATGTTTTTTTGTCTCTACTATTTTTAACTTTATATAATTACTCCTCCTTTAAACCCTTCTTGAATTTATATTTTATATATAAATAATTACTCCTCCTTTAAACA
Source organism: Platerodrilus igneus (assembly GCA_036346225.1). Classification (NCBI taxonomy): domain Eukaryota; kingdom Metazoa; phylum Arthropoda; class Insecta; order Coleoptera; family Lycidae; genus Platerodrilus; species Platerodrilus igneus. Next base: position 2,619,091 of record JARFIW010000802.1, read on the forward strand.
AGATTTTATTACACGACCTTTGGTCGTCGTCCCTTATGATTTCAAATCGAGGTGCTTTAGCAAACGTTTGGTTGGTTTTTCTTTTACTAATTACTATATTTTATATGCCTCGACTATTTGAAACTTTAATCTCAGGGTTTTCTCACCTACTCACCGTGGGTTCAATCGTGAGTAGATGTGCAATACCCAACCAAACTGCACCCTCGTTTGTTTTACCACTTTTGAAATGTACTAAATTTATTTTGATATGCCAAATTTTAATAGATCAACGATGCATGATGTCAAATTAATTTATGTAACTTTTATGACTTTAATTTCTGACGTTCTAATATATTCACGGTACTTACCAGAAATATACTGCGCTGAAGGCCTTCCTTTGACTGCTGGCTCAAGTTCGGAATTGCCGTACGCACTTTTACACAAGATTCTCCAAAATTGTCCTCTTGCGCACTGCCTCCAGGTGTTTTATAAAACAATTTTGACGCCCCAAACCTGAAATAATGTTACCCCAATTTAGAATTTAGTAAAAACCTTTATCTACTTTCCCTGCGTCAATTCTTCCTCGCCGTATTCCTATCTCATGTTCCTCTGCTCCGTATCCCGCTTACTTCTCTCTTCGCACAACCAAATCAATCCCGCTGTCTTAATACAAATCACTCCTAATCCTGCTATACCAATTATCCATACGATGTCCTTCTGCCGTTATATCTTCTCAAATCAATCCCAAAATTCTTTACGTCGTCGATGCCTTCTTTAACCACTCCAATATCCTGCTGCCGTAATACCCAAATCTATCCCAAAACCAACACTAATCTTCTCAAATAATATACGTCGCTTTCTCCTTTACATCAATAACCACTTCCAAAATCTTCTTTACATACACGCTTACTTTCCTTTTCACTTTTAAACACTTTATATACTTTCTTTTATACTTGGATTAAATAATACTCGATGAATACACAAATAAACTTTTATTTCAAAACTATTTTACAATTTTAACGCAGGTTTCATAAATAGGTCTGTATCTGAACAAATTTTAAAAGAAGTCCCTTATTTATATTGCTTAGTTATTAACTAAACAAACTTAGCTTACTACAATAACATTTTTACATATATAACATCCAATAACAAATCTCCTATCTTTCAGTGTCCAACATACCTTCGCTATAGTCTTTATAATAATTTTAAATTTCTACCATTGGTCCAAAACACTTCACTAAACTCCAATAACCTTTACATTCTGATTCACTTTAAATTTTGATTTACAATTCGTCTAAAAGTTTGATTCTATAAAAGGAAAAGCCAAATAATTCATACACGACCTGGACGCTTTGTTATATTGCAGATATCCATAAATGCGTCCGGCTTTCCGACGGCAAATGTACTCTCAACTGGCTCATGAAATATCAACTCAGTATAAAACCTCAAGTACCGTGCATTATATCAACGTCATAAAGTCATGTTACTACCTTTTGGCATATAAGTTTCAATCTGAAATGGTACATACTTTAACGTATGTAAAGTATAGCAAAATTTATAGTTTTTAAATTATTAAATCTGAAATATTGACCCTATCGTTTGGCATACACCCCTATTAATACAAATATACCTTTAGAAACCTTATAACCCCCTCCCTTACACAATAATATATATATATATATATATATATATATATATATATGCATAAAAATACGATAAACCTATAAAAATGTTTATAGTACCACGGTACCTAGACTGTGCTAATAAGGGATAAACTTTTGTTTTATACAAAACTCAATTTTTTTTATAGAGTTTTATGATTGTATCATTGTGTAATGAACATAAGAAGAATTGATTTAGGCTGAATAAAAGTTTACACAACGTAGCTATTCAAAAAGTTATAAAAAATAGGACTGGAAAATGGGAAAGGTATCCAGGTACCTTACTGTGCACATGAAGATTAATGGGAAATTCCCACCAATTACAGTAGCAGCTCAAATTTTATCTTCAATCTGCAATGACATGCCTTAAGGGAAAGTTGTCAGTCAAGACATCTGGGAATCACATTCTTAACTAATGTTTTTCCTCGAGTGTTATTGGGCAATGTTATTTCGAGCCCAAGTGCTCCTGGACCCTCTGCTATAAATACCATTTTTGGGTATGTTGTTATGGGGAGAGTCTCAGAAAAAAAAAGAAACCCGGCCTCATGTTATTTTATTCAATCTACATTAGAAGAGAATGTAAAAAATTGTGGGAACTTGAGCAAGTGCCTTCTAGTAGGGACATAGGACCATGCAAGAAGCATTTTGTACAAACACATCGTCGTAATTCAGATGATAGATATGTTGTTTCGTTACCATACAAAGAGGGATATCCTCCACAGTTTGGAGAAAGTTATTCAACCGCTTTGCGTTGTTTAACTTCCTTGGAGAAGCGTTTGTTGAAAAATAAGGACTTGTACATTTTATATAAATGGGCCATGCAGAATTGTATTGATTCGCCACATTTGGTTTTGGCTTCTGAGTCAAAGCCATCCAATGTTTATTATATACCACATCATGGGGTTTTTGAAATCGGGATCCTCTTCGACGCAATTGTATGTGGTTATGAATGCTTCGAGTAAATCATCAAATGAGATTTCGTTGAACGATTCATTAGAACCAGGTCCAAAATTACATACAGACATTGTTGAAGTCTTGTTAAATTTTCGAAGGCATATATATACTTTGATAGCTGATATTAAACAGGTGTATCTGCAGATACTCGTGTCAGAAGAACATCAAAATTTTCAAAGGGTTTTGTGGAGATTTTCTGTTGATGATCCAGTTAAATAATATACTTTAACTGGGGTAACGTTTGGAGTAAATTCATCGCCCTTTTTAGCATTACGTACTATTAAACAGTTGGTCATAGATGAGTTGTCTGAATTTCTTACTGCTTCTAAAGTTTTAGGGACGGACAATTATGTTGATGATATAATTATCGGTGAAGATTCTATTGACAAAACTTGCACTTTAGTCTTTGAATTAATTTCGTTATTGAAAAAGGCAGGGTTTGATTTCAAGAAGTTTGCGAGCAATGAACTTTTGGTGTTAGAAAAATTGGCTGCATCGGTTCGGCAGTCTATTTCATTTGATAAAGATGATTCGGCCTATATTAAGATTTTGGGACTGCAGTGGAGTCCTACAACAGATTGTTTTTCTTATAGTATTTTGGCTAGAACAGGTTTATGTACTAAATGCTCCATTTTTGTCGGAGCTTGCAAGGATGTATAATCCTCTGGGGTTTTAATTGCCAGTTATTATTTTTGCCAAACATTTAATCCAGTTGCTTTGGACTTTACATTTAGATTGGGACGAAGAAGCTCCAGAAGATATTGCCAAGACTTTGAAAATATTCCAAGAAGAATTACCATTTTTAAAGGAAATTTCTATTCCTCGATTTTGGAATCTAACTACTTCCACAGTTTGTGAGTTACATGGGTTTTGCAATAGCAGCGAGATTGCTTTTACCGCCGCAGTATATCTGCGTGTAGTTGGAGAGATATTAATGGAGATATTAAGACTTAATTGGTTATTAGTCAAACGCGGGTGGCTCCTCCCAGATATAATTGTGTGCAGCGGTATTATTAGCAGACTTGATGTCTTTTGTGGGAAGAGTTCTTAAAAACAAAATTAATTTGGTGAAAGTGAATGCATGGTCTGATTCGTAGGTCGTGTTAGCTTGGTTAAGGGCTCCATCATACAGGTGGAAGACTTTTGTGGCAAATAGAGTGGTCTTAATACAAGAACGGTTACCTAGTAAAATAATAGCTGTGATTGTGCCACTAGGGGCCTGTCTCCCTCTCAGTTGCTGCGTTGTACCTTTTGGTGGTTGGGACCTTCGTTTTTGTGTGAGTCTTATGAGAAGTGGCCAATGCAATCGTTTTGGGGTTCAACTAAAGAGGAGATTAAAGACAATACTTGTCTAATGGCAACCGCTGAAGAAGTTTGGCCAGTCGCCTTTATAAATAGATTTTCGTCGTTCTCCAAGTTACAAAGAGTTTTTTGTTATTGTTTAAGGTTTGTTACTTTGTGTCGTAAGGGGAAACCTATTTTAGACAACTTTAAAAACACCGAACTCCGACATTCGTTATTAACATTAATTAAATTAGTTCAAGAAGTTCACTTTAAATTGGAGATAAACCAGATCCAAAAAGGTAAACCTTGTTCAAAGCCCATTCTCAAATTAAATCCCTGTGATTTGGAGTGCATCCTTAGGGTAAAAGGTCATCTCTGTAATTCGTTGCTAGATTACAATTCAAAACATCCTATTTTGTTACCTCGTCAAGGAAGTTTGACTCGGTTGATAATTAATCATTACCACAAGCTCTACTTGCACCCAGGTTAACACTTTACTGGCATTGTTACGTAGACAATTTTGGATTTTGTTCCCGCATCGAGCAATTCGTTCGGTTGTATCTGAATGTCCCTCGTTCGGATGAGAGGTAAAATGGAGGTCCCATGTGTGAGTGTTGTCACGCACGTTAAAGATCCCTACCTTGCTTGGAACAGCAAGGGTTCGGCAAAATTCCAAATTTTCCAGGTAAAAAAAAACTCGCTTCCTGGCCAGTGTAGTACCTTCGGGTGGAGCATTGGAAAATCAAATGTAATGTATCTGATTGTTTAAAGTGCTATCGTGTACATCCTAAAAGGGTTGTCCCCCCTCTTATGGCCGATGTGCCAAAACCGAGTGTCAGGGGTCAAAGCCTTTAAAATTGTTGGGGTCGACTTTGGGGATCCCTTTTCGATTAAATCTAGTAAGCTTAGGGGAGCTAAAGTTTTGAAGGTTTATCTATGCATATTAGTCTGCTTTGCCACTAAAGCAGTTCATCTTGAATGTGTTTATGATTTGTCTGCAGAAGCGTTTTTAGCAGCATTTCGTCCTTTTTTGGCTCATAGGGGCGCTTGCACTCATGTATATAATGATTGTGGTACAAATTTTACTGCTGCTAATAAAGCTATAAGGCAGTGCTTTCATGCAGCACTTCAAACTGAAAATTTCGAGTGGCATTTCAATCACCCCTCGGCACCACATATGGGTGGTTTATGGGGAGGCTGCATCAAATGTGCGAAAAAGCACTTATATAGAGTTATTGGTGAACAGGTGTTAACCTTCTAAGAGTTTACTGTTTTTTGTCAGATCAAAGCGCTGTTAAATTCCAGACCTTTGCCAATAGTTCGGACCCTAATGAATTGCAAGCTATTACTCCCAGTCACTTTCTCACTATTGAGCCCCTGGGAACTTTCTTGAAAGAGACTTGGGATGAGGTTCGTTGTTCGTGGTTGTATCCCATTTGCAAGTCTTACACCAGAGTTTTTGGAAGAACTGGAGTAGCTACAGCAGCAAATGGCTTCTGTGGTAGGTAGTGCGTTCATTAAATTGGGGACTTTAGTGTTAATTCGCAATGAACTTTCTTCACCATTGCATTGGAAATTGGGGCGTGCAGTGGACCTACATCCTGGAACAGATGGACGGGTGCGGGTTGTGAGTATACTGGACAAGCTCGGGAGTGTTTAAGCGTCCGGTTATAAACCTTTGTCCTCTCCCAAACCAATAAACTTTATAATTTATTAGTGCTTGTTTCGGACTATATTTTTGGTTTATTTCCCTATCCGGGTATTCGGTTTTTTGTATTCTATTTAATTTTTGGGTAAAAACTGGGTTTTACGGTGGGCAGAATGTTTGGTTATGAAGCTACCTTTTGTTTTAAATTTGTTTAATTTTCGTTATCACTGTGTTTCGTGCATAGTCGGCTCCTTTTGGCATTATAGCGTTATGTATCGAAGTCCAACAGGTGCAGAAGATAAGAAGAGATGGTTGTTAAAGTGATCACATGCATAATATTGAGGGTGAGTGATTTTTAAGTTATTTAATTGATATTTTGTTAATTATTATGTATTCGTATTCGCATCTATAATTCAACTTCTTCGCGACTATCATTAGTCGATTACACAACAAAAGGTTTGGTCACGGTTTACATTACGTGACCTCAGCTAGAGACTTCTACCTTGCGGTAATTACTTTCAAATACGTCTAAAATAACAAATCAACAGAAAAAAATGCGGGTTTTTGCAATTTATGCGTAAAAAACGAGATTTTTGTACCCAATTTTGAGGTTATGTAACCCGATTACGTGTCATTTTAATTTTGCTTTATGTTTAGGGCATTAATTGTGATATAATAAAAGGACAAAACACATTTGGATAGTTGTTTTTGATAATCTGCTTTGAATACAACTAACACAAGGTCGGAATATGTATTACCAAAAAAATTTTTGCTTAACCTTTTCTAAGAATGTGTTAGAAGTATAACTTAGTTATTTTGATTGTTTTACTTTTATTACAAATACACACCAATAAACATTAGATACTTACGTTTTCAGTTACTATTATTGCTCATTACCATTTTTATTATAAGAATTAAATTCTATTTTTATTTTATGAAGGATTAAAGCATATTGTACAATTGTTGTCCCATTCTGAGATGTTAGTGCATAAGAACAACGATGTGCAATGATTAGGCAAAACGTTGTTGAATGTTACTTCACTAATATTATTTGTTGCAGGGTTATTGATATAGTAGTTGTACTAACATTATTCGATGCTGACTGTCAACGAAACAATATCAACACACGTAAGGTGCGGCGGAGTTAGGTTTCTGTAATAATTAGAAGAGATTATGTTATTGTTTTAATGTTGCAATAATATTATTCCGAGCTTCAGGTAGAGCAGAATTTATTTATGAAGAGCCTGAACGTCATTTGACATATGCGCAAACCTTGAAAGTCAGTGGCGTAACGGATTTAATAATTTTTATCAAACTTCATAGAGTAAATATTCTAAAATCAAGTTTTATTTTGTTGGTGGTTTAAATTTACATGGCGAATACGCGAATAAGCAAGGCATAAAACACAAAGAAACCAAAAGAAAACTATGAAAGCGTAAGAAATAAATATAGAATATCAAAGTCACAAATATTAATTGATATTTAATAGCAAATTATCTATGCCACTTATTTGCTGAACGAACATGCCTATTTATAAACAATGGACTAATGGGACACAGTTTTAGCGTTGTGCGCAGGATGCCGTACAGGCTCTTCTTAAATAAATTCTACTAAACGAGATAATCGAACGGGTGCATTAGTGGAGGAATAAATAATGCTGAGGCAAAAATGGAGGTTTCAACTTAGATTAGAAGTAGACATGTGTTACTGCTACGACAAAAAAATCGAACGGGTGTAAGAGCGAAAATAGTGTTGAGGTATAAACAGTGCTGAGGCAAAAATAGTGCTGATGTTTCAACTTAGATTAGTAGTCTAAACGTTTTATTACTAAGACAAAATAATCGAACGTGTGCATGAGCGAACATATAGTGTTGAAGCATAAATAGTATTGAGGCAAAAACAGTGCTGTGATTTTAACTTAGGTTAGTAGTCGAAACGTTTTACTACTAAGACAAAATGATCGAACAGGTACATGAACGAACATATATTCTTGAGGCACAAATAGTGCTGAGGCGAAAACAGTGTTGTTGTTTCAACTTAGATTAGTAGTTGAAATTTTTTACTACTAAGACAAATAACCGTGCATGAGCGGACATAATGTGTAGGAAAAAATAGTGTTGAAGCGAAAATAGTGTTGAGGTTTCAACTTAGGTTAGTAATCGAAATGTTTTACTACTAAAACAAAATAATCAAAAGGGTGCATGAGCGCAAAAAGGGTTGAGACCTATATACTGCTCAGGCGAAAATAGTGTTCAGGTATCAACTTAGGTTAGTAGTTGAAATGTTTTACTACTAAAACAAAATAATCGAACGGGTGCAAGAGCGGAAAAAGTGTTGAGACCTATATACTGCACTGGCAAAAATAGAGTTGAGGTTTCAACTTAGGTTAGTGGTTGAAATGTTTTACTACTGAGACATAATGATCGAACGGGTACATGAACGAACATATAGTCTTGAGGTATAAATAGTGCTTATGCGAAAACAGTGTTGTGGTTTCAACTTAGGTTAGTAGTTGAATTTCTTTACTACTAAGATAAATAACTGTGCATGAGCGGACATAGTGTGTAGGAATAAATAGTGTTGAAGCAAAAACTGTGTTGAGGTTTCAATTTAGGTTTGTATTCGAAATGTTTTACTACTAAGACAAAATAATCGAACGGGTGCATGAGCGGAAAAAGTGTTGAGACCTATATACTGCTCAGGCGAAAATAGTGTTGAGGTTTCAACTTAGGTTAGTAGTCGAAACGTTTTACAACTAAGACAAAATAATCGAACGGGTGCATGAGTGGAAAAAGTGTCGAGACCTATATACTGCACAGGTGAAAATTGTGTTGAGGTTTTAAGTTAGGTAAGTAGTCGAAATATTTTACTACTAAGACAGAATAATCTAACGTGTGCATGAGCAGAAAAAAGTTTGAGACCTATACATTGCTGAGGCGAAAATAGTGTTGAAGTTTAAACTTAGGTTAATAGTCGAAATGTTTTACTACTGAGACAAAATGATCGAACGGGTACATGAACGAACATATAGTCTTGATGCATAAATAGTGCTTATGCGAAAATGGTGTTGTGGTTTCAACTTATGTTAGTAGTTGAATTTCTTTATTATTAAGACAAATAACCGTGCATGAGCGGACATAGTGTGTAGGAATACATAGAGTTGAAGCACAAATAGTGTTGAGGTTTCGATTTAGGTTTGTATTCAAAATGTTTTACTACTAAGGCAAAATAATCGAACGGGTGCATGAGCAGAAAAAGTGTTGAGACCTATATACTGCTCAGGCGAAAACAGTGATGAGGTTTCAACTTAGGTTGGTAGTCGAAATGTTTTACTATTAAAACAAAATAATCGAACAGGTGCATGAGTGGAAAAAGTGTTGAGACCTAAATACTGTTGACGCGAAAATAGTCTTGAGGCTCAAACTTAAATTAGTAGTCGAAATGTTTTACCACTAAGAGAAATAACCGAATGGGTGCATAAGCAGACATAGTGTGTAGGAATAAACAGTGCTGAGCCGAAAATAGTGTTGATGTTTCAACTTAGGTTAGTTGTGAAAATGTTTTACTACTAAGACAAATAATCGAAAGGGTGCATGAGCGGAAATAGTGCTGAGGTGAAAACACTATTGAGGTTCCAACTGAGGTTAGTACTCGAAATGTTTTACTACTTTGACAAATAACCGAACGGGTGCATGAACGGACATAGTGTATAGGCATAAATAGTGCTGAGGCAAAAATAGTGTTAAGGTACAACTTAGGTTAGTATTCGAAATGTCCTACTACCAAGACAAATAATCGAACGGGTGCATAAGCGAACATAGTCTTGAAGCTTAAGTAGTGCTGATGCGAAAATAGTGTTGTGGTTTCAACTTAGGTTAGTAGTCGAAATGTTCTACTACTAAGACAAAATAATCAAACGGGTGTATGAGAGGAATAAGTGTTGAAACCTAAATACTGTTGAGGCTCAAACTTAGGTCAGTAGTCGAAATGTTTTACTACTAAGACAAATAACCGAATGGGTGCATAAGCGGACATAGTGTGTAGGAATAAATATTGCTGAGCAGAAAATAGTGTTGATGTTTCAACTTAGATTAGTTGTCGAAATGTTTTACTACTAAGACAAATATTCGAACGGGTGCATGAGCGGAAATAGTGTTAAGGTATAAATAGTGTTGAGGTGAAAACACTATTGAGGTTTCAACTTAGGTTAGTAGTCGTAATGTTTTACTACTAAGACAAAATAATCGTACGGGTGCACGAGCGGAATAAGTGTTGATACCTAAATACTGTTGAGGCGAAGACGGTGTTAAGGCTCAAACTTAGGTCAGTAGTCGAAATGTTTTACTACTAAGAAAAATAACCGAATTGGTGCATAAGCGGACATAGTGTGTAGGAATAAATATTGCTGAGCAGAAAATAGTGTTGATGTTTCAACTTAGGTTAGTTGTTGAAATGTCTTACTACTAAGACAAATAATCGAACGGGTGCATAAGCAAACATAGTCTTGAGGCATAAGTAGTGCTGATGCGAAAATAGTGTTTTGGGTTCAACTTAGGTTAGTAGTTGAAATGATTTACTACTAAGACAAATAAGCTAACGGATGCATGAGCGGACATAGTATGTAGAAATAAATAGTGCCGAGGCGAAAATAGTGTTGAGGTTTCAACCTAGGTTAGTAGTCGAAATGTTTTGCTACTAAAACAAAATAATCGAATGGATGCATGAGCGGAAAGTGATGAGACCTAAATACTGCTGATGCGAAAATAGTGTTAAGGTTTAAACTTAGGTTAATAGCCGAAATGTTTTACTACTAAGACAAATAATCGAACGGCTGCATAGGCGAATTTAGTCTTGAGTTATAAATAATGCTAAGTCAAAAATAGTGTTGAGGTTTCAACTTAGGTTAGTGGTCGAAATGCTTTACTACTAAGACATAATAATCGAACGGATGCATGAGCGGAATAAGTGTTGAGACCATTATACTGCACAGGCGAAAATAGTGTTGAGGTTTCAACTTAAGTTAGTAGTCGAAATGTTTTACTACTAAGACAAATAACCGAACGGGTTCATTAGCGGACATAATGTGTAGGAATAATTAGTACTGAGGCGAAAACTGTGTTGAGGTTTTAACTTAGGTTAATAGTTGAAATGTTTTACTATTAAGATAAAATAATCGGACGGGTGCATAAGCGGAAAAAGTGTTGAGACCTAAATACTGCTAGGCGAAAATAGTGTTGAGATTTCAACTTAGGTTAGTAGTCGAAATGTTTCACTACTAAGATAAAATAATCGGATGGGTGCATAACAGAAATAGTTTTGAGGCATAAAGTGCTGCGGCGAAAATAGTGTTGAGGTTTCAACTTAGGTTAGTAGTTGAAATGTTTAACTACTAAGACTAATTAATCAAACGGGTGTATGAGCTGGAATGGTGTTGAGGTATAAATAGTGCTGAGGCGAAAGCAGTGTTAAGGTTTCAACTTATGTTAGTAGTCGAAATGTTTCACTACTAAGATAAAATAATCGGATGGGTGCATAACAGAAATACTTTTGAGGCATAAATAGTGCTGCGCCGAAAATAGTGTTGAGGTTTCAACTTAGGTTAGTAGTTGAAATGTTTAACTACTAAGACTAATTAATCAAACGGGTGTATGAGCTGGAATGGTGTTGAGGTATAAATAGTGCTGAGGCGAAAGCAGTGTTAAGGTTTCAACTTATGTTAGTAGTTGAAATGTTTTACTACTAAGATAAAATAATCGAACCGTTGCAAGAGCGGAAATACTGTTGAGGCATAAATAGTGCCAAGGTAAAAGTAGTGTTGAGGCTACTACTTAGTTTAGTAGTCGTAACGTTTTACTATTAAGATAAAATGATCGATTTGTTACATGTATAAAAATACTGTTGTAATTTCATTATAGGTCACTAAGCGGAACATTTTACTGCAAGGCAAAATAATCAAAGATAAGTTCAACACTAACTGCATGGGACCGCAGCATATCCTAGCAATAAATCTACGATTATGCTGCATAAAGCCCTCTCGTTGCAAGTCCCCTATGATGATGGCTGTGTCGTGTCGAAAATACTCAGATATATCAATGTCGATGAGAACTTGCTAACGCACGCAGGAAGGTAACGTTCGGCAATTGATTTGTTTTGTAAAAGTTTGGAATAGTTAATACAATAAGTGAGTATTAAATGAAAACATTTAAACAAGCAATTGCAAAAGATACATCATTATAACAGAACAATTAAAACACAATTAGGAAGTAGTGCCAATTCGTACGTTTGACATTTAATTACTGTGAAGTTTGTTATATTCGTATGGTTGTTGACATTACAATAGTAACACTATTGTTCGATAAAAAGTACGGATTTATTTTAAAGAAGAAACCATACATGTATAAAATCTGCAAAAACTCTGTTTTTAATTAACATTTCATTTTATTGTCTGCTGCATTAGTTTTCAACTTTTAAGCGTTGTCAGTTTCCACTCAATAAACCCGCAAAACTTCTATCGTATTATCAATAGCGAAATAAGAGCGACAATGTCGGAACGAAAGATTGAACTGAATGCAGCCATTATTTTTTTACAAATTATGCTACGCCAATGACCTGTTCGAAATATTACAATCTGTGTTTAATGGTTATAGATGTTCTGTGTGTGTGTGTGTTTAGTAATCAATACTTGAGAGCCTTCGTTGTTGTGGCGCGCATTGATATTTAAATTACAATATCATACTGCAAGGAACAAGTTATTGTTCTGTCTCAAATAGTGTCAAAAGCTCTTCCAACTATCAAAAATTATACAAGGCGAGGTTATTGTTTTAATAGTATCAAAAGCGCTTTGTATATTCATCCGTGCTCTACGGTCGCGTGACATTTCAGTAAGAAGTAGTTCTAGGTTTTGGAATTTAATTAAACCAAATTTACTGAAAAACCCGCAAATTTTTCATTAGTATTTGAAAATGTACGTGTTTTTGTATGGTTTCTAATAATTTTTAATTATTTTTGACAGGTCACGCAATGTAAACCGGAGTTTTTATAATTTACGTTAATTTTATCAGTTATTTGTGTTCTTCAGAAAGTTTTTTGGAAATATTTAAATTTCAATATTATAATAGGGTTAGGTTAAGGATTCGATTTTCATTAGCTAAGCAAATAAGTAAATGGATAGCAATATGAACAAGCATTACCATTACGAATTAATTTTGTTTGTTAATTTGCAAATCATTAGTATTAGTTATATTGTTAAAAAATAATAATCTTTCAGAAACCTGTGTCGCAGTATATCAATTAGTAATTGTGTTGCATTGCAGCTATAATAAAACAGTTGTGAAAAATAATATTGTAATTTGTATTAAGTAGCTTGGGTCAAATATTATTTTGAGCGTTATGCCTATAATTTGCAACAATATATAAAAATCCTTGGACACAAAAGAGCATATCATAGCTTTAATTTCTTTTTTTATAAAATACGAGATAATTACAATTGCTTTTAGAGCATATTGCTGAGATAGTAACCAATACTTATGTGGAAATAAGTTTCCAACATCAAATTGAACTAGTTAATATTTTAAAAATACTTTATAATCAATAAACATGTTTTTGTGATTTGTGAAAAACAGATGTTTTTGACATATGCCTTTCTGTTTCTATGTATAGGAAATGTACTTTTGAAAGGACGCTAAACATATCTGCCGTAACTTTTGGCACATAGATGATAATGTGCCAAGAAGGAGGATGTATTGTATTTTAAGTGACTGGAGATATATCATAAATTCTCAAATGTATTGGAAATATACAAATAACACACATACATACCTGAACCAGATGCTCCATATGTTAACAAACTAGTATTTAATCCATTTATAAATCTTAATACTCTAGCCCTAATGACGCTATTAAATATTTCTTCTTGAGTAGAATCAGGACCAAATATTTGCGAGAACCGGAATACCTTGGTAGCTGCACTACCATCACGAACACTTTTACTACAGCATGCTCCTTCTGGAACATGGCAATGCAACGATTTTTGTTCTATTTCATATAATGAAGGAAAATTTTCAGATTTCTTCACTCGTAAATACACTTGCAATAATTCATCCTACAGAAATTAAGCTATTTAAGACAAATTAAAAATTGCATACTTACGTCTTCGGTGCAAATATCAACAGCATCAGTATTTTCTGTTAATTGGTTTGCCAAATTTTCTCTGACTCTTCCTAGACCTGTGTTTCTACCCCATGTTATAATGCTAGGATCGCGGGCGTAAAGATAAGAAATGTTTTTTAAGGGTTTCTCAACAACAGTTAAAGGATCCATGCTGGTCAAACAAATTAATCTTAAGATAAGAACTGCTATAAACAAAATTTTTTACAATTTTTAAACGTTACAAAACATTAAAAACGGTACAATATGTATACACTTGTCAGTTACTACAATTTAAATTATAACTATTTTAAAAAGTTAGCCCTGTTGTCAAATTTCTAAAAAATCTTTAAAATTATTGTTCAGTTATAATTATTCTTGATTGAATGAACATTATTACAATCATAGGTTAAATAAAGTTAGAATAGAGAACAAGAACATACAGTAAGAGAGTTATACCCACCAATGTAAAAAGTGAGGACAACAATGGCGACTAAATCCGGTGGTGCCTGTAGGAACTACCAATGAAAACAAGAACTAATAACGGGAAATTCAAAATAGTGACACTATAGGATTTACCTAAAAACTTATTTTCAAAACTCCACAATATGTATGAAACAGGTTGAATTAAAAGTTCAGCTTAAAATTGGATCTTGAAAAGCATTGGTAAATGTAAAATAATATTTTTTCATATTATCAAGTAAATATTTTGTAACTTGTTTTTCATATAATCTAAGTGCTGTTTATAGTTTTATAGCAAGCAGGTAAAGTATTGAAATGCCTTGGACCTAAATAAGAAACATAATGTTGAGCACAGGCGTGCCCATGAGGGGGGTCCGGGTTAAAACCCTCCAACACGCCGAAAAGATCTGGGTTTTTAAACAAAAAAATTATATTTTAGCATTAAATAAGAGGAGCAGCAAACTTCGTTAGTTTTTCCCATCAGCGGACGGGATGTATAGCGCTCACAATATTCTCATTAATATCTTTTCCAAAGTTTACAGAATATCTATAAAATTGCCTCACTCGAAGTGTTGGAAATTTTTGCCACCCAACGTTTTCCTGCTTGTAGTTTCATGCCACAGTAGATTAATAACCTTTGTCGACCCGTATCGTATCTTTGATTCTGATAAGGCATATATATGCGAAGGAAATTTTATTTTGTAATACTGGCAGATAAATGCCGCGTGGTTGATTATTTAATACTAAAATCAGTGATTAATAAAAAAATCAATGAACGATATTTTAGACATATTAATAATATATTTTATTCTGAGAACTGCTTAGCATATGTATCATCTAATATAGCCACCGTCGAGAGAAGAACTGCTAAAGAACGCGGGACGAAGGTTAAAAACGTTAAAAAGCTACCACCGTAGTGGCAATACTTAAAGATTGAAATGTGTGGCTTCACCACGCTGCCGTTATACCTCGCTTTTGTCATTGTCCAATTTCCGACTCCGAACGAAATATAACTGATGTGAGATGTACCTACTCATTTAGTCGCAAAATATCTACTTAGTGTTGTAGTTGTTTGCGCTATTTTGACTGACGTAAGATTATAGTAGTAGTTTACTAGTTTTAGCCTAAACTAAACGTGTTAGTGAATTTTGTGGACACTCATCAATCATCATACAATTCAAGTAGAAGTACTGTATTTAGGGTAAGTATGATTTTGATGTTATGCATATTACCTAATCTATATGGTACTTATATTTATATAGTATATGGTAGTATCGGATTGTAACATTTTATTTTTCCAGTCGTAATTTAATTGCATTGAATTACATGCTAAGCACGCTAAGCGTGTATTGTTCCTTAGGGATCTAGTTGTATTGATATATCTGTGCCGCATAAAACTATTTCCAAGTAAATTGTAATTTGAATATTTACCTACCGCGTGAGGGTATCCAATTAATAATAAATAATAAATGGGAAGGACCTCTAACACTATAGTACCCTCACGTTTCGGGACATTGCCTCGCAGCTGCTGCAGTCGGTGAGAAGGGGAGGTTCATTAACCAACAACACACTAAGACAAAATTCCAATTGTTTTATTAAACGGCCTACTAACTAACTTAACCTAATTACATATGCATACAAAATTATACAGTAATTAACAATATTTACAAAAGGGCGCCACCATGGGAATTAAACGGCCCATGGACCGATCACGGTAAGAGCTTTCGTCGCACTTTGTTCGTGGCGATGAACTAAGATTGCAAGACAGAAAATACGTCACTTCACAGGGACAAATGTTATTAAGTTTCCGGCTAGCACAACACAACTTAACTAAACAATTCTAAAGTCCTTATTTTATGAATATTAACAACAGTTCTGGGTGCAAACACCCCAATACATATAATTAATTAACGCTACCATAGTCTAACTAACTTGCATACTGAAACGACCTTCCCTTAATCACGGGGTCATCAATAACAGGAAAAACATGACCTTCACACGGGTCAACTAGTACAATAACGGAATTCGTGGCTTAGTTATTACAAGCCTCGGACTACGTCGACACACAATAAAATAAGAAACCCTTCAAAAGATGCGGTCTTTAACAATAACATAAAGGGATTAAATACTGGAACGGAGATTTAACCCGAAGTTGTATGTTATGAAAGTCGACAGATATTGTATTTAAACAAATAAATGACTTATGATGCATAACACAGCTTTGAGTTCATAGTAATACCATATATAATAATTACTTACTCAGAAAAATAATTAACTTAGAACATAACGGCACGCACTTGACTTCAGAGAAATAAAAACACTTACTCAATCTTGCAAAGACCGCGAGCTTCAGACTCTAACGCGTCTGGAAATAAACAACCTCGATTGCCACCGGCTGGCATCCTTATATACATTTGAGTTAATTGAAAAATAACCCCTTTCTTGGCGCTCATACTCGGCTTAGGATACGCCGGTCGTAAATCTTTAAGATTAATTAAACTGCCAATGCCTAAGATTGCCACACAAGAAGCTCTCCGAACTAATTTTTAGTTGAGTGTTCCGCTAATTGAAAAATTCTTTCCGACCACCCAGACATAAATAGGGTCCTAGAACATGATTGACATCTAATCATAGATAGCAACTAATCTGACATGCTTAGTGCCCTTAAAGTAAGTGCCTTTAGAAAACTGATTGACTCTTGGATTAGAACTTTCTGGGAACTTCGCTGGGAACCTACTTGGGTGATCCCGCAGCCGCTACAATTGCAGACCTTCATTCTAATAATTAGAATGCTAAAATTAAACTAGAAAATAACTATTTTTAGGAATACTAGAACTATTAGAGCGTATTAAAACAGTATGTTACAAAATATCTATTTGATTGTTTCGTGTTCCCCCTCTGACGGCGCGACCGCTCGGCTCTGGTTTCGATGAACAGTCGGCCACGGGCAACAGCTTTGTTAAGATGTATTTTTGGCGAGAGGCCGGCAACCTTCGTATCAATTGTTAATTGTGGAGATATCAGTAGATGGATGACAGGATAATCAGGCCCACATTTCCACCAGCATTCACATTTCCACACACATCTGGACCAAAAAGTTTTCTTCGACTAACCATTTTTCATCTTTCGAGATAAACCTATCTTGTTTGATATCAATTAATATTAGATTTTTTTCGGCTACCTGAATCTTTAGGAATTTTTTAGATAGCGCCATCCCCCAAGGAGCTACCATCATTTTAAGATTTTTTTACCGCTAACATTCTGAACCAAATAGTTTTCTTCGACTAGCCATTGCATCTTTTGAGATAAACCTATCTTGTTTGGTATCAATTAATATTAGAATATTCTCAGCTACCCGAATCTCTAGGAATTTTTTAGATTGCATTATCCCCCAGGGAGCTACCCTCATTTTAAGATTTCTTACCTGTAGCGACGTTTGAGCGTTCTTACAAATTTTTTTAGTCATGCGATAAATTAAATTAGTCTAGAATTTTACGCAAAATCCGAATCTGCAAACAGATTTAATATCCGACCGGGCCCTGCAAAGTTATACTTCTTTAAAGCTCTCAAACCTCTAAATTTTTTGCTCATCTATAACATATGCTTTAACCAACACAAACAATTAAGCACGCAAAAATTTAATAATTTATTTTATCCGATTTACAGTTTAATAAAATAATTGAATACAGTATTTACAAAGTATAACATTATCTTCTTCGTTTAACCAAATCCAAGCAGGTTAAAGTAACCTGTAACAAAAAAAGAAATTAATGTGAGATTAATGTACTGTTTAATAAGAGCGGAAAAGTGTTTACGGCCAATAAGACATATTGTGGTTAATCTAACAATATGAGAATAATGTAAAATGTAATGTGTTTTTAATATGTAAAGCTGTACATAATTTCTTTTTAAAAGTGTATATCTTCTCCAAACAAATACGCTAATTACAGTAGGAAAGTACGCTAAATGCGAGTCAATTAATAGCAATTTAATACTGCTTACTGACCTACCTTAATTGTTTGTACAAGGAAACACAATAAAATATAGTAATTTCCTTATATATTTATGCCCCATGCGTAGGTTGCTGTACTATTAGGAATGATGTACCTGTTGTTGTCCTCGCCCGACAAACTGATTTTATTAATTAATATAAAGTTGGTGTTTACATGGTTTCGCTTAAGACCTCGTACATATTTTCCAGATTACTAAAAGACGTTATAACCATACTTTTTGTGTTAAAGAATTTCACATCGGTAGTCTCTTCTACCATTTTGGTGTAAACGCCGTAGAGTTCGCAATAGACTTTTATTGCTGTATGTTGTATTCTTTTTTTAATTAATTAATCGAATAAATCGCTCTTTCTGCTTCCAAAGAAACTCGGACACTCCATCGCCGACACTGGCATTCTTTATGCGTTAGCTAGCCATACGGTTGTTAAACGCTGAACCATTTCTACACCATCGTCGTTAGTAGCGGTAACTGATGCATTTTTATGTTTATTGCTCCGAAGATGACCAGGGTATGCAGACTTTAACACCTCCATGTCGCACACTTTACACAGAATCCGTGACGCTTCGTACAAGACCCTTTAACAGCTGGCGGAGCTGAACGTTTACGGCTTAATGACATACCGTGCTGTTTTTCCTTGTGTCGCTGTAAGCTATTCTCGTAAAAGCGGTACCACAAGACCCACAGTTTAAGTACTTTGCTGCGGACGTATGTATAAGCTTAACCGGGGACGATGTTACACCACGACATTTGTTCTGGTGCCGTTTGAAAGCATTTTTCCAGGTATAGGAAGCACCGCAAGTGTCGCATTTAAAAACGTTTGCAGGTACCATTTTAGTACAAAACAAAATCCGCACTATAAGACTTTGGTTAAACTTGTAAGCGAACTAACTTATAACTAAAAAGCTTACTCTAGCGTACCTGATTTATGTTCTCTATAGAATGCATACCGAAGGTTTCCGAGGACAGCCGAACGAAGTTGAGGAATCAGCGGGGAACTGAATGACGTCATATTCCTTGCTGCTCGTCCAGTACATTTAGCGCCAATGCATGCACCTGGTTCGCATCGTCGATGGTGCGACTGCCGTTAGTAGAAACACCGGAAACGTCTTCCATGTTATACGGATCAATAATCGCATCGCGTGCATATTAAACATTCAAAAGGGTGGTAGCACACGCACACAAATTTTGTGCAAGTCGTGCTGTAGAAGATGCAGTGTTACTATAAACAAAAACTTAATAAAAACACTTTAAACCTTTACTAAGGGAATACCAAAACTTGTTGTCTACAGAATACTTAATAATAAAACAATTTAATTTTAAATAACTTCTATGTCATATTTTAGGGAAAGGTAGGCTTGAATATTTTCTAAATGAATTACCAACAAAAGTATATGCTTAGCGGTATTAAAATTAACCATTAATTTCCCATTTTTACGACCGTGGTTAATTATAGCTTAAAATTTAATTTGTTCACGTTCGAGCTACCCGTAAACTAACATAGTTTATAGTAACAGTGCGCTGTACAATACATACATACCCCTTCGCCGCGCTACTGCTATTCTTGTAGTTGCTAGAAAAAGTCAGTCGCTTTTTTTACTGCTAGGGACCGATGCAAAGCACCATTCTATACATTCTTTAAAGGTATGGCACACCGCGCACTTTTTTTGTCTGATAATTAAATTTTGCTCATGTAGGCTTTTACACTTTCGCATATTTAAACATCTAATACGATTGATTAACCACTTTCGATTATTCTAACGGGAACCGCCATACATTTTGCCGCACCGCTCCTTTTGAATCCAACGATACTATGGGCTTCCACACACCAACATCTAACGTATCTTTCCTACTATTTGTTAAAGAAAAACTACCGGCATCGCCATGTCCGTATGTGGACGTAAGCAGATATTTGTGGATGTGTACGAGAATATGTAACCATATACATTAATCAGTCTAAGGTATTTTATTTAGTCCAAGAAAACTAATATTTTTATAAACCACAATTAATAATCGCCTTTATAGGTTTAACATTTCTACCATTACCCAATGACTGGTGCTACGTACATGGAAACTTTAATTTCTTATTGGAGAGAATCCTTATTCTCCCACGCACTGTTGCGTAGCTGCATGCCCACCCCTTTTGGGAATATATGCTTGTTATAGGTTGTAGCATCCGCGGTTTTACTTAACTATACTTCGTGAGACCCCTTTAATTTTTTTAATCGCGTCTTTCTCGCTTACAATTATGACTTAGCCCCACTACCAACAAATTATAATACTGGGCCCCCATTAAATTCGTCTTTAATTTTCCCTACAACTTTTTTGTTGACAAGCGGTATATAGTATTTATTATCCGCGAGGTAGTCACTCTTTTAAGATAATCATATTTTGTTTGGTATCAACTAATATTAGATTTTTCTAGTGAACCCAAATCTGCAAATAGATTTTAAATAGAACCACCCCTTACAAAGTCACGCCTTTTAAAGATTAATTTTTACCCATCTTTATTTAACTCCATCTTTAAAACCCTTTTTTCGCTACCCAAGACATATGCTTTAACCAACCATTTCCCTAGAAATTTAAAACCACTGTGTCCCGCAAACACCACGTGGAGATAACACGTATACTCTGTCAACCAGGATAGAAGCAGGAAGGATTTGGAAGGTGGGCGAAGAACTTAAAAATTATGGAATTTAAAAACTAATATATACAATAGATTTAGAAAATCTATACAAATATAAACAACTATCTTATATCTTTATGCCTCCATGCGTAGATTGTTTTACTATTAGGAATGATATACCTTTTGTCATCTTTGCTCGATAAACTAATTTTATTAATTATCTGCGTGTACAAATCGTGTTTTTACTCCGGATACATACACCGGCAAGTACTCCATACCAAATAAAGAATTAGATGCTTGGCGACTGTTAACTTCTGCATCCCTCGTGTACGCCCAAACACATCCCAGCCCGTGCGCACCCCTGCCCATGCGCACCCTTGCACGTGCGCGAATCTACCTATGCGCACCCCTCTCTGTGCGACTGCTATTTCGTGGTAACGTCGCAGCCTTTTGTAAGTAAAGAGCAATGTAATACTATTCTAAGATGTTTATTCTGACATACATAACAAAATTTAAAAATATTTAATGCCAAGCATGGAGCCATTTAAACTTAATTTTAATACAAAGTTATACACAAAAGACAGTCCTTTCTTTATGTTTGTTTGGAGCGGTTTTAATTTTATCTAATTTTATTCGCAGCTTAAAATTTAAATCGACACCCAAGTCCTCTATCTCCTTTTCTAGCCAATAGTTTGATACATAGAGACCGTCTAGGGTTTCGAATTGTAAAATGTGCCGAAGTTTGCCTCTGTATATAAAGTCTTTGATTCCACCGACAACCAGATCCATTCCTTCGTGTAATTCTTGCAGCTTGTGACAATCTTTTAATCGCGGCTCTCGCACTATATCTTGCATACGTATCTTGTTAGCTTGATCGACTTCTTCTTGTCGGTATTGGAGGAAATCCTTATTCTCCCACTCACTGTTGTATAGTTGCATGTCCACCACTTTTGGAAATATATGGTTGTTATAGGTCGTAAGACCCTCGGTTTTAAATGATCCGAAGGGTTCTTTACTAGGCAAATATACAATGTTTAACGGACCCCCTTTGCGTGTGGTGTACGCAAAGGTTACGAAACCCGCATTCCTTAGATCGTCTATGTTATCTGTCATTTCGATAAATACGTTTTTAGAATAACCTTTTAAAAAATATACGGATTTAGTACCATCCTTTTCTACAAAGACGCCTACATAACTAAACGACACTTTTTTACTAACCACAAATGCATACAACTTGTAGAAACCAGATGTATCTAAGTCAGTCCATCGGCACATAAAATAATCTTTTAATTCTTCCTCATTTTCTGTAATAAGATGTTCTTTGTCTAACACATCTTTGTATTGTTCGCGTATTGTAGCAGTGTTTTCCATGTAGTCCAACTTTCGCTTTTTTGCATCCATTTCCTCTAATTCCAGTTGTCTTTTTTTTTCACTTACAGCGGATGGCGTGCATAATGGAGCAATTTCCTTTAGCGTAAACGGATAGAGTTTACTGCCAATATTTACGCGTTGTCATACAACCTCTGGACGAATGTTAGGCGTATCTATCAACCCCAATTCCGAAATGACTATTTCTTTTGGAATTGTAGGAAATGGTGTTGCAGATTGTGTAAAATATGTACTACCTGCTTTAATGTAGCACTTGTGTATGATTTTTATTTTATCTTGGCTATCCTCCTGCTCTACTATCTCCAAATAATTTACAGGTAAATAGTTAAACCTAAAAGCCGAAAGCACATACTTTATCAATTTTTCTCTTTCCTCTGGTTTTTCGAACAACTTAATTTGCAAGCCCGTCAATTTCTTTGTATTGCCATTACCCCAATACACGTACTGTAGCAGGTTATTATACACTAAACAGCAGCTATTTTGTAGCTTGGCCGATAGCTTACTCCTCATTGTGGCAAGTGGTTCCGAGTACATTGGCGCCTTTACGAAGTATAACTTACTATCTTCCAATAAGGTTAAACAGTCTTTTAAGGGTTTATACACCCGTTCCGCACTGACATAGCTTCCAATTGCACAGTTGTATATTGTCGCTTCCAATCGCGTAATACCATGTTCCTTGGCCAAAGTAGATGCAAAAGTTTCTCTTAAACGTACATCTGGGCAACGTAAAAAATCTAGTATATGATTGCCAAGTTGTTTATTAACACCAGGACTAATGTTATCTGACACACAAATTTGTTGTATATCTTAATTCTTGCATTGGTTGTTAGCCATGTTAAGCAATCAATTCCCGCAGTTTTATCGTTGTCAACTATAATATTACACTTTTTTCGTATTCTCCCTTATAGCAAAAATTATGCTTGGTAGTTAAATAATTACACATCTCCATCTTGCTAAATATGCCAGCAAAATTTTGGGTTACATCCATGTCAAAAAGATAGAAATAATGTTTTTCGAGTTCGTCTAATATATCTGGTAGTTCCTCCAATATTTATTTATTTATTTATTTATCGTCTTTATTTATCTAAACTAACATATACAAAGTGAATGAGAAAAAAAAACATACAAAATCGTGCAGGCGAAGTTCAGTCACAGACTGTTCTTCCACTTAACCTGAAGTAACATTATAATAACAGACAGCAAGCATCAAACGTAACAAGCAGCAGCACACAGTTGACTGAATTTATGTGTTCATACTTTCTGTACCCAGTACTGAATAAGTAAATAAATTAAATAAGCGTAAGATCATTGTAGGTTAATCAGATATTTTTTGTAGTATCTCTTAAAACTGTATACTGATTTATTCTTTAGAGAAGCATCGATAGAATTGTATAATGCAACAGCCGAATAATGGTAGGTTAGTTGAACTTGTGTGGACTTAGGTTAGATAAAGGAAAATTGATAGGTTGGGTCAGCGTCGCGACCGCCAACCTTCAATTTTCCATCTAACCTAAGTCCCAAAGTCCAACAACCTAACACCAGACAACACCAGCCAAATATCTATAGCACTAAAGGTACCTTTACCGGATAATTATTCAAAGCGAGGTTAGGAAACTACAATACGTTTTCGCGGTGCCCGACCAAGTAAATATTTTTTAAATAGTGGGGGGATACTTTAACATACCATACTCGAACAATTCAAGTATGTCGCGAAAAATCGCCTAATATATAGGATAATTAGGAAAACTTGCTTCTCCATTTGATTTCTAGTAAATCGAAAGTCTAGGACCCACAGAATTAATTTTCTTTACTTACTTTACATTTCTTTCTTGTCTCCACGGAATACCGCAACACATAGTTTTGAGAATTACAATACTGAAAAAGATAGTAGCTTAGATCATGATTTTATTTTAGATACAGGTATGGCGCACCATTTTTGCAATAGTATAGAATTATTTGTTGAATTTAAAGATATAAATAAACAAGTCAACACAAGCCAAGGTGTCTTAGAATCTTAAGGAATGGGTAAATATATGTTAGTTTAATTAACAATAAGGGAACTGAAACATTTGAACTAAAGGTGTTTATTGTTCCAGAATTGTCAAAAATTTAATCAGTCTTGTTTCTGTTGTTGATAATCAACAACAAACAAGTGAATTGTGACATTATAACTTAAATCTACTTAATTTATACTAATTCTAAATCTACTGCAGCCTCAGAACAAACAAGGAAAGATCATCTGATTATTAAAGATTTACGACAAAAAAATTATTATTATTTAAAGGCTGATAAGGGAATAGGTTGGTTATTCTGGATAAACAAGACTATGTTGATAGAGTAGAGACTTTGCTGTCTGAGGGTCCTTACAGACCAATAGTCAAAAACGTAAAATGAAGTTCCTTTAAATAAAATGATTAAATCAACAGAGTCTGTTTTGAAAGAATGTCCAAATCTAATTTCGCCCACACTAAAATTAAAATTAACAATTTCAAATCCCGAAATGCCAAAACTTTACTGTTTACCAAAGATTCACAAAATAATAAATCGATGAGACCAATAGTTTCAGAAATGGTAATAAATTAGAATTTGACATTTATAGAAAAGAAACCAATGTAAATCGCTTTATTTTGTCTTCCTCTAATCATAGCATACACCATAAGTTGGCTTCATTTAACTTTTTAATTAATAGATTATTGAATTTCCTTTAAATAAAACAGATTTAATAAGGAATTTGCTCTTATTAAACAAATAGCGAATTACAATGGTTTCTCTTCTGATATTATAGATAATATTTTAGAAAGTGTAAAATAGGATCAACATCCGTAAATCAACGACTTTGCAATCAACCACCTCTAACGATAATGTTAAATATGTTAAACTTCCGTTTCACAAAACCACAAAGGGTCTTGATAAAATATTCAAACAGTGTAATTTCAAAATTGCTTTCAGTAATACTAATAAAATTAAAGATTTGCTAGGTAATCCAAAAGACAAGGTGGAAAAATTGCAAAAGTCGGGGATTTATGAAATTAGTTGTGCAGGGCCAGGTGTTTTCAAAAATATATT
This sequence comes from Platerodrilus igneus, assembly GCA_036346225.1. Lineage (NCBI taxonomy): Eukaryota > Metazoa > Arthropoda > Insecta > Coleoptera > Lycidae > Platerodrilus > Platerodrilus igneus. Next base: position 2,644,313 of record JARFIW010000802.1, read on the forward strand.
GGTCAGACCAAGAGGAATATAACAACAAGATTTAAAGAACACATTGCTCACTTCAAATATGGTAAATATGAAAGGTCTCAGGTCGCCAAACATATATTTGAAACCAGCCACCCCGTTAAACTAGAAAATGTTAAATTGTTAAAAGCGGTACCAACGTTTTCCTCCTTAAATGCCTATGAATCAATTAAAATTATTAAACATAAAGGACCCTCTTAAACACCGATAAAGGGCCAATAGAGTTATCTGCTTTGCTTTCCTATTGGTCAACAACCAATGAGAAAGCAAGATTAAATTGGTTCCGCTGCAGTAGATTTAGAATTAGTATAAATTAAGTAGATTTAAGTTATAATGTCACAATTCACTTGTTTGTTGTTGAGAACACCAGCCTGCGGGTGAGGAGAATATCCTCGATAGTGTTTAAAGCAACAATATAGTAAATTGTAGGTTGGGAAGGTTCACTTCAGCCTAAGTGGTGAGGAGAATATCCTCTGAAGTGTTCCAGAACAACAGCTAATTATTTTTTAATTACAGATTTCCTACTGATGATGACCACATAGCGGTCGAAATACGCATCTAGTAATTTAAATATTTTTTGTGGTTAAGGGTTTTTATTTAATTTTAACTAAACAGCAGCTATTTTGTAGCTTGGCCGATAGCTTACTCCACATTGTGGCAAGTGGTACCGAGTACATTGGCGCTTTTAGGAAGTATAACTTCTTACGCGTAAAACGGTAGTTAAAATTTAAAGTTCGATAATTACTACACCGGTAGCATGGTATAAGAGACACTATCACAGTTGGCAGCGCCGACTCTTATACGGATTTCGGCGCGTCAACTACTGGTGATGTCACCGATATTGCACAATAATTTGCATATAAAAATTAAACAATTAAAGATAAACGAGAGTCATTTTAACCACAAATTAATCCCTTTTAACACAAATGAGTAAAGATTACTTACATAAGTGATCCGGTATCCGGCGGAATGAGAGATCATCCGTCGACGCCATCAAATGCGTAAGGAACAGCTACAGCTCGGCTCGGCTAGCTGAGGTGGAGATGAGGCCTCTCCATCTACAGATGTGGAGGTCGGTAGGCCCTAGGCGACGCAGATTTTACCTATGTAGGGATTTGACAAGAAGGAGGTAAAGGTAGACAAACAAAAAGATAATTAGAGAAGGGATTTCCACATAGGTAAACCCTAAGATACGTTACCAGACAATCGCGTGCACTTAACTTCACGATCCAAGGCAAAATGGCCACGATTCAGCGCGTCACCCCAACTCCTTGTCTCTAGTATTGGTCTAACCCTCTAAGGATAAACACACGGCATAAACTCACTACTATTACGTGCCGGAAGCTCCGCCTAGTCTATTTAAAAAGTTGCCGCGTACCGCGTATTTGAAAATTATGGCGGGAAACTTCCGTACATTAAAAACTAAACTACTAACAATGTTAAAGTGCAATGGCACATAACAAACTTACTATCTTCCAATAAGGTTAAACAGTCTTTTAAGGGTTTATACACCCGTACCGCACTGACATAGCTTCCAATTGCACAGTTGTATATTGTCACTTCCAATCGCGTAATACCATGTTCTTTGGCCAAAGTAGATGCAAAAGTTTCCCTTAAACGTACATTTGGGCAACGTAAAAAATCTAGTATATGATTGCCAAGTTGTTTATTAACACCAGAACTTGTTATCTGACACACAAATTTGTTGTATATCTTAATTCTTGCATTGGTTGTTAGCCATGTTAAACAATCAATTCCCGCAGTTTTATCGTTGTCAACTATAATATTACACTTTTTTTCGTATTCTCCCTTATAGCAAAAGTTATGCTTGGTAGTTAGATAATTACACATCTCCATCTTGCTAAATATGCCAGCAAAATCTTGGGTTACATCCATGTCAAAAAGATAGAAATAATCTTTTTCGAGTTAGATTAATATATCTGGTGGTTCCTCCGATAAAGTTTCCAACTTAACATCTGCTAGTTCCACTTTGTATGGAACACATATAGTATTTTGGAATTTTTTATTAATGCATTCGAGGTCTTCTTTTCCGATAATTTCTTTTACTCTCTGGCCCATCTTGTTAGTGCTTTCCAGAGAAAACGGAAGCTTAGCTTTAACACCATGCCTAGCGGAAACAAATCGGTCAAACTTTCTTCGTAGATAGCTGTTAAATGCACCACAAATTTCTTTTTTTAGGATAAACATCCTTTTGTTTGCAGATGTTTGTTCGGCGTCAGAAAAGTCGCAAATTTTAACTAACATTATATTGTCACAAAATGGTTCTGTAATTGGTGTGTGTAGTCCACCAGTCAGCATCTGTTCGCCTTCGACATAACAAATATTACCAATATCTGTCACCAGATTATTGTTGCACATATTTTCTGTCAACAGCCATAATCCAAATCGCTCATTTGTCGGTTTCACTTTATTCCCAAGAAGTTGAGAAACGTTAATCACATTGGAGACGCTCATGTTTACCGTTTTAGCTACTATCGAATACTAAATTAAATACGAAAAAATTGTTCTCTTATGTATTTTACAGAGTGGGGTCGTATATTGCCCAAGATAGTCGAATATGTTGTTATCCGACCTAGGCCAACAGGGATGCGCATCGACATATGTCCGGATATATGTAGGATGTTAGGTTAGGGTGAAATTGTCCCATAGGGCGAAATTACCCCATAGGGTGAAATTGCCCCATAGGGTAAAATTGCCTCCAATCTAGGTTGGATGTAGACTTGTCAGGAGTTAGGTTAGCTGGTGTTGTCTGGTGTTAGTTGTTAGTTGACTTGTGTGGACTTACGTTAGATAAAGGAAATTGATAGGTTAGGGTCAGCGTCGCGACGCTGACCCAACCTATAAATTTTTCCGTTTATCTAACCTAAGTCCACACAAGTCCAACTAACCTAACCTAACACCAGCCAAATCTCTATAGCACTAAAGGTACCTTTACCGGATAATTATTCAAAGCGATGTTAGGAAACTACAATACGTTTTCGCGGTGCCCGACCAAGTAAATATTTTTTAAATAGTGGGGGATACTTTAACATACCATACTCGAACAATTCAAGTATGTCGCGAAAAATCGCCTAATATATGGGATAATTAGGAAAAACTTGCTTCTCCATTTGATTTCTAGTAAATCGAAAGTCTAGGACCCACAGAATTAATTTTCTTTGCTTACTTTACATTTCTTTCTTGTCTCCACGGAATACCGCAACACATAGTTTTGAGAATTACATAATACTGAAAAAGATAGTAGCTTAGATTATGATTTTATTTTAGATACAGGTATGGCGCACCATTTTTGCAATAGTATAGAAATATTTGTTGAATTTAAAGAGATAAATAAACAAGTCAACAGGAGCCAAGGTGTCTTAGAATCTTAAGGAATAGGTAAATATATGTTAGTTTAATTAACAATAAGGGAACTGAAACATTTGAACTAAAGGTGTTTATTGTTCCAGAATTGTCAAAAAATTTAATCAGTCTAGTTTTTGTTGTTGATAATGGATTTTATTTTATCGGGAAGCACAAATATCTTGATGTTTATGCCTCTAATATAACTTTGTTCGTTTGAATCAACAAAAATAAATGAATTGTATTCCGTAAAAAGGAAAAACAAAAAGGCAATTCTAATCATAAATTCTAAGTCAAGCGTGAATAGTACTTCATTAGACACGAATTCTCTTTCATTGTGGCACAAATGCTGTGCACATTTAGGTTCAGAAGGCATTTTTAAGGCAGTTAAAAATGGAATTGTGCTAGGTTTGGAAAAGATTAACAATGAAGAGGTGATATGTTACTCATAGATTGAGAAGAAAGCTAAATGTTGTTCTTTTAAGTGTTTAAGCTGTGTTCGATCTAAAAGGGCACTTGCACTTTTGTATGTCGCCCTATGTGAAGAAGCTTCCACCGTTAGTGCAAGTGGTGCTAAAATTTTTAAGCATAGTCGATAACTATTCGTGTTGGATTGCAGGTTATCCGATGAAAAGAAAAAATGAAGCATTTGGTCAGATGAAGAATTTTATTGTTCGAGCAAAGCGAATGTTAAATCTTAAGGTAGTTTCGATTCGCTCTGACAATTGTATGGAGTTTTGCTCGCAAGAAATGGAGGAATATTTACAAAGTGTGGGAATCTGTCATCAAGTAACGAGTGTATATTCACTGCAACAAAATGGTGTAGCTGAAAAAATTAATTATGACTCGGTAGATGCATTTAGAACATTGCTTATTTGTTCTAACTTGCTGCCAAAATTTTCTTTAGTATTGTACACATACCAAAAATCGTGTTCCATATGCTACTAATTTAGATAAGACCTCATATAAATTATGAACAGGGAGAAAATTTTAAAATTTCTGGGTCACTTTATTTTATGCATTATTCGCAAGCGTTATAGGAATAAACTTGAAACCCATGTCAAGAAAGTGTATATTAATAGGTTATGCCACATTTACTCGTGGTTATAGAATTTTCGATCCAGTAGGCATTAAGATGATAGAGCTTAAACACGTTAAGGTGGACGAATTGGTAATGGAATTTAATAAGTCATATAAGATTATTACCCCAGCTCTTGAACCAAAAGATGTAAATGATACTGTCACAAATGCACCTCGTTCAATTGCCAAAAATAATGATGATGTGGAGAAATCATGCACTCAATCATGATCCAAAGGATTTGTTAACTTAGATTCGACAAGAAGTTCAGAGAAGATACGGAACTCGGATTGATGTTTGTTACTGGTATGGTGAAGAAATATGCCGCTCTAATTATGATGTGAAAAAGTTTTGTTTCGATTCTAACTTAATATCTCCTAGTTCCACTTTGTACTAAATGCATAGTGGATTTATATAATTCTTGCTTGTAATTTTCAGACCTTGTTTCACAATATTTTACTCATGTGTCATTTTGTAGTAGGAATGGAAGTTTATATCTTACTCCATGCCTAATGGAAGCAAATTTCGAGAACTTCCCACACAGGTAGCTATAAAAAAGGCACAAATTTCCCTTTTTATCATAAAAGTCCTTTTTCTCATCTTAAGGATCTTTTTCGTTCTTTATAAGAAGTAAAATTTCGATTGAAAAAATACCATCCTTGAATAAAATCCCAACCAAACGTGTCTTATCGTAGTGATTTCTCTCGTAACTCTAATAATTTTTCTTCTCCAATTTCGAGTACCAAGAGAACTCATTCCATTTCTTGTTGGAATTGCCAAAAAGCTGATGCTACCCATACCAATTATACCAAACCTTGAAATATTTTTTATTACGGTCGTGGAACACCTAATATTAATAAAAATAGATGCCCACTTTGTAATGTTTCAGAAAACTACAGAATGGATACCTTTTCTAAGGGTGTATGCATTTCTCGTTCACAAAATCGTCCACCACCAGCATGACAAAATCACAATCAACACAAATGGAATTTAAATCCTACCTTACCTTTACTTCCTTTTCTGAGAAATGTCGATCCTGTTCCTACTAATTCACTTTCAATGAGAATTTCTATTTCTTTAACTGAAATGTGCCGTACAACTCCACTTGAATGGTAAATTGATTAAAAGCTGTATATGCTCTCCATCACCCTAATTTTGCCTCTGTGAAGCTTAAAACCAATCCTTTTGATAATCGTTCTTTGATACACTGTTAGACGCCAGTTCTAATTCTTCTATGATTAATTCTATAGGCTTACGGCAATTAACGTGTTGTAATTGGGGGCAGAATGCAGAAATTTATGTACTGTATAATAGATGTTTATTGATAATAATTTTCATATATGTTACACAATCTTCTATTCTGTAGTAGACGAATCGTGGAAGTGGCCAAAATGACCCCACCGGTTTCCGCTTCCCATACCAATCCTAGCACAGATACATTTCTAAACTAGAACGTACAAAAGCACATTTACAACATAACGAAACAAAAAATTGAGTTTAAAATAATACCGCAAAATACCACTATGTTAGTCATTGATTTAGGTCAAAGTAATGTAACGGGAAGCATTAAATTAAAAATTCGTATAGAATCTCTTAAACGCCAAGGCACATTTTTGTACCTACCTTAGCCTATATTTTTGTTTTAGGAGTTGATTGTTGCCATCTTTTTAACTTATCATTAAACTATTTGGATTTTATCTGACAAGCTAGCCTCAAGGAAAACTATTGTGCTCCTTTGAAGATTGCAAATAAAATTTTTCTTATCCAAACAAAGCATTTCATTAGCAAAAACCATGAATAAATTTTATGAACTATCTACTTTTGAGCTATGGTGTGTTACAACTTGTAGTGCGGTCAGATAAAGGTGTGCTCCAGCTTTCTGGAGGTGTGCAGAGATGTGGTGAGCGGGGGTTTGAAGCGTACGCACGGACACTAATAGAAACGGGGATTCGTGTGGCGTCATGGTACGTGAATGTATCACAAAATATAGCCTGTGTAATATTAATTAATATATTAGATTGTTTTTGAAAATATAATGTACTTTTTATTAATGTTTAACTCAATGTACCCACTCGAACCCTAGAGATATTTTTAGATTAGAAAGTGCAAGCGATGCTAGTAATTACAGGGTAATTATTCTGTCAACGAAATTCACCGCACTTCAAACTGTATCATGAAATTTTGACTGCCAATTCAGCACCATGTAAACAATGTCAATATCCTTTATAGCCTGCTTTGCAAAAACATTTATATGTCAAAATAAAATAATATAGTCCGATGTTATCTCATTGAGTTCGTCTCCCTGGAGTAGTTCTATTTTGTTAGTTCGAAAGAAAAATGGAGGATATTATTTTTGTTTTGATGGTCGTAAATTAAATTCCATTACAATTACTGATAGTTAACCATCACCAGATACAGATTCTATTTTCAGCAACTTATGGAAGACCAAATACATATCTTTAATAGATCTTAAACAAGCGTATGCAGAACATTTCTATTCGATATGTTTAATTCTTTCTTTCGCATATGTTTAATTTGTTACAAATTCCATTATAAATCTTTTTATATCATAGGGACATTAATATTTTTTTGTGTTTTTTCCTAACGCCTTTGTCATTTTCAACATTATTTTTTATTGTTTCTGGAGTATTGAAAATTTTCGTGTTTACCTTTGATTAGCTGTCTATCGTAAAATTAGTTTAGTATGTCTGCGGTGGGTGTTTGTTTGTGAAATTTTTGTGTGGGTATATTTAAGTTGGTCATTACCATTATTTGATTTTTTATCATAGTGGATGCATTCGGTAGGAAGATGATATGTTTAGGTCTGATTTAGAGCCTAGTGTTGGAATAGGGATTATCTTATTGTTAACATTGCAGGTGGTCCCTCAGACCGATCTGTTTTAATAGGGACATTCTCTCCCTCTCTCTAGGATGCTTATCCTAACCCTTTATTTTTTCTTTTCCCTCTATCTCCATTTTCAATCTTATTCTTTTCTCTGTTAATCCTGTTTTAGTCCCGAGACATCCATCCATCCATCACATAAGAGTGATACTCCGGGATGCAGACTACATTTTGGCTGGTTGATTAGTGCTTTGCTATCCACCGCTTTTTGTATCACTTTTGCTCAATGTGAGCTTCTCTTCTTCCACCTGGTTGCCATATAGCTCCAAATATCCCATCTACTTCTTTTATCTTTCCCTAACTTCTATATTTTCTTTTACATTCTAAGTCGCTGCATAGTTGCCTCACAACATTGGGCTATGAGTGTGGGGAAGCTCCGTCTAGCTGTGTATAACTACTCTCTTACGTGGGTTTATATAAAGTCGTCGATTTGGCCTGTGGACTGAGTCCTTGTTTATTGACACAGGCGTGGAGGTACTGCATTATCACTATTTGATCCCTGATGCTGTTCATATGAACGAGTGTCACTTCACCAAACTTCTGCTTTTGGGAGGACATGAGTAAAAACCTTTTTTAGGTTACTGCGGGATCACTCTACTGCAATGGGAGTTTTTTCTGTTATTATATTTATAGGAGGGACAGTGTGCCTTGACAAGTGTAAGGTCTCCGAACCAAAATTAATTTTTATATTATTTTTTCTTTCAATTTTCTTAAGACATTATATTATCCATTTTTAAGTTCAATTTTTTATGTTTATTGGGTATCTTTCTTTTTGATAACGTCTTGAAGATTTTATCCCAATTAATTATTATTTCAAACTATGAAATATTTTAAAAATCACCACATTTAGAGCTCAGTGAAGTTAATATATGCCGCATATTACCTCACACTTACACGGGGGTTTTAATTCCCCAGCGCGACCAAATGCAGAGTTGTTATTATGTGTAGCGCTTACCCATGATATCTTGCTCCTGATGCAGCAGCTTTCAATTCTCTGCAGGGGTGTCATGGGTGAAGTCCTTCTGTCTTGGTGTTTATCTGGCTTTAGCCCTCTTCGACGAAGGGCCGATAACAATATGGGATATGAAGGGAAGGGGATCACTTTGTCGATGTTGCAGCACTACAACACACGTCTACACTCAAGGGAGATCGGTTATCAAGTCCCCGGTTTCAATACATTTGCTCCCACGAAATGTTTTTCCCCTACAAAACATGTTAAAGTTCTCTGATGCACATTAGCAGGTATGACGCATATAAGGCGAAAGAAATGCCAACTTTGCATATTCTCTTACTACAAAGGTAAGTCAATGATTGGACTTTTGTGAGAACCAAATCTTTGTGCGGTTTTCACGTATGCTTACATTAAAACTTACAATGCTGGGAATTTCTCCGTGCGGGATTTTGAAAATCCCCGGAACCTAACTAATACAATAAACTTTAAAGCTCTTCAAAACATTTTAAACCGCTATGGTTTGTTACCTATCTTTTGTGTTGAAACTGCCTTTGAAATGTTACTTTATCTTACTATTACTTTAAAGCAAATAGATTGTCTGTATCTTTCTCTTTGAAAAATACCTTTAAGAATTTACCTTAATTATTTGATGTTCTGGACCTTTAATGTTTATGATCAAAGGTAGGGTTTATTGCAAAAAACAAAGGAGTTAATCTGTTTTTTATGTACTTGGTAGGATAGGTTTAAGAAATTATGTATCGTTACTGCAGTAGTAGTAGCTAATTTGTTAACTCAACAATTCTACTGCTGTAACGCATTTTGTCTTTATCTTCTTAAAAGTCAGCAAAAAATTTATTTAGCTTTTGAGAATATCTTGACGATATTAATGAAAATTTGTATGTATTGATGTGCAATGATGAAAATAAACTTAATATTTAGAGTTATAGTGAATTTAACTGCTAGTTTTAAGTGTTTGAGTAGTCTCAATACTCGCAACTAAATTTGTGAGGTCGGTGCAACAGCAAACAATGCTTTTGCATCAAATTCAAATAAATTACATCTGTCCCACAAATTATCTATTAAAACAATCCTTGTTAAAAAATGGTCAAATCCATTAACAAATATTGGATCTAGTTTAATAAGTTTTGATTGTAAGCGTCGATAATTGTTTTGGTTGCATAATGATCTAATAGATCTGACTGTTTTCAATGCCAAGCATAAGTTGAAATTTAATATGAATGTAATACACAATGTAAAATACGAAAAAAAATTCCTATTTTAGATAATTAATTATTTTTCGAATTTCAAGCCATCACAGAGACATACATTAATTTTGGTTATATGTTTTGTTAACAAGCAAAACTTTTAGTTAGTGCGTTTAATCCACGTGTTATCTAAAATAGGAAAAATTTTCGTATTTTACATTGTGTATCACGTTCATATTAAATTTCAATTTATGATTGGTCTTGAAAATAATCAGATCTGTTAGATCATTATGCGACCGAAACAATTGTCTCGTCGCTTATAATTAAAACTTACTCAACTAGATCCAATATTTGTTGATGAATTTAATCATTTTTTAACAAAGTTTGTTTTAATAAATAATTTGTGGGACAGATATAATTTATTTGAATTTGTTGCAATTGTGGTTCTCATTTGGAGTATAAAATATTTCAAAGAGTACTTTTGTATGCTTCGAGAGGTAGTCTGAATACCGCAAGTATTGCTACGGCTTAAAAACCATTGGCGCCTGTAGAAATTTTTTAAATTTTCTGTGCATATGATTTCTCGGACAAAGACTTTAACACGGTTTCCTAACACAAAAAAGAACATACACACCGTTAGCCGCGGGAGTAACCGTATTTTACCACAACTAGACTCTGGTCGGTGAGGGGGAGTGGGAATTTGCACCAAGATACAAATAACCTAAGGTCGAGACGGTGAATAAGAGTCTTGGAGAGCGCCACCTAAATCGGAACTGTACGCCTCTCGCGAAATCAATCTGGGAAATTTGTCACGCAATCTGTAGATGCTTAACGGACATAAAACTCGACAACAAGGAAATACAAATAACATATAATCGTTTACTGACACAGTTATGGTTTCTAATATTCATAGGGTTGAACATAAACAGCAACTTTACAACATAACTAGGCTTAAATTCAAGCGCTTGGGTTAATGAAACCAACGTACTTTTCAATATGTAACTTACACTTATAAGAAATTAAATAGCTGCAGGATATGTTCACTTTGTATAAATTTAAAATGTCGAACGCTGTTCGTGGTGGTACCAACGCTTGTGCGTACGATTATGCAGTTAAAAATATCTATCAAACAAATGTGTAATATAATTCGTTGGTTAAATTAATTCCGACGCACAACTGTTACAAAAATGATATTAAAATAAATTACAATATCAGTTATAATGTGACATGGCTCTATAATAGCTGCAGGTGGAAAGCTAACATGGATACCAGATTAGCGGCACGTATAATCAAAACATAATATGGAAAGATCTTACCAGAACAGGTCCTGAGCGCAGATATCGTATCTTGCAGGTACGTCTGAGTTTGTTTCAGTAAAATACGTACATAATGTACCAGACTGAAATAACAAGCACCTTGAATTTAATACTAGCAGTATCTTCAACGCATAATGGTATCACACCACAAGACTGCAAAACTACAAGACTGTAAAATTGCAAACTGCAAACTACAAGACTGCAAAGTACAAAGCTGTAAAACTGCAAACTGTAAACTGCAACCCTAAAATGTTATAATTAGATGTGAATTCACCTACTATTTACTTTACCGTTTTGCGGTTCGTTTACAAAACGAGCTTAAATCATAAGAACAAAACTCGACGTTATCAACGAGTTTTCAAATGTGTGTCCTACAAAGATAACAACTGTATGAAGTTTACGTGCATAAAAATTATAAATAACCTTACCTCGAACTTCTATAAAATTCTCAAAAGAGCAGAGCAAATATAAAATTTTCACTAATAATTCGCTCTAAAATAACGGATCATCAATTCCCCAAAATTAAAATAATTAGTTCACAATAAGATGCACGTTACCAAGCATCGAGGATCAAATTAAGAATAGAACAATTAATCACAACTCGTATTGAAGTGATAAAAAGTAGTTTTATGCACGCTATCAACATACAAGAATTAAAACTTGAATTTATGAACGAAACTTGATAAATTACAATAAGGAAATAAAACATAGGCGTCGTATTTGGGAACGAAGTATATCTAAAAATTGGGAAACGCGTTACGTAAAATTGAACCGTAACAACTTTTTCTGTTTATTGTTTGTTTTTGAACCTTTGATTCGATTGTTATGCCATTGGCTGCACAAAGCTGGAATAGTGCATTTTATAATCCAAAAGGGAAAGTTATTTTTCCAACTTGATTAAATTACCACAATAATATTTTGTGTTTGTTTAAGCAAGCATTTTTCCTGAGCCAAACAGAAATGTGTGGTCAGCTTGTTTAGATAACGAGCTACGTTTTACAGTGGGAACACAGAATTCGTGGGAACGACATATTTTAAACAAGAACTTGACTTACAACTACCGTGGATATAGTCATATAAAATGCGAGTGCACATTGATTGTGTGAAGTGTGCCTTTGCATTTTCTCATACCTGTCTAATTATCTTAATAATGCCTAGTGTTTCTTGAAAGTGTAGGTTCAACGCACTTTGCTGCCAGAATCTGAAGAAACGACCCGCACACAACCTGAAAATATCTGCAGAGGATTCCTTTGCTGTTGTTATTAATTAAGGTAAGCCTTTTGTTTAATTTTTAATGACTTCCTTATCATGTCAATCTTTAAACGTTTGAGTTCTATAAATTGAAGCCAAATTTGGCAGTGTTATAAATTACACCTAGGCTTAACATAATTGATGAGTAAACTTCTCGATTGTAGTGCAGCTTGTATGTGTAGTTACAGTAAATAATAATTGAGAGCAGAGAAAACGTCTACTTTATTTGAAAGCTAACACAACAATGAATCGAGTGTCTGTCTGGTTAGTAAAATTAGTACAGAGGCGCTACTAGACGATGTAGCGGTAAAAATTCAAATTTAAAATTAAATAGAAAGCATTAACAATAATAATTGAGGCCAAAAGCGAAAAGCAATAACGTAACATTCTGCACTAATCTCTTGTCTCTTCATGTTGTTGAAATTTTTGGTTATACAACCAAAAACTCATTGCGAACTCTTTTGGCAGAGCGTAACCCACACACATCACAACGTGTTATACAAATAGATTTTTAAAGAGTCACAAATTACTTACTCTTAATAAAGGAAGTTTTGCTTAAAGCAACTAAATGTGTGGTTATCTGAATTTATAATTTGGTTCATAACATGGAGGTTATCGGCTAGACAATTATCTGTTCCAATGTTCACTTACAAAATTTAAAATATTATCTGATACTACGTCTTGCACACTCTGCGAAGACATCAACGAAATTAAAATAAAGTAGAATGCACATTTCAAGAACTGTACAAACCTAAGAAACAATTGAAAAACCCAATATAGAGAATAAACAAGGAACCAATTTGAAGGAAATCCCACCTCATTCCAAACTATAACAGATGACTTAAATAATGAACTGATATTTTTTAAAACCTGGCTAATAGACCAAGAAAATGTTTTAATTGTAAAACTAACATATATTTGATACACCGCCAAATAATAAGTACCAGGAATTTCAAAAATAAATTAAAATAAATATCCAAGATGCTGGAAGCAATTTTTGTTTCGTCTCGTTTGTTTAATTATGCTTCTATATTGATGTATATGATTTATTTTGAATAAACTTTTTTTTATACACAAACCTTTTGTTCCATAACTCCTTTTCTTATGGAGCCATACATACCTCATATGTTGCATGCTTGTCATAACACAACAGCTGAAAATACACACAAACATTGCATCAAATTTCTTTAGATTAACAAGGAATATCTCTCTATTGATTTTTACATGGTTGATTGTCTTAGTTTAATAAATTATCTATAGTATAGGCACATACTTATTTGTTTAAGTAGGTAACATTTCTAATATAATTACTACAACATAAAAAAGTAACATAGTTCCTACTTACTGATAAACAATACTACCGAATAGTTCTTAAAAAATAAAGTGCTAAAACACCGAACAAAGCAAAGTTGTTACTGAATCAAATAATTTAAAAACAATAAATAATAAATAAAAAAATAAAAACAGACACTTAACTGTCTTACAAAATAGTAAAATAAAGGCATTGGCCAGTAAGGAACATCGGGATTTCTTATCTATCAATTATAACTTAGGCAACTATTTAATAATACTGTTTGACTATCAAAACCATTCTGTAACTACTTATCTGCTAAAACACGTAAAGGATACTAACTAAAATATCGCACAATTAAAATTTCTTTAACAATCCAAACTATTTTGAAAATACTTTCCATACAATAAGTAAAACGCCACAATATTATATATCAGTCAATTAATTTTCTATAAACTAAATTAAACTATCGTCAAACACCAACTCCTGCCGATATAACTATTGGTTTATCATTGCATTGAAGAAGAACAGATTCTTCAGATTCTGGACCGGTTACTGTAACTGGAATGGGACTAGGAGGTATATTTATTTCAATTGGTTCATCGAAGGATAATGAAGAATCTAAACTACACAGGCTGCTGGATCGTGAGCGACCCGTTTGGAATAAGCCCGTTGTTAAGCGATCTGAAAAGAAAAAAATATATTGTAGCATAACTAAATACTTGAGTATGCTGCTGTAAAGCATGTGTGCGTTGCCACTCGCGTTAGGAAGCTGCGCCGCAAAAAACAAAACCAGACTTTTGTATTGATTTTTTTTATCTGGAAAGTGTAATGTCAAAATGTCTTACCTAGTTGGACTAAGGAACGTTGTTACATCTGAAATAATTTCGAAGAAATTGGTAATTAATTTGTATACAAAAATCCTTACAAAAACATTAAATTCGATATTTTTCAAAAATAAAAAAATGCGGCTATTTTCTCTAATCAAAAGTATAACGTAAATGCAAGTACAAAAGCACTTGTAGAGTTAGTGATCACCCCTTAATCCACCCCACAGAGTAAAAGGGGGCTGTATGTTGAAGATCTAGAACCTGACAGTCCTATTGTATAGAAAGAATCATTAACCAACAGATTCAAAGTCGACTCAAGAAACTCGAAAGACTAATGAAGCTGATAGACGAGTGCTTCTAAATTAGCTTATTTTAAATAATTCTATTGATGGCAAAAACAACAAATCACAATGTCATAAATAAATATGCAGGATTAGTAGAAAGTCCTGGAACAGTCGACTAACTTGGTTATTTGAAAACGAATATTTTTCAAATTTGGTGTAGTTCAAACACTTACAATTTTACAAGTTTGATGCTTCCTACGAAATTATAACATCATGCCTGTTGTTGAACAGTAAGTTATGTTCCGCATTGTCATACATATTACATTTGGCTTAAAATATTTGCATACAAACCATTAAGAATTTGTCTAACATTTGGCATTGCATGTATATGGTTTTGTCAACACTTAGACTAATGAAATAATTTCCGATTTACAACCATAGCTTTACTTATTCAATATTGAATCTAAACAATTACACTAATGCAATGCATAAAATCTTTTTAACAAAGTTTATACAATACTTATAGTGCATTGAAAGCTGACGTCTGTAATAAATTATACCATATGATTTTTGCTTTTTTGATGATATGAAGTAATTGAAACATCAAAGTTGCTTTTATTTTAGGCCGCTTATGGTTTTGCACTTTGTCGTGGAATTTAGTTCAGTCTATAGCTTGAATCAATAAAAGCCTGTGATTGGTTTTTAACTACACCATTTAATTTAAGCATCTATTTAAAACAATATTGTGGATTGCATATAATACAACCACTCGGGTATTACTAGAAATTGCAAGCAAATATGAACAAAAATTGACTGTAAACATTGTATTGCAGTTTGTTAAAACCAAGGACGTTATAAGAATGGACCCAGTCATACTTATATAAATATAGTGCCAACATAGTTTGGACATGTATTCATTACTACCCGCTTTTCTAATATTTGTAAAAATATATCTTCTATCTTTTATGTGGTCCTCACCAATAGCAATGTGGGTTTTTACTAAAAATCTGGTGGTATTATAATCCCAAAGTACAATGTCGTCGATAATCACACATATACAACTGCCGATGATTCAATTCTAGTCTGTCTCGGTAGCGTTGCGGTAAACATCACACTTTCCATACTCGGGGGCACGGTTTCGTTGCTTAACTAAGTCTGTTTTCTTTTATTATAATGCATTCCTTTTTTGTTTTCATCTTCTACTATGCACAATAAGGGCAACATGAACTTTCTTAATGCCCATGCTGGCTGAAATCAGTAAAATGTACCTTACATTTGATGCAATATTGATATTCGATTTACTGGGAAAGCTTTTGCAACGCCTACTATAATATTTTAACGTACTACCTGACGTTGGACATTTACTGTTACACAAAACATTTCAAATCAATTATTCGTTGCTTCGAATTCAACAAAGGCTAATGCCGTTTTGTTTATAATTTACGGTTTTTACTGTAGAACTAGAGATGGATATAATTTGATACAAGGAGTGTGAATAACTGAATTAAATTACAGTGTCATTGTATTATGTATAAATTTGCAATGACTCTAGTTATATACATACAAGGACGTTATAGTATACATATATTGCAAGTAGTATATAAGGAATGTTTAGAATTTTGCAGAAAACTCAATCTAACCTCACTTTGTTTTGTGATAAATGAGTAGTGTCTAATAATAAAACACATACGCCCATTGTGGGACCAGACAAACGAGGTTATATACGGACACACAATATGTTTAACGATGATAGCGCAAATGCGTGTGTCCAAAAACACCATCCGATGTTGGCATGCATACACGACATACGTTATACCAGATATTTACATTATGGCTTGGTCCATTCTTATAACGTCCTTGGTTAAAACCAACATACTACTTTTTGCTTCAATTTCTAATTTAAACAACTTCCTAAATTGAAATAATTGATTTAAAAAGACATCCAGTTTGTTTTAATACAATACTCATGTATTAATTTAAAATGATATACCACAAACTACCAGTATGCTGTTTTAATTCCATTTGGTGTATGCAATCTGTATAGCACTATAAGAAATGTCCGAGGTATACATCATTTGTAAATGTCGATAATAGCAGCTTATGTTTCTTCACGGCATGATCTGAATTAGGAAATACAAGTTGTTTCGTTTATATGGTAAATAAGTTGCCTCTTAATTTGTTATGGTGTTTGGAATTTGTTGATTATTTACCTCCGCCCGGTATATTCAAATGTCATTGCATGTACCATGTAATTCTTTCATCTGTGCAAGAATTTCTTATCACCTTGTTACGTGCCAAAAATTTGGCACTAAACATTTTTTTAGTTTAGTATTGCTATGCGTGAGTTCGCGCCATAAAATTCAAAGACTCGGTGTGCGTATTTCCGTCACGTCAGAAGTGGGTTGGACGAACTTCGCGCCGACGCGAGTGGCGAAGAAAAAAGTGGGAAAGTTTCCGGGAGACGCTGTAACGTGGTCTTTTGCCTTTGACTTCCAGAAGAGTGGTTTGGTTTAGGTATCGTATCGTATCGTTATCTTTATTTATGTAGATTTCCTTGCCTTATCTGATTGTCGTCCCTATACCTGTTCCTTATTCGTTCCCTACATAGGTAGAAGGTAATTTGCAAGCAGCCTGCCCGAACCGCAGTCCACGACCCTACCACGAACGAGTCCAGGGAGCCCCGCTAGCAGTTAGCCGGAGCAGTCACCATCTTTAAATAACCCGGAAGGGGGTCCTAGCAACCATGAAGGAAGCGGGACTTGATCATGTGCGTATTTAACCTTTACGAGCTGTTTGCGAATTTGATATTTATTCCGTAATTGCGCGTTTAAATTTGCATATTGTGTGACGTCATTGACAGATATGTGCGTTAATTTCCACTTATTGGATTAGCGTTACCAACTGCCTTTTGCGTCGCATATACCGCGCCGACGGTTATGTAAGAATCGTGTATAAATGTAAGAACCTGCCATGGAGAAGACAAGAACACAGTCGACTTTCCGTATTAGATGGACGCAATCATACAGTCAACTATCGCTTTCTGTTTGAACGGCCACTATCAATAAATGTGCTTCGTTTTGGTAAGTGTTTAAAGCAATAATTATATGTTTTGTTTATTATCATTTATTCATTATATACATGTCTACTTTTCTCTCCTAGTTAGCTATCGTAATATTGTTACCACATTTAACACAAGTAGATTAATAATATATCGGTGTTTTTTGTTTTTCTAATGGGCTTGTTCAACTATTTCAGTCTTATCTGCAAGAGAGAAAGCAGTATATTGTATATCTTGGTAGCTACTCAGACATATTTACTGCTAGATCAGGGGTTCCTCAGGGGTCTGTTTTGGGACCGTTTTTGTTTCTGCTATATATTAACGATTTAAGGGCAGTACTAATTTGTCAACATCTAATGTATGCAGATGATTTAAACATTTTTTCGGTTATTCATACTCAGCAGGATCATATAAAATTGCAAGCTGACCTTAGCAAAGTAGTGCAATGGTGTTCAGTTAACGGTTTAAAACTGAACATTGCTAAATGCAAAGTTATAAGTTTCACTTGTAAACTAATTAGTACAAAATACACTTATAGTATATACTTTTCCCATTTGTTATACGTCACTTCGTTTACAGACCTGGGGGTAATTTTTGATTGTAAGTTATCCTTTACTGAACATATAGTGAACATATCCAATTCTGCAGTTAAAATGTTAGGATTTGTTGTTAGAAACTGCAATTTTTTTTCTGATATTGCAGCTATAAACGTGCTTTACTTTGCCTTGGTACGTTCAAATATGGAATACTGTTCTGTAATGTGGGCCCCCTACTACAAAAGTCGGCGTGCGTTATTAGAACGCGTTCAAAAAAAGTTTTTACGATTCCTTACTTTTAGGATAGATCATAAGGACAACTACCATATATTACTTATTAGATTTGATACTACGTCTCTCGAGTTGAGGCGTATTATAATTCGTTTACTTTCATATATAAGTTGGTGCATAATTTGATCGATGGTCCGGATATGCAGCAGCAGCTAAATTTTTTAGTTCCTAGACTTTTATTGCGCAAAGGCTCGTACGAATTTCATGTTGAAGTCGCCTATTTATCAGGTGTCTAGTATAGTGAACAAGTTTGGTAACAAATTCGATATATTTGTTGATACCCTATTAGACTGTACTACTGTTATACATACACACTTAAGCATATTATAGTTTTGCCATTATCATGAATTATTTTTATACTATCTTAAGTAGTTTTATCTTATAATTATGACTAATTGCATATGCAATAAAGACACAATTACATTTAGTTGGATAGTATTTTAAATATGTTTGTTCATTTTTAAATAAGTTTTATGTGACATGTGCATTTAACTGTCCTGTATTGGAGCGCTGCTCTGTTGGATGTATTAAATTAAATAAATTAAAAAAATCACTAGTTTTTGATATTAAAATCATTCAAAAAAAATTGTAATAATTGCATCAAAATCATATTTATTTTCTGACGAAATGTCAATACAAGTTTAACAATTTTATAGGACTTGTACTATAACATTGATGTATAAGCTATTTTCACTGCATGTTTATATTTAAAAATACAACATGTTATGCGTCATTAGCTTTACAAGCATTATTTTAATAATTAATTATAGGTGATTTCCAATCCTTAATTGGAAGTATATTTTCCATCGTAAGTTGACTAGTAATAGGTCATGATGCATTATAAATACGGTTTTGATGTTCCGCACTGTTTAGGAGAATGACTTATAATTCATTATATGTATTTTGCAACACAGACATTTTCTTGTGCTTCGAAAAATGTGTCATTGCTTCGGCAAATAAGAACATGCAGTATATACGCGAGGGGTTATACGAATTTGGATGAATGAGCCTGATGAGTTCATCTGATTACTCTAGGCTACCTTACCGAACAGACGAAGTGATCAGTCAGTGTGTTTAATGCAATGAGCTACCTGTGAAATTTGTACCTTCCTTATTTCTTAAGATGTGTTCCCTGTTTTAATGTTGTAGGTTAACAATGAACTTGTTACGCTCTATTTCATATTTTAAAAAATTTACTGCTTCGTTATTTTAAAATCCTTACAGTTCCTACGTATTTAAACTTTATTATTAATATATGAGAATAGATATTTACATAAAGGATGAATAAGGTGAATTGTCAGCTACGCGGATTGAAATTAGAGAAATGTAGAAAACGTAAGTTTAAATAAGAAGAACTGGAGGAGTTTTTAAAGTAATGAGGTCGTAAATTTTTTAGGTTTAAGATAGAGAACGCCTCCCCTCCCCACCACTCATAATTAGAAGGCAGGGTAGGAAGAGGAACCCGACAAACTTCTAAGGTGGTTTTCTCTCATCAAAATAATGAAAAAAGTTCAGATAAACATATGTCCGGAAATGCTTTCTTAGCAAGTTACGGCTAGCAAAATATTTCGCCCGATTTTCTGGGAAAGGACGGAAATAAAGCCAAACTGATTTTTTATGGCATTAAGTTAGGTGTTAAATTTATTGGATTCATCAACTGCCAGTTCTAAGATGTACCACTTGAAAGAAGACATCAAATGATATTCCACCATGATGGCGCACCGGCACACTATTTACAAAATGTTAGAGAGCACTTACAGATAAGTTGTCCGGGCAGATAGATTGGTCGAGGTGAACCAACTAATTGGTCTTCTAGGTCCCACGATTTAAATCCCTTGGATTATTACCATTGAGGTCATTTAAAGCAACTTGTATATGCAGAACTAGTTAATTCCAAAGAAGAATTATTGAACCGAATTTTAAACGCATGTGATCTACTTAAGAACGACTGAGATATTATTGAAAGAGCTACACGTGATTCCATTAAGCATGTCAGATTATGCATATATTATCAAGGAAATCGTTTCGAACACCATTTGTAAGGTATAGAAATTCATTGAAGAAAATAACTGGTCAATTGATGGTAATGGATACTCATCCACTAAAAGATGTTTATTAATTGTACTTTTCAAATCGCGATATAAACGTGTCGTTCCATTGGCTTTTATTACTGGAACAATTGGAGTTGCAAACTTCAAACTGTTTACCTTTACTAATACTCTCTCCCTTTCTAAAAATTCAATTTCCTGCTCTACTTTGGGTAATAAAGCATGCAGTACTTTACAAGCTTTAATAAAGAAACAAGGTGTATCCTCACTGGCTTGTAAGCCTACAATTTTCCTGATATCTTTTTTAAAACCGAATGACATTTTTCAAGTAACCAATCTAACTTAGAAGCTGTATTAATTTGAACAAGTTCAGGTAGTAAATCTAACCCTAATTGTCTAATCCATTCTCGACCTAGAAGTGTTGTTTGCAAGATTCTATAATGTAAATATTTACATTCGTAGTAATACTTTTATATGTATCCTCAACTTGTGCAATCCCAACCATCTTAAGTGAATGACCACAAGATGTATTTAAGTTCAAATCTGTATCTTTCGGTGTTAAATATGGAAAGAAACTTTTAATATCGCTATGATTAATTAAAGTATCCGCAGTACCTGAATCTATTTCAAATTGTAATTGTACTTTATTTACCAATAACAGTAAAGTAAACTAAAAAATACCGGGTAAATAGGGCATATAACTGTGAAACAATAGAAAGTGACCGAACTGTATCAAATAAGAAAGAGCAGCGGCTATGTTCGAAGATAACAAACATGAAAACAAGGAGAAAATTGTTGAAAGCATATGTGTGGAACACAACATAGTACGTCTATGAAATAGGGACCATAGGAAAATCAGACAGAAAAACAGTAGAAGCCTTTTGGAGTGTTGTGCTTCAGATGTATGATTATGATAGCATGGACAGACAAAGTTAATAACAAAGAGGTTATAAAACTAGTAGGGGAATATAGATATCTGTGGAAAAAAGTAGGAGAAATAGAAGGGCAGGATACGTTCTAAGGCATTTCTGGGCAATAGTGCAGGATATATTACAAGCAGAGATAGGAAAAGTAGACCTAGATCAAACTATTGCATGCAAATAGTGAAAGATGCAGACTGCAAATTTCAGGGAAATGTGTAGGTTAGCTCAGAATGGGAAACGATGATGGTACGCGGCAAACCAGTTCCAGGACTGAAGACCTAATGATGATGAAACAACGTAGTAGTTTAAAATTAGAAACGTTTAAAGTTAAAGATAGTGTCACATGCCATAAAAATATCTAAGCATTAAGCACAAGCTTATATTGCAGCAGTAACTAAGTTGCCTTATACTGTACAGAAGATTTTGTTTTGTATATATTTTTGTACACCACCCCCTCTTTTTATTCTTTTATTTTTGTCGTCGCGCGCCTCTTCTTCTAAATTTCAATGCTTTTTTGTATAATGTGCAAACACCTATTGCACGCCCCGTACTTTTGCAACGTTTGGTTGGTTATTTAATCAAAATTGTTTTAAGATGCCTCGACTATATGAACTCTTTCTTCTCAGGGTATCCACCTACTTACCGTGGGTTGAGTGGTAAGTAGATGTGCAATGCCCAACCAAACTGCACTCTCTTTTGTTTTAGTACTAATTTTTGAATCTAGTTTTGTATATGCCAAATTTTTATGATCAACGTTGCCTTGTGCCAAATTAATTTAATACCACAAATTTATGACTTTTGACGTTATAAGATATTTCACAGCACTCACCTGGATTATACTTTGTTTCCGGCCTCGTTTACTGCTGGCTCAAAATCCTCGTCGCCGTATGCGCCTTTACACGGTTGTACTATCCTGTTGAAATTCCGTCTC
Organism: Platerodrilus igneus; assembly: GCA_036346225.1. NCBI lineage: Eukaryota > Metazoa > Arthropoda > Insecta > Coleoptera > Lycidae > Platerodrilus > Platerodrilus igneus. The sequence goes on from JARFIW010000802.1 coordinate 2,666,587, forward strand.
GCCTCCAGGTATCTTTCCTTAAATTTTAGTTGCTCCCAATATCTGAAATAAATGACCCGAATTTTAGAATTTAGAATACCCGTTTATTTTACTTCCCCTGCGCTAATTCTTCCGTTGTAGTTTCTGCGTTGACTCTTCCACTTCCAATTGCTGCTCTTTCGTGTTCTCATAATTTCGCTCCTCTTGTTCCAAATTAAACCGTCCGCCTTTAATCCGTACCCAATCCAAATCTATCGTCGTCCTATTCAAAATCACTCAATGCCCCGCTACATATACATCCATATCAAAATCAATCTTCGTCCCTTTTATAACCACTCAATGCCCTGCTGCCTATAATTCTATATCCAAATCAATTCCAAATATTCTTCCTTCTTACAATTCCAATCCGATGCCTTCTGCCTTTATCAATATCGTTCCAAATCTATCTTACTATTCGTCGCTTCGCCGTCGCACTAATACAAATCTTTACTCTTCCTTGTCGTCGCTATTACTTATTAAGTATTGATGCTGCTCTTTACCCTTCTTTAATAATCAAACTATTTCAAAATCAAACACGTTTATTAATCTTCAAAATCTTTACACAAATTAGCGCAGTTCTTTAAAATACGTCTTTATACCAAAAATATTCAAAATGAACTCTCCTTGTTTACTTTCCAAGGTGATAATTATAACATTACTTGCCTACTACATTACAAATTACATAAACTAAAATCGTCCAATAATATTTAAACACTAAGTTTGTGTCGCACATACCATAAATTATGTCCTTACATTTTCATAGTTTACACATAATATTCTAGTATTGGTTCTAAATATTTTACAATCCTTCAATCACATTTGACATTGTTATCACTTATAATTTTGAGATTACATATTCGTCCAAAAGTCGATTCTACTTAAACAAAAGCCAAAATAAATCACACATGACCCTGGATCGGCGTGGTTGATAGTGGACATCCATAGACGCATCCGGTTTTCGGATGGCAAATGTACTTTCAATGGCCTATTAAATTCTAACTCAGTATAAACCCTTGAGCACTGTATATTTTATCACGTCATCAAGTCATTTTAATTTACCTCTTGGCACTTACATTTCAACTACCCTTTTGAATACTTTAGCATTTGTAAAGTACGGCAAACATACATTTTTAAATTATGTGATCAGATATATGGATCATTTTACTTGGCATACACTACCTTCTACTAAACAACCCTTAGAACCCTTGGTAGCTCCCTCTGACACTACAATATATTACAACTTGAAATATACCATTAGTGTGTACTCTTATTTGACTTGCGATATTGAATAGCACTGTATACTTGGTTGCTAGGATTCACGAGTAATAAAATAATTATCATTTGTTTAGTAAAAAGTTTCGTTCGAGATTAATATGCAATTAAGTACACTGGTACAATCAACTTAGTTTTTACCAAAATATAAAGAATATAGAGCACAACATCGAATTTTTGGAGTAATCGTTTTCTTTGTCTTTAGTGGTATTTCCACAGAATGTACAGAAACGACACTGTCCACTGGTTTCTTGGATCGTGTTCAAAATTGGGCTGTAGGAATACCTGACATTCGTGATACTTATTTAGCTAAAAGTTTGAATTTAAGCATGGTATAGATAACCTTAATACAACCTCACTTTTGCATTATATTGATTCCTGTAATTCATTTATTTGATTCAGGTACATTAAAAATTACAAAAATGTTAAATAAAGCATTAGGAATACAGGTTTAATTTCAAACTTTCTACCAAAATAACTATCAAGAACAAGGTGGATATTCTTGCAAGGTCACCGAGAAACCAACCGAGAGTGCCTCTGATAGTTATATTCAGGGTATTCTAAGTAAATAAATTAAGGTTTCTAATTTTGCTATTTCAAAACTGCAGATAGAAATTTATTGCATTTTGCTTGTATCTACGAATGTTTGCAGAATGTTTGATTAGGTATTTACAAACTACCAAATACGTAGGCATTACTAAGTTTTACAAACGGTATACCCCATGGTTATAATGCGATACAGGTTAACCAACTTAGGGGGAATTAAAACAACATACAAGTGGTTTGTGTTATATTATTTTAGATTGATACATATTAAAACAAATGTGAAAATGTCGTTTTCAATTGTGTTAATTAAGAGAATTGAAATGAAAATTAGCATGTTTGTTTAAATGTCAATATCCTTTGAAAACAAACACATTGCATTTTTTTTTAAAGTCCTCACTACATTGAAGTAATATGAATGGAATAATCAAGAATATAGTTTCACTTTAAAAAGGCAACAACGTTTTAAATCTTTTATATCAAAATAAAAGCAAAACATTATATCACCTCGTAGTGTTGTAATTATATTTTTTAATGTAAGCATTATTTACATACCTGCTATAAATACATAAGGCTAAATATTTGGAAATGTATGAATGTAATTTTAGAATTACAATACAATGTGGCATTGCTTTTATTCTTGTAAGACCTTAGTGATGTTTCAATTATGGGATTGTTGATAATCAAGAAAAACTGACTTGTTTTTTAAAGATTTTAAATTAATAGTAATTTGTTAATTTGTGATGGTTTATGAAAAAAATTTAGCTCTCCAATTATATGAACATATGGCTTATTTAGGCGTGTTATTCATGTATAATGTTTCGAGTTATTACGATAATGTATTTGTTCTTGTTATTTCTTAGTGATGGCTCTGATACAAATTTCCTGAAAAAATAATGAAATACATACAACTGGAATGGAAACATGCAGGTTATTCGATACGAGTAGGATGTGTCATGCAAAAAAAAAGAATAGACAAACATTGTGGGATCTCCATCCTTACTCATCTCATCGCATTAAATCTGTTGCCGAATTGCAGGTTGTTGTTATTAATAACTCTTACTTGCTTTATTAATGAATAGTTGAAAGAATCAACAATCATTAGTTACAACATTATTTAAACCCTGTAACAAGATTATAAATATGGACTTTATGGTTCTTGAAAAAAAGGCTAATTGTAATTGTACAGATGGTGCAATATTGTGTAGCATATGGAGGCAAAGAGTTGCATGACAACAGGAATGATATTCAGTTTTATTTGTAAGCTGAACTTTAATTCTGTACTTTTAGCAGAATGATTATTATTTTTGTAAATTTCCATTTAAATGGCCAGAAATATTGCAATTCTGAATCTAGCAATAAGAAGCGAAAACTGGAAACCTTTAAGCAGTAGTTTAATGCAGTCAACGTTTTAAAAGCTAAGACTACCAAGCCAATTTAGGTTTGTCTAGGAATTTTTTTAAATTAAATGTTATTCTATTTTTAATTTTCCAAACCATTTACAAAATAGTCGGTATTTTATTAATAACATTCAGAATGAAGTAAACAAATACACTTAAATAAAAATTAAGCAGATTTAGATGTTTTACGCTACTGTATCAACATCTTATACATAGGAATGGTTCTATTTTGATAGATAATTATTTCTTGTCAAGTGAATCGTTTAAATAACTTGTATCATTTTCCTCCAATGGTGGATTGATTTATGCAACAGAAACTTACAGTTAAAAAAACATTATCAGTCAATGCTAAGTACCGTTTTTTTTATATAAAATAATAAACGGTGTCTCAGAATATTTTTCGTTTTTGATATTTAAAAAGGACGTCAGTATTAATTCTAATTCGGTTTTTTTGATACTAAATATAAGATGTTTTTACATTTTATTTATAAAAAACAACCGTTTGCAAATGTGCACCGTCCTTTTCTTCACACTCGTTTAACCTAGAATTAAAATTCTCAATCACACGCTGGAACATCGATCTAGGAATAGCGTTAATTTCGTCTGTGATTCTTTGCTTTAAAACATTCAAATTGTGTGGCAAGGGGTTGTAAATTCTACTCTTTAAGTAGCCATAGGAAATAATCAGCAGAAGTTAGGTCTGGGCTCCTCGGTGGTCAGTTTATGCCTCCTCGGCGACTTATCACTCTGCCAGGGAATAAATCGTGAAGAGCAGCTAACGAGTCATTTGTAACATATGAAGTGGGTCCATCTTGCTGAAAAAATGTGTTGTGGTTGTAGCCAATCTGATTTTGCATTTCTGTAGCAATATCGATCAGAATTAACTGTTTGAGCACGACCACGACCATCCTCAAAAAAATAAAGGTCGATAATTCATTGTCTTGATATGGCAGCTTAAATGACAACTTTCGGCGTGTGTAATGGTTTCTGATACAATTCTTGTGGATTCTCAGGAGCCCAGTACCTGCAATTTTGCTAGTTCACATGGCCGTTGATATGGAAATTCTATTCATTGGAGCATCAGATGTTATTGAAACTTTTAAAACAAATTTTCATTGTCCTGCAGAATTCTAATTGTTTGGCGGGATCATTGGGTTTCATCTCTTGAACAATCACAATTTTATACTGGTTAAAATGTAAATCTTTGCAAATAATTTGATAATTGAGGATTTGTTAAAATTAATAGAAGCTGTGTGCATTCATAGTGATTGTCGCGGGTCCGCCATGACAAATTGGCGAACGCGGTCCACATTCATGCTCGTTCTCGATGTCCTTCTATGCCCGGTTGATTTATCTGGCATTATGTTTCCAGTCTCTTCAAATTTTCGCACCCAATGCTTAATTCGTACTTGGTACATTTCTCTTTGATGCCAAATTAAAATTTGTTCTCTAGATACGTCGAATAATAGTGTAAGAATCATAATTTTTATAAAACTTTTGCATGCAAAATGCACGCCGCAGTCCCGTGAAATGATCCATTGCTAGTAAACCAAACAAACCCGCCAAGCACTTGTGAACATTCCCCTCCACCCGCTATTGGTATTTTGCACATACCAGTCGAATTAAAAACGAAAAATATTCTGAAACACCCTTTATAAAGAAGTTATTGAGAAATTTAGCCATACACGTGTTTTCTTCTAATTTAACTTCTTTTCAATCATACAACAGCAGAAGAGTCTATTTTTGAAGATATACATATGAAATGCAATTAATTAAATCAATTTCTTAATTGTGGAATGTTACCCCATGCAAAATTGTGCAACAAAAATTTCCAAAAATAAAACTAGGTTTAAGGTAAAAATTAACTAAGGTAATACTGTTTAACAATTAATAGAATTAGAATGCTGTCGTGACGTCATTCAACACATCCATTTTGAACATCTCCTATCATTAAGATTCATTTGTTTTTTAAAATTATAGTATAAGAATAAAATTTAAAACCATCGCACTTTTAAAGAGAGAATGAAAGGAACCTTTCAATGAGGTATCACAATTTCAATTTAAAAGTGTAGGATTGCGGCTGTCGCTCAAAAGGGGTTAAATTTGAGGATAAAATTTTTACATACAGGATATTGTTTCATAATCTAAAATTGACGTATCTAGAATTTTTATAAATATGCACATTAATTGGGGAACTGAATTTATACCATTTAGCTGGTCTACTTTGTACACTTCTATTTGGAAAAAAGTGCATGACCATAAGTTAAATTTGTTTGTAGGTATTATAGCTTAACATCATACAAATCTTTTTACACTTTAATAATTAAAGTTTCTAGTAAATGCATTTGAAAATAAAAATTAATCGTTGGTTCTCACATACAAACATGAGTTAGATAAAGACAGAGATCCCACAACCTTACTGATGGTCTACATTTTCCAACGTACCATATACTAACAAAAGTGATATCATTCCTATTTGTTTTTATTATAAAAGTTATAATACTAGAAATAACCTGATGTGATGTGAATGAATGTAGGTGTGCCTAAATGTATGCACCGTGTGTGCAAGAATGTGTGGGTGCATACATTCGTGCATGTTATTTTTCTTTGGATATAGTGCATGTGTTTTGATAATTAGGTTCATTTGTTTCCATATCTTCTTTTTTTTGTTGATATATTACACACCAACATATTTTCTACTTAGAGGTTGGTAACTAATGCTTCATTGTTTTTACAAAATCCTGTACGTTTTCAACTAGGACTTACCAACCATATCATTCGAGAAAATTTTTAGTTTTATTTATATTTTGTTTAATAATAATTTATACCAGCAATATGTTTAAGTCTTAGCATTGCCATGTGGTACCTACCTATGCCATCTTCTTGGTTAAACATTTCTCGATGATGTTCTAATTGCTTAGCACTACAAAGGGGCGTATCCACTTCAATCGTATTGTTGAATAATGCATAATCTACTTCGTACTCTCCAGTTTCTTTCTTGAATGCTACTAATGACTGAAAACGATGGCCCCATAGTATTTCTGATGGTAAGTAGCTTGAGCGTGCTTGTGTTGTCATGCCTGTGGATTCGATTACTCCTTCTAAAATAAAATTAAACTAAACTTAATGAAGTAGCCATAGTACAAAAAAGGTCAACAATACAAGCAAAATGGATTAATGATTATCAAGTGTTTAAGTTTCAGACAAATAGTTGATGATAATATTATGCCATTACATTTTCTCATAACAATCTTGGATGCGTTTTCTAGTCAAAAGTATTTTCCATGCAAACAAACTGATCAAAGCTATTCAAAAATAATTGGAAAAAGAGTTGTTTTGGCAAATGCATTGACAATAAAATTTTGGAACTGATATATAGTTTTGCAAGTGTATTTTTTATAGAGTATGCCTTTATTATTGAATAAATATGGTTGGCATGTAGAAATTGTACATGAGAACAAACTTCTAGGTTATGCCCAAAAGTCTGCCCACTATATAGGTGGACGCAAAAGTACATGAGGTTAAGGTAGCGATCACCCTTTCCTGACTAAACAACATTTAAAATTTACTTTTATAATTATTTTATTATTAATAAATTATACAAATAAAATTCAGTAGTACCTAATAATATTTTATATAAAGCCTACCTCCAAAACGTATTTTAGACCGTATTCTATTAGCTTTTTCTTGAAGAGGAAACAATAGGTTTACAAGCATACTAGGCCGAACTAAATTTAGTTTACCGCAGATGATAATATAGTGTTTTTCTTCAGATTCGACTTTACATATTCTACATACAAGATTTTTTTGATAAGCAGAAAATCTATGGCATTATGAATAGTTAATATGGATTTCTAGAAGATAGCTCTTTAAGTTAAACTTTATCAAAGGTTAGAGTATCGATTATATTATACCAATTTTTTATTTTATCTTTGCTGGAAGTAAGTTGCGCAATGTTATGTGATTTATAATTGCTAAAGTGTAGAAATGACCTGTAATGTATAACAATTCATTTAATTAATCAGTGGAGAAATTTATTAAAACGTTATTTATTTCTATATTATCATATGATTGATTTCTATATCTTATCATCACAGGATTAACGAAACTACTTTCATACAAACTGCTGCACAACTTGGTGGTTTTAGAACTATTATTCATCAAATTAGGGCTTTGTTGGGATATCTCATTGCATATCTGTGTCACGTCTTTGCATGGGTACAACAATAAAATCCGTATACTAAACACGAAGCTTCATATGCTGTTCTCAGAAAAAAACTTAGTATCTATATCGAGGATGTCTATTTCATTGTAATTCCATGTCACATAGCCGTGGAAAAAAAGGAATTAAACATAACTTAAAACGATGACTCCTAACGCACCTGAACAAGTGGACTGGAGGCAGAGAGAAAAATTACATTCGAGTTCCAATACTGCACCGTATAAAATATGTCTGCAATTCTATAAAAGATGGCTGAAACCCTCATAACCTATTAACTAATATACCCTATTTTTTAACTAGCTTTTCTAAACTTAAACTAAAGTCTGTCCTCAAACTAATTTCTATGAGCTAAAAAGATCCTTAAAGTAATTACAGCAACGACCGTTTAAAATTTCATTCAAACTGTTCTCCTCCGTAACATTAAATAAGTATTCCCTGTACAATTTGTGACGTTCCTTTGAAATATTTATAATTATATTTCATTTTAGTAGTTTCTATATTAGTAAATACCATTAATAGGGTTAGATTATTTCCTTTAACACGTTGACTGCCACGGCAATTTTCAGAATTCAGGTCTAAAAAGCCAATTTCATTTAATCATATTATATTATTAAAACTCTAATTATAGTACATAGTTATGATCAAAAAGCATAAAAACGTATTTTTAAAAAGAAAGGTCTTACAAATTATCTCGTAGTTGGCTTATGTAACAGAAATCTTTTCGCAGAAGACAACTAGAGTCCGACGGTCTTGTAATGAAAATAAAGATTTACATTACATGTGATTTTCCAATGCTCCACCCGAAGGTACTACACTGGCCAGGAAGCGAGTTTTTTTACCTGGAAAATTTGGAATTTTGCCGAACACTTGCTGTTCCAAGCAAGGTAGGGATCTTTAACGTGCGTGACAACACTCACACACGGTGTAACGTATTTTTTTCTAGTTACACTTCGTTCTTTAACATAAAAAATAAAACAGCTATAATTTAAAATATTTAATTTGTGAATTTCCGTCCAATAGAAATTAATGCATTGTATTGATAATAACACATAGATTCCTTTACCTTTATGCTCTAAGGTTCGTTACTAAGCTCTGTCGAGTTGTCAATTTGTTCACTACATTATCAGCGTTCGAACGGGTAAGCTGCTCTACAAGATAGTGGAGTCAAGATGGTCGTGTGTAGGCACGTGGCCTCTAACAGAGTAAGAAAAAGAACTTATAATTGATTGATTCTTGGTGTCTGGAGGTCGAGCCTAACAGCTATAGCGTGACATGTCTTTCTATAAGTCCCACCTAGAGCGGTTCAGTTGATCCCTGCAGGCCTAAGAAGATGGAAGCCCCTTTACATCATTAATACAGTTGGTATAAATTAATTAAATAGATTATACTAATATTTTTTCTCATAGTGCAATATCTTATATCATATCCTAATCCAATATCTTATCTAACATCTTGAAGCAATATCATAAATGGCTACATCTTATATAATATCTTCATGCAGTATCATGGAAGGCAATTTCATATAGGTTCTAAATTTTGTTGGAGTATTAAATTCAGTCAAGCAGAAGTTAGTTTCATCAAATAATAGTTGTATTCAGAAGAACTTTGATAATCGATGGTTAAGGAAATTTTCATACAGCTGAGGTCAAGGTCCTAATTCTTTCGTTCAGAGCAATATCATAACACGTGAGTGTACTTTAGAATTTAATCAATTTGAATATTAATTAAGTTGCAATAAGAAAGTAGAACATTAAAAATTTCGTAACGTAAAAAGCTTTTAAGAAAACAGCAAATTAAATAACTAACCTATTGTTTGTCAGAATGTTGCACGTGCACACAAAGTGTACATTTAAAAAGTTGTGAATGACATTTTATGTCAGATATATAAAAAACATAGATTCAGTTGTCCTATTTAGACCTCACATGTCGTCTTACGTTAATTTAAAGTATGTTTGAATATTTTGAGGTCATGAACATTCATTTTTCATCGACATGTGGAATTCGAGTATTAACTGTTAAATAAATGTAACTTAGAATAACTATATAATATTTCAACAACGCTTTGATAATTAAATTTTACTGTGAAGGTCGAGGAAGTACTTCATTTGCTTAAAGAAAATTATGTGTTATGAATAACTTAGAAAATTTCAAGTCAGCATATTTAAATTTTGTAGAAAGATCCATTCCGAGACCTTTAGATTATTAAATGCAATTCTTTACTAGTATATTTCTGTTTCATAAAAATTATTAAGAGAAAATTTTATAAAGATACGAATTTAAATATTATAGTTACATGAATCCAGAAATTTATTCAAATAGAATCTATTTTGTTTTTGAATGACTTTTTATTATTTAAAATTCAAGTAAAAAAAATTACAAATCATCCCTGATTAGAAATTGTGTGTAATGAAAACAAATTCCCTGGGTGTATATTTTAGAAACCTAAATTCTATTATTTTATTTTTGGCAAATATTTTTGAGGACACAAATGGTGTCCAGGTTGTACCTTTGTTTGTTCACAGGTCAAGCCGAGACATCTGTCTTCTTAATCTTCGTTGGGAATGAAACCACTCATAGTTTTTAAAATCTATTTTTAAATCGCGACAAATGACCAGAAAGCTAAACCACTAGTTTTCACGACTAAAAATGTGCTCCCTGAATGTTTGTTTAGCATTTTTCTTAATCTTCTTTGGGAATTAAATCACTCATAGTTTTAAAATCATCTTTATTTACGTTTCGATCCATGACCTAGAATCGTTGTCAAAATAATAAAAACTTCAAGTTTGACGTTTATGACATAAATTGAAGGTTACTTTGATTTATTGATGTTTGAAATATTTGGTTTGACTACACTAAGCAAAAATTTTTAAAGTTTAAAAGAATGATTGCCTTCAATTTGTGTTGCGACCTGGGATCGACTTTCCTATGGTAGCCAATACGCTTAACGTGAAATCAGCTGATTAATTTTTATTGGTGAATTTTATATAAATTCAATAATTTGGAAAACATTTTTTAACATGTTTCTACTTATACAATTGAGAGATTTCTGATTTCATGTCTTATTTTACCGAGATTCAGGGAGTATTTCCGAGACATCTGTATGACATCTGGTGTTTGAGGTCTTGGTAAGTGTGTTTAAAAGAATGAAATTCAGGTTTTATGGCTACGTTAGTGGTGTTGACATAAGGTTTCCGCATTCCCCTAATACAAGCACAGTTAAATTTTGTTGGTTATAGTATTGAAAAATACGGTGGCCCTCATTAAATATATTTTTGGTCTTTTGACAACCCAACCCAAGCTCATGATCTACCCAGAGCTAACACTCGACTAGCCGTTTATGTCTTAAGGGTTTTTCTTTATCTCAAGCCATTCTCCATCCAACTTTACCTTGGGCTTACATTAATAAGAAGAAATTCTCGACCTTGTGATATCAGGTTAGGGTTTAGGAAATTTAAAGGTATAATTTTTTAGCTGATAGTCTCGAAGATAAATAAAAATATAATAAAAAAAAAAGTTAGAAATAATTTTTTATTACAACGGGACCTCCATTTTACCTCTTATCCGAACGAGAGTGTATTTTTGTGAAAAATGCTCGCCTAACATTTTTCAAGCGGACCGTGTCGGGATTCGAACCCGGGACCTTGGGCGTAGTAGTCACACACATACCACTACGCCACGGAGCCGCCAATAAAGATTTACAGCGGAAAATCTGAGGAAACTGACCATAATTTAGGTCACACTACTGATGTTTTGTTACATTTACTTGAGGGCTAACTCGATAAGGGATACACGGTTTACAGGGATAATTTTTATAATTCTGTTACTCTTACAAAACTGCTAAATACACGAAAAACTTATGTGTATGGAACCCTACAAAATAACAGAAAGTGAAATGTGGTAAATCGTAAACTGAAAAAAGGAGAGCGTATTTGGCAGCAAAATGGTCCTGTTACTGTATGCAAATGGAAAGACAAACGAGATGTCCTTGACATTTCAAACATGCATGTTGTTGAAATGGTAGAGGTGTCCAATCACAATGGAAAACTTTCTATGAAACCATATATAATTCGAGATTACAATAAAGGAATGTCTGGCATTGACCGATCGAATCAAATGCTGTCGTACTACACATCTCTAAGAAAGACTATTAGATGGCCCAAAAAGGTTTCGCTACATATTATAGAGATATATACACAATGCGCACAACATTTTTCAAAAAGTAACTTCTTCTAACATAAAACTGATAAAGTTTAGAGAAGAATTCGTCGTCGCGTTAATTGGAGAAGAGATTCAACCAGTTTTGAAAAAAATTAGATTGCAAGAGCTCCATTATTTAGAGTCTGCCACCTACAAAAAAAAAATAGCGTCCGGCAAAGTCATGTCGTATACCCAAGCAAAAAACGCAGAGAAACGCGTTTTCTTTTAATCTGACCTGTGAAGAGAAGCCAGCCCTTTGTGTGGAAGATTGTTTTCAAAAGTTTCACAAACAGTAAAAACATTCTTTTACTTCTTGATTTTGAAAAAATTTTTTATAAATATTTTCTGTTCATTTATTAATAAATCTTGTGTTCATGTAAGTCAGCATTGATTTTTGTTCTCTTCCCAGCAGCCATATATCCATATTAACACATATACTATGAGTTCAATCGTAGCTGCACGAATATAGCAAAAAAAATAACGAAATAGCTCGTAGTCGGCGTCCTACCAAAGAACGCAATCTACGAGTTATCTCGTAGTTGGTAGTCAAGGTGTTAAGAAATAGAATTTTTAAGTAACATGCATTCTTGATCTAAGGAAGGATTAATTTTGTACCTTATATTGTTCATACTCAAAGGTTGTAAAATTCATTATGGAGGTTTTGAAGGTTAGAGGTGATACCATGGCTACTTCATATAAAATTATTACAGTTTTATGATGCATTTGTTTTGATTAATAATGTATACCATTGACGCATATGACTTCATTGTCTAGACATGAAGACGTCCACATGCAAAATTGTGTTGATTAAAAAAGTCCCTTCCTCTGATTCTAGAAAATCGTTTCCATAAGTTAACTTTATCGATTACCGACATACTCCGTTATTTTGCCCATAAAAGTATTTATATTTATAGGGAGGACCTAATAGATGGCTCCCGGACATCAACCGTACTACCCTAGGCATTAAGTTCCCTTTGTGAATTAAGTATTTAATCTAACATTCTTGGTAAATGTCTTTGTTTTACACAAATCGAATAAGATATATCCTCAAATGTTTGTAAGAGTGCATGAACTTTTTCTAAAGCTGTTTTAGACGAACCCACTTTCGAATATACCGCCGCTGTATCTCCGCTAATTCTTTTAACAATTCGGTAAAGTCGCCGACTCTAATTATGGCATTTTCAATAACTTGTACGTCATTGCTGCTTTTTGCTAAACCCATACGCTTTAATAAACGGTCACCTGAGGAGATCATTCTTTCCAATTTCAACAACATTTTTTCTGGTTTCATTTTTATTTTGAATTGATCAATTAATATTTAATATTCGATAATTAATAAATCGATTATTTAATCCGCGAGTTATATATCCCCCAAATCAATATATATGCAATTATTAAGACTTAAGAATTATTGTTACATTGTATAATTAAAGGACATAATAAAAAGGTTAATGAAAGTTCACAAATCAAACATGAGAACGGAAACGTTACATTGTATTACAGCCGTAATACGACACTGCAGGTGCAGCTGCACAGTAGACAATAAGACAGCAATTATTAGAATTAAGATTATTAAAATGTAATACTTTGTATTGTATCAAGAAATACCAGACATGAGATCTGCATTTCCCACAACGTGATGTAAGAGCAGGAATAGCATAAATAGCCTCAGGAGCCCAAGATGGCCAGTCAGTCTCGAGCTTCACAACTTTAACATTGTTGGTTGTTCAACTACTCACCCTAATTTTAGTTAATTTAAATAGTGATTGTCAAACTTAGAATATTTTTGACCTCAATACGTTACTACATATAACGTACCTGTCATTAAAATTAATATTGTAATTTCTGTTTAAATAAAATTGATAGAAGGGTTTTTGGAAGAAGCGTTTTTAAAACACCACTCCAAGAGGCTCAAAACCTATCTCGCGCACTATGTAAACTAGATCGCGAATCTGAACGCACCCACGAATGTCCTTCAAATATTTAAGGTTAAATGTTATTCGATGTGCATGCGAAAATGAACTTTATTATCCATGAAATGCACGTTTTTGACATCAATTTACGAAATATGCCGGTAACAACAACATACGACCGAAGAACCAACAAATATTGCGTAATCGCCTAATGATAGTCGTGAAGGAGTTGAATTATAGATCCGAATATAAAATAATTAACAAAATATCAGATAAATAACTTAAAAATCACTCACCCCAATATTATGCATGTGATCGCTTCAACAACCATACGTCGAATCTCTCATCTCCTGCACGTGTTGGACTTTCGAAGCATAACGCTATAATTCCAAAAGGAGCCGACGACATGCGAAATACCGCAATTAACGAAAATTAAACAAATTCAAAACAAAAGGTAACTTCTAACCAAACACTATTAGACAGAGAAAATGGCACAAAGTAATTTCAATTTGTAGTCTTAATTCATCTATCTGAATTCTGCCAAAAATGTCTCGAAATATTTTATGAAGAGAAGGTCGCTGAGTTAGTCAGCAACCATTCTTGTTAGTACAGTCGAGGTTTTTGGTACTTTCTCAAAAAAATTTTAACAGGGTACTCCACCACGTTTTTGTGTGGATTACCGGCTATATTTTGTGAGGTCAAAACTATACATAGCAAATTTTATTCGTGTGTTGGTTAGTAATCCCATTTTAGTGCATCTAAGGTTTATGGTTTGCATTTTGCAGGGTTTGCATAATGTTTCACAAAGCTAAGATTTTTAAATTCTACCGTTTCTTAAATTAATCTAATCAAATGTAAGTACTTACCTAAAATTACAACAATTTCAAATCTCTCCCGTAAGAGGTCAGTAGCGGACAGAGAGTAGAGTGGTGACGACTGATCAATTTTATGCACAATAGTAGTAGGCCAAATAAAGAGTATTTTGTCCTCTTCTCCATCACAGCCAACCTATAACAAAATTATAAACTACGTAAATGGTCAAAAACATGTCTTATGGCTTCAAACCTTCAACTCCGACTGGTGAAAGGGTAAGCTTTCTCCCTCCCTCGAAATTTTATGTCTAATAAGTTGTGCTCTCACGTGAGCTTCAATAATGTGGCTACGTCGCATATCTCCAACTCTAAACATAAAACAGGGAACACCATCTCGTTGACATATAACAGCGTGCCTGGAAAATAGTAATGTTTGTGTTCGCTTCTTTGGTCTTGATAGCTTTGCAAATACGACTCCAACCATAAAAGCCTGTATCATAACTCCAACAATACTTTGGAGGCACATTACAAATATAGCCTCTGGACATTCTTCTGTGGTAGTTCTTCCACCATAACCTATCGTGTGTTGGGTTTCGATACTGAATAGAAAGGTTGATGTGAATCCTTGAATGTTGGTAATACATGGAGTCCAGGTTTGGTTGCCATTCTGAAAAGATACTAATATTCGCTTAAGATAGCATACATTACAAATTGACAAAATACTTTTTATCCAACTACATGAGTTTAAAAGCTGGTTATTTTGCCAAATAAACAAAAATTATTAAATTGTTCAATAATTTTTTCTAGATTGGTTGATAGGTTCTTTAATACTACATATACCTGGTGTAGAATTGGTTCATACACTATAGGGATTTCCATGTTAAATTCTTAATATTCAAATATTGGCTCACCAAATTATTTTAGAGGAAAAGTGTAAACATGTTTCTTGTAGAGAAAAAAAAACTGTGTACAACCCTATCATTACTTATTTTCTTACTCTTCATACAAGGGTTAAAATTAAGGAAATTAAAACTACTATTTTAACAAAAATAGGTTGTACCTTGGAATTGTTGAAACAAAAAACAATTGTTAGTTAGCTGTAATTTTAGTGTTTTACCCACAAATTTAGACGTATTTCATGTATTATGTATTCCTGGAATGAAAAGGTCTTAATGGTAAAATGGTACTATTCTGGTAATAGTGCACAAGCAGGAAGTGATATGTTTGCTGTTGAATATCCGGGTCGACCAATTCCAAGTTAGACTACTGTTGAAAAAATGATCTGCAAATTTGAAGCTACTGGTACTTTAAATAATAAGTGTAAATGTAGTGAAAACGTCCAACAGTATGTAAGACATCATGATAATGCAAACGTTGGCGACGTATTACTTTCAGTAGCTGAAAATCCTAATGTGAGCATGCGCCAACTAGCCGAAAATGTTGGGATACACTACACTACAGCACACAAAATTTGGAAAAAGCAGAAGTACCGATTCTACAAATATCAGTGCCATCAAGAATTGCGTCCAATGATATGGAAAAAACGGATGAGTTTTGCTACACCATTATCGAAAAAGCAAACGAAAATAGAAGTTTTTTAAGAAATATCTGCGTTCACGCTTCACAATAAGCCAAACACGCAAAATCGTAGGATTTGGGCTACACAAAATCCTCATAATTATTTAGAAATGAGAACCCAATATCCCCAAAAATTAAATGTTTGGGTCGGTATCTTGGGGTATCATATTATTGGGCCGTTTTTCCTTGGCGGAAATTTAACGCCTGAACGTTTTTTAAAACTATTGTCCGAAGAAATAACACCAGCTATAAATGAAGTTGCGCCGGAATATGAAAAAATTTCGTTTCAGATGAATGGTTGTCCTGCACATAACAGTCGTGACGTTCACGAATATTTAAATTAAAATTTTAATGACAAAGTTATTGGCAGAGGATATAAAGTTGGTTGGCCTGCTCGGAGACCTGACCTTTCTCCTAATGATTTCTTTCTATGAGGAAATCAAAGATTTACAGTGGTAGCAGTTTTAAAAATTTGGAACAATTGCAAAACTGTATTCAAGATCACTGTGCAAGAATTTCACCATATCAGTTGGCAAATGTCAGGCGAGAATTTTATGATAGACTGGATTATTGTTTAACAGTGAATGGAGGCATATTTAAACATTTATTATAATAATTGCTTTTTGTGTTAATTCGTTGAATAAAATTTAATTATTGTTCTATTGCAGATTATTACTCTCATTATTTTAGAAATTCTCATTATGTAAGGAAAATGAGATTTATTTAACATGTCCGAATAACGACGAATTTGTTTCAATAGTTTTCAAATTATTAAAGCTGGATTTTGTTAAGATACCAGTTTGGTATTTCCTTGCTTTTAAAATTTTTGAGAAAGGGAAATACATTTTTGGCATCAGTAAACATAGCTTATGTGGTCTGTGTGACGCAAAACTACTTAAAATACGTCTAAATCTGTGGCATTACCATTGTTTCAACAATTCCAAGGCATAACCTATTTTTGTTAAAATAGTAGTTTTAACTTCCTTAATTTTAACCCCTGTATGAAGAGTAAGAAAATAAGTAATGATATGTTTGTATACAGTATTTTTTTCTCTACAAGAAACATGTTTACACTTTCCTCTAAAATAATTTGGTGAGCCAATATTTGAACATTAAGAATTTAACATGGAAATCCCTATAGTGCATGAACCAATTCTACACCTGGTATTTCTAGTTTTAGGCTGCATCAAGGAATAGTTGTAAATAGATAAACAATAACAACTGATCAAAATCAAAGCTATGTCTGTGCAAAATATTAAATGCCGGAAAAACACATTGATTTTGTTCCAGGTGCATAAATACTAAGGAGAGTGTGAGGACTATATGCATTTCATAATTGTAAAGTACCATATACAATACACACACGCATGCGCATACCCACACATATACAACCCACACTTCCTTAATCCCAGTCTTTTTTTAATTTAAATAATATAAATACGCAGGCTTTAAACTATAATACAAATTTTTGTCAAAACCTATTCTTTGTAATCAGGCATTGCTAGACTAGGCTATTTTTCGTTGGTCGTGCATGACCTTTTTTCTTACATATCATATTTTATTGGTTTCTATGATTGATTTTGCCCAGCATTAAAGTTAGAACAGTAAAAACTATTCATCTCTTTTTATGAAATTTTTATTACAAAACTATTATATAATTTTAAAATTTACATTATTTTTCATGAAATTATCAAGTGTTACAAACTAATTTTTTTTACAATATAAAATAGAACAAAATTTTAATCCGATAGCATTGCATCCTGTTGTGTGTGGCATTCTTGACACACAAATACTGTATGCTGGGGGCAAATGGGTTTAGTACAACGACAACCTTTTTTAACTTTTTTGTTGTTCCTTCTTGGACAAAATGAACAAAATCCTTTCCTTGGGTTCACGCTTGATGTTAATGGCTCCTCGTCACTTTTTGCAATTGCCTTGAGCTGTACAGATAAATTGGGAATATAAAAACGTTTAATTTGGTGTGGTCTCATTAATTCCATTGCCATTTGACGTTTTATGGCATCAACATTCAACATTGTGAAAAAATTGCAAGTGGCCACTTACAGGTTATTCGAGAAGTGGAATACAATGATTTTAGTTCGTCGACAACATCAACGCCATAATTTGTAATATTGTAAAACGTGATCAATTCGGGTTTATATAAAGTACTGGTAATTTCATCAATTATGTCATCATCATGTAAAGTAGAGTACATTGTAACGTGCATTTTTATAGTTTTAACATTTTACGCTTTTATACTCAACTCGTAAGTACATTCCTACAATTACTAGTTCTATATTTTATATTTATTAACTCGTGTGTAGTAATTTAAAGATAAATATAAATTCTGTTCCTTATGTATTATACGAGTCTAGATAAGAGACGATAAGAAGTTGTAATGGAACGAGTTGAATAAACAGATTGGCAGTCGGAGTTTTGTTCTTGGTTCCTATATACTAATTACGTTGAAAATACTGTTTCTTTTTGCTTTGAGAATAGTGAGAATTAATGCGGGATCAATTTTCGAATTGTTATGAACAAACACGGCACGATTTTAGTTGCTTTTCTTATGAAACAAAAGTTGTATATTAACGTGTTTGGTCGACGCACGTGTGTTTTTAAGGTCATTGACGGCCGGTTTTTAGTGATGCGCGTTGCTCTACTAATTGTGTTTTTTTAGTGGATTTGTCTTTTTATATTTGAACTGTGTGTGCGATCTAGTTTTCGTGGTCCTTTTGTTAGTGCATACTTTGGATTATCCAAATACAGTTTTAAGATTGAGCGCTTCAAAAACAAATGATGATACAGTTGTAGCAGGTTGAGTAGAAAAAGGTTGCTTCTTATAAACAGGTATCTCATTCACTTGTAAAGACAGTTGATACTGTAGTTTCTGAATGTTCTAACCCCAACGAATCTAAAATAGATCGTTGTTTGCGCGAATTTTCGTTATTCAAAAGCATTAGATTTTTCTTTGTTACCATAGGTAGCAAATAAAACACCTCGCGTTACTGTTAGTTTAATGTATTACATCGTGCCTTGAAAGCCCGTGATTCTGAATTTTTATTACCATTTTTTTTTTCGATTTGTGTTACAAAAGATTTCGAAATTATTGTCTCAGGAAATAGAGTTAACAAGAATTTATCAATGCTACATAGTTCCATCAGCATGAAATCTCGCTTTAGCGGAACCACCATACGCCGCCATAAAGCTCTCAAAATCTACATTTGGCTCATGATTAATAACTTGCCGAACACCATTATCATTATTCGAGTCTTCCTGGTTGTTGCCAGCGTAGGATGTTAAACGGTCAAAGTGTACCACTTTCGGTTTACCACGAGGGATCTTCTGATCCGGTACACTACATCATTAATCCTTTTAACACTTCGTACGGCCCTTCCCATTGTCTTTGTAGTTTTGGCGACAATCCACGTTTTCTTTGTGGATTGTACAACCACACTAAATCTCCAGGTTGATAACCACCTTCTTGTGCTCTCGTGTCATATTGTGATTTCATTCGATCGCTTGCTGCCTGTATATTCTTTCGGACGTTTTCGTGAATCTATTTGATCTTTCACGAAGCTTACTAACGTAATCTTCACCTGCGATCTCTTCTCCAGGTTTAAATCCAAACTGAAGATCACATGGTAGCCGCAATTCACGTCCTAGCATTACGCAAGCGGGCGAGTATCCTGTGCTGTCATGTACCGAAGATCGGTACGCCAGTAGGAACAAATGTAGATATTGGTCCCAGTCTCGTTGATGTTCAGAGACAACTTTGGCCAGGTACTTCCTAACGTCCTGTTCATTCTTTCAACCATTCCATCCGATTGGGGATGAAGTGGCGTGGTTCTAGTCTTCCTGATTCCAAGATGCTTGCAGACATTTTGAAACAAGCTGATTCGAAGTTCCGACCTTGATCGGAGTGTAATTCCAACGGAACTCCAAAGCGACAAAACAACTCCCTCACTAGTACATCTGCAACCGTCTCGGCTTCTTGGTTAGGTATAGCATATGCCTCCGGCCATTTGGTAAAATAATCCATTGCAACCAAGATGTATTTATTTCCTTCTCTGATTCAGGAAACGGACCAGCTATATCAATGGCTACCCTCTCAAAAGGATTCCCCACGTTATACTGTCTTACTGGGGCTTTCCGTTTTGTGACCGGGCCATTTGCTGAGGCACACAATTCACATTTCCGGCACCACTCCTTCACATCATCTTTGCAATTCACCCAATAGAACCTTTCTCTCACTCTTTCGAGAGTTCTTTTCACGCCAAAGTGCCCTCCGGAAATACCACCGTGCAAGTGCTGCAACACTTCCGGCACTCTGCTTCTCGGCACTATCACCTGAAGTCTCTCAGTGCCATCTTCACATGCCAGGCGTCGTTTCAAGATTCTATTTCCAATCATCAAGGAGTCCCACTGTGCCCAGTATGCTTTCGGGCTCCTACTTAAAATACTAATTTCTTCCCAAGCTGGTCGTTGTCCTCTATTTTTCCACTCAATAATGCGTCCCAATTCGGCGTCTTTCGCCTGGTCTTCTCGTATTCTTTCGGGATGCCAAATATCATCGATCACCGTCATTCTATGGATGACACTTATCTTCTCTTCCATCTTGGAGCAATGATTGCAGTCCACCGGACAAGGTCTCCTTGATAGAGCGTCTGCATTCCGATGGCTAGTTCCTACACGATGTTCTGTATCAAAGTCATATTCCTGCAGCCGCTCTATCCACCTTGCCACTTGCCCTTCAGGATTTCGAAACTGCAATAACCATTTCAGTGCAGCATGGTCTGTTCTCAACAGGAATTTACGGCCGTATAAGTACTTATAAAAGTGCTCTACGGATTTGACGACGGCCAACAGCTCCCTTCTTGTCACACAATAGTTCCTTTCTGGCCGCGACAAGACCTTGCTGAAATACCCAATAACTTTTCTTGTCCGTCCTGCACTTGAGAAAGAACGCCTCCTATAGCTGTGTTACTGGCGTCGGTATCCAACACAAACTTCCCCTCCATCCGTGGATAACTCAAAATTGGTGCTGTAACTAGTAGCCGTTTCAGTTGTTCAAATGCACTGTGGCAGTCGTCATTCCAATCATATTCTTGTCCATCTTCGGTTAATTTTGTTAACGGTTTGGCAATGTTCGCAAACCCAAGTATAAAACGTCGGTAATATGTGCACAATCCTAGAAAACTGCGTAGTTGGTGTATATCTGCTGGTGTAGGCCACTCTTGTACCGTTTTTATTTTGTCAGGGTCAGCTCTTATTCCGGTCTCCGAAACGACATGTCCTAGGTATTTCACCTCTTTTCCAAATAGGTGACACTTCTTGGGGCTCAATGTAAGGTTTGCCCCGCGTAATCTTTGGAATATCTCCTCTAGGTTCTTAAGATGTTCTTCAAAAGACCGGCCTAACACTATCACGTCGTCTAGGTACACCAGACATGTCTTCCAGGACAGTCCACGCAGTACCGACTCCATCAATCGTTCAAAAGTAGCAGGGGCATTGCATAATCCAAATGGCATGACCTTGAACTGCCATAATCCAGTTCCAATTGTAAACGCAGTTTTTTCTTTATCGTTTGGCTCCAAGCCTACCTGCCAGTATCCGCTTTTCAAGTCCAAGGTCGAAAACCATTTAGATCCGGATAGAGTATCCAAGGTGTCATCAATTCTGGGCAAAGGATAGCTGTCTTTCTTTGTCACATTATTAAGCCGCCGGTAGTCTACACAAAACCTTGTCGACCCGTCCTTTTCTTGACAAGCACTACCGGGGATGCCCATGGACTATTCGAGGGTTCAATCACCCCTGTTCTTCCATATCGGTGATAATTTGCTCAGCTTCCTTACGTTTTGCCAAAGGAAGCCGCCTGGGTGTTGTCTTATCGGTTGCGCATCTCCAGTATTGATCTTATGTTGAACAACATTCGTCCTTCCTTTCTCACTATCATCCAGTGCAAACACACCTCGATATCGTCCGACCAGTTCTTTTACCTTGCCCAGTTGGTTGCCGTTTAATCCTTGACACGAAGGTATCAACATATCCAGCAATTTCTGTGAGCAACCGTTGGTTGGTTTATTTTCGTGTCGTCCACACAACGTTTAATATGACATACTGGAATGCAACTTCCCACAATCATGTCTTTCTTCAGGATCACTGTATGTGGATTGATGTTCAGCACCCTTACTGGTATCATATTTCGAAACTTTACCAGCGTTCTTCCAATCAGTAATCCCTCCTGACCCATTCCCGATTCAGTTGCTTCCATCATGCATACTTGTCCTTCCCGGAGCGTACCATCCGGGCGTCCCATTACTATCATTTCCGCCTTCTCGGGTATTTTCATATCGCAAATCATTCGAACTTGCATCGTCTGGTTACTCCTACCTTGAAATGGAATCTCATCATCATCTATCCGAAGCACATTTTCTTTCATGTTTACATGAAACCCATATTCTCTCATGAGATCCATTCCCAAGATCACTTCTTCTGTAATTTCAGCTACCAACACTCGATGATTAATTAATTTGTCCCCAATTGTCAACATAACGGCAGTCTCTCCGTGAGTACAAATTTTCTCACCACTTGCCGTTCGAAGACACACCGATACAGGTAGCACTTTTCCACGACCAACCAAATCTGGTCTCACAATAGTTTTTGTCGCTCCTGTATCCACGAGTAATCGGACAACCTACCATTAATTCTACCATCGATATAAATGCTGTCCAGACTCCCATCGACGATGCAGCACGGATGATAATCTCCGGGGCACTACGTTGTGCTGTCGACGTTCGCCCCTTACGTCGACTTGCTTTAGTTTTCCTGCTGCTCAACCGGTTGTTTTTTGGTTGAGTGCAGCGTCTCTGCATATGACCAACTTCACCGCAGTTCCAGCATCGCAGACGCCATCTCCGCGGTCGTTGTAGTTCCAGCCTTTCTGCCACACGGTTGACTATTTCATCTATGCTGTTCTGAGCTTGACCAGGTTCCTCTAAGGCAGACCGAACTTTGTGACCCATCCTGTGTGATGTCTGCTTAGCTGCTTCAAATTCAAGCGCATGAGCCAGTGCGTCATCCAACATTTTTGGCCGTGCTAGTCTTAGCGCTTGCTGTATTTCGCCATCTTTAACGCCATCCACAAATGTTTGAACAGCCAGTTGTTCGAGGAAACTATCTGGTGCCGTTGGGATATGCCAATCTAACTAATCTGGCGATGTCAGCTTCGAATTCTTGCAGGCTTTCACTTGTCTTTTGCGAGCGGTTCTTAACTTGTGCGTGGTAAACCTGTTGAAGCTGAGTATCTCCATATCTCATCTCAAGCTTCGATGATAGGCCGTAATTATTCTGCTGGTGATCGGGAATCGTGTGTAAGATGTTAAGAGCTTCCCCGCGTAGGGCCACTATTTAGAAGTTAGCCTTCTCTTGGTTGCACCAACCGTTGGCTATTGCGACAGCTTCAAATTGTTTCAAATATGTCGGCCAAGGTGTTTTACCATCGAATGTGGGTGGTTTCACTTTAAATTTAGACGGAATTGACTCGCTTCTTTCCATGGTTCTTATTTCTGGAATGTTCTGATTAACAACTTGGTTTGTTAATTCAAGTGGCCGCGTTGTTAGTGAAATCACTTGTTCTTGCAGCCTCATCACATCTTTTTTCATTTTTACCAATTTACTGTCCAACTTTTGCTCAACTGTATTACCTGTTCAGTGAAATCTTCTTTCAATGCAATGGAAGCTTTCCATTAATCTTTGTTCTAACGTGGCTGTCTTTTCATTCAACTCTTCCATTTTCATCGCGTTTTCACTAAACCGTTCTTCTATTTTCTTAGCATTTTCAGTTAACCTTTCGGTAAGATTTGATTCCAGTTCAACTGACCTCACTAAATTTTCACCGAGTGTCACTTCCAGTTTAGCCGACCTCTCCTCCATTTTCTCAGCATTTTCGTTTAACTTTTCTTCTATACCCGATTTAAAATCCTTAAGGAAATTCATTAAATTTTCTGCCTCCATCTTATTTTGACTCCTTGTAACTGGCATATATAAACTACTTAAATGTCTTTAGACTTGTGTTTTAAATTAATCACTATATACCCCACAAATGCCTGACACCAGTGTAACGCTACTACTACCGCGTTTCTTTAATTTAAAACAAGTAATAATAATGGTCTTTATTACTCACTGTTCACAAGTCTAATTAACAGTATATGCCTTATTTATAGATGTTTTCAGTCCACTTAACAATGAAGCACTATTACACTAATGAATTTACAAGCACTAATATCTTCTTAAACTAACTTCTTTACCTAGGTCCAATAACACACTAACACAACTATTTGTTTATACACTTCTATTTATTTATGTATACTGCAAGCTGCATGCACATTAGACACAGCATATCATTTATGTATATATTCTAAAAACTCAACTACGTTTACTTTACAACGATATAATTTATATTAGACATTCAAGAATAGACTAACTCTTACATTCATAAGCGGCCTTATATATACCCTGCATTAAGATATGACTCATTATCTAGAACTTTGTAGAAGGATTCTCGAATGCTGAAGAATACGCTGTGCCCCGGGCGTTTGTATGTTTGACGGGTTGCCTAATGGACGATATTAACCGAAACATATTTTGTCCAGGTTAAAACTTAGTAAGTGGGATTCTATATGCATGAAATTAACCATTAATAACTCGCTGATCAGTACCCACATATACAACCAATTCCTAATCCAGCTTTTTAATTTAAATAATATAAATAGCCGGTAAAAATACAAATTTTGTCAAAACCTATTCTTTGTAATCAGGCATTGCTAGACTAGGCTATTTTTCGTTGGTCGTGCATGACCTTTTTCTTACAATCATATTTATTGGTTTCTATGATTGATTTTGCCCAGCATTAAAGTTAGAACAGTAAAATAATTCCTTTTATGAATTTTTATTACAAAAATTATAAATTTTGTCAAAATTTATTCTTTGTAATCAGAAATTATATTCTAAGGCTATTTTCGTTGGTCGAATGACCTTTTTTAAATACAATATTTAATTGGTTTCTATGATTGTTTTTGGCCTCATTAAAGTTAGAACTGTAAAGGATTCATGGGTTTTTATGACATTTTATTACAAACCTATTATATTTTTTTAATTTTGATTAATTTAAAAATTTTCATGGTGTTACAAACTAATTTTTTACAATGGCACTCGAACAAAATTTTAATCCGATAGCATTGCATCCTTTGGGAATGCATTTGACTAATTTGGTGTGCTGGGGCAATTGTTTAGTACACACAACCTTTAACTTTTGTTGTAACCTTTTGGACAAAATGAACAAAATCCTTTCCTTGGGTTCACGATTGATTTTAAGTGGTCGTCGACAACATTTTGCAATTGCCATAATTTGTACAGATAATTGAATATAAAACGTGATCAATTTGGTGTGGTCTCATATAATTCCAGTACCATTTGACGTAATTATGGCATCAATTCAACATTGTCGATTCTTAGTCATCGTCGACAACAGTCAGACGCCATACATTTGTAATACGTGCAATTCGGGTTTATATAAAGTACTGGTAACATTTTATCAATTATGTCATACATCATACTTCGTATAGTACATTCCTAACAATTTACTAGTTCTATATTTTATATTTATTAACTCGTGTGTAGTAATTTAAAGATAAATATAAATTCTGTTCCTTATGTATTATACGAGTCTAGATAAGAGACGATAAGAAGTTGTAATGGAACGAGTTGAATAAACAGATTGGCAGTCGGAGTTTTGTTCTTGGTTCCTATATACTAATTACGTTGAAAATACTGTTTCTTTTTGCTTTGAGAATAGTGAGAATTAATGCGGGATCAATTTTCGAATTGTTATGAACAAACACGGCACGATTTTAGTTGCTTTTCTTATGAAACAAAAGTTGTATATTAACGTGTTTGGTCGACGCACGTGTGTTTTTAAGGTCATTGACGGCCGGTTTTTAGTGATGCGCGTTGCTCTACTAATTGTGTTTTTTTAGTGGATGTCTTTTTATATTTGAACTGTGTGTGCGATCTAGTTTTCGTGGTCCTTTTGTTAGCAGAGTAGTGCATACTTTGGATTATCCAAATACAGTTTTAAGATTGAGCGCTTCAAAAACAAATGTTGATACAGTTGTAGCAGGTTGAGTAGAAAAAGGTTGCTTCTTATAAACAGGTATCTCATTCACTTGTAAAGACAGTTGATACTGTAGTTTCTGAATGTTCTAACCCCAACGAATCTAAAATAGATCGTTGTTTGCGCGAATTTTCGTTATTCAAAAGCATTAGATTTTTCTTTGTTACCATAGGTAGCAAATAAAACACCTCGCGTTACTGTTAGTTTAATGCATTACATCGTGCCTTGAAAGCCCGTGATTCTGAATTTTTATTACCATTTTTTTTTTCGATTTGTGTTACAAAAGATTTCGAAATTATTGTCTCAGGAAATAGAGTTAACAAGAATTTATCAATGCTACATAGTTCCATCAGCATGATAATGTCTGCTGCTAACGCCAGTGAAATACATAGGTGTGATTAGTGTAAAGTGTAAGAAATTCCATCAACACCCTCACAGTCCAGGGTGAAGTGCTTCGTTAGCGTAGGACATCGTGAATCTTACACTTCCGTTGCAAAGAAACGTTGCTGAAGGACTTTTGTAAGTTGAACTATTTTCTACTTGTTATTACTTTAAATATCTATCCGTTGCTTTACCATATCTATGTCGTTCTGATACCTTTTACAAAAGACTTGCATGATATTTTAAAACAAAAAAAAAAAGAGAAAGAAAGAACAATCAATACTACTGAATTACTCATACCAATGGTGTCTTATCTATTTATCTTTTGTTAACATTTTATCTGATTTATGTTTAATTGGTGTGTGAGGAAACGTTTCTGCTACTCCCCAATATTACCTCACTTTGTAATAAAAATTTTTATAATGCTTTTATCGTGATTATATTATATAGATTATCCAAACAGTTTTTTTTCTTACATTCTACAAAGTACTGAATAATTTAGACTTATCATTGCTGCTATGCTTATTCTTTTTTTTTCAGGTTTGCTTAACTATTTTTCTTGCAGGTATTATCACTAACTCCTTACAGCCGCGTACATTGTATGTTGGTCTGCGTTCTACAACCCCCCCCCCCTACTCTCCGATTGAGCCCGGTCATTTCTTTGATTTTCTTTGTCATTTCTTTGATTTTCCTTGTATTACGTAACGTAACATTTTTGGCGCCCAACGTGGCTGCCCCTAATAACGTAACAACATCAAAACGTTTTTCCTTTTTTTTTGGATACATACAAAGCAAGCATGCTCGTTTCAGAAAATGCAAATATGGTACTTAATAATGGCTTTTCCTTTGTAAAGAAAACTGCCGGAATTTCTCTTTTATTTTTTCTCAGCGTGCCAACAAGTGCGGTTCTACATTTCAGAAGTTCATTTCCTTACCGTACGTACAGAGGTAAAATAATTGTCCATTGTTAGGTTTCTGCCAGTGTTCAGTATTGGTTTTGAGATCATGACTACACTTTTTGCACTATTGTCGACCTTATATGGCCCCTACAGATGCTTTCCAGCATATATTTCTATACCATAGGTGTAAAAGGTACGTGAGTCTACCAATGCCCAAATTTTTATCCTGTACTTCACCGGTTTATTAGAAAAATTTGCATCTTCCTTGGAAGCCTTCAAACATTTTGTCTACCATGGCATATTCCCCTATTTGATAATTTCATTTGCAGCGATTTACAAAATCGCCAAACGTTTGCCAAATTGGAGCAATATTATCAATTTCTTTATGAACTTGTCTGTCACGATAATCATCAAAACGAAGTACATGTAATAATAAAAAAAAAAGTCTAATTGAGAGTGTTACTTGAAAGCAATCAATGCCAGTGCCATCAGTGGTCCACAATTCATCGAGGTTCAAGTGTTGTGCATTTTTAATTCCTGCCATGTACAGTAGAACTGTTACAGCTAAAATTTCATCAAAATCTTTATCGAGACAGTCTCTTGGCTGAGAATAATTTTTACATAGCGTTTAAAGATGAATATCTGTACAATTCACTAAATGATTGATAGTCTCATCAGGGAAGAACAACTTCTACGACTCTAAAATAGTTTTTGCATTTCTCGTTACAGTTTTTACACCTGGGAGATGAATCACAATTTTTTTTACTTGTCCCAATGGCCTTGTAACATCTCATATATAGGCAATTATTAAACTGCTATATGTTCGAAAGATTGCCGTGATTCAGGCGCGAAAATGTAGTCGACCCGTGTATCGATCCGTGCCGTCATGTGCGTGAGCTTTAAGGCATCTGCTTGACGTACTTGATCCACCATTATTGTAGCAGATGTAGTCCGCAAAAGACATATATTTAAACGTGGTAGGAAGTTCCCTACCAAGATGGGGAGTTCGAAGTTGGATTCGTGGGAGAGACATGTCGCCTGGTGTATGAAAAGGGGCATAAGTTATGAGAATTGAAGACAATCCGCAGCAGAAACAAGGTCGATAAAACGGTTCGTAAGCATGTCAATATGGCGTCTTTGTAGAAAATAATTCATTTGAATTTACAGCAAGCAGTTTCACCTATAGTTTCACCTATAATTTCAGCTATAAATTTCATCTACAAGTTTCATCTTTAAGTATAAAAAAATTTTGGATTACGGAATTGGTTAGTATGGTTTTGGTTCGTATGGAAGTCGATAAACTTTCGACATGATGATGCATTGATTTGTAAGGTGGTTGAGTTGCACGTGCCTGTAATCTGCAGGTGTTGTAAGTGTTGAAAACGTTCTTTTGGTGAGTACATTGTAATTTGTTGTATCAAACACTGACTCAAACAAGAATTAAGCTTACTTGGAGGATATATAATTCTCTAAATGATTGTTTTAAAGAAAATTCAATAAATTTCTAATACTTAAATGTATAAAAGTTTCCTGTTAAACGATTTTAAAATTGTAGCATAGTTTCATACACTAACGTGTAAAAGCTTTTCCATTAGTATAAATTATGTGCCAGAATATAAGTAAAACAATTGGCTTGACGATTTAAGAATAGTTTTAGTGTTTTGATTACAGAATTAGAAGTTTTTGGTAAAAATAAAATCACTTTATTTAAAATATGTTAGATAATTTGGCTAAATTTTTTGTATTAATTGTTAAATTTATATAGTCGATTAAGGCACATGTTGGTTTAACATCTGTCAGATAAACACCTGGACTTGCATGTTTACTTAAACAAGTACATGTATGTAGTACAAATGAGTTGTATGATAAGCTAATCTTTGACTTATCCTTGTGAGCCGAGAACAGAGATCTTTGGTTGAAGCATTTGTGTAATGTTATGAAATATTAATTTTATGATGGGCTTCACCCATTAACAATTGCTAGGTTTGAAGTTTTTGTTCAAAGTAATGAAATGTTATTCTCATGATGGGCTTCACCCACTAGTAACTGCTAATTTTCTTAATTCAACATCGATAAGACCTTTTCACTTTATGTCTTATAATTTTGGTTGTCTTTAATTTATCTTATTAATTTTTTTTTGTATATATAAGAATTCGAAATAACTTTATTACATATCTGCAAACTAAGGTAATAGTTTTATTTCTGAAAATTCCAGCTACAAGGTTTAAGTCTATAAGAAACACAGTTATGTTGTTGAGTATCTATCTTCAGGTATAAGTTGATTCCCTTAAGGTTTATCTACGTCTTTCCTTAAGAAGATTATTTTTGTGTTTATGTGTGTGACGTAGTGGCGACCTAAAATTGTATAAAGACAAGTTAATTAATAATAGATTAATAATAGACCCCGAGACTAGTCCGCGAGCTTATATAATTCTTTTTGGTAACACTGTTTGGCTCTATGTCACCTTAACTGAAGCCACCCTCTGCATTATATTAACCAAAAAGTTAAAAATTTTATAACAGCCTTATTGTGCTGTAAGTAATGCAGTGACTATACAGTTTGTTGATCTTTTCTGAGATACTTTTCTGCAGACATTACAAGCTCATCTTCTTTATATTCATTATCATCACCTTCACTTTGTTCAGTGTTAGTTATATGTTCGCTATGTTCGCTACTGTCATCACTTTCACAATTATCAGATCGAGTTTCGGGGTTGTGGTCTTTTAGATCTTCAAGAACAGCTTCCAAAGCAGCATCCCACTCATTTTGTTCTATAAAGATAATATTTACAAAATAAAAGCATTAAGCTATGCAAGTACATACCTATATACTATTCAATTTCCTTGTAACGTTGTTGTCCCAAATGCAACAAGTCTTTTACCACAAACCCCAACCATAATTTTATCATTTAAAATATTAACAATGAATTTAAGAACACGGGTCCTCACATGATGAGAGATTGTCTCACACTAGTGGAACCACCTGTATTGTAACAGAGCTTGCACTCCAACTGATGTCAAAGGCATGGATTAAAAATAGCATGAAAGTAGAAGAGTTGAATAAACAGTTAAAAGAAATTTCATGTACATACGTGATGTATAACTTGAAATTTTTTTAATTGGAAATTTAAATTTTGCCGAACCCTTCCTGTTCCAAGCAAGGTTGGAATGTTTAATGTGCGTGACAACACGGGACCTACATTTTACCTCTCATCTGAAAGAAGGCGTATTTTTGTGAAAAATATTAGCTTAACATTTTTTAAGTGGTCTGTGTCAGGAATCGAACACGGAACCTTGGGATCAGCAGTCAAACATGAACTTGTCTGATCCACGGAGTTGCTCTTTAAGTTAGCAACCAGCAATCTCTTCACTTTTTGCGTCCTTTGGTAATTATTTCTAACAAGAAAACTTTACAGTTAAATTAAAGAAGAAACGAGTGAGAAAGCTTATATTGAAATTAGTCGTTTTACAAGTGACATGAAATTAACCTGATTATTTTCTGTACGTCAATATTGAAATTAGGATGCCATTTTTAACATTGCATGTGTGTGTGTGTGCGTATGTGCGCGCGCGTGTGTGTGGGTGGGTGTGTGCATATGCGTGCGCGTGTGCGTGTGTGTGTAATGCTATGGTAATAGGGTTATTTAAGGGTATATAAGATCAGCTGGGAGGTATACTTCATGTAAACAACACAAAAATCAAGAAAACTAAACATTTAAACCATAAAAGTACACAATTCGTTCATTATGCAAAAAGCTAATACCAGACACCTTGTATAAAATCAGCAACTAACTACAGTCAATGAAAGGAAGCTCATGCTTTAATAATTTAACCATATTTAGTAAAATAGATAACTCTGGATGCAACCCAGTTCATTTTAGAAACATTAATACATTCATAAACTTTAAACAAATGCAAATTAGGCGTATTCAAAGTAAAACAAACGCGAAACAAATCTTTTCAAACTCGACGCATTAGCACAAGAAAATAATCAATGTATGCTTATAATAAACAGGCCTTGCAAAACAACCATACTTCATAACGCAAGAAGTCAATAAACGCATCTAATTTACGTCATCTGTTAAAAAATCCCCTCATAAAATTTAGCCTACGTCATGTTCTAAATGTAGGAATCGCCACAATTCGAATAAAACCCAACATTATTAGGTAAACAAAATCTGAAACCATAAGTTTTGGCGTACGTGCAAGATTTTTAAATATAATACATAAACTCCGGTACAAAATTACAATTACGTGATGTTAAAAGGTACAAAATACCATTGGCGAATAAAATCCACAATACAAAGCTTTGGGTCTACATGATTTTTGAAGCGTCTGAATAATACATATAGTAAGTAACTCCAAGTAAAACCTAACCGGCTGCATGATAGCACAGGGCAACGCCTCGCCGTGGTCGAATTATAAGATAGCATGCAGTCAACTAATGACAACACGTGGAAGGGCTAGTCTATATAATTCACTTAAGTTGATAACATTCATTGATTCCTTAACCGAAGCACGAACTGTAGTTATCGAAATAAAAGTATTACGCAAAGTTAGTTCAATTGCAAAGTTAAACAAAAATTTATAAGTGAAAGTCACAGTAATTAAAGTTTCAAGTGAAGAATACAGTCAGGTGAGCGTTCAAACATACGAGTGTATAAGAAATCTGCCGTTGGCATAAAACGTAAGTCTAAATTTGATTTAGTAATAAACAAATCTTCACAATTTATTAATTAGGGCTCTAAATAATTCAATAAGAAATCTAACTAAGCAATTCAATAAGAAATCGTACTTGCTAGGTGCTTAATGAGTTGCCTACTGATTACCACCTCTCTATGCCTTTAAAAAATTTAAAATTAACACAATTAAATTTATGCCTCGACTAGCTCAGTGATACCACACACAGAGTGAAACGACGATATGATAACGAAGAACTTTACTCACTCCTCTCCAACACACAATACACCTAAATAAGACAAATGAAACGCACCAAAAATTGTATAATGTGCTAAATCAAAATTTTTTTATATTACAATTTACAAATATATCCCCTTTTTAATATCTTTTACTATTTATAGAACCTTTAAATCAAATTTAAAATAAATATTCCTATGGAATTAGCTCTTTACGAAGATTATAAAGTTTTACACCATTTAAAGCAAGCAAAAAGAAATTGTATCTTAGCACGAATAGTTTCGTTGAACGTTCCAAGAAATATCCCCTTTTTAACATAAATCTACGTAGCAACCAAATTGTTGTTGACCTTTTACACACTGTATTTTAAATCGCCTGCAAATTTTAGGCTCACTTCTAAATACATAAATTATTTAAAATTACAAATGCAACATGCTATAAATTGTATAAATAGTTATGACCTTATAGTTCTCCTGTCTTTTCCTTGCTGAAATTTTCTGGCTCAGAAATCACTTTTGATTGGTGTCCAGTAGCTTAGGATCGTTTATTCTGTGGCTTAGAGTATTAACCAGTGATTTAGCGTCTTTACCAGTAATTAATTTTCTTAGTTCCTTTACTAATAACTTAGTGGTGACTTAATGTTTTTACTAGCGACTTAGGTAATTACTTAGTACCATTTATATCAACGGCAAGATTCTATATGAAATTATTGCAACACGCACTCTACTGTTTATCACTTTACGTTTTTCATAAGTTCAACTCTTAAAATTATTGACTTTCACTAAAAATTTCTATTCACGTAAGAACTTCTTTCAAACTAGCACAGTCGGCGTGTAGATTATAGAATGACCTTCCTTTATCTGCTTCGTTAGTTTTATAGAATCAAGTTTCTTCTAGAATATTCCATGCATTCTCATTGGTTGAGGGAATACTATCAGTTGTTCGTATGTGCAAAAGGCGTTTGAATTATGGAAATTTCCTAAATATGTCGGATTTTGGATGCTCTAATATATATGTTCTAAATTGCACGTACATCGGACTTTCTAGAGGGACTAGATTAACAAATGGTATTTAATATGGCATTTTATGTACGTTCTAAACTACACGTACTACCGTAGCCTCAAATATCTATACTTTATTCGAATATGCTTGTTTTTAAATGTTCAATTATTACAAACTGGTATAGATTACACATATTTATTAATTTCTTTATGCAAACATGTTAAATTTGTATGTGTTGGATTTTAGATGTTCAAATATTGGAACTTTTTAGAGTAACTTGATTAACAAATGGTATTAAATATGGTATTTTATGTACGTTCTAAATAGCATGTATTACCGTCGCCTCAAATATCCATACCTTATTCAAATATGCCCACTTTTCAAGTGTTTGATTATCACAAAATGGTGCAGACCACACGTATTTATTTATTTCTTTCGATATGTTGAATTTGTATTTGTTTTGAGCTTAAGAATGTCCTTAAATGTCCTTAAATAGCCAACCCAATATTCAACACAGATGGTGACCCTAGCCAAGTAACTATCAATTCCGGAGTACATTTTCAACGAATGCCAAATGTAACTTTCTACCAAACTACACGTCAGATTTTGTTTAAATTTGAAAACCCTCATAATTTAATCAAAACTAACCCATGTATGACACAATTGTGTAAAGCTTACCCACACTTTTGTGAAAATATTTAAAACATAAATGATTATTTTTTCAACATCAATTCAAACATTGATATAAAACACCTTTCGGAAAATGATTTCATTCCTGTGGACGATGGAGAATTAAATTTTGTTCAATATGCCACCAGAAGTCATGTCCAACGCTTGTTTACGAACCCCTATGAAATAAATTTGTTAATTAGTCGAATAACTAAAATGCAAAACATACCTATCAGTGACATACTTTGTAACAGTTTTTTTTGACCACTGCAGAACGTCAATGAATTTTTAGTTTCACAAACCTTTTGTCTAGTCAATTATATCACGTAAACAATTTTTAAGTAAATAAATACTAGTATTGGTATTATGAGGTCTAACCGCCATACAGAAATGCTAGTTTGGTTGCTAACATCAGGCGTTAGATGTTAGTATGAAAATTATCAAGGCCAAACAGCTTTTCTGTTTCATGCATATTGCATCAGCGCTCACTAGAGCTAGAACTTTCGTCGAGAACCAACATGGAAACCCAAAGGGTTCTAGCATGTAATTTGCGTCTGGCCTTGTGCTGTAGTGGAGCCCTAGTGTGCTGAACACTAGGCTTAGTGTTTTTAATAATGCGCTCTATTAATAACTCTATTAATAACTCTATTAATAAATCTATAAATAACTCTATAAATAATTCTTTTAATAATTCTTTTAATAGTTCGTTTTGTATATCAATAGTAAAGGCTTCTCCGTAGATTTTTTTGTTAGAATGAACCCGGCTTATCTGGTTTTATAAAAATAAGGCCGTCTAAAAGCTGTGTTTCAAGACGATATTAATTCTATCTTCGCATCTACGAGTACCAAGTTATAGTTCATTCACGTCAACGTTGCGATACGAAAATATCGATCCAGCATGAACGTCCTTCAACCTTACGACGAATAGTGGGATTTAATGAAATGTTCGGCAAGGAAACAATATGTTTCGATGTTAGAGAAACGTTCTACAAAGTACGTAGAAATTTTTATGGTTTGGAACTAAAGTCCGATAATGAATTGAAATGGTCTTTTTGAAGTTGCGAGTGTGAAATTACAAGTAATTAGGAGGACAACTATACGATGGTTGGTCCAGTTTGTGCGTATAAGAAAAACGCACTAAGTTCTTATAGTCCGGTTCAAGGATCACGCAGCTGATTGTTTCCTGTATAACATGTGGATCCTACGTCAATTGTTTTCCGAGGAACGTATGTATTAACACCTGTTCTAACATGCTGTAACACCTTCACGTAAACAACATCTGCTGAACCGAGGTAAGAGATTAGTATTATTCTTACATCACGTCTACAATTGGCGATCTTTGATACAAGGCTGCTTCAGAAAATATCGTTGTAACAACTTATTTTCACTTATCCGTTTAACAAACTAAAAAGGACTTTAGTAAATTTTTATTGTCAATATTAGTGCAGTGTAATCACAGTTACTATTTTTAATGAAATTAAACAAACCTAAAGAATTCTTATTAAAGTTTCATATATGCATGATTTCACTTACAGTTTCTGAACGATGAATTAATAGACAATTTAGATAATTTTTTATATATATGTAAACCGAATAACAGATCTGGTATTTTTGGTATAAATTCAAGTTAAATTTTTGTAACGAAAGCAACACGTAAAGTTTTGATATTTCTTTTGAATATATAATCCTACCTTATGGGTACCTTATGGGTAGATGAAACTTGTATTATCTTTTCTTAAACATAAATTTTATACTTACAATTTTTATGAAGGAACAAATTTTAATTAAAGAATCAACATTTAATTTTCTTAATTAATTGTTTTATTCTGAACAAGTACGTTCAGAAATAGAGTAACCAGGAATAAGATGGAATAGCATAAATTGGTAACCCTAATTTAACAAGAAGCTTTAATAGCCTTTCCAGATTTTGAAGCATAAAAATCTGTATTCATAATATTGTTTGCCTGATTAAACATTGCTATTTTTTATATGAGGTAACAAGAGAATACACTTCTTGTGTCCTAATTTTGGTTAATTTAATTAAATTTTCTTTACAGCTTCTGCGTTAGCAGTTAATACGGTATTCCTCTCTAAGGACTTCCAAGTCCCCCTTAAGGAAACCCTGTGTTTAAAAATTAATGACTTGGTGGCGCCCTACCTAAACCCCTGTTTTGTTAAGAATCTAGCCCTAGTTAGAAAATAATGCTTTGTAAAAAGAACCACGACCAATCCTCATAAGCTCTGCCCAAGGAATAGACCCCTAGCATAGTCAGAAGATATTTGTGTTCCATCATTTTAAGGAAATCTTTCCTTAAAGGTCACTGGTCACATTAGGGGATACAAAGAACCCCTAACTAGTTAACCCAACCAGTACGTATACATAATAAGTTTATCACGATTCTTTTTCGCATTTATATAATAATTTATCCTACACGGATCCTATAATATTATACGCAGTTATAACTGTATCCTATGAATGGACAAGATCGTTTACCGAAATGTGCCAGAATAAGAAATTAAAAATTGATATCGTATCTATGTTAGAATTAAGCAAAGCCTTAATTATCATTGAAATAGTGCTAGTACTGATAATTTTACTTTGTCTCTAGACTCCTTATCTGCGCACTATTCGCTGCCCATCACGGAATGCACCATATCACCAAACAACACATTGCTTGGAATCCATATACCACATATTAAAAAAATTTCAACGCGGATCACTCTGTGAAAAAAGCTACTCACTCCTCCTTTTGCATGAAACTCATACAGTTGCTCAATTAATATTCCCACTGACGAAATTGCGATGCTACATATGCCTGCAAGCTGGACCTTAATTACTCCAAAATGTGATTCTTTCAAGGACGATTTCTGTTTATTGATTCACCAACATGATATTAATGCTCTAACGAGTTCCTGCGCTACACAATTATTATATGAACATACTGCATCACAACTATTCAAAGTATGTCCATTTCAGTGCAGAGACACGGAAAGAGAAACCGAAATTATTACACACATCGAAGCCAATGAGTATTTGATAACTCATCCTCAGGTGAACACCGCAGTATTATGTGGGGATAGGAGCTATCCAATGCGAGAACACGTAACTATTGGCTCTCGCAATCCAACTAGCTTGTAATTGCCAAATTATTGGAGCATGCACCACAATTGATGGATACAGACATCGCTTGTTTAAATCACGAGACGATAACTATATCCCACATTTTACCAACAGAATGAATAAAACTTAGAGGTCTTAACATTCCAAGTAAAAACCAACCACCGTTAAAATTTGGTTCTATAGATGAATGTTTAAATCTCAACTGGACAGCACTAACAACAGCTGATTCGTCAATAATCCTATAAACCTTTTCCTTGTTCTCTCCTTTATTTTAATACTAGTACAGTTTATTTTCTACCACCGAATAATAACACTATCTTCCAATGTCATTTCTTCGAATACCGACAAGTCACGTCGAGTAATGTTTACGAAATCATCGTCGTCGCACCTAATACTATTAATTCCTATCATTCCTTCACCTACAACGTCCAAAAGTACCAAGCACGATCGAAGAGTATTTAGTGCCATCCACAACCTCCGACACTCATCGTTACGAGGTGGCACAACCACCAACTCAATAAACACCAAGAGCCCAAAGATTGCTAGCAGGGGGAACGAGCCAACAACATCGTCATTAACCCCAATTACCATTAATTCCAGAAGAACACTACTACTTACCAATGACACAAACTACTTTCGTAGAAATGCATCCTCCAAGACAACAGTAGTGAACAAAACACTAAAGTGCGGGCCACAACAGTGCATTCCACAATCAATATACAGCAAATACGCAAAGACATTTCTATTAGATGTAAGTTTTATTGTTCTGTTATCGCTTGCTCTGAAATCAGGTCAAAGTATTGTAACTTAGGTTAGTGTGACTACATCACAACTTTTTCTCTTAAACTTTCAATAAATTTTCCTCTATTAGGGACAATCAACATCCTACATCGAAATCATATTTCTATAGTGTTCCCATTACTAATTTTTATTTAAACTTAGGGACCAAGTTTTAGTAGCCGAGGCAAGATGTAGCGAGACAGATAATGCCGTCAACTCAAAAAGGTATTTCAAAATAAATAACTAACATGGTTAATGATGGATGATGTCAGAATGAGATCAGTGTAAAATACTAGAAGTCGGAATTCTCCAAACCCCAAATTGGTAATCAAACTTCTCATGCAAAATACATAGAAATATGAATTTCTCTGGAGGAAGTAATCATCATGGAAACACCAAATAAGGTAACAGTACATTCCCGAGTCGGGAGAGGGACATTTATATAAACCAGAACTAGCTTAGGAAGAAGAAGTGGTTAGGAAGTTGTTATTAGATTGTTAGACAGATTAGTGTTGTCAAGTTCTTAGCCCTCACTTCAGTCCTGAGCTTTCCAGTCAAAACATGTAAGTACTATTTAAACTTTATTGTACTAGTTTTAAGGCTTCAACATTGTGACCATTGTAAATTGCTTATCAATCTTTTTAAGAAGATCTTGCATGCGGACAAGGGATCTGGTACAGAATTAATTAACCCAATCCTTATTCAAAATGAATAATTTTACAAATTCATACAAAAAATGTGACATCATTAACAAAATGGAAAATGTCAGCGACAATATTACAATTCATGATAAAACCAAATATGATTTAAATTTCTGTAATATATGCAAACGAAGATTTAAAAATTCTAAAGGACTTAACATTCACTTTAGTAAAATACATAAAGAAAACAGCAGTAACTGTTACCAGAGCCAAGTTTTTAAAGAAAATAGCCAAATTTTACAATTAAGTGAAAATAAATCTTTGAACAATGACGAAGAGCCTGCATTAGAATACATATTAAAAAATCTGAAATTGTCAAGAGTTTTCATCGTTAAGCGTATACCAAAATCAGCGAGAGCTCAGGTAGCAAAGAAATTATGTGAGCTTATTGACACTTGCGTTAAAAAAAGCTCAATGTCAGCATGGAAAGAACTCTTATTATTCCCTTACCTATCCCTATCGATTCCTAGTGGAAATTTAAGCAATAAAGACAAATCAATTTCGAAAATAACATTAGAAAATTTACGAAACCCTTTGTCCGTTGAAGAAAGTTGTTTCTCTCAGTAGTAGAAGTGGCATAGCTACCTTTAAAACGAATATTTCGAAACAAATCATATCAAAAGTTTCAGATGGCGATTTATCCTCTGCGGTTAAAATTTTAAGTTCAAATGAATCTTTTTTAAATATAGACGCTACAGTTTTAGTAGATATACAAAAGAAACATCCAAAATCAATTTCGCCGCCCATTTCCTTTATGAAAACTAATTCAAATTTCACAGTTAATCGTGAAGAAGTTTTAGCAGGTATCAAATCTTTTAAGTCTAGTTCCGCTGGAGGTATTGACGCCCTACGGCCTTCACATTTACAAGACATTTTGAGTTATTCCACTGGTATATTTGGACAAAAGCTTTTATCATCTTTAACTGATTTATGTAACCTAATGCTCTCGGGCAAGATATCTTCCGAAATTTGTCCTATTTTATATGGCGCCTCTTTATGCGCAATTAAAAAAAAGGACGGCGGCATTAGACCAATAGCCGTAGGTACTTTTTATCGAAGACTTGCAGCTAAATTATCTTGCTGGAATATAAAGGAGAAATTAGGAAATCTTTTCAGGCCCAAACAGTTTGGATTTGGGACTTCAGGCGGTTGTGAAATTGTAGCACACGCTGCACGTATATATTTAATTAATAATCCCAATAACATTCTTCTTAAGCTTGATTTTAAAAATGCTTTCAACTCACTTAACCGAGATATTTTATTACATAATATTTACAACCACATTCCCCATCTATTGCCTTTTCTTCAACAATGTTATGCAAATCCTTCATTTCTGTTTTTTGGTGATAACATAATTAATTCCGAAAGAGGTATAAAACAAGGCGATCCTTTAGGCCCGGCAATCTTCTGTCTGGCAATAAACAATCTTGTTAACTCATTAAACACAGAGTTTAATATTTGGTATTTAGATGACGGATGTATTGGTGGTGATCCAAAATTTCGAAAAGATAATTACAATCGCTAAGTCGTTTGGTTTGGAACGCAATTTTAATAAATGTGAACTGTTATGTTCACCTCCATCCAATTTTAAGAGAACCATTTCACTCTTAAACATGATCGCACCAGGTATTCAGATACCAAATAAAAGTAATTGGACCCTACTTGGCGCACCACTCTGTACTGAAGCGATTCCAGAAACTATCAATAAAAAAATCAAATTGCTGTCCTACATTCGCTCTCGTTTAAAGTCATCTTCTATTCCAAATCATATCTCATTTTGTCTGATTAAGAATTGTTTTGCTATTCCTAAATTGATGTACATCCTCAGATGTAGCCCAACTTGGACTTGTATGCAATCTCTTGAGATATTTGACGAACTATTACGATGCACTTTGGAGGAAGTAATAAATATCAAACTGAACCATTTCGAATGGTCGCAAGCATCTCTTCCAATAAACAGAGGCGGATTAGGTGTCCGTCTTTCAACTTCACTTTCATTACCTGCTTACCTGTCTTCTTTTCATTCATCTTTACCTACAATTAGATCAATCTTTTCTAATGCTATTTGCAATATATCTATTGATAATTTCTTTTTGCAAGCTGAAGAACTTTGGAAGTCTGCAACAAATTTAAATGAAATTAAAATCAACAAACTCGTCCAAAAGGAATGGGATATACCATTGCTGGATATATCTTCCAATAAGTTGCTAGAATCAGCTACCAATAATACACATAGGGCTCGTATTCTTGCAGTTTCTTCGAAATATGCCAGCGCATGGTTATTCGCTCTTCCAATAGCATCTCTGGGCACATTATTAGATAATCATTCGTTTAGAATTGCTGTAGGACTCAGGCTTGGTACTCGGTTGTGTACACCACACTCGTGCATTTGTGGATCAGCTGCAGACGAGTTAGGTATACATGGATTAAGTTGCAGGCTTAGTGCAGGAAGGCATTCCAGGCACAAAGCAGTTAACGATTTAATTAAACGAGCTTTAGTCTCTGCCAATGTTCCTTCTATTCTGGAACCTACATATTTATTCAGAGAAGACGGTAAAAGACCTGACGGCATTAGTTTAATTCCTTGGAAATACGGTAAAGCAGTAATGTGGGATTTTACATGTACCAACACTCTCGCTAGTTCTCATGTTACTGCTTGTTCCAACAAAACTGGAGCAGCAGCAAAAGCTGGCGAAAGAATAAAAAACAAAAAATATTCCTCTTTATCAGACCTTTATATCTTTTACCCAGTTTCAATTGAAACCTTAGGAGTTCTAGGTAGTCAAGGATTGGAATTCATAAAGGAAATTGGTAGACGAATCTATTATAATACCTTTGATCAAAGAGCCACTTCATTTTTATTACAAAGAATTGGCATAGCTATTCAAAGAGGTAATGCTGCATCCATATTAGGAACCATTCCACCTTCCAAAGATTTAAGTGAAATTTTTGACCTGCCTTTAAAATGTTACAGTTTAGAAAACCAAAGCATTCGATCATCTTGCACTGTCTTTAAGAAACAGCTAAATAATGTTGACATGGAAGAAAATAAAACACTGATCGCTTTTACAATAGAAGAAATTTCAAAAAACCCTAATTGCTCTAACAGATTGAGCCATTCTTCAAATACATCTACTCATCTCCAACATACAATTAATGCATCACAACTCGATCCTTACTTTAAGAACTTAAATGATTTTTCAAATACAATTACAAATTTAGGCAAAAAAGGATTGGAAAATATTGGCAATACCTGCTTTATAAACTGTATAGTTCAGTGCCTCTCAAATACAAAATTATTACTTGAATATATTAAACATAATGCGTTTTCGAAGCATATCAATACTAGCACTTCAACCATGAAAGGAGCTTTAATTAAATCTTTTGCACAATTAATAAAAGATCTGTGGTCTGAAGATACTTTCGACAAAGTGATAAATACTAATAAGTTGAAATCACACTTTCATCGATTTTCATCGAGTTTTATGGGCTTCTATCAACAAGACGCACAAGAGTTTATGCGGTACTTGCTAGATGGTATTCATGAAGACGTTAATCAGGTTACCTCCAATCAAATTCCTATATTGTCAGAATTAAATGAACCATTAAGTGACTCTGACAAAGGTAATGAATCCTGGCAGCAATATTTAAGAAGTAACAATTCCAAAATTGTTGATATTTTCGCTGGACAGTTAAAATCAACAGTACGTTGCACACACTGTAATCATTCTTCTGTAACTTTCGAAATCTTTTGGGATCTATCACTAGCTATACCTAAGCACGCTGGCTGCTTAACGTTACAGCTTTGTCTAGATCATTTTACTAGGCCTGAAACATTGGATGACGACGAAAAACCGGTGTGTTTTAAGTGCAAAAGAAGGAGGAAATGCATCAAATCACTGTCCATACAGAGGTTTCCTAAAATATTGGTGATACACTTAAAACGGTTTTCACCTACAGGTACATATCAAAGAAAGCTAACTACGCCTATAGATTTTCCATTAAAAGGTCTAGATATGCGACACTACGCTGCAGAAACAAATCTTGGAAATTGTCATTATAACCTGTATGCAATATCGAAACACAGTGGGACTACTTTGAAAGGCCATTACATCGCATACTGTCGACACCCGTACTCATTTGTATGGCATGAATATAACGATTCCAAGGTGTGCAGTATATCCTCTAAAACACTTGTAAAAGCAGAAGCATATGTTCTATTCTACGAAATGCATTCTGAAGAAATGAAACGAAGTACCTTAGTTTCGAAAGTTCCTAGAGATACAATGCATGCAAGAAACCTGTATTGGCCTAATTCTGAACTACATTGCGATTATCTGACTAGACATAATAAACCTGCCAATAGACGAACAACCGATCCAATTGTTATACTATCTAGTATTCTTGAAGAAATCTTAAATGAACTTCATGATATGCCAGATGTACATTACATTTGATTTTCCAATGCTCCACCCGAAGGTACTACATTGGCCAGGAAGCGAGTTTTTTTTACCTGGAAAATTTGGAATTTTGCCGAACCCTTGCTGTTCCAAGCAAGGTAGGGATCTTTAACGTGCGTGACAACACTCACACACGGGACCTCCATTTTACCTCTCATCCGAACGAAGGTGTATTTTTGTGAAAAATGCTCGCCTAACATTTTTCAAGCGGACCGTGTCGGGATTCGAACCCGGGACCTTGGGCGTAGTAGTCACACACATACCACTACGCCACGGAGCCGCCTGCCAGATGTACAACCATTCTTATTTCCTGTTAATGCGAATTTAGTCGAACACTATCAAAATATTATCCAACGACCCATGGATTTACAGTCAATTCGAGATAACTTGCACCAAAAAAAAAAAAAATACCATACTCGTGAAGAATTTTTGGTTGATATAGATCAAATTTTTAAAAATTCTGCTTGCTATGACGATGCACCATGGTGTGGATATTGTAAAGCCCTTGCACCAGAATATTCCAAAGCTGCAAAAGAATTAGCAGACAAAGAGTCAAAGATAAAGCTTGGTAAAATTGATGCTACCGAAGAGGAAGATCTTGCTAAGAAATATGATGTCAAAGATTATCCTACCCTTAAATTCTTTAGAAATGGACAGCCTATTGATTATTCAGGAGGACAT
Organism: Platerodrilus igneus; assembly: GCA_036346225.1. Classification (NCBI taxonomy): domain Eukaryota; kingdom Metazoa; phylum Arthropoda; class Insecta; order Coleoptera; family Lycidae; genus Platerodrilus; species Platerodrilus igneus. Next base: position 2,710,327 of record JARFIW010000802.1, read on the forward strand.
AATGCTGCCCAAATAGTAGCTTCGCTTGAAAAGAAAACTGGTCCTGCAGCTAAAGAGCTTAAGACAGTCGAGGAAGCTAAACAATTTATTGAAGAAAATAGAGTTGCAGTTGTTGGTTTCTTCTCAGATCAAACTTCAGATAAAGCTAAAGCTTATTTATCTGTTGCTAATGCTGTCGATGATTATCAGTTCGGAATCACTTCTGACGAAGCAATTTACAAGGAATATGAAGCTACATGTGGTTCTATTGTCTTATTTAAACAGTTCGACGAAGGAAAATCCATTTTTGAAGGTGAACATACTGAACAGAACATCAAAAGTTTTGTTACATCAGAGTCGCTACCAAACATTGTAGAATTTAATCATGAAACGGCACCTAAGATCTTTGGAGGTGAAATTAAGAGTCATTTACTCATCTTTGTATCTAAAAGTGATGACAAAACCAGTGCTATTGTATCTGCTGCTCGTTCTGTCGTCAAACCTTACAAATCTAAAAGTTTGTTTGTTACAATCGATGTAGAGGAGGAAGACCACCAGAGAATTTTAGAATTCTTTGGAATTAAAAAAGAAGAGGTTCCCACTGCACGTATTATTAAACTTGAGGAAGAAATGTCAAAATTCAAACCTGAATCGTCCGAACTTGATGCTGAAAGCATAACTACATTTGTAGATAAGTTCTTAAAAGGTGAGCTTAAACAACATTTATTAAGTCAAGAACTTCCTGAAGATTGGAATAAACAACCCGTGCGTGTTCTTGTTGCAAGCAATTTTGATGAAGTTGTATTAGATAAATCCAAGGACGTCCTTGTAGAATTTTATGCTCCATGGTGTGGTCATTGTAAACAGTTGGTCCCTATTTATGAAAAAGTTGCAGAGCATTTTGAAAGTAATGTTGATGTTGTTATTTCTAAAATAGATTCCACAGCAAATGAACTCGAACATACTCGTATTACAAGCTTCCCTACAATTAAACTATACAAGAAAGAAGCAACAAAGTTATTGATTACAATGGTCCTAGGACTTTTGAAGGGTTATCTAAGTTTGTAGAGTCAGGTGGTGTTGAGGATGGTGCAGCAAAAGAGCCAGTTGAAGAAGAGACTGAAGATGATGATACTGCACGGCGAGATGAATTGTAATTGTAGTACTGACATATTTTTGTTCGTTTTCTTTTCAGATTAATTGTTTTCACATTTCTGTATACTTTAGAAATTTATTTATTGTTTATAATTGTTCTTTAACTATAATACGTCAGTATTTTCATAGACAAAGTGCTTTTATTTGGTTAAGGTTTATTAAGGAACAGTAAGATCAATTCCGACTTTACCATCTACCCCAGTTAGCTACACCCCCAGTTAGGTATCCCCCCGCCACCATATGAAGCTACGTAACAATATGATGAAATAATAAGTTTTATGCAAAGCCCAAATAGTCATTTGAAATCAAGCTAGTAATTGGAAGATGGAAAAAATAAAGTCTCAGACAGGATTTGAACCTGTAACCTTTGGCTTTGACTGCCGACGTGCTAACCAATTGCACCACCCGAACAAAGCATTGCTAGAACGTTACAATCGCGATAACAATAATTTAATACACTATATAATGCTATTTAATCAGTGTCTCATAGGGATTTTAGTTTTTAATACTCAGAAATTGAGAAGGAGAGCCAGTTAGACGAACTGTATTAACAAGTTTAAAATCACAAAATATACATATTATAATGTTTAAACAAAATTTCATCTAAATATTGACAGTTTCATTTGTAACACTCCCGCAATCTGAACTTCAAACTGACAAAGACTCGTTGACACATTTTCACAAAGATGTTATGAACAGTGTGTTGAATTCGACTTTTTAATTGTTCAGTGTTGCCTGGGGAGTCAGTGTATATGATACATTTTCTTCCACAAAAAATTCAGGGGTGTAAGATCAGGAGATCGTGGCGGTAAAAGAAAATCGGATCTTTTTGCAATAAGAGTGTAAGAAAACAATTATGTAACTGCGTTAATCGATATTGCAGCTGTATGTGGTGTTGCACTATCTTGCTGAGACCATGTGTCATTTGCCAACCCAAAAATGGTTCATCATGTTTTTGCAAAATGTTCTCCTGTCTTGATAGTCTGCATCTTACTTGTACCAGAACCGATGTCGCATAATTTTTTCACCCATGGATTAACTAGAGAGGCAGATGAATTATAAAACATAGCCGGCCAGTTAACACACAGTGAGGTGAGTTTCTTTAATTCTGAATATTGCAAGAAAAGTTAAATAATTATATTTGTATAAAATGTTGTGAAAGTTTTCATGTTAGCTGCATGTTAAGAAGGAAAAGTGATTTTAAATTATTGAAGAACAATAAGATTATTTGTACGGATTATAATAGTGAAAAGTATCTTCAAACAGATAATATTTCAGCATCTTTAAGTCTTTAGTACAGAAACTAGTTGGATATGTACTTTCATTGTTTCCTATTCTGAGCTAACCTGCCCATTTCCCTGATATTTACACAGCCTACATCTTTTACTATCTATGTGCGATAGTATAATTTAGATCTACCTCTTTTTTTCCCTTTATCTGTTTCTAATATATTGTTACGAGCTACTACTAGGCAACCCGTCAAACACATACAAGCGCCGTAAGCAATGTATATGCTACAGAAGCCTAGAATTTTCTAGGTTATATTGGAGTATGAATCATCCTTTTAATTCAGGGTATATATAAGACCGCTGATAAATGTAAGAGTTAGTCTACATCAGAATGTCGAATATAAATTATATCGTGTAAAGCTAAATAGTTAAGCTTTTGGAGGTCCAAGAGTAAATTTGCATTATGTGAAAGTGTATATTGTACCGACATCTTGCAGAATACATAAATAGACAAAAGTGTAATAAATAAATTATAGTAGTGTTTAGTGTTGTTAATAGACCTATGGTTAAGAATTTAGTTTAAGAAGATTAGTGCTTGTAAATAGCATTAGCGTGATAGTGCTTCATTGTTAATTGGACTGAAAACATTTATAAATAAGGCATATACCGTTAATTGGACTTATGAATAGTAAGTAATAAAGACTTTTATTACTACTTGTTTTAAATTAATGAAACACGTTAGTAGTAGCCCGCTACAATATTCTGCACTATTTGATCATGCCTTAGAACATATCCCATCATCCTATTTCTCCTATTTTTTTATTGTTTTCCACATATTTTTTCGTTCCCTACTATTTCTAGAACCTCTTTGTTCTTAACTTTGTATGTCCATGATGTCTTCATCATACGTCTGTAGTACCACATTTCAAAGGTTTCAATCCTTTTCCTGTCCGCTTCTCCTATTGCTTACATTTGACAATCTTACAGTGCTGTGCTCCACACATGGTTTCAACAATTTTTTCGTTATTTCTATGTTTGTCGTCTTTGAACATAGCAGTTACTTTTTCTAGTTAAATGCAGCACCGTCTTGTGCTATTTTATTGCCTTTTGCACTTATCCCCTCTTGCGTTATTTGGCTTCCTAGGTATCAGAAATCCATAACCTCTTGTAAATTCATATTTCCTTTTTTTAAAAAACTGTTTTTTTTATTTATTTTCCCTTCCTTTACGCACTAGTACTTTAATTTTATTTTTGTTGATTTACATACCATATCTCTTTGCTAGAACTGGTTCTATTTCATTAAGATCTGCTTCTAACTCTCCCTCGCTAGATACTAATACCACTATATCATCGGTAAATCTAAGCATATCAATCGTATGTCCCTGCATTCTAAATGTCTTTCTGCATTTGACAGTATTCATTACCTCTTCGATGTATAAATTAAAATTAACAAGGATAGCGCTCATCCCTGTTTCACCTCTTTCCTAATATTTACTCATCTAAGTTCCTGTTTTAATTCTATTACAGCTGTTTGCTTTTAGTATAAACTATGTACTATCTATCCGTCATCCCTATGACAAATTCCAATCTTTTTAAGTATTCCGGACACTTTTTTCCCATTTTACATTGCAAAATGTTTTTTCCCAGATCTAAAAACCCTATAAACATGGTTTCTCCTTTTCCTATTGTTTTTTCCATTATTGCCCTTAAAACCTACATGGTTTCTCATGTTCCTTTGTTTCTCCTAAATCCAAATTGATCTTTTTCTGGTATTTTTTCAGCCCGTTTTTGTTGTAAAGTAAGCCGTGATTTATATTGTAGTCATGGTTAAGATTTGTGTATTCTAGAGTGTTCCTTTTGAACTGTCAATGTTTCAATATAATATATTATGCTTCCATATTAAACTGTTATAAAAGAAAGTTATTAAAACACATTGTGTAGTTATTCCGCGTTCTTTCATCAGGTTATGGGCCCAGGCACTCATAACAGTTTATAAATTTTTTTAATTTTTTGTCAATGGCGTCGGCAATGGCATCAATTGAAAAATTGAAAGGACGGGAAAATTATGAATCATGGAAATTCGCAGTCCAGTCTTATTTAGAGATGATCGGTTTATGGTGTCATGTAATAGATACTTGTACAGAAACCGATGAAATAAAGAAATTAGCTGGAGATACAAAAGCGAAAGCTTCGATTATATTGATGGTTGATCCAGTAAATTTTTCCCATATCCAAGAGGCAAAATCGGCCAAGGAAGTGTGGCAGAATCTTCAAAAAGCATTTGAAGATTCGGGCTTGTTGCGTCGCGTTGGACTATTGCGTGAACTTGTAACAACCCGACTGAAGGATTGTTCCTCAATGGAAATGTTTGTCAACAAAATCGTTAACACGGCACACAAACTGAAAAGTGCTGGAATGAAAATAGATGACGAATGGGTTGGCACTTTATTACTGGCTGGATTGAGTGAAGAATATAAACCAATGATCATGGCAATTGAGAGTTCAGCACAAAAGATTTCTGCAGATTTGATCAAAACAAAGCTATTGCAGGAAGTTAAATCAAACGATGGAGCAGATGGTTCCGTATCGTCGGCCATGTATACTCAAAAACGAAAATTTTCAAAAGGAAAAGTCCGCCAAAAGAACGTGAAATGCTTTGAGTGTGGTGGAATAGGACACTACAAAAACAAATGTCCAAATTTAAAACATAGTAAAGCTATTTATACATCAGTTTTTTCTTGTTTGACTGCAAACAATGTAAAGTCAACAGAATGGTATGTAGACTCTGGTGCGTCTAGTCACATGACATGCGAACGAAGTTGGTTAGAAAATGTCAAATATGAGTCAAATGGCGAAGTGACAATTGCAAATGAATCGAAGTTGAAAGCCGAATTAACAGGTGATGTACGGCTTCAATTGCAAATTAATAATAGTGCAGTTGATACAACCATTCAAGACGTGCTGTATGTACCAAATCTATGTACAAACTTATTGTCTGTCAGTCAATTGGTGAATAAAGGGCTAATTGTGAAATTTGGTACCACAGGTTGCAAAATTTGGAACAAAAGTAATAAGTTGTTAGTTCAAGCAAATCTGACAGGCGAATTGTTTAAAGTAGATCAAGCAAGTATATCAAGTATGATTGTAAAATCAACAGAAACCCAACGATTGTGGCATCGACGTCTTGGTCATGTAGGACACGACAGTTTGATGAAATTGCGAAACGGTTTTGTTAAGGGAATGAGTTTCGTCAGCGGTCAGCGAGAAACTTGCGAGACCTGTATTATGGGAAAGCAGACTCGTTTTCCATTTAAAACAAGCAATTCCCAAGCTTCCAGTATTTTGGAATTGATACATTCCGATTTGTGTGGTCCTATGTCTGTTGATTCGTTTGGAGGTTCTCGGTATTTTATGACTTTTATCGATGACTTTAGCAGAAAAGTATTTGTATACTTTATCAAGAACAAGTCAAATGCGTTAAATGCCTTCAAGGATTTCAAAAGTCATGTTGAAAACCAGACTAGTAAAAAAATTAAAAAAATTCGCACGGACAACGGCACAGAATACTGTAACAAAGACTTTTCAAAGTTTCTACGTGATTCTGGAATTGAACACCAAACAACAACACCGTATACGCCCGAACAGAATGGTTTGGCCGAGCGGATGAATCGGACTTTGGTCGAAAGAGCAAGATGTATGCTTTTTGACACAAAGCTGAATGTCAAATTTTGGGGGGAAGCGATCAATACAGCAGGATATCTTTTTAATCGTTCCCCGTGCCGGGGGGCTATTGACAAAACACCCGAAGAAATTTGGTCTGGAAAGAAGCCAGATCTGTCAAATTTGAAAGTTTTTGGATGCAAAGCAATGGTGCATGTTCCAAAACAACAACGTAAAAACTTTGATTCTAAGTCTAAAGTGTTCATCATGGTTGGTTACAGCGAACAGTGTAAAGGCTATAGAGTCTTTGATCCAGAGAAGCTGCATGTTAATGTAAGCCGCGACGTGATTTTTCTGGAAGAGCAACGTTACGAAAACGAAGTACTTTCCTGTACCAAATTTAATCATTTTTATCTATTCAAAGACGATAACAATGAAGTGGAGGAACCATTTGTTACGAATAATACCGACATGCAAGACCAAGATAAAATGGAATCTCAGAACAGTAGTTTGAATACAAGTCAGTTTGATGATATAAGTAATGAGCAACCTATAACTGATAACTCAATGGGCAATATAAGCATCGATGAAGACGAAGAGTTACGGCGATCAACAAGAATAAGAAAATCCACAAAGACGGACGACTTTGTCTATGTTGCAACAGTGAATAACGAAGGCGATCCGTTGACAGTGGAGGATGCGATGAAAAGTTCATACGCGTCTTACTGGAAGAGAGCCATGGAGGCTGAGTATAAATCTCTAGTTGAAAATGGAACTTGGTCCTTGGAAAATTTGCCAGTAAATCACAAGGCAATTCGAAGCAAATGGATATTTAAAACTAAATGCGATGAGAATGGTCAAGTGAATCGATATAAAGCTCGTCTGGTAATAAAAGGTTGTTCTCAACGTAAAGGGATTGATTACGAAGAAACTTTCTCACCCGTTGTTCATTACTCATCATTACGTTTTCTCATCGCGATTGCTGCAAAATTTGACTTAGAAATTGATCAGATGGATGCGGTCACAGCTTTTCTACAAGGTAATTTAGAAGAAGAGGTTTACATGATTCAGCCTGAATTGTTTAACAATGACAGTCAGCGTGTTTGCCGATTAAAGAAATCGTTATATGGTCTCAAACAAGCGAGTCGCATATGGAACCAACATTTGGATACTGCACTGAGAAAGTTTGGTCTCAAATGCTCAGTAGTCGATCCGTGCATATACTATTATGTTAATGGCAGTCAAATGTTAATCGTGGCGGTCTATGTTGATGACCTCTTGATCTTCTCCAACAACAAGGACTTAAAAAATAAGTTGAAGTCAACGCTGCAAGGTCAGTTTAAAATGAAGGACTTTGGTGAAGCCAAGTTTGTCTTGGGTATGAAGATCACACGTGATATAAAATCAGGTTCAATTTCAATTGATCAGAGTCAGTATATTCAAAAATTGCTTGACAAATTTCAAATGACTGATTGTAATAGCGTGTCTACGCCAGTAGACCCAAATCAAAAATTGACAACAGCAATGTCACCACAAAACGAAGAAGATCGAAAAACAATGCAGAATGTACCATATCAAGAAGTTGTTGGGAGTTTGTTGTTTGCGGCACAAGTATCACGACTGGACATTCAGTATGCAGTAGGTGTCGTAAGTCGTTTTAACAACAACCCAGGAAAGGCGCATTGGAATGCCGCAAAACGAATTCTGCGTTATTTAAAGGGCACAATTGACTGGAAGTTGACTTATTCAAAAAATGGAAATGCTTTTGTACAGGGTTACTGTGACTCAGATTGGGCTAGTGATGCTACGGACAGACGCTCGACTACAGGGTATGTATTCAAGCTGCAAGGTGGTGCGATTTCGTGGACATCAAAGAAGCAAGCAACTGTTGCATTATCAACGACAGAATCTGAGTATATGTCAATGTCTGCTGCAACTCAGGAAGCATTGTGGCTTCGTGGATTATACGAAGAATTGTTTAGTCAAAGAACAAAACAGGGTTCGACAATCATACACTGCGACAACAAGGGTGCTATACAGTTATCAGAGACTACCGCTTATTCTTCACGCACAAAGCACATTGATATACGTCACAACTTTCTACGAGAAAAGGTAACCGAAAAGGCTGTAAAATTTGCTTATATTGGCACGGATGAAATGATAGCAGATAATTTGACGAAACCGGTATCCGTAGAAAAGCATAGGTTCTGTACAAGAGGATGTAACTTACTCTACGGCTCAAGTGGAGGTGTTGTAAAGTAAGCCGTGATTTATATTGTAGTCATGGTTAAGATTTGTGTATTCTAGAGTGTTCCTTTTGAACAGTCAATGTTTCAATATAATATATTATGCTTCCATATTAAACTGTTATAAAAGAAAGTTATTAAAACACATTGTATAGTTATTCCGCGTTCTTTCATCAGTTTTCCATTCGTTGTCGAACAATTTTAGTTTAATATTTTTGTCAAACTTCTTATTTGAAAAATTTTCACATCTATCCATACCACGCTTTTTTGGTATAGTGACTATAGTGTTACGTTTGAAATCTTTTAGTATCTCACCTGTGGCGGCTCCGTGGCATAGCTGGTATACGTGTGACTATTACGCCCAAGGTCATGGGTTTGAATCCCGACACGGTACGCCTGAAAAATGTTAAACAAGCATTTTTTACCAAAAATACACCCTCATTCGGATGAGAGGTAAAATGGAGGTCCCATGTGTGAGTGTTGTCACGCACATTGAAGATCCCTACCTTGCTTGGAACAGCAAGGGATCGGCAAAATTCCAAATTTTCCAGTAAAAAAAAACTCGCTTCCTGGCCAATGTAGTACCTTCGGGTGGAGCATTGGAAAATCACATGTAAGGTATCTCACCTGTCTCATATATATCGACGCTGGAAAGCAATTTTCCTGTAAATACCAAAGTACACAAAATACGGTTTTTACGTAATTTTTCTTAGCTTTTTATTCTGCACCAGATTGGCTATATAACATTAATGTAGTCCTAAGCATTAAAACTGTACTCCATTTTAAAACACCTCTTATTTTATCCAAATGTAAGAAAATGTTGCTGTATACGACAGTAAAATTTCTCTGTTTTCAATGTTGGCGCATAAAACATTTTAGGTATTGTCAATTTTTAAGAAAAGTCGAAATGTCTATTTTTTGAATGTGTGGCATATACAGCATTTTTCCGCCAAAGATTTGTAGCTTTTGCACTTACTGCATAAAGTTCATTACATTTTTTATAACAATTTAAGTATTAAGTGGCATTTAAACCATTTGTCTAGCGTTAAGTTATACTATACTTTTTAAAATACAATTTAAACTACAGAAATAACTTGTCAGCATGGGTGGTTATGTGATATTCCAATGCTAACACCATAGTGCCGTTTGTGTAATACAACGTTTTCATTCAATTGATTCGACAGTGCTGAATAAATTAGATGTTTGTGATCAGTGTTTTAAATTATAATCAAGAGCCACGAATGATTTACTTCTAAACGTAAGTAGTTTATTGGTTTATTGTTTTCCTATACTGTGTAATTATAAGTATTTATAAAGATATTATTGCGATACCGGGTTGATTGTATGTGTCACAATTTCAAAAGGCAGAGAAAAATATGAGTGGGTATTATTTAAAAATCGATTGCATTGCATATTTACATATAATAATAATTATATATTATCAAAAAGAATGCATTTTGTACGTGTAAAGTTATTAATAAATACGTTTCGGCATAATGGACGCTTTTTCGATGTTTTTTAGCACATACATGACCGTTGACTTCTGGTCATGGGTATCTACCTAAAATTATAAAGACTATAATAAATTAATATTGTAGTTTAAGTTGGGTTTTCGTAAGTGTACAAGTTCAACATTATGAAATTGTTTTTCAGATGGTGGTCCGACAACAATGGTTAAAGAACTTGAAGAAAGCCAGCAGCTCTTGTAAAACAAGTGAAGGAAAGGTTAACATAATTAGCAATGTTTTATTGTCCGATAACAAAGAATCTTACTATTCTAGTAAAACAAGTCAAACCACTCGATCATCCTACATCAGAAATGCTTCTAAATAGTGTTTCTTTGCAAAGTCCGATTTCAGTTGTAAGTACAACAACAAATGCAGAAACGCATACTCCATGTAAAAATACCATTGACTATCAACATGATGTTATAGCTTTTGGATGTCAAATGTTTGATGGGCATGATTTGACAAATTGTGTAAGTAGTAAAACTCCTATTGTGATTGATACCGTAGATGAAATATTGGAGTATGAATCACTGCACTCCGTAAAATACGCTGACATTTCTAATAATGAGAAATACAAAAACGATGAGAATATCTCTTCGCATAATTTAGTTACTTTATATGTGATTTTCCAGTGCTCCACCCGAAGATACTACATTGGTCAGAAAGCAAGTTTTTTATGCCTGGAAATTTAGAATTTTGCCGAAACCTTGCTGTTCCAAGCAAGGTAGGGATCTTTAACGTGCGTGACAACACTCACACACAGGACCTCCATTTTACCTCTCATCCGAACAAGGGTGTATTTTTGTGAAAAATGCTCGCCTAACATTTTTCAAGGGGACCGTGTTGGGATTTGAACTTGAAACCTTGGGTGTAGTAGTCACACACACACCAACTATGCCACGGAGCCGCCGTAATTTACTTACTGACAAAACGGTTCCACTTGATATCTTTCCGAAAATTACAACATCGATATTTACTATGCAAATGTATGAAGCAGGTAATACAGACGAAGACGCATTGATTGCATCATTTAAATTACCACAAAATGTTCTAGAAGCAACCAATAAAATAGTAAATGATCCAGATCCTTTTATAATGAGTGATAAAGATACTGATGCTCTGCATAATATTTCGAATTTACCTATGACAAGTGATAGTGACAAAACTTTTAACAGTACTACAAAAATAGAATCAATGCAAATAAACAATAAAAGAAAGAGGTTATCATGTAAATTACAGTTTTCGAAATCATATTTAGATTTTAACGATGACGAAGATGCTATTGATGACTATTTATTACTTCACGAAGCATACGAAGAATCCTCGATAGACTGGAGTGCTAATGGAACTATATCTAGTGATTCAGTTACTTCAGAAACTGAAACGATTTGCGTCAGGAATGAAAAAGAAGAAATTGAAAAAGTTGAAAAGAAAGCAAAAGAACCCATCTGTTGTACTTTTTATAAAAAAACCTGAAAGAAAATCAGAAAAAAGGAAAGAAAATAAAAAAAAAATAGAGGAGAAGAACACACAAGCACTAAAAGTAAAGTAATAGAAGCCAGAACCATGAATCCCAATCCTTGTAAAGATAAAGACTGCAGTAATGATTGTAGAAGTATACCAGAAGAAAAACGTAAGAATTTGTTTGAATATTTTTGGCAATTAAATAATCAGCAACGGAGAAAAGATTGGCTTTCACAATGTGCAATTGTAAAGACTGTTAAAAGATCAAAAGTAGAGAATTCAAAACTAACAAGATCGTACGAATACTTTATAAATGAGGGAGAAGATAGGAGAAAGGTTTGTCAAAAGTTTCTCATAAATACATTAGATATTACCCAGCGATTTATAGTATATACCTTAGAAACATCGTGTGATGGTTTTGCAAAAGAAAACTCTCGAGGCAAAATGGCGGTAAAAATAGAACCAGTGAGGTCTTGTGCTTGTCGAAGAATTTATTGAATCATTGCCATTGAGCCCTTCACATTACTGTCGACAAAATTATACATTCCCGAGCAGTTTAAAAATATTTCAAACTCATATAGAGTTTATGAAGATTATTGCTCTAAGAACGAGCAAGAGAAATACATGTCTAGAAAAGTTTCATGGTTTAGAGATTACTATAACATCGAGTTTCATGTCCCTAAAAAGGACAAATGTGCCTTGTGTCGTACTGGAAAAACGTATGACGTAAGGAAAGAGGCTGATACCGAAAACTTAAAACAGCATATGACACAAAAAGAAGCATCATATAAGAGATTTACTTTTCATCAAAATATACATAAAACCCAGCCCTCTATATTATGCACTAGTTTTTACATGCAAATAATATTGTCTACTCCTCATGGAGAGAGTATGACTTTATACTATAGCCGAAAATTAACAGTGTACAACTTCACTATTTATGAAAGTGTAACCCAAGAAGGATTCAATTATGTATGGACTGAAGCAGACGCACGTAGAGGGGCTAATGAAATAAGTAGTTGCTTATATTATTACATACAAAATGTTGACAAGAGGGCATCAGTTAAAACGTTACTTTTATATGCGGACTCATGCTACAGACAAAATAAAAATAAAATAGTTCTTATTCTTAGTATGCTTCGGTTCGCATTATCAAACTGTGTTAATTTGCAGAGTATTCAAATAAATTACTTAATACCTGGACACATTTACATGCCAGTTTACAGCATTCGCGCTGTTATAGAAAGAGCTGTTAGAAATTCCATTATTGGGCACCGCTCTCATAATGGTCAACGATTATCGAATTTTCTCAGAAAAATCCCGCTCCATATAAAGTGAAAAGTATGGAAGGCAAAGATTTTATTTCATTTGACGAAATCGTAAATAAAACATTTAAAAAGTCGCAGAACATCGAAGTATCCAAAATCAAAACTGTGGCTTTTAAAAAACAAATTCCTGATACCATTTACGTTAGGCAAAATATGCTTGCTGAAGCCGAAACTAAACAAATTAACTTAACCTGTTTAAATGGAACCAAGCCAAAATTCAATTTGTATAATCAAAAACTTCCAATTTCGCAGGCAAAGTATAATAATCTTAAAACTTTAGTAGAAAAACTAATAATACCTAGGAACTATGCCGATGCGTATCTCAAGTTAAAAAGTAACGGCAAAGTACGTGACTGCCTTAATGAGACAGATGAAGGAGATGATGAATAAAGATAATCAAACAATAGGTAATATTACAGAAGGAGAGTTCTTTTATTTTAGTCTATTATTACTTATATAACAAACCTTTTTTTGTTCCTTTACAGTTGTATCCTATTTTTCTCTGATATATCTTATTTTTGCACGCCATTTTATAAATAAGTGAACAATGTTTTAGTTTATGATTTCTATAGTCTGTAATAGTTATTTATTTAAGCATGGTCTCGTCTGTCAAAGCCATTTTACAAACAATAAATACATTATTGATGTACCTAACTACAACTTACTGTATAATTATAATAAATACAATGTCTTTTATATGCATATACGGCAAATGTAATTACAATTACAACCCACAAAATATTTATTTAAATTTTTGTCTGTACTGCACTTAAAAGACCATCCTATTACTCATAGAATTTAATTTCATTTATACGAGTTGGCGTATACAACATTATAATGGAACAATATTTCACATGTATTTTACCGTAAGCACCAAAACTTACTAATTAACAATAATTATCGATTTTTATTGTTCTAATAATAAGCGGTTCATTATTTGACACTAACTTTATTACAACACTTTATTGATAAAACAAAGATTTGAGGGGCAATATTTTTTTAACCAAATATTTCAATGTTTCTTGCCTCTATTTCATAATTGTGATATTGGCATTTACAGCAGTCTTGCTTTCTGTCGTCGATATTACTTACAAGTTGGAAGAGATGTTCGGTTTCTGCTTGTTCAGCAGTTTGTAGAGTTTCTGCGTGCCCCCTATCTATACCTGGTGTCCTATTATTTTTCAGACCTTTTTGGTAATTCAAACTTAACTTAAAGTATAGGATATTCAGACTTATCCTTTTCAATATCTGATTCCTGTTCTTGTGCTTCTAGTTCCTGTCTTGTACAAATTCACTATATACTCTAGCCATCTATCCGCCTTCTCTGCATTTTCTATAATTGGTTTAAAATGTGCTTAATTGCCTTTTTGTACATTTTCACTTGAGTAGGTTAAGCACTTATGTAGTATGTCAGGGTAGTTTATTAGAAAACTTATTTATGGACTGACACAGACTACAATCCAATTATAGTTTTAAGCCGGGCTCGGAATAGTAATGCATTTATTTTATATTCAAAATCAGCAGTGTAAGAAATTTATATATTTGACATTTTTTAATCGAATGACATTATAATTCGCTTTTATTTTCCAAAGCGTTACATAATCCATGAAACTCCGACTATTACAAGGATTTCTTTAACTTTCCTCTAAGTAAGTGAAGTTTTAGAACAATAAACCAAACCAAGAGCATAGAGTTCTTAGCACAGAAAAATGAATGATAACAATAATGATGTCTCCTCCCGCACCATATATATTTTTGGTATACGGTTCTATATCTTTAAAATTCATTCTAATTAGTTTATATGATTAATCTGTCTCTCTTATTTTCATCTTAGTTTGTGCCTCTTTGCACTTTTCCTCAATTCAGTGTTCTCTAGCTTCCTGCAGTTGGGAATAATTTCTCACTTTATGGCTTTGTATCTCTGTTTTCCTGCTTCGTCTGATCCGTTTTTATATTTTCGTCTTCTATTAAATTCAGAATACCGTTTATTATTTCATCATCATCATCATCATTAGGTCTTCAGTCTTAGAACTGGTTGGACGCGTACCCTCATTCTTTCCTAGTCTGAACCAACCTATACAGAGTGGTAGAAAGGTCCCGGAACGGTCAAATATTTTGGGAAATACTCATCGCATCAAAAAAAGTAATAATACGTGTTCAATATTTTTTTAAAAGCTATCCAATGACACCAAAATTGAACCCCCTGGGGGTTGGGGTGGGTCAACTTTAAAAGTTTAAGTGGAAACCCCCATTTGTTATTGCAGATTCGGATTCTGCAGGATAAATTACCCCAAATTGACCTACGATACAAGCCATTTTGGATGATAGAAGGCGTTGTAATTGACAAAACCAAAATAGGGTACAAAAACATTTGAAACCGAAAAATGTCAGAATTACAGTATTGCCCGAAATAAACAGTACTGAAACTAAGTTGGCGGTGTTTTTATGCGTGCGCTGTCACACTCAAGTTAGCTAGTATAGACCTGTCAAGTAAACCTCAAACAAGTAATTAGTAGGGCCTAATTGTTAAAAATGGTGTTAAGTACAGAGGAGAAAGTGTTTCTGGTAGAGCATTATTTTCGTTCATACGGAATCGGCCGACATAATGGTGCAAGTTTGCTATACGTGTCTGATCAATTCACACAAAGGTTTAATAAACGTTCTCCAAGTAATGCTGTAATTTTGAAGGTTATTGAAAAGTTTAGAAATACAGGTAGTGTATTGTGCCAACGAAAAGGAAACTCGGGGCGTCCCAGGACAGTTAACAACAACAATAACCATGAACGTGTTTTTGAGCAAATCTTAGAAAATCCGAAAGTCAGCCAGGCAAGGACAGCGTTACAACTTGATTTAAAAGAACTTCCTTTCAAAGAATCCTGAAGGAGCTGGGTACATTTTCGTATGTGATTCAGGTACATCAACAACTACATCCTCGGGATTATCGCAGTAGAGTGGAATATTGCGCCAGAATTCTCGCTTACAGTATGAAAACCCGAATTTTTGAAAAATGTTTGGTTTTCAGACGAAGCACATTTTCACTTGTCAGGCTATGTGAATCGTCGCACAAATCGATTTCTGGGCTTTGCCAGACCCGATGAGGTTCAAGAGGTTCCTTTGCATAGTGAAAAGTGAGTGTCTGGTGTGCTGTTTCGGACACGGAATCATTGGTCCGTACTTTATCGAAGAGAATGGTAGGCAAGTCACACTTAATCAACAGAGGTACAGACAAATTTTAACACGATTTATCCTGATCTACGTCAATTCTGTCGTGCACGTAACTTGGCATTTCGAAACCAATTTTTCAGCAGGACGGGGCAACTTGCCATACTGCTGCCGCAATTCGTCAATTTCTTCAAGAACATTTTCCAAGCAAATTCATATCACGATTTACTGACTTCCCTTATCCTTCACATTCTCCAGACCTCACACCTCCAGACGCATACATTTGGGGCATGGCTAAAAATGCCGTTTTCAAACGGGCACCACAAACCATCGATGAATTAAAGGATGCCGTTAGAGTCTTCTTCGCAGCCCTGAGACAACCCTTATTCAATAACATGACCAGAAACTTAGAACATCGTTATGAAGTCTGTCTCGAACGAGGAGGTGCACATTTAGAACATATAATAAAGTGTCAATAATATGTATTTTTTAAATATACAAAACAATTACAATTTCAGTACTGTTTATTTCGGGCAATACTGTACTTTCTTTTTTAGTATTCATTTCGTTACTAGCTTTTAATATTATTTCGTGATGTCTCTGTCTGAAAGAGAAAGAATAATTGTCCTGATGATGTGGGAGTATGGAGATAAAGAAAGATCATTGCAGCAAGTCGCAGATTTATTCAATGAAGTCAATGCGGAACATCAACCGATTTCTAAATCTACTGTGAGTCAAACAGTGAATCGTTTTGAGCGAACTGGTTCGGTGAAGGATGAACCAAGATCTGGAAGACCTAAAAGCGCGATAAATGATCAGAAAGCATTAGAGGTGTTACTGCATTTTCAAGAAAACTGTCATACATCGAGTATAAAAGTAGCTCAACAGGTAGGAGTGAGTCATCATTCAGTTCTTAAGGTTATGAAGCTGCGCAGATATCATCCCTATAAAATTAATCTTGTACAAGAACTTTTAGAAAATGATTTTGATTGTAGACTTGAGTTTTGCGAAACGATAATGCAACGGTATGATAATAATAATAGACTTTTTTTTGGACTTGCTTCTCTGATGAAGCTACTTTGGAATTAAATGGTTCTGTAAATCGGCATAATATGAGATATTGGGCTGATGAAAATCCTCATTGGATGAGAGATTCTCATACCCAGTATCAGCAAAAAGTCAATGTCTGGGCAGGAATTTTGTGTAATAAAATTGTAGGGCCAATTTTCATTGACGGAAACTTGACTGCTAAAAAGTATTTGCACATGTTAAATGAACAAATAAATTCCTGCTATACAAGAAATTGTTGGAAATGCATTTGGCCATGTATGGTTTCAACAAGATGGATCTCCACCGCATTACGCATTTCTTGTTCGAAATTTTCTAAATAATGTTTTCCCAGAAAGGTGGATTGGACGAAGAGGTGCATTAGAATGGCCACCAAGGTCACCTGATTTAACTCCTCTTGACTTCTTTTATTGGGGTTATTTTAAAAGTAAAGTTTATGAGACAAAACCGGCAAATATTGATGAACTAAAAGAGAGAATACGCAATGTTTCAAATTCAATAACTCAACAAGTATTGGAAACTTTTTCTGAACAAATGTATTATCGGTTAGCACTTTGCCAAGAGCAGAGAGGTGGTGAATTTGAACACCTTCAGCGGTAATTTCGTTATGTATGAAATAAATATTTATTTCATTTATTATTTTACTTTTTTTATTTTCTGATCCATCAATTCTTCTAGAAATAGTTAATTTTTGTCGATTGCAGCGCCATCTGCAAAAAACCTAAAAAAATTATGACTAACATTTTGTGGCGAATCCGAATCTGCAATAACAAATGGGGGTTTCCACTTAAACTTTTAAAGTTGACCCACCCCTACCCCCAGGGGGTGGGGGTTCAATTTTGGTGTCATTACATAGCTTTTAAAAAATATTGAACACGTATTTTTTCTTTTTATGATGCGATGAGTATTTCCCAAAATATTTGACCGTTCCGGGACTTTTCTACCACTCTGTATATTTCGCTGCAATTTGCTCAGTCTCCATCTATCCCTATCTGTGTGCGAAAGTCTGATCTCGGTAGAGCTAACCTATCCATTTCAAGTTTCAGGTTCTTTATCTTACTTAGTTGTTTCATACTTCTGACATTCCACGCTCCGACTCGAAGAATGTTCTCGGATCTTTTTGTATACTTTCAGATCACATCCCTTGAAGTAGTCCTCTCCCGAATGGGGGACTATTTTACTTCCGGAATTTTTTACCCCAGAGGATGCCATCATCATTAGTAACAATTTGAGTACACTGTGTACTTGGGAGATAATGTGGTTGTTTCCCGTTGCCTTCCACATCGCAGTGGTGTGTCTTAGAATGTTGTACCGATCCCTATGGTCTCTGCCACTCTAAGTACCAAAAAAGCTGCTGCCCTTTTTCGGGGACCTGTCTTAGTCTGGTTTCTCACTAAACACCCCACTAATTTGGTTACACCTATAGTTTGGCTCTTTAGCTCATTGAAACGCGCAAGCCATTCTACCTGTTCTAGTATTTTAGAACGTCGTCAAGGTGCAGGTCTGCTCAGAATGGTGTTTGTTATTTATGGTTTCTTTTTTTTGAGTATACCCCAAAATATGTCTAGCTGCCATGTCTAAGCTAGGTTTAATGTTATTCCATTCTGCTTCTACTTCCTTACTATCAGAAAATTTCCCGATATCTTTCAGCAAGTCCTTTGATTTTCTCTCAAACCTTTGGGGATATCTGTAGCTTTTAGTTTCTCAAAGTCAAAGTGCCTTTTTACGTTCCTTTTTTTCAAATTTTTAAATGTAGCACAGCTTTCATAGTTGCTATGTTATGGTCAGTGTCTATATTTGCTTCTTGGTAGCTTCTACAGTCTTTTACTTGATTTCTAAGTCGTTGTCTAACAATAATGTAATCTATTTGATACGTCCGTCTCCTGGCATCTTCCACATGTATCATCTTCTAGCATGATGTTGAAATAATGCATTTGTGATGGTTAAATTGTTTTTGTTGTAAAATTCTACCAGCCTAATGTCCCCTGTTGTTTCTCGTAACTAAACCAAATAAACCTACTAATTCTCCTCCCCTTACACTGCATTAAAATCTCCCATAATTATTAAATTTTCATGTTCTTTTACAAATCTTAGTACGTCTTCGATATCTTTGTAGATCGTTACTACCTCCTCCTCACTGTAGCTAGAGGTGGGCATTTATATTATTATTATTACTGTATTTACCGGTTTAGATTCTCTTCTAACCATGAGTACTCTTTCGTTCTTTTGTTTTCGACACAGTGTCCTATTTTTTTCCGCATAACTATCTCCACGTCCAAATTTCCTTGCTCTGATCCTGCATGAATTACCCTAAAGCCTCTGTTCTATAAATCCCTTGCCACTGACCACCAAACTTCGCTAATCCCTAATATATATCTAATGCTAACCTCTTCATTTCAATTTTCAAATTCTCTAGCTTGTCTACTTGCTTCATGCTTCTAACATTTTACGCCCGACTCGCAAGATGTTCCTGATTTTTCTTTTCTTCTTATTGAACATGTCGATCAAATTCTTCGAAGTAGTCCTCTCCCGAGATCTGAATTGGGGACTATTTTAACTCTGGAATGTTTTACCCAAGATAATGCCATCATTTTTGAAGACGTTTTCGATACACTGTGTAGTTGGCAGGGTATGTGGTGGCTTCCCTTTGCTTTCCACATCGAGTGTGTCTTAGAATGTCATACCAACCCCTATGGTCTCTACCACAAGTACCGAAAGAGCTGCTGCCCTCTTTCAGATGTGATTGCAAGTACTTTACACTATTTTGTGCAATTTCAAAAACAAAAATTACCGCATTAGGCCGAATATTACACAATCCTAAATTTAACACAACACCAAAATTATTCATAAAAATATTTACAAAAATACAAATAATCCGAATTTAACGCAGTCGATTCATTTTTCATAAAAGAATTAAACAAAAATAAAATTCAATCAGATAAGTATTTATTTAATAATAGATAAAAACACAAGTTACATTTATGTCCATAAAATTAAGTAATCTAAAGCAAAAATTAATATTACTTAAGTAACAACAAGCAACGGTATCTTTAGGAGGGTACTAAAGTATGCTCTTTTTTTATAGTAAGTAACAATTTTTTTTATAATTGAGGATGCATTTATTATTATTTTGTTTTCGACCTTACTTAAGGTCGGTTTGACGCAGCTCTAACTTCTTTTCCATTCTGTGCTAATCTAAAAAGCTCTACATACCCTTCACAACCATAATTTCTAATAATTTCACTAATATAGCTTGGTCTAGGTCTTCCTATATCCTTCTATCTTTTTCCTATCCACCTGGCTCTACATAGATATTAGCAACCTGATGGTTGTTAAAGAACTCTAACATGTTTACATGATTACCAATTATAAGGAAATGAAATATAACCTAAAAGGAAAAATGTTAAATTATCTGTTATGTTAAGGCTTAAGCAACGAAACGCTACCAACATGCCAGACCGCTAACTAATTGTGAGTTATGTCATGGTGACATTTAGTTACCTGATTTTTATTTTTTTTTGTTTTGTTTTCGAACTTACTTAAAGTCGGTTTGACGCAGCTCTAAATTCTTGTCTATTCTGAGCTAGTCTAAAAAGGTCTGCATACCCTTCACAACCTAAATCTCTAATAATTTGACTAATATAGCTTTGTCTAGGCCTTTCTACTCTATTTTTATTTGGTAGTCTATAATCTAAGACTTTACTAAATAGTCCCTCATGTCTTAACTGGTGCCCTATCATTCTATCTCTCCTGACCTTCAATTGTTTCCACATACAGGGTTCCTCCCCTATCCTTCTATAAACTTCCTCGTTTGTTACTCTATCTGTCCAGCTAATCTTTAACATTCTCCTATAACACCAAGTTTCAAAAGCTTCTATCTTTTTCTTATCTACTTCTTTAATAGTCCAAGTCTCACTGCCGTATAGTAGAACGCTCCATACATTCGACTTCAAAAATCTTTTTCTATTATCTAAACTAATACTATTAGCTATTAGTAAGTTTTTCTTTTTTAAAAACATTTTTCTAGCTTGAGCTATTCTAGCTACTATATCCCTTCTGCTATGTCCATCCTTTGTAATAATACTACCTAAATAGCAAAATTCATCTACCTCCTCTAACTCAGTATTACCTATTTTTAATTTTGGTTTAGAACTAGGCTGTAACTCACTTGTCATTATCTTTGTCTTTACTGAGTTAATTCTCATACTATAGTTACTCTGTAGTATCTCATCTAAAATATTTAAAAACTCTCCTAACTCTTTTCTAGACTCTGTCATAATGGCTATATCATCTGCAAAACGTAACATGTCTACTTTCTGTCCCTGTACACTAATACCTATCTCTTTTCTCTCTCTAGCTAAGTTTAAAGCTTCCTCAATATAAACATTAAAAATCAAGGGAGACAGTATACAACCCTGTCTAACACCATTTCTAATCTTAGCTTCCTTTTCTATTTCATCAAATCTAATTACTACACTTTGGTTTTTATATAGACTGAATAATTTTTCTATCCCTATGAGAGATTCCTATTTTTTGCAAAACCCTGAACATAACAATCCAATTAACCCTATCAAATGCTTTTTCTAAATCTACAAACGCGAAATGAGTCTTTTTATTTTTTGTAACCTTTTTTCGATAATTACCCTAATCATTAGTATCGGTTCTCTAGTCCCTCTGTCTTTACGAAAACCGTATTGGGCTTCACCTAAATAATTCTCAGTCAAAGCTTCTATTCTATTTTTAATTATTATTGTTAGTATTTTGGAAGCATGAGAAGTTAAACTAACCGTTCTAAAATTCTCACACCTATCAGCTCCTGACTTTTTTGGGATTGGGATAATCATATTTTTTTCGAAATCTATTGGAACCTCACCTGTGTCATATATTAATTTTACTAGTTCATATAATCTATCTAAAGTTTTCTGACTTGCATATTTTATTAATTCTGCGGGAATATCGTCTATCCCTGGCGCTTTGTTTAGTTTAAGATTCCGAACAGCTCTATCAAATTCCTCTCTTAATATTGAGAACCCTATTTCTACATCCTCTTGTTGGTCGTTCTCTAACTCATCCATATCGTCTCCCTTATATAAATCTTCTAAATATCTTTTCCATCTATCTGCTACCTCAACTTTATTTATTAGAAGCTCATTATTCTCGTCTCTAATACCATTATATTTTTTCCTATCTTCCCCAAAAAACTTTTTAACTGCCCTGTATGCCCTGTCTGTCTTACCTACTATCAAATCATCTTGTATTCCCTTACAATTCTCCTCCATCCATTTATTTCTAGTTTTCTACACTCATGTACTATCTTATTTCTAACTGTATTATATTTTTGCTTACTTTCACTATCCACTTCTCTGAAAGGTTTAAGTTTTCTTATATTCTCTATTAAATCTAATATCTCCTTTGTTACCCAGGGTTTTCTCGCTTCTATTTTTTTTCTTACCTATAGTCTGTGTTGCTGTATTATGTACAGTGAGTTTTATTTCTTTCCATCTATTTTCTACGTTCCCTCCTACAGCTATCTCTTTGCTCTTATTATCTAATACTTGTTTATATTCCTCTTTTACCCTACTATCATTAAGCTTACCTAGATCCCATCCTTCTCTTTTACCCTTTCTCAATTTTTTGAATTTTAGTTTACACTTCATTTTAACTAAGTTATGATGGCTATCTATGTCAGCCCCTGGATAACTACGACAGTTTTTAACTTGGTTTCTAAATCTTTGTTTAACTAAAATATAATCTATTTGGTATCTAGCCCTATCACCTGGCGCTTTCCAGGTATATCTTCTCCTAACATGTTGTTCGAATAGGGTGTTTACAGTTACTAATCTATGTTCCTGGCAAAACTCAATTAATCTTTCTCCTCTATCATTTTGTCTGCCATACCCAAATTTTCCTACCATTTTTCCCTCACTACCTTCTCCCACTGACGCATTAAAATTGCCCATAACTATTAAATTCTCATCTCCTTTTACTTTTCTCACTATACTATTTATATCCTCATATACCTTTTCTACTTCCTCATCCTCGTACTGAGTTGTTGGCATGTAAACCTGTACTAAAACAGTGTCTGTGGGTTTTGTACTCAATTTAACCATAATTATTCTATCACTAAATTGTAAGTACTCTTTAACTTTATGCCCTAATCCTTTACCTAACACTATTCCTACCCCTGCCTGTCCATTAGTTGAAGAAGTTGTAATTATTCTATAATTATCTTTCCAAAAGTCATTACTATCTGGCCATCTCACCTCACTAATACCTAAAATGTCCAGCTTTTCCTTTCTCATTTCGACTAATAAATTCGTTAACTTATCTACTCTAAGTAATGACCTTACATTCAAAGTCCCTATCACTAAATCGAACTGTTGTTTTATATTCTTACGATGACGAGCCCCAAGTACCCCCTCCCGGAGATCCGAATGAGGGAGTATTTTACCTCCGGACAAGAATTTTACTTGTGAGCTCTCCATCATATGTATTTCGTGTTTTAGGCCATGCACACCTGGGAAATATTGTGGTAGGCTCCCATATCTTTCCACAACGCAGTTTTTAAAGATTTTAGCAGAAAGCCGTATCCATCACGACCAACCCCCAACAAGCTTGTAAATTATTGAGGATCGCCCGAGACCAACCGACCCTCCTCCAATATCTTTTAGCCAGCAAGGCTGCTTCCCCTTGCTGCGCCTTTTAATCGCCTTTTACGATAAGCAGGCTTACTATAGTAGTATTCTTTATCCCCTACTATAGGGAGGATGCATATTATCTATATTTTTCTTGGAGTTTTGGCACATCTGGTGCTTCAACAAGTTTATCACACGCAAGTCGGGTAGAGCATAGGCGTGCTAATAAGAAAAGTTGTTACATTCCTTACCAGATTCGGGCTGATATGGTAATTAGAACAAGAATATTAGATATTATGTGTTTTCATGATAATTGCTATTTTTGAATACAAAAAGTAAATTTCGCTTTATTTTTTTGATAAAATAAATTTTTTATTAATAAAATACTCCTTATTTGAAACATTTTTCTTTTAAAGTTATATTAGAATAAAAACTACACTAAAGATTAAACATGGCAGTCTTATGCTGCTGGCTGGAACTAAAGGTAAATTCTTCATATTTTACTATTCTTTCACTTATGAATTAATTTTTAAAAATATAAAAAAAAACTAAAATAGATTTCTCACTAATTTTAGGGTTCTACAAAATGTCATTTACGATATTTTTTTATTCTTCTTACTCCTCTGTCAAGGTGTATATAGTCTGTAGTTGGGCTTTCATAATTAATTTATAGTTAAGATGAATGCTGTCTTAATAAAACTTATGCCTCACTGATTAGCTGTCACTGTTAAATTAAGGGAATGAGAGTAGCAAATAGAGTAGTTGCAAAGAGTCGTACAACAAAATTGGTCAACATAATTTATTCTACAATTTGGATGAAATAAAGTGGAAGATAAGATTTGAGAAAATTGCTAAGGAACTAAGAAGGAAACATGTTTGATAAGATTGACCCCTGTATATTTATTGTGACTGTTGAAGATGCTATGAAGTATCTCGAAATATACACACTTGCCGCATCTGGCAAAACCTCTAATACAGAGTCTAAATCAAATTCAGATCCTATCAAGTGGTTCCGGAACTTACAGCGTTTGTAAGAATAAATACCGTTCATCTATATCAGAGGAAAAACAACAAAAAGTATTATAGTCCCGTCGACGCGGCACAAGCGACACAAAAGACAGTTGGTAACGATATTACATAGTGTGGAAATTAGCGCGCCCATTTGTCAATGATGTCACACAATATGCAAATTATGGCACGTAATTTTCAAATTTCTAAAATATATTATAAAAACCCCCACGGGGTACTTACGTGAATAAGTAAAGCTTCCTACAGAATTACTTCCTGATGGCGGCTCGTGGCTCCCTTCAGGATTATTTCATGATGGCGGCTGCTGGGCTCCGTAGATTCGTTATTATATCTCGGGTCGTGGATTTTCTACCAGGCTGTATCCAGATTATTATCTTCTTTCTATGTAGAGGTAACGACAGGAACGGGTTTATAAGGAACGATAATCAAAGTTAACAAAGAAAAAGGGATCTACATAATTAAAAGATACGATATGATACCAGACCAACCACTCTTCTTGGCGTTTCAGAGGCAAGTCCTTCCTCGTCTCCCGGAAATTCCCCACTTTTTCTCCCGCCACACGCGTCGTCGCAAAGTCTCGCGCAACGCCCTTCTGAAGTGACGGAAATACGCGCAACAAGTCTTTTTAATTTATGGCGCGAAATTCCCGCATATTAAAACTTAATTAAAAAAATGTCTAGTGCCAAAATTTTTGGCACGTAACAAAAGAAAGATGAAATAAGAATCAAATCGAAGAAAAAATAAGAATAGAAGAAAAAATTTTTAGAGACCAATTGGCAGATATAAAACACCATCGTAATGTAGCTTAAATCATTTGTGAATCAAGTATCTGCAGAAAGACTGATTACCTATTTGCTACAGTAACTACAGAATTTCGTTTAAACTTCTAATATTAAATAAAAGAGCAACCGATATATCAGCTCTAGAACTCAATAAATCACTTTCACAATGATCTTGTGTTTTGTTAGCACAAGTTAGATGCAATTATGCGAATCAAGCGCTCGAATCAAAGTTCTTGCAAACCAATTGAACGGCTGTGTAGGTAATTTAAAATCAAGAGTTGGCTATTTGACATTCTTGAATAAAAGAGGATATGCTCAGATTAGATTTAAGAACAAACAGAATTAATCTATTGCTGAATAATTTGACAGTTTTTCATTATTTAGGTATTATTATGTTTCACCCAATTGGCGAAAATTATTACAACCCCTGTTTGGGCATCAATTCTACACGTTAAACACCCCTTAACCCTCACATAATAAATTTTATGATTTAGGCATGCACATTTCTATGCCGAGGTTATAACAGAATTTTACTTACATGTTCATCGAGTTTTCAGAGAGCCGTGGTCCGGGTTCTCATCAGATTTTCGTTACATGGATCTTCCGATTTTAGTAGCGACCTAAAAACATAAGGTAGAGATAGGTGGGTACGATAATTAGGTCACTATATCGAAAAATACGCATTAAACAGCACTCTGACCAAAACAACTGCTTTTGATACTAAAGTTTTCACGTAATTTCCAGCAGAATTTGTTCAAAGTCCAATACAAGTTTCACATTTTCCCGAGAACAATAAAAAATCCCACGAGAGCAATGTAAATCCCGAGGGCATCTTAACATATTTTTACATATTATATCATTTTACGCTTACAATTCAACTATTAATTTATAACCTACCCAAAACCAGAGCTAAGAAACAAGGGGAATTACCTTTGCCTTTAAACGAAATATGGTAATTTTAATGAGTATAAGAAATGGAAACTGGTTATCCAGTGATTGAAAAATGCATGTTACAGGTTAATTCATTTAACACGTAACAGTATTCAAGGTCACTTTGGTGCCTTGAAGTTCATTATTCAATTTAAGTTTCCTAAATAGTTTAGATCAATGGATGTTTGAAGCATTGTGTCATTTGTCACTTGATAAGTTGGACCACTGTTCACTGGGTCAATTTAGGTCCTGTGCTAACGTATCCCAAGCAAGTTTCTTTACAATCACAGCCACCAGGCGAAAACATTGCGACTAGGTCCAACTCTGGCACGTAATACAGTAACATTTAAATGCTCTATATGCAGAATGTCGAGAAAAAGACAAAAGCATATAAAGTCATTTTTAAAGAGCGCTATGTGAGAAAACTTAAAGAATAAAATTAATGAAGTTCTACACAATGTTGTTTAAAAGTTGTAAGCTCATAAACACATGATCTTCTATATGCACATTTTATATAATAAATATATTTTCGAGTATTTACAAAAGAACTTTACTTACTAAATGCTCAGGTATTAGATCGCCATGTGTAAAACAAATTAACCACCATATAACGGCAAAAATTAACCACGACACTAAAAAGTTCATTGAAAATACTAATAACGTCCATCGCCACTGTGCATCGACTAGTGTTGTAAAAATATCTTGAAGGTATCTTCTACGTCTTTTTGCTACATTTGTTTGTGTTACGTTACAGTCTCCATGTTTAAAAACTACTCGTTTGCGTATTCTTCTAGCATTAAACCTAGATTGGCGGTATCTGTAACAAAATATCATAGTTAGCATTCATATAGAGAAAGAGAGGGAAATGTAATTAATTTCTCATTGTGTGTGTGTGCGTATGCGCGCGCGCGCGTGTGTATACATGTATGTATATCAAAATATTAATGTAATTAACACATTTGCAGCAGTGTTCATGACCGATAGCGGTGTATGTATTATGATGAAATGTCGTATATTATGATTTGGTGCACACAATATCATAACAAAATGTCATATTGTTATAGAAAAATGGCGCCAAAACGCATATGTGCGTCTACCGCATATGGAATGATATTTTTATCCATATGCACTTGGATGCACAAGTGTGTCTGCATTAAAAATTGGGTACACGTATTTCTGAATCATTTATTTACATTAAGAAACTGGAAAATAACTTGCTATATAAAACGCCATAAAAGAAACTAACAAAGCAAGACTATAAAATAAAGGCAAACATAAAATAACAGTTATTTTCACTAATTTGTTTGTGGTATGTTGAAAAACGTGGTTCAAGACATAACCCAGGAGATCCTGGACACACTAGGCAATAATACACTGCGTCCTCTGAATTTTTTTATTGTAACAAACTCTACACTTTTTCTGCGGGTTTTACCATTTGGTGTTTTTCAGTTACTTTTTCAGGTAAATGATCAGCTGACAAATTTTTACAAGGCATTTTATATTTTGCTCTTTCTATAGGAATTCTATTACCGCCAGGCTAAAGTTGTAATAATTTAAATGCTTAACAGAGAATTTGTTATATGTGTCACGAATTTTGCAACATTATTTGAAAACATGGATTCCTACTTTTTATACCAACACATTGTTTTATGTCAGCATGGATAATAAGCCATCATTTGATCTGAGCAGTCTATTGTGCTCATATATTTATTATATTCTCTAATTGCTATGGTTTCTTCTTTTCTTGTCCCCCTTCTATTTTTCACAAGCATTTTATTCTAGAATTCGGTAGAAATGTACGTAACATCTCATTTATCCCTCCACTTTCCTACAATAATACCACTACAATATGCTAATTGTGTTTTGCCCTTTTTGAGTTTTGCTGATAGATACTACGTCTTTGGAAGAAAATCTTTTTTATCCGGTCGTAGACTTCCTGTGCAATAAGTATTTTGGTCTAGCAACTTCTTAGCTAAGGTGTAATTGTTGTAAAACTTATCCATAAACTCGGCATGTCCATTTCCTGGACAATAACGCATCAGATACACAACAACCGTTTCTGTGCGTCATTTGCCACCTAATTCATCAGTTTGACCAGCATACAATGTCATATTCCATCAGGTTCTGGAAGCATATAAATCTTCAAGCCACACTTATGGTGCTTGTTTTTTGTAAACTGCTTGAACAGGTTAGCACTAGACATATTAGGAATCAGCGAAATCTACTGGCCAGAGGCGGGAGATTTTTGGAGTGGAGACTTTATGGTAATTCATACTGGATCAGAGGAAGGAAATTCGGGTGTGGGGATAGTTATGTGAAAAACGACAGGACGACCTGTAGAAAATTACCTACAAAAGAACGAAAGCGTACTCATGATTAGATTTGAATCTAAACCAGTAAATACAGTAATAATACAAGTATACGTGCCCACCTCTAGCTACAGTGAGGAGGAGGTATCAAAGACATACTAAGATACGTAAAAAACATGAAAATTTAATAATTACGACGGTTTTAATGTAGTGGTAGGTGAGGGTAGGGAAGGAGCGATAGTAGGTTTATTTGGTTTTGACACGAGAAATGACAGGGGAAATAGGCTGGTAGAATTTTGCGACAAGAACAACTTAACCATCACAAATACATTATTTCAACATCATGCTAGAAGATGATACACGTGGTAGATGCCATGAGATATAGGAAGATATCAAATAGATTATTGTTAGACAACAACAGTTTAGAAATCAAGTAAAAGACTTGTAGAAGCTACCTGGAAGCAGATATAGACACTGACCACAACATCGTAGTTATGAAGGTCGCACCTAAATTTAAAAATCTGAAAAAGAGGAACGGAAAAAAGCACTTTGACTTTGAGAAGCTAAAAGATAAAGATATCCATAAAAGATTTGAAAAAAGTCAAATGAATTGCTGAAAGATATCAGGAAAATTTCTGATACTAAAGAAGTAGAATGGAATAACATTAAATCCAGCCTAGACATGGCGGCCAGAGATATTTTGGGGTATACACAAAAAGAAAATAAGAAACCATGGATAACAAAGGATATCCTGAATTTAATAGAAAAAAGACGAAAATACAAAAATAGATCAGACGAAACAGGAAAACAGAGATACAAAGCCATAAAATGGGAAATTATTCGCAAATGCAGGAAAGTTAAAGAACAATGGATTGATGAAAAGTGCAAAGAGATACAAACTAAGATGGAAATAGGAAAGACAGATTGAGCATACAAATTTATTAGATTGAATTTTAGGGATATAAAACCACATAGCAAAAATATAAGGGACGCGGAAGGAAACGTCATTATAGAAAATGTAGAGAAAGTAGCTAGATGGCAGGAATATATAGGGAGAGGAACTAACAGCATTAGAGCAGGAATCAGACATTGAAAAGGATGACCTGGGATATCCAATACTTAGAGATGAGTTTGAATTAGCATTATAGAGTCTGAAAAATGGTAAAGTGCTGGATACAGATAAGCTGCAGGCAAAAACTGTAAAAGCCGCTGGACAAGCAGTAACAGAACGTCTCTTCCGACTTTTAAGCTATATGTATGAGACAGGCGAGATACTCAAAGATTTCAAACGTAACATCATAGTAACTATACCAAAAAAAGAGGCGCGGATAGATGTGAAAATTTTCGAACAATATGTTTGACAGCACACATTTCAAAAATATTAACTAGAATTGTACAAAACGAATTGAAAAACGAGCTGAAGAAACACTGGGAGAACATCAATTTGGGTTTAGGGGTAACATGGGAACACGGGAGGCTATTTTAGCTCTAAGGATGATAATGGAAAAAACAATAGAGAAGGGGGAAAGCATGTATATAGGGTTTGTAGATCTAAAAAAGCATTCGACAATGTAAACGGAAAAATGCTTAAAATACTCAAAAAGATTGGAATGAGTTTTAAGGACAGACAGATAGTACATGGCTTATACAAAAAGCAAACGGGGGTAATGGAATTATAGCAAGAAAGTAGAGAAGTAAATATTAGGAAAGGGGTGAGACAGGGATGTTCCTTATTCCCATTAATTTTTAACTTATACATAGAAGAGGCAATGAATACTGTCAAATACAGGAAGACATTTGGAATTAATATGCAGGAACAAAATATGCAGATGATATAGCGGTATTAGCATCTAGCAAAGAAGAGTTAGAAGCTGCTCTTAATGAAATGGAAACAGTTCTAACGGCGAGATATGGCATGAAAATTAACAAAAATAAAACTAAATTTCTAGTATGTAAAAGGGGAAAATAAAATGAAAACAAGAATACAAATAGGTAACGACAACTTACAAGAGGTTAAGGCTTTCTGCTACCTAGGAAGTCAAATAACGCAAGATTGGAAAAGCACAAAAGATATAAAACAAAGATTAGCACAAGCTCGTTCTACATTTAACAAGAAAAAGCAACTACTGGGCTTAAAGACCACAAACATAGAAACAAGGAAAACATTGCTTAAAACATATGTGTGGAGCACAGCACTGTATGGCTGTGAAGCCTGAACAGTAGGAGAAGCAGATAAGAAAAAGGTAGAAAGCCTTTGAAATGTGGTGCTACAGACGTATGATGAAGATATCATGGACAGACAAAGTTAAGAACAAAGAGGTACTAGAAATGGTGGGGGAAGAGAGAAATATGTGGAAAACAGTAAAAAATAGGAGAGATAGGATGATAGGCCACATACTAAGACATGAGGGAATAGTGCGGAATATATTAGAAGTAGAGATAGGAAAAAGGAGAAGTAGAGGTAGACCGAGGTTAGATTACTGTGAAGGATGTAGGCTGTGAGAATTTCAGGGAAATGTGTAGGCTAGCTCAGAATAGAAATCAATGGAGGTATGCTTCCAACCAGTCGCAAGATGGAAAAACTAATGACAAAAATAATAACTGTACTTAAGCATGGTGATTACTATAAACAACTACAGATATTGGTTTTGCAATACTCTCAACTAATGTTAATTGTATGAAAGGATTTACTGGAAAACTATTAATACGGCAAATGTGTAAGTGTTGGGGGATCCTTGGCAGCCACAGGCTGCTTAACCCTTTTCACATATCACTGAATCTCGGTGAAATAGGGCATATAATTAGAAAACAGTAGAAGGGAATCGAACTGTATATAGGCTGTTGTGAGAATTGCAGGGAACTGGGTAGGCTAGCTCAGAACATAAATAAGCTGAGGTACAAGTCCAGCCAGTTTCAAGAAGTAAAATCCAATGATGAAAAAATAAGTGCTCTTAAATCTGAAGATTAGTATAAACAACTAGGGGAAGGTGGGGCAAAGTGAAACAATGGGGTAAAGTGAAATGATGTGATTTAGGAAATATCAGTTGCGCCATCTGTTTAAGAAGTGACAGCTGTCTACTCTTGGGTTAATTCAGTTGTTGACCTAGTCTAGGCTGGTTCAGATGACATGTGTGCTAATAAAACAAAATTTATTGTTTTTTAACTTTCTATTGTAAAAATCCTATGTAAGTGTGTAACATTTTTTGAAGAATTGATTAAACTTTTTAAACATCTACTGATCTCATAATATACATTCTTATTTGTATTACGAATTGCCGCTAATAGCACTTTTGTAGGTTAGAGATGTATGAGTGATTCAAGCGATTTTATTTTTGTGATTGCTTTGGGGTAAAGTGAAATAATTCACTTTGCCCCCTTAAGAGATTAGTAAATGTTAAGATGTTTTTTATGAGGTTTTTATGTAGGCATAATTAATTAATTAGCAAATTATGCATTTCCAGAAAGAGAATGAGAAACTACAAGCGGAAGACTAACCAGCAAGGTTGGTCAGAGGATGTAATGAAGCATGCAGTAGCTGCTGTAAGATCTAATCAACTTTCGCAAAATAAAGCTGCAAAAGAATTTAATATACCTTTAGCCAGCTTACACAGGCGTATAAGAGTAATAAATCTGAAGATGAAGCAGCAACAAAAAGGCTTGGGCGATTTCAAACTGTTTTTACAAAAGAGCAGGAGTTGGCTTTAGTAAAACATATTGTAGATTTAGAACAAAATTTTTTTGAATTATCAGTTCTAGAATTACGAAAATTAGCGTTTGATTATGCTGAAAAAAATCAAATTCCACATAACTTTAATAAAGAATTAGGATTGGCTGGCAAAGATTGGTATAGTGCTTTCATGATAAGGCATAGAAAATTATCACTACGAACTCCAGAGAATACGTCAGCTGCCAGAGCTTCAGGTTTTAATGCTGTGTCCGTAAAAGCATTTTTCAACTTGCTGGGTTCGATGCTGGACAAACATTCTTTTCCAGCTAGTAGGATTTATAATAGTGACGAAACCGGTATAACTACGATTCCCAAACCAATTAAACTGCTGTCACTAAAAGGTAAGAAGCAAGTTGGAATTTACAGTTCTGGTGAACGTGGAACATTAATTACAGCCGCAATTTGTTTTAATGTCGCGGGTCACTACATTCCTCCATTACTTGTGATACCACGTGTTAGAAGAAACCCAATTTATGAAAATGGCCTTCCTGCAGAAAGTATACTAGTGTTCCATAAATCAGGGTGGATGCAGTCGGATATTTTTGTAGATGTTTGGTTTTCTCATTTTTTAAAACAAACCCGTCCAACTTATGAACATATACAGTGTTATTGTTTCTAGATGGACATGCTACTCATGTAAAGAATTTACCAATAATAGAAAAAGCACGTGGAAATAATGTTCACATTTTGGTGATACCTCCCCACACATCGCACAAACTACAACCACTCGATGTAGCTTTTATGTTCCCCCTCAGCAGTTATTATAATCAAGAGTTGAAAACTTTTCAACGAAACAAACCGAATAAAATAATCGAACTTTCTGATGTTCCCGCAATTTTTGGCAAAGTATTTTCAAGAGCAGCAACTTTAACAAATGCCGCAAATGGTTTCAGAACCACAGGAATCTGTCCTTTTGATCCACATAAGTTTACAGATGAAATGTTTGTACCAGCTTCGTTAACCGAAAGAGAAAACTCTGCTGCAGATAATCCTGGAACATCCTCCCAGTGTCAACTATCACAACCTTCCTTGATTGATGAACAAAATATAAACACTCGACCTGATGAAATAACTCCACCTAAACCAGTAAGCATAATGCCAGCAGATCTTTTACCGCTTCCAAATTCATTCCGAAGCAACAAAAACAGGTTAGGCGTCGTGGCAAAACTGCTATCATAACTGTCTCACCATATCTGAATGAACTAAAGGACGACAAAGCAAGGCAGACGCCGCCTGATCGAAATATAATCAGGCGAAAAATATTTGAAACGCGCACATCAAAATCTAAAAAATCTAAAAATTATATCTAAGGTCCGTTCTGGTCATTTTTGCCAGATACAAAGGTCATTTACCCCGAGGTCACCGCAAATATTCCTACATCTAGTAACAAAATCTGCACAATAGTTTTCTTCAACTAAACATTCTTAGCCTCCGAGGGTATGAATCGAGCACTCGGCACCCTGATCTGGACCTCCACCACCACCACCAGCACCACAACCATCACCACCACAACACACACCACCACCACCACAACCACCACACCATCAAAACAACCACCACAACCACCTCACCACCAAAACAACCACCACCACCGCAACAACCACCACTACCATCACAACCACTACCATCACCACCACCACCACCACCAAACCACCTCCACCACAACCACCACCAACACCGCAACCACCAACAACACCACCAACACCACAACCACCAACAACACCACCGGCAACACCACCACCACCACCGACCACCACCACCACCACCACCACCACCACCACCACCACCACACCACCACCACCACCAACACCGCCAACACCACCACCAACACCACACCATCAAAACAACCACCACAACCACCTCACCACCAAAACAACCACCACCACGCAACACCACCACTACCATCACAACCACTACCATCACCACCACCACCACCACCACCACCAAACCACCACCACCACCAAACCACTACCATCACAACCACTACCATCACCACCACCACCACCAACAAACCACCACCACGCACACACCACACCACAACCACACAACACAACCACCACCAGTCACCACACACCAGCTCATACATCACACCACCACCTTACCACCACCGGCACCACCACTCACC
Organism: Platerodrilus igneus; assembly: GCA_036346225.1. Taxonomy (NCBI): domain Eukaryota; kingdom Metazoa; phylum Arthropoda; class Insecta; order Coleoptera; family Lycidae; genus Platerodrilus; species Platerodrilus igneus. The sequence goes on from JARFIW010000802.1 coordinate 2,744,663, forward strand.
ACCATCTTCACCAACACGGTCACCACCACACACTCATCTTCACCACCAGCGGCACGAGCTTATCCCATCTCGACACATTACACACTTTACACTACAATTTGGGATGTTTTCTACCAAGGATCCTTTAACAGCCACCACCAACCACCACCTTACGACCTGCAAAAATAATCTGTTTTTCACTATTGTGTGCAGTATTATAACATGGTCATCTTAAAGTTTCATAGCCGCAGCAATAGTTTAGTCTTACTTTGACTTGCCGAGACATGGATCGTAGCTTTGCAACACTGACAAGTACCACCACCATTAACACACATTACGCATTCATGAAAACTGCTTAAATACAGCATTTTTACTCATATTGTGATATATTGTGAAGCACGGAAGCAGTGCATTTACAAAACGTTTCTCATAGCCATTTCCTAGACATAAATTCAGTTGGAACTATGCCGCAGCTACCAATTCAGGACTTTTGGTCAGAACTTGCACCAGCGAAGCTAACCACACACTAAATTATCTCATGCAGTAACGCATTATTGACACCTATAGTTTTAACACAAACCGATATTCTTAATCAGTCGAAGAATTTGATATTCGTCGGAACGTGAAGCTAAATGGACGCACTCTTCAATTAGCCAATCCATAGCTACGCTCGTCCACTACCATTTACACCAATCATGAAGTTCAATGACATTGCTTTGTGTATCAGCTAAGTAATAGAACACTCCAAACCGCTCTTCCATATTATCAAGATCAACACCATCACAGGAGCTACGCATTTTAAGCACATCCGGGTAGCGTGCACACGCACTTTTACGCATTTTGCCAGTACGTATGGAAGATTAGTCTAGTACTTTACTTACAATGCGAAACCTGTAAACAACTTTCGACCACCTCTTACAAGTTACACAAATTGTCTGTAGCTACCCAGACATACTTTAAGCCTATCATAAACGTTCGCACATAGACTTTATTTTATGTTGATTCTATCCTTCATTAAAGTATCGAAAAACAGCTTAATATTGCTCTTAAAGAACTCGGAGAACACCATCGACGATTGCCTGGCGTTACTTTATCCGATAGAAGCGCAACGGTTGCTAAACGCTGTGCCTAACCATTTTAGCCATTCAACGTAACTGCCGGCTTTGTTAATGTCGCTACTATACTCAAGTAGGCTTAGCTCATTTCCGATCTCAAATCTGCACATAGCATCAGCAACCGTAGGTTGTTTCAAGAACCGAACAAGTGAGCTGAATTCGGCACTAAATAGACGTAATTTTGCCTTGTGTCAGTCAGTTACCATTCTCGTACAAGCGATACGCAAGAAACGGTTCAATCATCCATGCTCGACATGTATAATTAACATGGAACGCTATGTTACAGATCAATATTCCGAATCATTTTTCCAAAGGTAGCACCGCAACAATTGGTTGCATCTTAAGAAGTTTGTAGGTACCTTACAAAACAAAATCTAATAAGAACATTTGATTAACTTACAGTCGAACTACCTAAACTAAAGATTAATCTTATCGTAACTATGTGCCTATATAATACAATACAGTTTCCAATAACTGCCTACGCTATTGAGTTGCTGGAAAAATGATCATTTGCCGCCACTTCGTTACTTTAGAACCAATGCTGCAAGCGCCATTGCATACTGACGTAATGAGTAGTAGCACATCGACGCACTTTACCATAATTATACGATATTCTACTTATCGTAGGCTTTTCTACATTTCGCATGATTTAAAATCCTAATAGCAGTCGGATCAACCACTTTCGTAATTATTCTAATCGGAAACCAATAGTACTATTCCGAAACCTACATAAAACCTTTCTTTCTAAGAATCCAACTGATCCGACGGACTTCCACTACTAGCACTAAGTATAACTTCTCCTACTATTTGATTAAACTGAAAAACTATCGACATCGCCATGTCTGTATGATGGACGTAAGCAGATGTCTTGCATAGATGTGTATAGATATATTGTAACGGGCTACTACTACCGCGATTCTTTAATTAAAACATAGTAATAACAAACGTTTATTCTGTAACTGTTCACAAGTCTAATTAAAGTACTTATGCCATTATAGACTTCGTTTTACAGGACACTTAACAATCGAAGCACTATTACACTTAATGAATTTCAAGCACTAATTCATCTTCTTAAACTAACTCCTTTACCATAGGTTCATTAACAACACTTAACACAACTATGTTTATAACTTCTATTTATTTATGTATACAAGCGGCATGTACATTAGACACAGCATATCACATTTATGTAAATCTTCTTAAAAGCTCGAACACTTCTATTACTTAAACACGTTATAATTTATATACGACATTCTAGTATAGACTAGACTCTTCCATATAATATATGCGGCCTTATATATACCCTGCATTAAGATATGACTCATTATCTAGTACTTTGCACTAAGATTTCGAATGCTGAAGAATACGCTGTGCCCAGCGTTTTATGTATTGACTCTAATAGTGATGCAACAATTGTAACCATATAATTAATCAGCCTAAGCTATTTTATTTAGTCCAAGAAAACTACCATTTTTCTAAACCACAATTACTAATCGCGTTTATAGGTTTAACATTTCTACCATTCCCCAATGACTGGCGCTACGTACAAGGAAACTTTAATTTCTTATTGGAGAGAATCCTTATTCTCCCACGCACTGTTGCGTTGTCGCATGCCCACCTCTTTAGGGAATATATGCTCGTTATAGGTTGTAGGACCCTCGGTTTTACTTAACTACACTTCGTGAGACTCCTTTAATTTTTTTAATCGTATCTTTCTCGCTTACAATACAGCAGGACTTGATTTTGTACCGACGAATTCCAATACTAGACCGCCATTAAACCAGTCTTTAAATCTCCCTACAACTTTTTTGTTGACAAGCGGTATATTGTATTTGTCATCTGCAGGGTAGTCACTCGTTTAAAATAACCATATTTTGTTTGGCATCAACTAATATTAGATTTTATAGAGAGTCCAATTCTGTAAATAGATTTAAAATCGGACCACCCCTTACAAAGTTATACCTTTTAAAGACCCAAATCGCCAATTTTTGTCCATCTTTATTTAACAACATCCTTAGAACCTTTTTTCGCTACCCAAGACATATGCTTTAACCAACCGATTTCTGTCCATTTGGGAGAAGGCAGAATAATTATTAACCTAGACTTTAGATCCGTGTTCGTATCGGTTCGTGCATGGCAACTTCTAGAATGTTTACCAAAAAAGATCAGAGAATAATCAAATTTCACCCTATGGGGCCTATGGGGCAATTTCACTCTATGGGAACAATTTCACTCTATTCTGATGGAGATAAATTCAAGGAACTTTGCCATTAAAGCACCCACAACCAGACTTAGATCTGATTATGCAAATAAAAAACTAGTTTAACATTGTTGTAATATCACCACGCTATACACAACAACAAACTTTAAATAAATTGTCTTTGAAACTTAAATGGATTTTATCATTACAGTGCTACTATATCTGGTTGAACCGAGAAACACGGCCGTTAAGGCGATGACAAGGACAAAATCGATATGAATCGGCATAGCTCTGACTCCCAACAGAGGGGGGGGGAGGGGGTTGGACCTGCCTGACCGCAGAGTCTACAAACAGAATGGTTGAATTAGCGCACATCCCAATATTTATAGTGTACCCCCAAATAGCGAACTGAAGGTCACCTAATACATGCAAGTCATTAAACAGACTAAATTGTGATTAATTAAAAAACAAGCGCACCGTGGTGGGTATACCAAAAACAAATTGCAACAATTTAACCGAACTTGTTTAATGTGTTTTAAGACCGCCACGGCCATCATGACGACCACCCCATCGCGGCAGCCACGTTAGAGCCAGGGCAGTCATGGAGACTGCTAAATACTATGTATTGTTTACTTATTGTGATGATATTTGAATGCAAGGTAGCACAGTGCATTAACGTTTACCTCATAGCCCAGTCGCTAGACTTTAGATGTTGAGTTGGAACTATGCCGCAAGCACCATGGATCTAGCTTTGGTCAGAGGCACATGCAAAGGCAACCACACACACACACACAATTATCACAACATATTACGCAATTATAACAACATAGTCAATCAAGGCAAAATCATATTCTTTACTAAACAAAATATTGCTGTGTATATCAGAAATTACAACACTATCTCAGTCAAATATTACTAATCAAGAATGTGATGGCTATACAAACCGATAAAGCATACTTAAATATAGTAATAATTGTCTATACAAAATATACAAATAACCCATTTTCAAATTCTAAATCAAAACCCAAAACGGCACTACATACTAATACGACAATTGCTCCAATCAATGCGGTATATTCAAATATAAAAATAATTGTCTTTACAAAATTTGGCTATCTTTAGCCGTTTTCAAGATATAGAGTGAAATCCAAAAGGGCAGTAGATATTAAAATAAAAATTTTACTAATTGATGCGCCAGGCGAAATAATGAGAAAATTGTTTTACTAAATTTAAATATCTCTAACCGTTTTCAAGATATAGAGCGAAATCCAAAAGGGCACTAGATATCAAAATAAAAATTTTACTAATTGATGCGTCAGGCAAAAATAATAAGAAAATTGTTTTACTAAATTTGGCTATCTTTAGCCGTTTTCAAGATATAGAGCGAAATCCAAAAGGGCACTAGATATCAAAATAAAAATTTTACTAATTGATGCGTCAGGCAAAAATAATAAGAAAATTGATTCACTAAATTTGGCTATCTTTAGCCGTTCTCAAGATATAGAGCGAAATCGAAAAGGGCACTAGATATCAAAATAAAAATTTTACTAATTGATGCAGCAGGCAAAAATAATAAGAAAATTGATTCACTAAATTTGGCATCTTTAGCCGTTTTCAAGATATAGAGCGAAATCCGTAAGGGCACTAGATATCAAAATAAAAATTTCGCTAATTGATGCGCCTAGTGAAATAATAAGAAAATTGTTTTACTAAATTAAAATATCTCTAACCGTTTTCAAGATATAGTGCGAAATCCAAAAGGGCACTTGTTCGGTCTCTTTGTCGCACGTTCGCGTGGTTAATTTTAAGTTATTTAAATTTGTAGTCGTAAATCTAGTAGTAAAACTGTCATCCCTTGTTCCCTTATATCCTGCCATAAAAAATTCCTTGTGCATTTGTGAATAAGGTGGACAGAGTAGTGAACAAACACTTTCTTATGGATATTGAAGCAGAACGGTCGTGTCGGTTTCTTCGTTCAGTACCGTAAGTTAGTCAAGTGCCACAGACTTTCGTTGTTAAACCCCTAAAAAACACAGTGCAAGTGTAACGTAACATAGACTCAATTTGCATACAGTCCACTTGGTTGAAAGAATAGGAACTGCAGCTTAGAAAAACAAAACACCGCGGAGGTAAGTCGATGTATAAATTTATAAGACCCCCCGCGCGTGAACAAAATTGGCCTTCATCGCTGGATCTTTAATTAAATAATTAGTTCCTATCCTTTAAGCTCCTTATACTTAAATTTATAAAATTGTCGTAGTTTTTATTATGGTTAAACGTGTTACACAGAAAAAAACATCTTGCTTACACATTTACTGTAGATTTTACAATACATTCCGTATCCTTTGTGGCAAAGATTAGGGTCGTCGTCGGTATCCTTTTATGTAAACTATTTATGAGGGTTATTGTATTGTAAAGCTTTACCTTATTTGTCGGTTCAAGTTGGAGGAACCATTCGGGTTCATGCAACTTGTATAACAAAGGGGTTATTGGTATTTATTTGAAACCTTAAAAGCTTTGTCGGGCAAGCACTGTAGTTAGTTGCACTTTTCTATTAATAATTTAATTTCGTAGATGAATTAGTAATTTAGCGTATTCGAGTCACGCATTGTGTTTACATTAATTTTTATTGTCGTTCATTAATCATTAATCAAATATGGTTATATCAATTGATAAAGCTATTCTTGAAGCTAAATTTGTAGTTAAAAGGTTGGATCACATTTACAGTAAAATCAACCAACCGGAAAACGTATCGATTGCTTTAATTAGAGCGTCGATTAAAACTGTCGAACAGATTGAAACGCTTTTCAAATCCTTTTGCAAGGATATTTTCTTTGATGAAGAGAGTGAACAATTGGATGAATTTTTGGCTCTTAGGGTGAAAATCGATGATTATCTATTAGATATTCGTATTATCGCTGAACAATGCGAATTAGATCGGGTGAAAATAAGCCAAAGGTGGAAAATATGAATAATTCCTTTTCGTCAAACTGTGCAATTCGCTTGAAACATCTTTCAGTCCCCGCTTCTCCGGACGCATATCAGATTTTGAGAGTTACAATGCAATCTATAAGCGGTTGATTCATGATAATGTCAGTTTGTCACCCGTTGAAAAATTTTGCCATCTCGTTGATACATTAGATGAGTCGTCGCGTGCGTTGATAAAACACTTGCCATTAAATGATTATGCATACGTGGAAGCCTATAAAATCATTACTAATCGTTTTCAGTCCAAGAGGTTATTACTTTCAACATATTTTAATGCTCTCGAAAAATGCCCTAAGGTCAGTTCCTCAGACTCGCATGCGGAACTCCGGCAATTAATTAGTTGTTTTGATGAAAATATATTCGCGTTAAGGCAGATGGAAATAGATTTATTAGATTTCATGTTGTTTAATCTGTTATCGAAAAAATTAGATACAAACATTTTAAAGCGTTTCGAATTAGGAAATAGTGACGAAATTCCGTCGTTTAAAGATTTAAGGTCGTACATTGAAAAACAATGTAAAGTGTTGGAAATAAATGACATTGCTTCAGGAACATGCTTAAAATCTCGAGACTCCGTTAAAGAAAGAGAAAAAGGAAGGTTCGTTAGCACTTCGGCTAAAACTTCTTTAGTTGGTACCACCAATGATGTTAAAAATTGTAGTTTCTGTCAAGCTGTGCATCCTATTTATAGATGTAAGCAGTTTCTCGATAAAACCCCTCAAGAAAGATTTGAGGTGGTAAAGCTTAAAAATCTTTGCATTAAATGTTTAAATCCTTCACATTCGATGAAAAATTGTACGTTAGATTGGTCGTGTAGAAAATGTCATCAGTCGCACAATTCGTTGGTTCTCTTCGATAAACGAGAAAAATCGGTGTCGCCACGCCGACAAACCCATCGTCAAGGTCAGCGTCTCCTCGGAGAGCGGCGCCTGACTTACTTCTACTAGTAGACCTAGTGAAGACAATCTGTCGTCGTCGGTTGTGCATGAACAACCTGTCACTAGTTCGTTGATTTCGACGTCATTAGAACACACAACCACGCTGTTAGCTACGGCAATGGTGTCGGTCCTTGATTATACAGGAACATTGCAATCTGTTCGTGTAATATTAGATAACGGATCCATGGAAAGTTTTATGACTGAAAGGTGCCGTCAGAAATTAGGTTTAAGGAAACGGAGAGCCAATGTCACTGTTCAAGGACTTGGCTTGAATTCGTCGTTGGTGTCTGGTGCACTATCGTGTGTAGTCAGCCCCTCAGGAGCACGGTCTCCAGCATATGGAATTGATTGTTATATTTTACCTAACATTTGTAATCAATTACCTTCGTCGTCGATAGGGGTCAAGGAATGGTCGCATACTCGAGGTTTGGCCTTAGCTGATCCTAATTTTAATGTTTCTGGTAAAATTGACATGCTACTCGGAGCGGAAATCTTTGCTCAGGTTTTGTTGAACGAGTCTCGTTGGGGTGTCGCTAACGAGCCAGTTGCTATTAAAACAACCTTTGGTTGGTTTTAACGGGAAAGGTCGTTTCCCCGAATAGTTCTATTACGTCGTTGTGTGCTTTCGTTGAACCCTTAGACAGTGACATTCGTCGATTTTGGGAATTAGAAAATATTCCCTTCAAAAAACACATTTCTCCTGAAGAAGAAAGGTGTGAAAATCAATTTGTGGAAAGTTATAGTCGTAACAAGGACGGTCGTTTTGTAGTGTCCTTGCCCTTTAAAAATTCGGAACCCTCATTTGTGGGTACGAGATCAATTTGTATTAAAAGATTTTTGTCGTTAGAACGTCGTTTGTTAAAAAATCCTGAATTGTATTCAGATTATAAAAAATTTATGGAGGATTATTTGACAAGCGATCACATGGTTCAAGTGAAATCGCCTGAAAAGTCGTCGGGTTATGAGAAAATGTACTACATTCCCCATCATGCTGTACATAAGCGTGATAGCACTACCACCAAATTGCGTGTGGTTTTCGATGCTTCGTGTCAGGATCAATCTGGAAAGTCGTTAAATGATAGCTTGGCTATTGGCCCTGCTTTGCAAAAGGACATTGCAGTTTTGTTATTGCACTTTCGTGTACATCCTCTCGTAATTACAGCTGACATTAAACAAATGTATCGGCAGATTTTGGTTAAAGATAGTCATCGTGATTATCAACGTATCGTCTGGAGATTTTCTCCGTCAGATCCTATTATGGACTTTAAGTTAAATACTGTGACTTATGGAGTTTCGTCGTCGCCTTTTTTGGCCTTGCGTACTGTTCAAGAATTGGCAAGGTTAGAGTCGATTAATTTTCCTTTCGCGTCATCGGTATTGGCGAACGATACCTATGTTGATGACTCAGTCACTGGATGTAATTCGATTGAAGCTGCTAATAAATTAATTGGTGAATTGAATAGTATTTGCTCTAGTGGTGGTTTTCAATTAAGAAAATGGAGTAGTAATTGCCCGGAAGTGATGTCCAACTTGAGGGAGTCCCTGTCCAGTTCGGACGCAATTACATTTCAAGATAAAGATAGTGGTTCAATAAAAATTTTGGGCCTTTCGTGGCGTGCTCTTACAGATGCATTTTTATACAACTTAGACGTTGAAGAGCGCACTTGCACTAAGCGTAATATTTTGTCGGCTATCGCAAAATTTTGATCCTCTCGGGTTGATAACACCTGTAGTACTGTTCGCTAAACGTTTAGTTCAAGATCTTTGGCTTTTAGGTCTCGGTGGGACCAAGAGCCTCCATTGAAGTCATACAAAAATGGAAACATTTTTTGGGTGAATTGCCAGCGGTGTCGAATATTAAGATTTCGCGTCACATCGTATGTCATAATTTTAAAAAGGTGGAGTTGCATGGATTCTGTGATGCTTCTGAAGCCGGGAATGCAGCTGTCATCTATTTCCGTTCGTTCGATCTAGAAGGTAATATTACCATTTCATTAGTATGCGCAAAATCGAATGTTGCTCCTACTAATCGCGTTTCATTGCCCCGTCTCGAATTGTGTGCTGCCGTACTCTTGGCAGATTTAGTAGATTTCGTCAAAAATACTTATACAGATATTTTATCATTTAGTAATATTTTCGCGTGGTCAGATTCTACTGTTGTTTTGTCTTAGATTCGGTCTTCCTCGCATAAGTGGAAGACATTCGTTAGCAATCGTATTTCGCATATTCAAGAACAAATTCCTCCATCTTCGTGGTTTCATGTTAAGTCCCAGGATAACCCTGCGGATTGTGCCTCACGGGGACTTTTGGCTTCACAGTTGGTTCATCATCCATTATGGTGGACAGGACCTTCTTGGTTAGTGCGTCGTAATGAAGAATTGCCAGTAACATCGCTGCCAAAACTTATCGACTCATCTCAGATGGACGTCGAATATCGTACTCTGTCGTTAACAGTCGTTATGTCTGACAATTTCTTAGATATGTTGTTGGATAAATTTTCAAACCTGCAGAAAATTTGTAGGATTATTACATGTATTCGTCATTTCATTCGTAATGTTCAATGTCCAGATTTGCGTTCAAAATATTCTGATGGTTTGTCTCTAGCTCAGCAGCAAGAGGCTATACATTTATTGATTAAAGAGTTCAAACAAATGTTTTTCCCAAGACATTGCTAATATTAAAACTGGAAAACTTGTTAGTAAACAACTTCGTAGCCTTAGTCCGTTTCTAGATAGTCATGATTTGTTGAGGGTGGGCGGTCGCCTACGTAACTCAGAGTTGTCGCATGATGTAAAATTTCCAATTTTGCTTCCTCAGTCGCATCAGTTGACCGAACTTATTATATTAGATTGTCATGAAAGACATTTACATCCTGGAAATCGAACAACACAATTTTTACTAACTCAAAATTATTGGATCTTGTGCGCCAAGAGGATATTCGGCAATGTCTGAAATCCTGCATTCGTTGTTTTCGTGTAAACCCTGTGGCTTTATGCCCCCTATGGGGATTTACCAGCTTCTAGGTTAACTCCAGGTAAGGCGTTTTTACATACGGAGTCGACTTTGGTGGACCTTTCTCTGTCACGATGAATCGATGTCGTGGCGCAAAATCATTGAAAGCGTACATTTGCTTATTTATTTGTTTCAGCACTAAAGCCATCCATTTGGAACTAGTGTCTAACTTGTCGACAGACGCTTTCTTGGGTGCTTTACGTCGATTTATTGCTCGAAGAGGCAAATGTATTCAAATCCATTGTGATAATGGTACTAATTTCGTTGGGGCCTCTCGTGAAATCTCTCAATTGATGCGCCATTCGGCAGGCGTTGAGGGAATCGAATTTGTGTTTAATCCTCCTGCTGCTCCTCATTTTGGTGGGTTGTGGGAGGCCGGGATTAAATCGGTAAAATCCCATTTAAAGAGAATTATCGGTGAACAAATTTTGTCGTTTGAAGAATTCTCGACGGTATTGATTCAAATCGAAGCGATTCTCAACTCACGTCCACTATGCGCACTGAGTTGCGAACCGCATGACTTCTCGTATTTGACCCCAGGTCATTTTCTTAATGTTGAACCAGTTTCGGTGTTACCAGATCCAGATTTGTTGTCCATAAACCCCTCTCGTTTGAATCGCTGGCAATTGTTGCAGCAAATGCAACAAGGGTTTTGGAAGAAATGGAGTGCTGAATACCTGCACACGTTGCAGCAGAAAGGTAAGTGGTTGAAGAATTCCGCTACCCTACCTATTGATTCGCTTGTCCTCTTAAAGGAAGAAAATAACCCCCCTCTACAGTGGCGTTTAGGAAGAGTCGTAGATGTTCACCCTGGTAGAGACGGTATCGTTCGGTAGCTACAGTCAAGACATCCCAAGGGTTAGTTAAACGCCCTCTAGTGAAACTATGTTTACTGCCAGTTACTTGATATTTAATGGTATGTACACATATATTCACTTATATAAGTTTGTCGGTTAGGTTTCTTAGTTAATAGCTCTAATTAGTTTTTAAATATAAAATAAGTTAGTTCATACTTATTTTGGTGGGCGGGATGTTCGGTCTCTTTGTCGCACGTTCGCGTGGTTAATTTTAAGTTATTTAAATTTGTAGTCGTAAATCTAGTAGTAAAACTGTCATCCCTTGTTCCTTATATCCTGCCATAAAAATTCCTTGTGCATTTGTGAATAAGGTGAACAGAGTAGTGAACAAACACTTTCTTATGGATATTGAAGCAGAACGGTCGTGTTTCTTCGTTCAGTACCCTAAGTTAGTCAAGTGCCACAGCAGACTTTCGTTGTTAAACCGTAAAAACCTCAGTGCAAGTGTAACTTAACATAGACTCAATTCGCATACAGTCCACTTGGTTGAAAGAATAGGAACTGCAGCTTAGAAAAACACAAAACACCGCGGAGGTAAGTCGATGTATAAATTTATAAGACCCCCCGCGCGTGAACAGCACTAGATATCAAAATAAAAATTTCACCAATCGATGTAAAATAATGCAAATATTAAAATAATTGTTTTTGCAAAATTTAGTTATCTTTAGCCGTTTTCGTGTTATCAGTAAAAACCAAAAAGGCACAACGTATCAATATAACAATTACACCGGCTGATGTAGCATAATCAAACACGCAAGTCGCTGTCTTTACCTAATGTCGATATCTTTAACCGTTTCCGTGTTATCATTAAAAACCCAAAAGGTACTACAAACCAATAAGACAATTACGCCGACGGATTCTTTTATGCTCAGATACGCAAATAATTCCGATATCTTTATAAACAAAAAATTTACAAATGACCTTAAACATGCATTGAGAGCAAAAGTTTATACTTACATAAAAACGCTTTGGGCACTTTATAATCGATATATCAACCACTATGAAAACTGCAGCAAAATTAAATTTGCAGGTTGTAACACGATTGTTAACTGGAGAAGGGTATAAAGCCGAGTTTTTTCCGTATATTCGTTATCACATGGATGGTGACCGATCTCATTTATCCATCTAGCGGTGGTTAATGTAACCATTAGCCTGGGGTAAAGTCGCGTGCAACACTGAACATAGACTTCGAATTAGACTGAAAATTAACATTTTGTCATTTGCGGAATTTTTTGTTCGATCTATGTATCTTAACCGCATGCAAATTTATGCTATTAACGATTATTATACTGAATAAACAGTATTAACGCTTATTGTTATTTTCCAATGGGTTGTTAATACTTGTTTTTAAATAAGATGTAATAAGAATCTCATTAACGATGCCTGAACTTGACATTGTTGTATAGTTCACGTTCACTCATACTTTGCGTGAATATTGTTATTAAGGGGGTTACTAACAGGTAATTGCGAAAATCTTGCATGAAACTTATTAACATCTTTTGATTTTAAAAAAACGCAATTTTAGATTCTTAGGAAGCGTCTTGCCAACGTAAACCTTATACACAAAAATAATAAAATCAGTAAAATATATATATTCACGTTAGCAATAGGAAGCTGTGCTAGACAAGATTTTCTAAAAAGATTTAAATAATATATCGATTATAAAGTGCCCAAAGCGTTTTTATGTAAGTATAAACTTTTGCTCTCAATGCATGTTTAAGGTCATTTGTAAATTTTTTGTTTATAAAGATATCGGAATTATTTGCGTATCTGAGCATAAAAGAATCCGTCGGCGTAATTGCCTTGTTGGTATGTAGTACCTTTTGGGTTTTAATGATAACAGAAACGGTTAAAGATATCGACATTAGGTAAAGACAGCGACTTGCGTGTTTGATTATGCTACATCAGCCGTGTAATTGTTATATTGATACGTTGTGCCTTTTGGATTTTACTATAACACTGAAAACGGCTAAAGATACAAATTTTGAAAAACAATTTTCTATATTATTTTTATAGCATCAATTAGGTAAATTTTTATTTTGATATCTAGTGCCCTTTTGGATTTCGCTCTATATCTTGAAAACGGTTAGAGATATTTTAATTTAGTAAAACAATTTTCTTATTATTTCACTGGCGCATCAATTAGCGAAAATTTTTATTTTGATATCTAGTGCCCTTTTGGATTTCGCTCTATATCTTGAAAACGGCTAAAGATGCCAAATTTAGTGAATCAATTTTCTTATTATTTTTGCCTGATGCATCAATTAGTAAAATTTTTATTTTGATATCTAGTGCCCTTTTGGATTTCGCTCTATATCTTGAAAACGGCTAAAGATAGCCAAATTTAGTAAAACAATTTTCTTATTTATTTTGCCTGACGCATCAATTAGTAAAATTTTTATTTTGATATCTAGTGCCCTTTTGGATTTCGCTCTATATCTTGAAAACGGTTAGAGATATTTAAATTTAGTAAAACAATTTTCTCATTATTTCGCCTGGCGCATCAATTAGTAAAATTTTTATTTTAATATCTACTGCCCTTTTGGATTTCACTCTATATCTTGAAAACGGCTAAAGATTAGCCAAATTTTGTAAAGACAATTATTTTTATATTTGTAATTATACCGCATTGATTGGAGCAATTGTCGTATTAGTATGTAGTGCCGTTTTGGGTTTTGATTTAGAATTTGAAAATGGGTTAAATTTGTATATTTCTGTATAGGTACAATTATTACTATGATTGTAAGTATGCTTTATCGGTCTTGTATAGCCTAATCACAGTTCTTGGATTAGTAATATTTGACTGTAGATAAGTCGTTGTAATTTCTGAATATACACAGCAATATTTTGTTTAGTAAAGAATATGATTTTGCCTTGATTGACTATGTTGTTATAATTGCGTAATATGTTGTGATAATTGTGTGTGTGTGTGGTTGCCTTTGCATGTGCCTCTGACCAAATAGATCCATGGTGCTTGCGGCATAGTTCCAACTCAACATCTAAAGTCTAGCGACTGGGCTATGAGGTAAATCGTTAATGCACTGTGCTACCTTGCATTCAAATATCATCACAATAAGTAAACAATACATAGTATTATAGCAGTCTCCATGACTGCCCTGGTCTCAACGTGGCTGCATCGCGATGGGGTGGTCGTCATGATGGCCGTGGCGGTCTTAAAACACAGTTAAACAAGTTCGGTTAAATTGAAAATTAGCAATTTGGTTTTAGGTATACCCACCACGGTGCGCTTGATTTTTAATTAATCACAATTTAGTCTGTTTAATGAACTTGCATGTATTAGGTGAACCTTCAGTTCGCTATTTTGGTGGTAACATCTATAAGATCATTGGGATGTCGCGCTAATTCAAACATTCTGCTTTGTAGACGAATCGGCGGTCAGGCATGGTCTCGAACAAAATCAGCCCTGCTGTTGTAGGAGTCAGAGCTAAATTGCCGATTCATATCGAGTTTTAGTACCTAGTGTCCATCGCCTTAACGGCCGTGTTTCTCGTTCAACCAGATATAGTAGCAACTGTAATGATGAATAATCCATTTAAGTTCTCAAAGACAATTTATTTAAAGTTTCGTTGTATGTGTATAGCGTGGTGATATTACAACAATGTTAAACCTAGTTTTTATTGTGCATAATCAGATCTAAGTCTGGTTGTAGAAGGTGCTTTAATGGCAAAGTTCCTTAGAAATTTATCTCCATCAGAATAGAGTGAAATTGTTCCCATAGAGTGAAATTGCCACCAACAGGCCCGGGCATAGGGTGAAATTTGATTATTCTCTGAATCCTTTTTGGTAAACATATCTAGAAGTTGCCATGCACGAACCGATTACGAATGCAACGGTATCTAAAGTCTAGGTTAATAAATTATTACTGCCTTCTCCCAAATGGACAGAAATCGGTTGGTTAGAAGAACATAATGTCTTGGGTAGCGAAAATCAGTTCTAAGGATGTTAGTAAATAAAGATGGACAAAAAGTTGGCGATTTGTAGAGTCTTTAAAGGTATAACGTTTAAGATATAGGTGTGAGTTCCGATTATTAAATCTTATTTACAGATTTGGACTCTCTAATAAATATACTAATATTAGTTGATGACCAGAACAAAATATGGTTATTTTTAATTAAAACGAGTGTACTACCCTGCAGATGACAATATACAATAATACACGCTTGTCAACAAAAAGTTGTAGTGAGATTTAAAGAACTGGCTTTATATAGGACGGTCTAGTATTGGAAGTGTCGTTCGGTTACAAAATCAAGTCCTGCTGTATTGTAAGCGAGAAAGATAGTCGATTAAAAAATCGTAAAGGAGTTACTCACGAAGTGTAGTTATAAAACCGATGGGTCCTACAACCTATAACGAAGCAATATTAATTTCCCTAAAGAGGTGGGCATGCGACTTTAACAAGCAACAGGTGCTGTGGGTAGAAATAAGGGGTGATTCTCATCAATAAGAAAATATAAGAGATTTCCTTGTACGTAGCGCCAGTTCATTGGGGAATGGTTAGGAAATGTTAAACCTATAATACGCGATTAGTAACCTTGTGGTTTAGAAAATTGGTAGCTTTTCTTGGACTAAATATGAAATTAGCTTAGGCTGATTAATGTATATGGTTACATGATTGTTGCGATCCACTATTAGGCAACCCGTCAGAACATACGAATACGCCCGGGGCACAGCGTATTCTTCAGGCATTCGAGAATCCTTCTACAAAGTACTAGATAATGAGTCATATCTTAATGCAGGATTATAAGGCCGCTTATGAATCGGAAGAGTTAGTCTATACCTAGAATGTCGTATATAAGATTAATAACGTGTTTAAGTAATAGAAGTTTCGAGCTTTTAGAAGTTTACATAAATGTGATATGCTGTGTCTAAATGTACATGCCGCTTGTAGTGTACATAAATAAATAGAAGTGTATTAAACATAATAGTTGTGTTAGTGTTGTTAATGAACCTATGGTAAAGGAGTTAGTTTAAGAAGATATTAGTGCTTGTAAAGTTCATTAGTGTTTAATAGTGCTTCATTGTTTAAGTGTCCTGAAAACATCTTCATTAACAATTTAAGGCATATACCTTGGTTTAATTAGACTTGTGAATGTTACAGTAATAGAAGACGTTTCTGTTATTACTTGTTTTAAATTAAAGAAACGCGGTATGTAGCCGCTTACAATATGTCAATCATGACACATCTGATGCAAACATCTGCTTTACGTCCACAATCACAGATCATGGCGATGTCGGAACCTAGTTTTGTTTAAGGCAAATAGTAGGAAAGATACGTTAATGCTGTTGTGGAAGCCCGTCGGATCGTTGGATTCAACAAGAACGGTGCGGCGGAATGTAGGGTGGTTTCCGTTAGAAGTAATCGAAAGTGGTTAAATCGATCGTATTAGATGTTCTAAATACTGCGAAAAGTGTAAAGGCCTACAATGTAAAGTAAAATTTAATTATCACGGCAAAAAGTGCTAGCGATGTTGCGTATACTTTTAACGAAAGTATAGACATGGTGCTTTGAAAACAGCGGTTCTAGGCAGTAAATAGCGGCGGCTAAGGACTTTTCAAAGCAACTACAAATGAAATAGCAGTAGCGCAGAAGGAGAATGCATGTATTATACTGCCGCACTGTTACTATAAAAGATAAATGCCGAGTTTACGGGTAGCTGCGAAAGCGTGTAAGTTGATCATGACTTATAGATCACCTTGGAGGTTTAAAAATTCTGCAGACCATGTTTCCGTTTTTGAAAAATGATTGGAAATTATTCTGATACGGTAGTGAAATGATCGAAGTATAAGTTAGATGGATGATTGACCGAAGTTTTTGCTTAAACCTTGGTACGAGGGGAATCGAGAAGTTGAACTTGAACAGTCGTGCATTCTAATTCTCTATTTAGGCGATATCGAGTACTTGTCGAAGTTCTAGAAATTAATTACGTGTTGCCGTAAACTGCTATAAGGTGTCAAGATTCTGAAAATCCAGGAAATGGAGCAACCTGACGAAAGTTACGGAATACATCCGGTATTTAATGCTGGAAATTTGGTTTAGTGGCCGCGCTTGTGCGCTCTTCATGCGTCTGGTCGGCAATGCTTCGATTGTTTCCAAAAAATATTTGTAACAAGTTCCTGTTCATTTCCGCAAATATGAGGTATTGAAGTTACTTAAAATTAAATTGCCTTTATTAGTAAGTATTCTGTAGACAACAAGTTTGGTAATTCCCTTAGTAAAGGTTCAAAGTGTTTTATTAGGTTTTTGCTTTATAGTAGTACTGCATCTTCTTCGCACGACTTGCAACCAAATTATGTGTGCGTGTGCTACCACCCTTTGGAATTTTAATATGCACGTGACTGTGATTAGTTGATCTATAATATGGAAGGCGTTTCCGATGTTTTACTAGCTGCATTCGCAGCATGGTCGATGTGAACCGCTTGCATGTCAGTTGGTGCTAACATGTACTGGACGAGCAAGCATGGAAAATTGGCAATTAAGATGACAGTCATTTAAGCTTCCGCCGATATTCCTCAACTTCGTGTCGGCTGTGTGTGTGCGGAAACCCTCGGTGTTGGTATGTTAGGGTAGAGCAGTTACGCATGAGTGTAACTCTTGTTAGTGTATTAGGTGTAGTGTCGCTGTACAAGTTTAACCAAAAGTCCTATAGTGCAGATGTGTGTGTTTTGTACTAAAATGGTACCTACAAACGTGTTTAAATGCAACTCTTGCGGTGCTTCCTATACCTGGAAAAATGCTCTCAAACGGCGCCAGAACAATTGTTCGTGGTGGTAACATCGTCCAATGTTAGCTGTATACATCCGTCGGCAGCAAAGTACTTAAACTGGTGTGTGGTCTTGGCGGTATCGCTGTTGTACGAGAATGGATAACCTACTGCGACACAAGGAAAAACAGCACGGTATGTCAGGCCGTAAACGTTCAGCTCCGACAGCTGGTTAAAGGATCTTGTACAAAACAACCACAAATTCTGTGTAAAGTGGTGCAATTTCGAGATGGGAAAGACTACCCATGCCGCACTGTGAGAAGACAGACATAAAAGTGCCGCAGTTACCGCTACTGGCGAAAATGGCGTAGAAATGGTTAGCACAGCGTTTAACAACCGTATGGCTAGCTATCGGCATAAAGAACGCCAGCGCCGTCGAGTGGTTGGTCTCCGAGTGTGTCTTGTAGAAGCCAGAAAGAGCCGGTTTATTCGATCCTGAGCTATAATGTTATAAAAGAATATCAATTTCATACAGCAATAGAAGTCTATTGCGGAACTCTAATGACTATGGCATTGAAAAGCGAGTAGTGCGTACGAATTGGCGGTAATGCTCACTAAGAAACGGTATTTGTGTAACTTTGTAAGAAGGTGGTCCCGCCAATTTGATAAATCTGATTTACAGGTTCGGATTGTAAGTAAAATTCTAGAACTAATTAGAATCGATATCGTGTGGTTCCCAAAATCTATAAAGGACGGTCAAGAAAAATCAGCTACCGGCAAAAATCTTAAAATGCGGGTAAGCTCCCTGGAAAATGAAGTTATCTGAAAAATTCCTGGAAATTCTGGTAGCTGGGAAAATTCTATTTACTTAGCTGATACCAAACTAATGTACATTTTATCTCGTGGGTGGAAATGGCTAGTCGAAGAAAACTTATTTGGCTTACCCATACACATGCTTCCTGTTCACCTCCCGGGAAATATGCACCAATATTTAAAGATTGGTTAAGAATATGATTTTGCCATTGAATTGACTATGTTGTTATAATTGTTTCGGTAATAAAATTTAAGTTAAGTAGATAAATTAATGGAGTGTCATGTTTGGTTGCTTTGCATGTCCGCCTCTGACCAAAGCTAGATCCATGGTGCTTGCGGCATAGTTCCAACTCAACATCTAAAGTCTAGCGACTGGGCTATGAGGTAAACGTTAATGCACTGTGCTACCTTGCATTCAAATATCATCACAATAAGTAAACAATACATAGTATTTAGCAGTCTTCATGACAGCGGCGGTGGTGGTGGTTATGATGGTGGTCTTGTTCAGGGTGAGAGCACGATCCATGTCCCGGAAGCTAAAAATGTAGAAAACTATTGCTCCAAATTTAAGATGACAATGTTATTTAATACTGTTACCAGATGTGCGATTATTTTTTGCTTGTGTCGTGGTGGTGGTGTGGTGGTGGTGGTGGTGACCGTGGTGGTGGTGGTAGTGGTGGTGGTGGTGGTGCCGGTGGTGGTGGTGATGTTGGTTGTGGTGTTGGTGGTGGTGGTGGTGGTGGTGTTGCCTGGTGGTGGTGGTGGTGGTGGTGGTGTTGTTGGTGGTTGTGGTGTTGGTGGTGTTGTTGGTGGTTGTGGTCGTGGTGGTGGTGGTGGTTTGTTGGTGGTGGTGGTGGTGATGGTAGTGGTTGTGATGGTAGTGGTTTGGTGGTGGTGGTGGTTTGGTGGTAGTGGTGGTGATGGTAGTGGTTGTGATGGTAGTGGTGGTGTTGCGGTGGTGGTGGTTGTTTTGGTGGTGAGGTGGTTGTGGTGGTTGTTTTGATGGTGTGGTGTTGGTGGTGGTGTTGGTGGTGTTGGTGGTGGTGGTGGTGGTGGTGGTCGGTGGTGGTGGTGGTGTTGCCGGTGGTGTTGTTGGTGGTTGTGGTGTTGGTGGTGTTGTTGGTGGTTGCGGTGTTGGTGGTGGTTGTGGTGGAGGTGGTTTGGTGGTGGTGGTGGTGGTGATGGTGGAGGTCCAGATCAGGGTGCCGAGTGCTCGATTCATACCCTCGGAGGCTAAGAATGTTTAGTTGAAGAAAACTATTGTGCAGATTTTGTTACTAGATGTAGGAATATTTGCGGTGACCTCGGGGTAAATGACCTTTGTATCTGGCAAAAATGACCAGAACGGACCTTAGAATTTCCCATGTTAAATCCCATAAGAAAACCGGTTTTTTGGTCTCGTACGAAGGTAGCTTACCTACTGCCCAAGTTAGTGGAATAGAAATAGAAAATAAAATAGAAATATATCATGTAAAATTCATACGAAACTATAGACAACATCCGGATATCTTTGTTTCCCCAGAAATAGATGACAACAGTGCAATCGGCAAAGAAGAAATCAAGGTGTCTTGAAGAACTTTATTAAGCTAAGATACGAAAAAATAAAATTTTCTTAAAATGATTTAATTTCTAATTATGAATATTTTCATTATACCTTAGTAGGTATCGCCTTGTATTGTTTATTTTGATACTTAATCAAACACTATAAATTAAAGTCGCACTTATTTCGCTTTACCCCATTAAATATTTCACTTTACCCCCCATACGGGGCAAAGTGACATAACTACCACATTTTTAAAACAATGTCATAAGTAAAAAACCACCAATTGGAAATTGTTTAAATCTCTTAAAATTGTTTTACTATGGCTCAATAAAACATTTTAAACTTAAAATAACGATAAAACTTTCAAACTGGATCAGATGTTCCAATGTTTTTGTTAGCTATTTCGCTTTGTCCCGCCTTCCCCTACAGGTGTGGTTGGGAAATATTTTCAACTAATGTTGATTGTGCGAAAGGATAAATTGGAAAAACTATTAATTCGACAAAGGTTCAAGTGCTGGGTAACTTGGCAGCCAAAGGCTGCTTACCCCCCTTCACATACCACTGAATATCAGGGAAATAGGGTATAAACTGTAAAACAATAGATGGTGACTGAACTGCATCAAACAAAAAAGAACAGCAGCTATGTTCAAAGACAATGAACATAGATACAAGTGGAAAACTGTTCAAAGCATAGTGTGGAGCACAGCAAAGTACATCTATGAAATAGGGTGTTACGTGCCAAATTTGGCACTAGACTTTTTAGTTTAATTTTAAAATGCGGGAGTTTTCGCGCCATAAATTTCAAAGACTAGGTGCGCGTATTTCCGTCACGTCAGAAGTGGGTTGGACGAACTTCGCGCCGACGCGAGTGGCGGGAGAAAAAAGTGGGAAAGTTTCCGGGAGACGCTGTAACGTGGCTTTTTGCCTGGGAACTTCGAGTGCAGAGGTCGTGTTTGGTATAGTATCTTCAATTTTATTATGTAGATTTCCCTTTTTCTTATCTTTGTCTGTCGTCCCTATACCTGTTCCTTATCGTTCCCACTACATATAGGAATTTGGATACAACCTGGGAGCAGTCCACGATCCTAGAACGAACCTGAGTCCATGCCTCGCTAGCAGCTAACCGGAGCAGTCACCATCTTTAAATAACCCGGAAGGGGGTCCTAGCAACCATGAAGGAAGCGGGACTTATTCATGTGAGTATTTAACCTTTACGAACTGTTTGCGGTTTTGATATTTATTCCGTAATTGCGCGTTTAAATTTGCATATAGAGTGATGTCAGTGACAGATGGGCGCGCGAAAATCTGTATTAAAGATTAGAGCTACCAACTGCGGTTGCGTCACTCATACCGCGCCGACGGTTATGTAATCCGAACTTTTAAATGTAAGAAGGGCAGTAGGAAAAGCAGACAGAAAGAGATAGAAGTCTTCTGAAATGTTGTGCTTCAGATGTATGAGGATGGTAGCATGAACAGACAAAGTTAATAATAAATTGGATGTAGAAATAGTAGAAGAATAAAGACATCTGTGGATAACGAAAAAATTGAAGAAATAGAAGGACAGGATTCGTTCTAATGCATTTCTGGGAAATAGTACGGAATATATTACAAGCATAGATAGGAAAAAATATGTAGGGGTAGACCGAGATCAGACTCTCGCACACTAATGATGATGATGATGATGCTTGAACATCAATCGTCCTCTCTGCAAGAGCATACTCACAAGCGATAGGTTATTAGCAGAATAGTATATATACATAATCTTTTCTTGAAAGTAATCGAGTAAATATAAAATTTTATAAAGATGACGAGTACAAATCGAATTTTAAATAGATGATCATTGGTGGTTTTTCGCCCTCTTTTGGATTTTTTGCGAAATGTAAACTTGAAGCATGTTAATTTTCTAATTTCCCTACAAATCCATATTATAACGTAGAGATCATTTTTATTTCTTTTAAAGTTCATGTCAACAAAATATTCCCTCCTATAAAATTATTTAACATCTAAAGTTTCATGCTCTTCGTAAATAAAAATTAAAAATTTCTAAAAACCCGAAATATAAATCGTTTATTCCAAGTTCAAAAAAAGTCACGGGATAGGTGTGTATCCGCTGCTCTTAAGGTACGCCTCGTGTTGTTTGTTTCGTCAGACAGCGCCAGCTGTACCGGAAAACGAGTTAGTTGAGTTCTATCCACCAAGGGATCAAGATGCTCTTCCTTAGTTCATTGGCGGCGATTCTTAGAATAGCTGTGTTCATAGCACACGAGTGTAATTAAATCAAGAACATTAACCAAAAGTATAATTAATTTTATTATCTTTCAGCGCAACTAAGTTTAGAAAATAAATATACGCAAAATTACTCAACAATATGAAATATTCATAATTAGTACAGAGGATGTCACCTTTAGGCACGACAAAAATTCGGAAATAATGCATGTATAGAATGATTAATAAAACAGATCATCACGCTTTATTCTAGATGCTACCGTTTAGCGATGCAGTTTATCGAACCTGTTTGACACACGTAAGGACAAATATTCAACGTGGTTGTTGGAATCCAGTATGCTGTTAGAGGCACTTGTTGGGTTGCAATCTGATGATGGAAAAGTTTATTATACGTGATAAAAAATAAACAGAAGGGTGAGTCGTTCCAAAAATATTTTCTTTTGATCATCAAACTAATCGACTATCGTTAAAATTCTTATTTTATGCATGAACTTTCCCTTAATTAAGACTAATAAATTAAAAATTCATTTACAAGATATATTATCTCATGTGTGTTAAATACATTTTTAGAAATACAGTTACTTGAAACATGATTAAGTGATCAATACACAGTTTGGATATTTATAAAATTAAATGAATATATGATCTCTATTGTGAATCGAAGGTAACAGATCTGATCCCTCCGACACTCTCTATATTTTTCAGAAATGTTAAATTCAATTAAAAATTTAAATAATGACCAATTTGAAAATTAAATTTTATTTGACTTTGTAAAGATAAATTTTGTTAGTAATAGGTTATCTTTATTATTCTTGTAGCATTAGTTAATATAAGGATGTTTAAGCCATACAGTACCGGTCACGAAAGTTGAGCCTAAATTAGAAAAACTGGTTTGAGGCAACTCTATTATTCCAGGAATCAATTATATTACTACCATTTGTATAGTTAAAAGAGATACCATATAGTCGGATTTAAATTAATTAAAGATAGAGTTACATAATTATGATGAGGTGCTTTGAAACGGTAACAGTATTTCCCTTTATTATGTGTATTGGTATTCTCCTATAACTTCGAGGATAAGCGTATAGAAGCAAAACATTTTCCTTAGGAAACGTTAATACACTAAGAGGTTTCTACTCTTGCCTTTTAGTGTTTCCTTGTTAAAAATAAAATTTAACTAAGTAATGGCGCCATATAATATCCGTAGAACAAGAACCCCCTGAAAGTCTTTTTAATCAACCGCGGGAGTAGAGTCCCAAGTTAGTCCGGAAGGTTCCAAAGGTCATAATTAATACGGATAACCTACAACTTTGTTTAGACCTTTGTGAACGTAACGGTGCTTGATAATAGTTACATCATTCACCTGAGTTTAGTGTTCTGACTTGCTAAATTTTTTCTCTTGGTTTCCTTTTTCTGAGTATAGTCAAACATGTATAAGAACACGTCACAAACTGTACAAAATTAGAAGCAAGTGATATACTTCCTATATTTTGAAAAGCAAGTCAACTAAAATAACCAGTACGTTTTCCAGTAGTTCTGAATTCTGTTACATTTTGTAGTTCCACTAAGAAAAATTAGTGTGATAAAGCGTAAGAGTTCATCAACGGTGACTTCCAGTTTGTAACTAGGGTCCTACATTTTGTTTTATTAGAGAGAAATACACTACAGCATAACGGTTTGTTTCCTGTGTTACAACATTTAGTAGCTCATCATCCATCTACAAACGAAAGTAATCATAAGGGGTGGCTGCAGCATCCAGCATCCATCTTTACCACACTCATTTCACAAACGGTATTTTTAACATTGGTGCACAATTGATCAGTAAGTTGATTTGTTCCATCATTATTAGTTTGAGACATCTTCTGGATCGCTATCTTTAGATGACAATTCATCGTCTTTGTTGAGAATAAACTCAGTATCACTGTCTTCTAGTTCCGATTCAGATGCTAACAATGCATTCTCTAATTCCTTATCTGTTAATTTCAGTGGATTTCTGAACATCACTTTCCGCATTTTCGTTGCAAAAGAGTCAGCTGTAAAATTTAGATAATTGGACACCTTAATTTTTAGCTATACATGTAAAAAACAACAAACTCTTAAAACGAATACAAACACTTGAAGACGAACATCTCTGCCATTTGCTAACAAATATACAACCACCATCATTGCATACTGAATGACTACTGGCAATTACAAGTAACCGTTTCAGAAGACGCGCAAGTGCCTCCACCGCACATGACTATCAACGTGTAGAGATGCATGTGCATCATCCGCAGTAAATGTGTTAAAGGTTATATCAAAAGCGTATTATAGTGGATGACAAAGATCTTATTTTATAAATTCCAGAAAATGCGAACAAAGCAATTTATTAAGTCATTTATTTACATATAGAACATAGTTACGTTTGACGCATAAAATCGTGGTTATAAAAGAAGTTTCATACACAGTTAATAATTGAAGTATCACAATTTTCATATAATTACGATAGTAACAAAAGGATATGTCTCTAAGTGAAAATGTCCTAATTTAAGTAATTTTAAGTACAGAGAAGCCTAAATCATTAAATTGAGCTATATCAAATAGTAAAATGTGTATATTTCATATCAAATGTATTGGATGTTTTTCACAAGATTTTGGATATTGCTAGAACCTGCTAGAACAATGACGTCAGAGTAGGTTTGGTCTATTTAAAACCAATGTGGGTAGACGTAAGGGTCAGTATTAGTTGAAACAATGAAAACACGTTGTTGTCAGTCTAGATATCTTATGTAATTAAAGTCCTACGCAAAATGTACAGTATTCGGCAGTTAATGATTATTCAAAATATATTAAAAATTCAAAATCGGCAATTTCATACAAATTAAAATAATTTTAAAATCGAAGTTTAATCAAATATTGAAAATTAATTGTAGTGGAAGTATACTACTTAAATGATTATACAGGGTGTTTCAGAAGGAATAGTAAATATTTTAGAAAGTTGTAGTATAGACGAATGGCAATAAAAAATTCCACATAACATTTCTCCAATTTTTATTGAGTACGGAGATACATCTATTACAATGTAACCTAAACAAAAGGCAAATTGGACATTCAAACGTTCTCACCAATAGGTGGCTCAAGCCCTCTGGCGAAGAGAATCTTAACTAAATTATCAAGTAATATTTCGAAAGATTACAAGCTTTATGTTTTCACTGTCAGATATCACCCTAGTTGCGCAAAACTTCCGATATTAACAATTGGTTAGACTCGTTAAAAAATTGAGAAAAAAACAATCTTTCTTTTCCCCATTCAGAGGTGTTTTGATTCTGTATGTGAATTTGCAAAACTTGCTTATAAATAGCTATATAATATACACATTTACCGTGCGAGGTTTCTAGTCCTCCATCGGGCGCCTCCCCAAGTGTACGATAGGGAAAAGCCTTCCAGATATGGGTGGTACCGGGGAAATGAAATACCCGAGGTGGACCAAAACTAAAGCTGCGTCTGTTTTCATAATAAACGCAGAAAACATGGGCTGTCTCCATGTTAGGAGTGGATGAACCACTACTCTGGGACTAATAACCTCAGTTTTAACCATGTAATGGATACAAATCCTTTTCAACACAAATATCAAATAATGCATGATGAAAATTTCTCTAATTAGAACTACTCCAGGAGGTATTTTAAACGGGGAATCCTCCGTCGCGAAAAGCGGTACAATCGGGCCATCGGATTCTGGAGAGCCTGAAACAACATGCAAACAACAAAAACAAAAACCCCAGAAAACACAAACTCTCAAGATCAAAACAAAAAAATGTTTCTTTGGAACACTAAATATAAACTCACTGCTAAAAACAGGAAAACTTAAACAACTAACCAAAATACTAGATCAATATAAGATCATAATCCTAGCCCTCCAAGAAACGAGATTCACAGACGAAATTATAACGGAATCGGAAGGATATAAGTTCTTCAAGGGTAAACAACCGTCAGGTTGGTGATATCGATGTAGAGCCAGGTAGATAAGAAAAAGATAGAAGAGTATAGGAAGACCTAGATGAGCTATATTAGTCAAATTATTAGAAATTTAGGTTCTGCAGGGTATGTAGAACATTTTAGATTAGCACAGAATAGGTAAAAGAGGCCTAAACCCAATGGGAAGAGGCATACAACACCTAGGAAACGGCTTTATCGTAAACAAGAATATAATCAAAACAGATTTCTACTCACCAAATGAAAGACTAGCAATCATGACACTAAGATGTGCAAATAAGACATATGCCCTAATAAACTGCCATGCTTCTATTAACGAAGACACCAGAAGAAACCCAGAGAAAGTTGAGAAATACTGGGAATCCTTAGAACATGAACTATCAAAGATTCCAGAAAAATATTAAGATCCTGCTAGGTGACTTTAAAGCAGATTGGAAAAGAAAGAAAATACAAAAACAGTAAGAGAATACCCTGCCAACAAAAGAACCAACAAAAATGGAGAGAGACTGATAGAATTGTGCAAAGGTGATAATCTTAAACTAATGTCCACAAATTGTAGACACCAAGAAAATAAAAAACATGGAAATCACCAAATCACAGCTTGAGGGAATGATCGATCACGTCGCCATTTCATTCAATAACCAGAAGGAAATTATGAATGTAAAAGTTCGAAACGGTGCAAACATTGAAACAGACCACTACCTAACAACACTAAAAATGAAATTTATCCCCCAGAAAGAAAATTAACAATAATTCTAAAATACAGAGGATTAACACAGAAGTATTAAATCTAAAAAGACGGGAATTCAAGGAAAAACTAAACATTGAAACAGAAGAATGGGGATGAAATCAAAACAAAAGTAGTCAAGACATCAATGGAGATAGTTCCACTCAAGAGGCAGAGAGAACACAGGTGGTGGATTGAACAGTGCGAAAAATCCCTTGAACTTAGGATTAAGACCTGGGAAAAATGGCACTCAACTAAAAATGACAAAGACTATATTTTGTTCAAAGAACAGAGATCACAAACTGCAAAAACAGTAAGAACAAACAAGAGAAATTGTGACAAGATCCAATTACAACAACTAGATGAAGACTTTAAAAAGAACAACATAAGAACATTCTATAAAACCTTTAAACAGAACCGTGAAGGATACCAATCACCACACCTATGTTTCAAAAACGAAGAAAGGAAAATAGCCCTAAATAACTAAGAAAAGTGTAAAATACTGGCAACATACTTCAAAAAACTATTAAACTGTGAAGAACCAAAAACAAAATTTCCAAAACGAAATCCAAATTATAAATTTGAAAACTTCAGACCACCAGACTTAACAGAAATTCAACAGATTATTAAAGAACTAAAAAATGATCAAGGCCCAGAAGAAGACTCGATAGTAGCAGAAATATGAAAAAACGTAGATACCAAGACAGTCAAACGTCTACATAAAATAATAGAAAATATCTGAGAAACGGAGGAAATACCAGAAGATTGGAAAACAGCTATGATCCACCCAATACACAAAAAAGGAGATAAAAGAGATACAAATAATTATCGCGAATTTCGCTCCTATTAGTAACATATAAAATCCTATCCAAAGCACTACAAAATAGATTGGAGCTCCAATTGGACCCACAAATAAGTAACTACCAGGGAGGATTTAGGAAAGGAAGATCTTGTGGTGAACAGATATTAAACATGAAACTTATAATAAGGTACAGAAGACTAATCGCAAAGGACATACATGTACCATTTGTTGATTTTAAAAAGGCCATCCAATTCTATAGATAGACAAACACTTGTTACGCTCCCATTCTGTTAGCGTACGTAAAATTACATCGTTTTTGGATCGCTGTTTGTATAAAGTAAATACTTTCGAATAGTTTTCAGATTTGTATGCAATTTAACTCGCGTGTATTAATTTTAAAAGATAGTTCAATTGAAGATTGGTTTTCATTAATAAATAAATTGCAAGGAATGAATTTTAAATAGGATTATTCGTAAATTGTTTTCCAACTTTTTGAAAATTATAAACCGCTTGGAATTAATTATAAATTGCATCGTTCTTGGCTTGCCGTTCGTATAAATTTTGTTCCTTATGTATTATCGAAGTCGAGATAACAGACGCTCAGATGTTATGGGTAACAACTATTTTATATAAACAGATTAGAGTGCAGTGTAGTTCTGATTACATTTGAAGGAAGTATGCTTTATATGTAACGCGTTTTGATCGACCACAAGTGCGGTTGTAAGGTCATTGACGGACGGTTTTAGTGATACGCGTTGCTTTACTAATTGTTTTTTGTTGATTTTCTGTTGGAAATAAAAGTGGTAGAACTTGTTGTACTCGACCTGCACGTGCGTTTTACGAAACATTGATTTAGTGATACGCGTTGCTTTACTAATTGTGTTTTTTTAGTTGATTTGTCTTTTTATATTTGAACTGTGTGTGCGATCTAGTTTCGTGGCCCCTTTTTTATCAGAGTAGTGCATACTTTGGATTATCCAAATACAGTTTTAAGCTTGAGTGTTTAAAAAAAAAATGATGATACAGTTGTTGCAGGTTTAGTAGAAAAAAAGGTTGCTTCTTATAAACAGGTATCTCATTCACATGTAAAGACAGTTGATACTGTAGTTTTTGAATTTTCTAACCCCAACGAATCTAAAATAGATTGTTGTTTGCGCAAATTTCGTTATTCAAAAGCATTAGATTTTTCTTTGTTACCATAGGTAGCAAATAAAACACCTCACGTTACTGTTAGTTTAATGCATTACATCGTGCCTTGAAAGCCCGTGATTCTAAATTTTTATTACCATTTTTTTTACGATTTGTGTTACAAAATATTTCGAAATTATTGTCTCAGGAAATAGAATTAACAAGAATTTATCAATGCTACATAGTTCCATCAGCATGATAATGTATGCTGCTAACATCAGTGAAATACGTAGGTATGATTAGTGTAAAGTGTAAGAAATTCCATCAACACCCTCACAGTCAAGGGTGAAGTGCTTCGTTAGTGCAGGACATCGTGAATCCCACACTCCAATTGCAAGGAAGCATTACTGAAGGACTTTTTGTAAGTTGAACTATTTCCTACTTGTTATTACTTTAAATATCTATCCGTTGTTTTGCCATATCTTCGTCGTTCTGATACCTTTTACAATAGACTTGCCTGCTATTAAGAAAAAAAAGAAAGAAAAAAAAATCAATACTACTGAATTACTCATATCAATTGTGTCTTACCTATTTATCTTTTGTTAACATTTTGTCTGATTTATGTTTAATTGGTGTGTGAGGAAACGTTTCTGCTGCTCCCCAATATTACCTTACTTTGTGATAAAAATTTTTGTAATGCTTTTATCGTGATTATATTATATAGTTTATCCAAACAGTTTTATTTACATTCTACAAAGTACTGAATAATTTAGACTTATCATTGCTGCTATGCTTATTCTTTTTTTTTCAGGTTTGCTTAACTATTTTTCTTGCAGGTATTGTCACTAACTCCTTACCGCCGTATACATTATATGTCAGTCTGCTTTCTACAACCCCCCCTAATCTCCGATTGAGCCCGGTCATTTCGTGATATCTTTGTGTTACGCACGGCTACGAGCCAACGTAGCATAAATTTGGCGCCCTGACGTGCGCCTGATTTTTTTTGATTTGGGCTCGATTTTTTTGATTTGCTCTCGATTTTTTTTTGGTTTGCTCTTGACTTTTTTAAATTTTTTTATAACCTTGATGTTTTTTGGCACTGATTTTTTTGTGTATCGGCTCGACTTTCTTTTTTTCCTATATTGGCTGGCTCTAATTTTTTGGTGTAGTCTTGAATTTTTTTTCTTCCTTCGCTATATAGAAATTCCTTGATTTTAAATTATCAGAGTTGTGTTTTCGCTGGTAATTTGGTTCTGGAAAACACTGGCGCCCAAGTTTTCTGTATACCACCTTTTTTTTCTTTTCTTCACGTCACTTTCGCTACCTCACTTAAATATAATCCTAATGTCCCCGATCTAGATCTGTTGTCCTTTTGGCGACGCAAGCGCCGCAAATTTCGTCCGTAATCCACTCGTCTCCCTACGTTATACGATTCCTTCAACCCATTAGCTTTATCTGTGATATTTGACATATTTCGTAGTATTGTGTGATGACTTTTATTTTATTTTTTCTTCTACTCTTTCCGGGTTTTCTTTCATTCCACATTCCTGTCCATTTTTTTTCCTGACTGGTTCTCCTTGCGGTTAGTTGATGTACTGACTTCGATCACTCGTTATATCTGCTCCTGTTGTAGTTGCTCTTTAGGCCTACTTTCTGTCCTTTAGGAATCACGACTTAGTCGACTTTTGGGTCTATTAGCAGATTACGTTTCTTATTTGGTTGTATTATACGACTTTTTTTTCCTTCTTGATACCACAGTTGAAGCCTTTCGTTACTTTTCCCAGTTTTCCGTTTGTCGTTCCCTAGCTTACTTGAGGCTTGACACTTGTGTCTTATGTTGGCTATTGCTGTTGGTTTTCTTCCTCGCTACTTTTCTTTTCTTTTGGTTTCTGCGCGCGAAATCAATTTCTTGAGGTTGGAAACTGTGCTGTTTCTTTTCTAAAGAGACATCCGTCCTTTGACGACTTTGGCAGAGTTTATGCCTTTACACCTTGGTCCTCTTCGATTGCTACTACTTACCTATCTTTCCCTGTGGATTTCTTTACTCTTAGTTTTGTCTGACATTTTGGTCCTTTGAGCCGGAATTTTTTTTTTGTGTGTTGGTTCTGATTGGATTGGTATAGTTTTTTCGTTTTCTTTGTCGAGTCCGTTTGTTGTTAACGTCGTTCGTCCACTGCTTCTCGTTCTCTACCCCGACCTTTTAATTTTGCTGGGGGGGAATTTGTTACGCTCCCATTCTGTTAGCGTACATAAAATTACATCGTTTTTGGATCGCTGTTTGTATAAAGTAAATACTTTCGAATAGTTTTCAGATTTGTATGCAATTTAACTCGCGTGTATTAATTTTAAAAGATAGTTTAATTGAAGATTGGTTTTCATTAATAAATAAATTGCAAGGAATAAATTTTAAATAGGATTATTCGTAAATTGTTTTCCAACTTATTGAAAATTATAAACCGCTTGGAATTAATTATAAATTGCATCGTTCTTGGCTTGCCGTTCGTATAAATTTTGTTCCTTATGTATTATCGAAGTCGAGATAACAGACGCTCAGATGTTATGGGTAACAACTATTTTATATAAATAGATTAGAGTGCAGTGTAGTTCTGATTACATTTGAAGGAAGTATGCTTTATATGTAACGCGTTTTGATTGACAACAAGTGCGGTTGTAAGGTCATTGACGGACGGTTTTAGTGATACGCGTTGCTTTACTAATTGTTTTTTGTTGCTTTTCTGTTGGAAATAAAAGTGGTAGAACTTGTTGTACTTGACCTGCACGTGCGTTTTAAGGCACATTGATTTAGTGATACGCGTTGCTTTACTAATTGTGTTTTTTTAGTTGATTTGTCTTTTTATATTTGAACTGTGTGTGCGATCTAGTTTCGTGGCCCTTTTTTTATCAGAGTAGTGCATACTTTGGATTATCCAAATACAGTTTTAAGCTTGAGTGTTTAAAAAAAAATGATGATACAGTTGTTGCAGGTTTAGTAGAAAAAAAGGTTGCTTCTTATAAACAGGTATCTCATTCACATGTAAAGACAGTTGATACTGTAGTTTCTGAATTTTCTAACCCCAACGAATCTAAAATAGATCGTTGTTTGCGCAAATTTCGTTATTCAAAAGCATTAGATTTTTCTTTGTTACCATAGGTAGCAAATAAAACACCTCACGTTACTGTTAGTTTAATGCATTACATCGTGCCTTGAAAGCCCGTGATTCTAAATTTTTATTACCATTTTTTACGATTTGTGTTACAAAATATTTCGAAATTATTGTCTCAGGAAATAGAATTAACAAGAATTTATCAATGCTACATAGTTCCATCAGCATGATAATGTCTGCTGCTAACACCAGTGAAATACGTAGGTGTGATTAGTGTAAAGTGTAAGAAATTCCATCAACACCCTCACAGTCAAGGGTGAAGTGCTTCGTTAGTGCAGGACATCGTGAATCCCACACTCCAATTGCAAGGAAGCGTTACTGAAGGACTTTTTGTAAGTTGAACTATTTCCTACTTGTTATTACTTTAAATATCTATCCGTTGTTTTGCCATATCTTCGTCGTTCTGATCCCTTTTACAATAGACTTGCCTGCTATTAAGAAAAAGAAGAAAGAAAAAAAAAATCAATACTACTGAATTATTCATATCAATTGTGTCTTACCTATTTATCTTTTGTTAACATTTTGTCTGATTTATGTTTAATTGGTGTGTGAGGAAACGTTTGTGCTACTCCCCAATATTACCTCACTTTGTGATACAAATTTTTGTAATGCTTTTATCGTGATTATATTATATAGTTTATCCAAACAGTTTTATTTACATTCTACAAAGTACTGAATAATTTAGACTTATCATTGCTGCTATGCTTATTCTTTTTTTTCAGGTTTGCTTAACTATTTTTCTTGCAGGTATTGTCCCTAACTCCTTACCGCCGTATACATTATATGTCAGTCTGCTTTCTACAACCCCCCTAATCTCCGATTGAGCCCGGTCATTTCTTGATATCTTTGTGTTACGCACGGCTACGAGCCAACGTAGCACACTATTCAATACATTAGAAGAATTCGGAACCGATGACAAATCAATCGCAATCACAAAAAAATTCTCTAACAAACACGAAATCAAAAGTAAAATTTATGGGAGAAATTTCAGAACCCTTTGAGGTCAAAACAAGAGTAACACAGGGAGATGGGTTATCTCCACTACTCTTCAACTGTGTACTGGAGAAAGTAATGAGAGAGTGGAGGAATACAATAGACGAAGAAGAAATTCCTAAAATTAAAATAGGAAGAAAGAAAGATAATCTGGAAATTAACTGTCTGGCTTTTGTAGACGATCTGGCAATACTAGTGGAAAACTTAGAAGATGCAAAAAAACAAATTGATATACTGAAAGAGACAGCAGAAAAGGCTGGACTACAAATATCATATAAAAAGAAAGAATACATGACTAACAGAAAAGATATACCAAAATAGATCACAACTAAATATGGGAAAATTAAGGAAGTAAACAAGTTTAAATACCTAGAAGAGATAATTCGACCAAACGCCCTTGACAAAGAAGCCATCCTAGCAAAAGCAAGAAACATAGAACTAACATTCCACTTGACAAAAAATATATATAATAAGAAGTCCATATCCATCAATGCAAAGATAAGGCACTATAATGCAGTTATCAAACCAGAGGGCTTCTATGCCTCAGAATGCCTTATACTGGACACAGTCAGGCGGCTAGATGCGGTAGAAAAAGAGAAAGAAAAATTTAACTGAAAATCCTGGGACCATGTGAAGATGGAAAATGGAAACTGAGAAGCAATAAGGAGATTTATTCAAAAATAGAGAAAATAACAGACACAATGAGAAAGAAAAGAGCGATATTTTACGGTCACATTAAAAGAATGAATGATGAAAGATTAACAAAGATACTATTCAATTACTTCAACAGAAACACTAAGACACAGATGACATGGATCAAGGAAATCAGAAAAAACATGTAAGAAATGAAAATAGATAGAAAAGAGATAGAACAAAGATAAAAACTCAGAGTAAAAGTAAGAGGGTTCAAAGGTTTCCAATAAAAGGAAAAAAAGATGACTGGAGCAAAATGGACAGAAGAAAGAAATAAACAACACGGAGGAAAAATGAAAGAGTACTGGAAGAGAAGCAAGAGAGGAGAAAAATAATCATCATAAGTTATTTCACGTAGTCCATAGTTGGCCGAAATCGAAAGACGAAGAATATACAGATTTAACTGTTTTTTTTTGGAGTGATAAATTGCATTTGCGTTGTCTGTGGCATTGAGTATACCATTATTGGTGTATTCTTAGAATATTATTATTGTATTATCAGTAGGTGTAGTGATAGTGTTATATGGTTACTCCATCGATTTAGTTATTAGTGAACTTAAAATATTTAAGTACGCCAAGGTTCGTATATTGACAGAAATATATTTTATAGTTCTTTTAATGATATACATTGTAGATTGCATCTCAGAAATAATGAACACCACAAGTGCTTGCCATTGTTATATTTAAGAAGGTTGTGAGAGCACAAAAGACCACGTCTTTAGATTCCTCAAGTTTTCTGTTGGTGATCAAAATCGCTGTAAATTATGGTTACGTAATTCAGGAAACTTAGCTTTATTAAATGAGAATTTAAATAACAAGATTTTGTGTACAAAAGTATTTTAATTTGGCCACTATCAGAATTGGTAATTAACAGGGTAAGAGATTACATTCCAATGCAGTACCGTTTGCATTTAAGGAAAATGGTAAATATGTTAATAGTTATTCTGTTACAAGGTTATGAAATAAATGTATGTGGGAAGACCCGTTACCTAGTACAACAGAAATGATTGTCTGCACAAATCATTTTAACTAGTTTGTACACTTAGATAAAGAAAACTTTGCTGAATATTTTCAAATTTTAAGAAAATGTCAACTAATTGTACACAAGCTGACGTCAAATGCCAGGTGGCCGTTTGTGCACGATCACATCTTCTATTTATTACATCGTGATGTGATATAAATTTGAAACATAAACCACTACAAACTTTTGCAAGATGTTGTTTTCAAATTGATCAATTTAACCTTTTTTTCTGACTGGCCCTGTAACTGTAAACAAATTATAAAAAAAGTAATCTGTGGATATTTTATCGATTTATTGATTTTTTAGAGGATATATCTGAAGACCAAGCTATCATAAGCAAACCTCCTGGACTTCAGCTTTTAATAACCGATAATTCACTCACGTATAACTCAATTAGAAAAGATGATGGTGAATTGTTAGATTCAACTGAATTTTTGCACTATATAAATAAAACGAGCATTACTTATCCTGCAACAAGTACTCCATCAAATAGCAATTATAACAATGGTAGTTCTGTGCAAGATTTACTAAATATTTCAAGTGCATGTGGATCTACTTTGCCTAAGAGAAAAATTTCACATACAGTTTTAGGTTTACGCAAAAAGTTCAAAAAAACCAAAACCACAACATTTGTTTAAGAAAAAAGTGTGCAAGTGAAGAATGTTTTTCAAATAATGTTACAACAAAAATCACAAGTAATGGAAACTTGTGTTCATGCGGTGTTTGCATGGCAAGAAAACTAAATGGACAATAACAGAAAAGCAGTGAGCTCTCTCTCTATATTGTTGCGATCCACTATTAGGCAACCCGTCAAACATACAAACGCCCGGGGCACAGCGTATTCTTCAGCATTCGAGAATCCTTCTGGAAAGTACTGGAGCATGAGTCATCCTTTTAATCCAGAGTATATATAAGACCGCTAATGAATGCAAGGGGCAGTCTATTCTTGAATGTCTAATATAAATTATATCGTGTAAAGTAATAGTAGTTTTGAGCTTTAGAAGTATACATAAATGTGATATGCTGTGTCTAATGTGCATGCAGCTTGTAGTATACATAAATAAATAGAAGTGTATAAACAAATAGTTGTGTTAGTGTTGTTAATGAACCTATGGTAAAGAGGATAGTTTAAGAAGATATTAGTGCTTGTAAATTCATTAGTGTAATAGTGCTTCATTGTTAAGTGGACTGAAAACATCTATAAATAAGGCATATACTGTTAATTAGACTTGTGAACAGTAAGTAATAAAGACGTTTGTTATTACTTGTTTTGAATTAAAGAAACGCGGTAGTAGTAGCCCGTTACACTGGTGTCAGGCTGTGTTGGGTGATTAATTAAGTCTAAAGACATTTGATTAGTTTGTATATGCCAGTTACAAGAAATCAAAGTAAGATGGAGGCAGAAACTGTAATGAATTTCCTCAAGGATTTTAAATCCGGTATGGAGGAGAGGTCGGCTAAACTAGAATTGACACTTAGTGAAAATGCTGAGAAAATGGAGGAGAGGTCGGCTAAACTAGAATTGACACTTAGTGAAAATGCTGGGAAAATGGAGGAGAGGTCGGCTAAACTGGAAGTGACACTCAAAATGAAAACTTAGTGAGGTCAGTTGAACTGGAATCGACCCTTAAAGAGTTTAAATACGGTATGGAAATGACACTTAGTGAAAATGCTGAGAAAATAGAAAAGTTAAGTGAAAATACAGCCACGTTAGAACAAAGATTAATGGAAAGCTCCATTGCATTGAAAGAAGATTTCACTGAACAGGTAAAAACAGTTGAGCAAAAGTTAGACAGTAAATTGGTAAAAATGGAAGAAGATATGATGAGGCTGCAAGAACAAGTGATTTCACTAACAACACGGCCACTTGAAATACCAAGCCAAGTTGTTAATCAGAATATTCCAGAAACAGGAATCATGGAAAGAAGCGAGTCAATTCTGTCTAAATTTAAAGTAAAACCACCTACATTCGATGGTAAAACACCTTGGCCTACATATTTGAAACAATTTGAAGCTGCTGCAATAGCCAACGGTTGGTGCAACAAAGAGAAGGCTATCTCTCTAATAG
Organism: Platerodrilus igneus; assembly: GCA_036346225.1. NCBI lineage: Eukaryota > Metazoa > Arthropoda > Insecta > Coleoptera > Lycidae > Platerodrilus > Platerodrilus igneus. Next base: position 2,781,623 of record JARFIW010000802.1, read on the forward strand.
TGGCCCTACGGGGGGAGGCTCTTAACATCTTACAAACGATTCCCGATCACCAGCAGAATGATTACGGCCTCTTAACATCAAAGCTTGAGATGAGATATGGAGATGCTCACCTTCAACAGGTTTACCACGCACAAGTTAAGAACCGCTCGCAAGAGACAAGTGAAAGCCTGCAAGAATTTGAAGCTGACATCGCCAGATTAGTTAGATTGGCATATCCAACGGCACCAGAGAGTTTCCTCGAACAACTGGCTGTACAAACATTTGTGGATGGCGTTAAAGATGGCGAAATACAGCAAGCGCTAAGATTAGCACGGCCAAAAATGTTAGATGACGCACTGGCTCATGCGCTTGAATTTGAAGCAGCTAAGCAAACATCACACAGAATGAGTCACAAAGTTCGGTCTGCCTTAGAGGAACCTGATCAAGCGCAGAACTGCATAGATGAAATAATCAACCGTGTGTTTGAAAAGCGAAAGGCGGAAAGGCTGAAAAGACAACGACCGCGGAGATGGCGTCCACGATGCTGGAGCTGCGGTGAAGTTGGCCATATTCAGAGACGCTGTACTCAACCAAAGAAACAACCGGTTGTGCCAAAGCTGGTCCATGTAAGGGGGCGAACTTCGACAGCACAGCGTAGTGCCCCGGAGATTGTCATCCGTGCTGCATCGTCGGTGGAAAGTCTGGACAGCATTTATATCGATGGTAGAATTAATGGTAGGGTTGTCCGATTACTTGTGGATACAGGAGCGACAAGAACTATTGTGAGACCAGATTTGGTTGGTCGTGGAAAAGTGCTACCTGTATCGGTGTGTCTCCGAACGGCAAGTGGTGAGAAGATTGGTACTCACGGAGAGACTGCCGTTATGTTGACAATTGGGGACAAATTAATTAATCATCGAGTGTTGGTGGCTGAAATTACAGAAGAAGTGATCTTGGGAATGGATCTCATGAGAATATGGGTTTCATGTAAACATGAAAGAAAATGTGCTTCGGATAGATGATGATGAGATTCCATTTCAAGGTAGGAGTAACCAGACGATGCAAGTACGAATGATTTGCGATATGAAAATACCCGAGAAGGCGGAAATGATAATAATGGGACGCCCGGATGGTACGCTCCGGGAAGGACAAGTATGCATGATGGAAGCAACTGAATCGGGAATGGGTCAGGAGGACTTCTGATTGGAAGAACGCTGGTAAAGTCTCGAAATATGGTACCATTAAGGGTGCTGAACATTAATCCACATACGGTGACCCTGAAGAAAGACACGATTGTGGGGAGTTGCATTCCAGTATGCCATATTAAACGTTGTGTGGACGACACGAAAAATAAACCAACCAACGGTTGCTCACAGAAATTGCTGGATATGTTGATACCCTCGTGCCAAGGATTAAATGGCGACCAACTGGGCAAGGTAAAAGAACTGGTCGGACGATATCGAAGTGTGTTTGCACTGGATGATAGTGAGAAAGGAAGGACGAATGTTGTGCAACACAAGATCAATACTGGAGATGCGCAACCGATAAGACAACACCCAGGCGGCTTCCTTTGGCAAAACGTAAGGAAGCCGAGCAAATTATCACCGATATGGAAGAACAGGGAGTGATTGAACCCTCGAATAGTCCATGGGCATCCCCGGTAGTGCTTGTCAAGAAAAAGGACGGGTCGACAAGGTTTTGTGTAGACTACCGGCGGCTTAATAACGTGACAAAGAAAGACAGCTATCCTTTGCCCAGAATCGATGACACCTTAGATACTCTATCCGGATCTAAATGGTTTTCGACCTTGGATTTGAAAAGCGGACACTGGCAGGCAGGCTTGGAGCCAAACGATAAAGAAAAGACTGCGTTTACAATTGGAACTGGATTATGGCAGTTCAAGGTCATGCCATTTGGATTATGCAATGCTCCTGCTACTTTTGAACGATTGATGGAGTCGATACTGCGTGGACTGTCCTGGAAAACATGTCTGGTGTGCCTAGACGACGTGATAGTGTTAGGCCGGTCTTTTGAAGAACATCTTAGAACCTAGAGGAGATATTCCAAAGATTACGCGGGGCAAACCTTACATTGAGCCCCAAGAAGTGTCACCTATTTGGAAAAGAGGTGAAATACCTAGGACATGTCGTTTCAGAGACCGGAATAAGAGCTGACCCTGACAAAATAAAAACGGTACAAGAGTGGCCTACACCAGCAGATATACCCCAACTACGCAGTTTTCTAGGATTGTGCACATATTACCGACGTTTTATACTTGGGTTTGCGAACATTGCCAAACCGCTAACGAAATTAACCGAAGATGGACAAGAATATGATTGGAATGACGACTGCCACAGTGCATTTGAACAACTGAAACGGCTACTGGTTACAGCACCAATTTTGAGTTATCCACGGATGGAGGGGAAATTTGTGTTGGATACCGATGCCAGTAACACAGCTATAGGAGGCGTTCTTTCTCAAGTGTAGGACGGACAAGAAAAAGTTATTGCGTATTTCAGCAAGGTCTTGTCGCGGCCAGAAAGGAACTATTGTGTGACAAGAAGGGAGCTGTTGGCCGTCGTCAAACCCGTAGAGCACTTTTATAAATACTTATACGGCCGTAAATTCCTGTTGAGAACAGACCATGCTGCACTAAAATGGTTACTGCAGTTTCGAAATCCTGAAGGGCAAGTGGCAAGGTGGATAGAGCGGCTGCAGGAATATGATTTTGATACGGAACATCGTGTAGGAACTAGCCATCGGAATGCAGACGCTCTGTCAAGGAGACCTTGTCCGGTGGACTGCAATCATTGCTCCAAGATGGAAGAGAAAATAAGTGTCATCCATAGAATGACAGTAACCGATGATACTTGGCAACCCGAAAGAATGCGAGAAGACCAGGAAAATGACGCCGAATTGGGACGTATTATTGAGTGGAAAAATAGAGGACAACGACCAGCTTGGGAAGAAATTAGTATTTTAAGTAGGAGCCTGAAGGCATACTGGGCACAGTGGGACTCCTTGATGATAGAAAATAGAATCTTGAAGCGACGCCTGGAATTTGAAGATGGCACTGAGAGACTTCAAGTGATAGTGCCGAAAAGCAGAGTGCCGGAAGTGTTGCAGCACTTGCACGATGGTATTTCCGGAGGGCACTTTGGCGTGAAAAGAACTCTCGAGAGAGTGAGAGAAAGATTCTATTGGGTGAACTGCAAAGATGATGTGAAGGAGTGGTGCCGGAAATGTAAATTGTGTGCCTCTGCAAATGGCCCGGTCACAAAACGGAAAGCCCCAATGAGACAGTATAACGTGGGGAATCCGTTTGAGAGGGTAGCCATTGATATAGCTGGTCCGTTTCCTGAATCAGAGAAAGAAAATAAATACATCTTGGTTGCAATGGATTATTTTACCAAATGGCCGGAGGCATATGCTATACCTAACCAAGAAGCCGAGACGGTTGCAGATGTACTAGTCAGGGAGTTGTTTTGTCGTTTTGGAGTTCCGTTGGAATTACACTCCGATCAAGGTCGAAACTTCGAATCAGCATTGTTTCAAAATGTCTGCAAGCATCTTGGAATCAGGAAGACTAGAACCACGCCACTTCATCCCAATCGGATGGAATGGTTGAAAGAATGAACAGGACGTTAGGGAAGTACCTGACCAAAGTTGTCTCTGAACATCAACGAGATTGGGACCAATATTTACATTTGTTCCTACTGGCGTACCGATCTTCGGTACATGACAGCACAGGATACTCGCCCGCTTGCGTAATGCTAGGACGTGAATTGCGGCCATGTGATCTTCAGTTTGGATTTAAACCTGGAGAAGAGATCGCAGGTGAAGATTACGTTAGTAAGCTTCGTGAAAGATCAAATAGTATTCACGAAAACGTCCGAAAGAATATACAGGCAGCAAGCGATCGAATGAAATCACAATATGACACGAGAGCACAACAAGGTGGTTATCAACCTGGAGATTTAGTGTGGTTGTACAATCCACAAAGAAAACGTGGATTGTCGCCAAAACTACAAAGACAATGGGAAGGGCCGTACGAAGTGTTAAAAAGGATTAATGATGTAGTGTACCGGATCAGAAGATCCCCTCGTGGTAAACCGAAAGTGGTACACTTTGACCGTTTAACATCCTACGCTGGCAACAACCAGGAAGACTCGAATAATGATAATGGTGTTCGGCAAGTTATTAATCATGAGCCAAATGTAGATTTCGAGGGTTTTATGGCGGCGTATGGTGGTTCCGCTAAGGCGAGATTTGGCGTTGTTGTTGAAAAACAGCAAGACCTGTTTAGAGCACCAGAAGACTATTCCCTTGCACATTGCGTAGCTCAAGATCTGGAAATGTCAAGGGGAATAGCTGTTGTTTTCAAGAAAAAGTTTGGATGTGTGCATGAATTAGTACAACAGCGGCCAACTATAGGAAAAGCTTTGGTTCTTCAGGATAAAAATCGTTATGTTTACTATCTGGTCACCAAAAATTCTTCATGGCAGAGACCTAGTTATGGACATCTATGGGAGGCTTTGCTGAATCTTAAAGCTCAGATGATGGAAAATGGAGTAACGAAACTAGCGGTTCCCAAGCTAGGTTGTGGACTGGATCGCTTAGATTGGAGGATAGTCCGAAATATGCTAGAAGTAGTTTTCCAGGAAACCAACTTCCAGGTTCTTGTTTGTTGTTATCAACCGGTTGCCTACCAAGACCAAGAAAAGAGTGTTGACTGTTACTTCCAACGACGCGGTGGATGCACCAGAGGAGATAACTGCCGATATCGTCACCAGTCATCGAATTGGCGTCAAGATGGATTTACAGTTACGAGACGTAACGGTTTTAAAGAGGAGGCAGTGTTGCGATCCACTATTAGGCAACCCGTCAAACATACAAACGCCCGGGGCACAGCGTATTCTTCAGCATTCGAGAATCCTTCTGGAAAGTACTGGAGCATGAGTCATCCTTTTAATCCAGAGTATATATAAGACCGCTAATGAATGCAAGGGGCAGTCTATTCTTGAATGTCTAATATAAATTATATCGTGTAAAGTAATAGTAGTTTTGAGCTTTAGAAGTATACATAAATGTGATATGCTGTGTCTAATGTGCATGCAGCTTGTAGTATACATAAATAAATAGAAGTGTATAAACAAATAGTTGTGTTAGTGTTGTTAATGAACCTATGGTAAAGAGGATAGTTTAAGAAGATATTAGTGCTTGTAAATTCATTAGTGTAATAGTGCTTCATTGTTAAGTGTCCTGAAAACATCTATAAATAAGGCATATACTGTTAATTAGACTTGTGAACAGTAAGTAATAAAGACGTTTGTTATTACTTGTTTTAAATTAAAGAAACGCGGTAGTAGTAGCCCGTTACAATATTATAAGTTCCCAGGATTGTATAAATTCCTGCTTTATAATTTGCATTTTGTGTTACCTTAGTATATCAACGATTCGATCGTGACTAAAAGTATACAATTTAAAATCAGGTATTAATAATGTACTAACAAAAAGTTGCAAGTCAAGGTAAACAATATGACTGAAAAGGAATGCGTTCTATTATTCGATGAAATAACATTAAAGAAGGGTCTTACTTATAATAAATATCATGGTCTAATCGAAGGTGTAAAGTATTCCTTAATAATATATTGAACAATTCTGGAAGTAGTAGAAGTATTTAATCTGAGAACTCTTTATAAGTTGTACATTAACTATTAATTGGCATTCATGACATGCTTGTTTTTGGGATAGCTAGCAACATAAAAATCTTGGTTGACTATTTCATGAACACAAACATAACAGAAGGATTTGAAGCTTTTGGAAATGTTGGTAAATCTCCAAAATTGGCAAACCAGGCATTATTGTTTTATTTAAGAGGCCTTCTATCTAATTGGAAAATGCCATTTTGCTATTTTACATCCTGTGGACCAATAAAAGGGGATACTTCATCAAAATTATTAACAGATATGTTAAGGAAACTCATTCGAATGGGCCTTTCTCCACGTGTGGTGGTGTGCGATCAAGATGCTAACAATAGGGTCGTACTGTACTGTATTGTACTGTTTATTTGTAATTTAAAAAAGATGTTAACAAAGATTTGTAGTTCCCCGACTGTTAAGGAATTAGATCTAGTATCAAATCAAGTTTTTAAGATTATACAACATGGATATCTTTTGAAAGAAATTTCTTGTATAAAGGAAAATAGGTCTTTGCCAAAAAAGAGTCCTCTTTTGGAATTAAATCCATTTCTGGATTCTAGTGGCTTATTAAAAGTTTGGTGGAACATTGAATACGCACCCACCACTACCATTTGCTGTTAAACATACAATTATTCTTCTGTCAAAATGTCATGTAACGGACTTATTGACTGAACATCAACATAGGTATTTGCTTCAAGCTGGGCAACTAGCTGTACTTAATGGTCTCCGACAACGTTTTTGGCCTATCCATGGGTTAAGACATATAAAGTATATATTACTTAAATGCATTACATGTCACAGGTTTAAGGCAAATGATGAGCAGTTGTGCTGAATAGACGTACAGCTGCGCACTCCGTAAATATATCAGTGCGATAGGTGAACTAGTTTAATATCATTAATATTACAGTTATTTGGTGTTAGCTGCATTGCTGGTGAGTTATTTGAACCTGTTAAATTGTAAAACATATTTCAATATGCCTTTTACCCGCGATCAACTCGAAGACATTAATCAAATAATTTCAGCAACAACAAGCAAATTGCTAAAGGACGTAAACTTTATTAAGGCAATCACTGATACGGTCACTCAGGCGTCTCAGAATATTTTAACACAAAATTAAATGCTCAAAATGAAATAATTGCAGAACTAAAGACTGAGGTCAACAACTTAAAAGCCGTAAATGAAACATGTGTACAGCAATGCGATAAACTTGAACAATATACACGGCGAAATTCTCTTAGGATTTATGGTCTGGCTGAACACACAAATGAGGATATTTTGGAAAGCATTTTATCTATGTTTGATAAAAAGCTCAGTATTGTTATAAATAGTGATCAAATCGATCGAGTTCATCAACTAGGAAAACGAAACGGTGATCATAATGCTGTAAGGCCTGTTATTGTGAAGTTTGTATCGTATTGCCACCGACAGTTAGTTTTTTCAAAAAAGAAGATGCTGAAAGGTAGTAAAATTTCAATCAGAGAAGATCTTACGAGTTACCGTGTCAAAATTTTACGTGCAGCTTCTGAGAAATATACGTTTAAAAATACGTGGTCCAGAGATGGTAATATTTATGTAAAATTCAATGGAGTTGTGAAACAAGTTCGTTCGATTGGCGAAATTTAGTTGCTCTGTAATTACATACGACAACAACATATTTAGAGTGCCTTTAATTTTATTTTTAGTTTAAACTGAAATAAACTAATCTTGGATAACTGCAGACTGCAGCTCCCAAATATTGGTTCACCTACAATACAGTGTAATGTAACAAAATTTCTAGTTGCGGAGTCGCGCACCTTCATCAAATTGCGGCTGCAACTGTTGTAACTGGAAATTGTTGGTATCTGGTTGTTCCATATAAATTGTTTTGTTAAGAAAATATTGAATATTTGCTTTTGTATAAAATTGTTAGAGATTTACTTGAGGTGACTTAAACTAGTATTGTATTGTACCAGATTAGATAGTACAACGTGTTCACTTGTTATCGTATTTCGTGGACTCTGGTAACATTTGTTGATTAATAGTTATAATTATAAGGAGACGGTATATGATAAAACGAATATGAGACAAAATACCTGTTTAAAATTTTGATTCGATTACCTTCTTGTGGTACTGCTATGTTAAATTACTAATCGTACTTTATGTTTAGCTACTAATGAATGCTAATCTTATGAAATGGTCACTTCTGAACGTAAGATCTTTACATCCCCATTTTGTTCAAGTTGGGGACATTATCTTAAACCTCGAAATTGATATCCTCTGCCTAACAGCGACATGGTTATCAGATTCAATAAAATCCGAAAATGTTAACATACCTGATTACACATTATTACGTTGTGATAGAAATGGTAGGGGTGGGGGTGTTGAAGTTTATATTAGGGATATTTTCAAACCTATTGAACTTGTCACTTTGAACTCAATTGAACAACTCTGGCTATCCTTTATATTAAACAAGCAAAAAGTAGTGCTTGGGGTTTGCTACAGATCTGAGGTGTATGATCCTTCTTATTTTTTAAATGAATTGGAAACCACCCTATTCTTGTTGATAAGGCTCTGAGAAAATTTAAGAGTTCCCAAAACCCTATGGATTGGGCTCATTATAAAAATTTACGTAATTTAACCACACTTGCTGTTCATAGAGAACGAAAAGCTTACCTAGAATTAAAATCTCAAGAATCTCCTTCTGCAATGTGGAGAACCTTGAAGTCCTTTAATATAACGAATACAAAATGTACTTCCATTCCGGAAGTTTTAAGGGATGTTAATGCACTAAATAGCTACTACGTACAAAATAGCCAGATTAATTCTGGAACCCATAAACGGGCTCTGGTTTTTTATAAAAATAAGTTCACAGACTCTGTTTTCTCGTTTAGCTTAATAACATCGAATGTTGTTGCAAAAATTTTGTATTCAATAAAGACCAAAGCCGAGGGTAGCGACAACCTTAGTATTATCATGATTAAATTTTGTTGCCCGCACATATTTCCTTATTTAGTAAATATAATTAACACCTGTCTCTTGCAAGGTGTGTTTCCTACAAATTGGAAACATGCATTGGTATTACCACTCCCAAAGTCAAGCAATGTTACAGAATATAAGATGCTGCGCCCCATCAGTATATTGCCAGTTTTATCAAAAATTCTTGAAAAAATTGTTAATAATCAGTTACAGGATATGTGTTAAATAATGATGTTATTCCACCAACTCAATCGGGTTTCAGAAAGGACTTTAGTTGTGAATCCGCATTGAACTGTATTGTTGATGACATAGTGAGAGCAACAGATGAAGGGAAACTAATTGTTTTGGCCTTACTCGATTTCACTAAAGCCTTCAAGAAAATTGACCATTTGCTTTTATTAAAAATTTTGAAATATATTGGTCTAGATGAAATATCCTGCAACTTTTTTCGATCGTATCTACATGACCGTTCCCAGTCGGTTAAGATAGGTGCCGATATTTTCAACCCTCTTCCATTGCTCTCTGGTGTACCCCAGGGTTCCATACTCGGTCCCTTATTGTACACTATTTACACTAGCTGTTTTTATAAAGCTCTGCAATACTCTAAGCACCACTTCTATGCTGACGATATGCAAATTTATGTGTCCTTCTTACCCACCGACTGTGTAGTGGCTTGTAACAATTTTAACAACGATTTGTCAAATATTTCTTCAATAGCACAAGACCATGCATTATTCTTAAATCCGGCTAAAACGGAATTACTTTTATTTGGTCCTAAGAAATATAGAACAGAATTTCTTAATTTTAACCCACAATTCAAGATTAATAACGATAATCTTAAATTTGCTGATCATGCAAGAAATATAGGTATAATTCTTGATAGCAATTTAAAATTTAGATTACACGTTAATAATTGTATCCAAAAAGCTTATTTATCACTATAAAATTTGTATCAGAATCGTCATATTTTAACCAGAAAAACAAAGATCATGCTTTGTGAATCATTAGTCCTATCTCATTTCTCCTTTTGTGATTCAGTATATGGACCCTTTTTAGACATAAAAACACAAGTAAAAATACAAAAAATTCAGAACTCCTGTCTGCGCTTGATTTTTGGTATCAGAAAATTTCAAAGAATTTCACATAAGTTAAAGGAGATCAGTTGGCTAAACATGAAACAACGACGATTTTTACATGTTGCCGTATTTTATCACAAAATATTACTTAGTCGGGCCCCATTATATTTATATAGGAAAATTCAATTTAAGTCTGATGTACACAATATCAACATTCGTTTTAAAGGTACCCTTATGCCTCCTATTCATAAAACAGCATTTTTCACTCATATCAAATTTGCGCCGTGTACAATAGTATTAATAATAACTAAAAGCATTTAAGTCCTCTAAAATTCAAAAAACAAGTTTTTTTAAGTTTAATAGAATAAACTAAAATAAATAGCCATTACCATATGGGATGTAATGAACTTACATACACACATACCGACCACATATACATACAGGTATATATGTAAATACTCTTTAATTTCTTTTTTTTGTTTTCTTTTACTTTTATCACTTACTTACAATTTAATTATAATTGTTCAGGGTTTGGGTGGTAGAACAGGACCTACTTTCTAGTAGCTACTGAACCCCGCCCTGGGATTTATGTATTATCTTTTGTAAAGAACTTTTTTTATACATGTAAATTTTGGTTGAATAAAGACCTGATAATAATAATAATAATAATAATAATAATAATAATAATAATAACATTAGTCAAACAGTTAATGGGATCATTACCAGTTGAATGAGTTCAATTAGTTCGTCAATTTTTACATGTTGGTATAGATTTTATATGACCAATCGTGGTCAAGCAATCAAGGTTACGTAAATAGCATTGTTTCTGTGTATGACAACTAAAGTGTCCACATTGAGCTGCTGTCGTCTTTCGACAGAAGATTTTTTACTAAATTAAAAAGGTTTGTTTTGCGAAGAGGTAATTCACTTTTGATTACTAGCGACGCTACTTATTTTAAAGGATCATATAATATTTTAAAGGTTTACGGATTTTTTCAAATTCATGGCAGTGAAATTCAAGATTTCTTGTCAACGGCAGAAATTAGTTAGAAGTTCGTTCCTCCTAATAGTCCGCATTGGGGAGGTATAAGGGAGGCAGGTATCAAGAGTATCAGTAGCATTTAAAAAGGGTTGTGGAAAAATCAATTCTATCCTTCAAATGTTTATCAACTGTTTTGGCTCAAATCGAGGCTATACTTAATTCAAAGCCACTATAGTCTATGTCGAACTCAATTTCGGATTTAACTTATTTGACTCCGGGACATTTTTTTATCGGTCAACTGTTGACTGCCTTTCCCAAAAGGAATGTTTTAGAGGTTGCAGGAAACCGCCTCAAATTATGGCAACATTGCTCTAAATTGATAAAATTTTTTTGGAAAAGGTGGTCAATGGACTATCTAAATCAACTACAACACCGTCCAAAATGAAAGGTGTCTGTGTTGTGTATTTAGTGGAAAACGCCAGTGTGTCTGCAGGGATGGCAGGAATGACAACACCAAATTTTAGTATGTTGTTGTACCTAACCTAAAAGTAAGGATGCTATGTCATTGTTAATTAAAAAAACAAAAAGGTGTGTCCGATATTAAAATAAAGTTTATTCTGGTTAGTAGTTATTCAATTGGGCGCTTAATCCCAAGGATCAGATCCAACATTCTGGCGATGAGGATGGGATGCGAATGTGAATGTTATTAGCTATCCAAACGTAATAAAGTACATTGTTGACATCAAGCTGATAGTACAACAAAAAAATGGCTAGGCTGGGTAACATTGAACAGTTTAATGTAAACAATTCTGCGGAATGGGAGTCGCACCAAAAACGAATCGATTTCTTCTTGGAGGCAAATGGAATTTCAGACGCTAATAAGAAGTATTTGCGGACCCGACACGTACGAAATTTTACGTTCACTTTTAGCACCAGCGAAGGTAAACGACAAGGAATATATTGAAATCTCACAAATATTGGCTAATCATTTTACACCGCAAACTTTAGAAATTGTCAATCGATTTCGATTTTACAGACGGGATCAGCAACCCGATGAAGGTTTCCTTGTGTATCTTAAGGAATTATGGCATTTAACTGAAAAATGTGGTTATGATGCTTCATTAGGGACTGTGTTACGAGATCGCATTGTATGGGGTATACAAGATGATGCTTTACAGAAACGGCTCTTAGAGGAAGATAAAATAACGTTTCAGAAAGTGCAGAACTTATGCCTTGCACAGGAGGTAGCAATGTATAACCTAGCAACTTTGCATGACACTGCAAATACAGCAAACACGAGTACAATTAACATGTAAGCAAGCAACAAACACATTGAGAGTAGGTCAAGTTGATGGACCTCAAAACAAACAGCTGATCGATCGGGGCTGAATATTAAACAGTGTTTCAGGTGTAATGCTGAACATTTGCCTGATACATGCGTGTTTAAAAATGCTAAGTGTCTTTTCTGCAGAAAGGATGGGCATACTGAAAGAGCTTGTTTTTCGAAAAGAAATTAAGATTAACTGCATAACCTGGAAGAATTGCAAGTAGTAAAAGAGGTTAAGACAGTAAGGGGTGAAGACGACAATGTCTCAAATACCTTCGACTTTGCTTTAAATAATGTGCAAGGAAATACGATCCCGGGAAAAATTTTAGTGTATCTGAAGATCAATAAAAAAGCAATAATAATGGAGGTAGACTCAGGTGCGGCTTACAGCGTGATGGTACAATTTAGTTTCAAGAACGTTTTCGGTCTTGAATCTCCCGTACTAATTGAATCAAACACATGCTTACGTGACTATCAAAATTCTTTAATTTCAATTGTGGGTGAATGTCAAGTACTAGTTCAATACTGGAACAAAGATGCAGTTTTACCACTCGTTGTTGTCGGAACCAACAGAGAAAACCTCTTATCTAAATTGGTTTAACGCATTGGAGCTGTCAATTGCAGGGCCAAGTCAAATTACAAATTCTTCAAATTATATTTGCGAAAACCCGGAAGTATTTGAAACCTCGCTAGGATCATACAAAGGCCCTCCAGTAACTTTTGATTTGAATCCTTCGGTAAAACCGGTAGCATTAAAAGCTAGGAAAGTACCTATCGCGTTAAAAGGTAAAGTAGACAGAGAACTGGACAGAGTTGTCGAACAGGGAGTGCTTGAGCCAGTGGCGTATTGCAAATGGAGCACTCCAATTGCTGTGGTTTCAAACAACAATGATGAAGTGTCTATTTGTGGGGATTATCGAAGCACTATAAATCGAGCCTTAGCTGTTGATACTTATCCGGTATCGGCCACACAACATATATTAGCTGCGTTGGCAGGTGGAAAATGTTTTGCGAAATTAGATATGGCTCAGGCATACTTACAGTTAAGTGTAGATGAAGCTACAGCAGATTCTCAAACAATCATGACCCATAGAGGGGCATTCAGATCCAAACGTTTACAATTCGGTGATTCGGTTGCACCACAGATTTTTCAACGGTTTATGGATCTAAGATTAACGGGAATTTCAGGGGTATTGTCCTATTATGATGACATTCTAGTAGTTGGAAGTTCTGTACACGATTTGGATGTTAAGATACTTTCAGTACTCACACGATTTCGTGAGGATGGGTTACATTTGAGAAATGATAAGTGCATTTTTTATGCTGAAAAAATAACCTCTTTGGGGTTTGAGATTAGTGACTAAGACATAAGCCCTACAGACAGTAAAGTTAAGGCTATCTTGGAAATACCTGTTCCTACGAACAAAACGGAACTACAAGCGTTCCTGTGTTTAATTACTTTTTATCATGTATTTCTAAAGGACAAAGCCTCATTGGCAGAACTTTTACACGAGCTTTTACATAAAGAGGTGCGTTTGAAATAGGGTTCGGAACAAGATAGTGCTTTAATAAGCTTAAAGCCATTATTTGAAGTGAACCTGAACATTACAACGAAAAAAGGCAAATAATACTTACAAGAGATGCAAGCTCTTATGGAGTGAGATGCGTAGTTAGCCAACTGAATGCCGAGGGCAGTAAAACTCCAATAGCATTTCACTCACGAACATTATCTTCCTCAGAAAGAAATTTGGCTTAAATAGATCGTGAAACTTTGGCCATAGTTACAGGAGTTTCACGACCATGCATATGGAAGGCGTATAACCATAAGAACAGACCACAAACCACTTTTGGGAATTTTTGGATCAAATAAAGCGATTCCAGAAGTTCTTTCGCCCCGTATGTTACACTGGACTATTTTATTAAATGCTTATGACTACAACTTACAATACACTGCGGGTGAATAATCGGTAAAGAAGACGCTTTGAGCAGATTACCTCTCGAAGGCACTAATATAGAAGTACCTATGTCAAACAATGTCCTGATGTTGGAAAACATTCCTGAAAAAATTTTGTGGGCTAAAGAAATTGCATCAGAAACAAAAAGTGACCCAATTTTGTCCAAAATACTATACTGGGCCTGGAGAGGCTGGCCTGAAAATAATGGAAAGTTCTCAGCTGAATTCTTACCTTATTTACAACGCAGACATGAAATCACGTGCTACCTAGATTGTCTCTTATGGGGCACACAGGTGATAATCCACCAGGAGGGAGGAAAAGGATACTAGATATTTTGCATTCTTCACATCCGGGTATTGTAAAAATGAAGGGGCTGGCCCGCTCATACATCTGGTGGCCAACACTTGACAAACAACTGTACAGAAAACCAGGAGTCACGAAACATGCCGAGCAAAGCTCCTATTCACCCTTGGGAATGGGCTCAAATTCCGTGGACTTGGTTGCATCTTGACTATGTGGGGCCAATAGAAGGAAACTATTTTCTCATCATGATAGCCTCTTACTCAAAATGGTTTGAAGTCAGGCAAGTCCCTATATCCTCTGCAGTTGCGGCAATAAAAGTTCTGAGAGAATTATTTGCTACACACGGTGCGTCGGATGTTTGTGTTTCAGATGATGGAAACGCATTCACGTCAAGTGACTTCCAAGAATTTTTGAGAAAAAATGGTATTCGACAGGCTCCTGTAGCACCATACCATCTGAGCACCAATGGACAAGCGGAACGCATGGTTCAGAATTTCAAAAGTGTTGTGAAAAAGATGGCTGGGAATGACATTCCTTTAAAAATTCGCCCTATATGTAAACTTTGTCCACTTCCTCTTCAAGATGAGAGTTGTGATTTGTTGAGGACGACGCCTCAAGAGGGGGAGAATGTTGAAGTACGGCAATAAATTAAACTCTGACGCTCTATGTTTATTCATAGCATGTAATGCTTAGAATTTTGGATTTCTATTAGTGTCTAGTTGTTTTTAGTTTACTGTTCCTGGGCATTGTAAAATGTATTTTGATCAAGACGCTTACACTAATAGTTGTTATGGTTATGGTTTTTATGTACAACCTCTGATGTTACATTAAATAATGTAATTTAAGTTTTCAATTATATATTTACAAGAAAGAAGTGTTCTTTGTGCTACCAACAACAATTGTACAATTGTCTATAGAGATATCGATGGAAAACATTTTATACACCTTTTACTCAGGAATCATCATCATTCATAATAACATATTTTTAACTTTTAACAAATAATAGAATAATTTCTGATTATTTATATTTCAATCGAAGCTCAGTGTAGTTAAAATAATAAAACATTCAACCCTAGAAATCAAACCTCTACCCGACGACTACTCAATTAAAAAATTTATACATAGACTTGTAGATAGGATGTACAACCGAACCGAAAAATAATTAATGCTGTTTGCCCTTTATAAATTATGTGCTTGGCGCCGCCGAAGGATGTGAATGGTGGGCGCATCTAGGAGTTCCATCATACGTTTTCACCAATGGCAACTCCACCAGACGAAATAAAATACTAATTATGAAAACGTCACTAAATTTAACTGGTCCGTTGCAAAATCGTGTTTGACACAGTTGCCCTGTAGTATAAATTGTGAGTCTACACAATGGTATTCCCTAGTCTTAAGATGTGCTTATGAGGTGTGTGAAGTTAACGGAATAATGTCGGCAGAAATAATTTTAATTGGTGTAATTGTTAGTACTTCGTTAGTGCTTTTTAGTGCCCAAATATATGTCAGCGGACTATTCAAATAATAGTAATAAGCAGTTAAAATTATTCCGCCAACTTAACGCCTAGTGGAAAAGTGTCGTCACAAAAATTTTAGCCGATGTAATGGTTAGTGCTTCGTTAGTGCTTTTTTATGCCCAAATATGAATGTCAGTAGACTACTCAAAAAATAGTTATATGCAGTTAAAGTTATTCCGCCAACATGACGTCTAGCGGAAAAATGTCGGCAGGAATAATATTAGCCGACGTAATGAATAGTGCTTCGGTAGTGCTTTCTAATGTCCAAATATGAATGCCAGCGGGCTACTCGAAAAATAGTTATATGCAGTTAAAGCTATACTGCAATCTTGACGCCTGGCAGAAAAGTGTCGGCAGGAATGATTGTAGCAAGTGTAATGGTTAGTGCTGCGCTAGTACTTTTTAGTGCACAAATATAAATGCTAGCGGACTACTCAAAAAATAGTTATATGCAGTTAAAATTATTCCGCCAACTTCACGCCTAGCGGAAAAGTGTCGGCAGGAATAATTGTAACAGGTGTAATGGTTAGTGATTCCTTAGTGCCTTTTAGTCCCCAAATATGAATGCCGACGGACTACTCAATAACAGTTATATGCAGTAAAGTTATTCCGCCAACATGACGCCTAGCGGAAAAGTGTCGGCGGGATTAATTTTAGCCGACGTAATGGTTGTGCGTCGTTATTGCTTTTTAATGCCCAAATATCAATGTCATCGTACTACTCAAAAAATATTTATATGCAGTTAAAGTTATTCCGCCATCTTCACGCATAGGGGAAGAAAGTAGGCGGGATTAATCGTGGCCTGTGAAATGGTTAGTACTTCGCTTGTGTTTTTTTAGCGTTTTCTCTTGTACTTGCCTAAAGTTTAACTAATAGAATTTTTTTATGACAGAAATTTTTATTTGAATTCATATCATTTTGTATGCTACTTTAGTCCACTACGATTTACATTTTTGCAGTAAACTGTACTAACATAGCACTAACCATTACACCAGTTGCCATTATTCCTGCCGACACTTTTCCGCCAGGCGTGAAGTTGGCGGAATAACTTTAACTGCTTATAACTATTTTTTGAGTAGTCCGCTGACATTCAAATTTGGGCATTAGAAAGCACTAACAAAGCACTAAGCATTACGTCGGCTAAAATTATTCCTGCCGACACTTTTCCGCTAGGCGTCATGTCGGCGGAATAACTTTACTGCATATAACTATTTTTTGAGTAGTCCGCCGACATTCATATTTGGGCATTAAAAAGCACTAACAAAGCACTATCCATTACGTCGGCTAAATTTATTCTAGCCGACATTTTTCCGCTAGGCGCCATGTTGGCGGAATAACTTTAACTGCATATAACTATTTTATGAGTAGTTCGTTGACATTCATGTTTGGGCATTAAAAAGCACTAACAAAGCACTAACCATTACGTCGGCTAAAATGATTCCCGCCAACACTTTTCCGCTAGGCATTATGTTGACGGAATAACTTTAACTACATAGAACTATTTTTTGAGTAGTCTGCTGACATTCATATTTAGACATTAAAAAGGACTAACAAAGCACTAACCATTATGCCGGCTAAAATTATTCCTGCCGACATTTTTCCGCTAGTTATCATGTCGTCGGAATAACTTTAACTGCATAAAACTATTTTTTCAGTAGTCCGCTAACATTCATATTTGGGCATTAAAAAGCACTAACGAAGCACTAACCATTGCGTCGGCTAAAATTATTCCTGCCGACACTTTTCCGCTAGGCGTCATGTCGACAGAATAACTTTAACTACATATAACTATTTTTTGAGTAGTCCGCTGGCATTTATATTTGGGCATTAAAAATCACTAACGAAGCACCAATGATCACACCTGCTACAATCATTCCTGCCGACACTTTTCCGCCAGGCGTTAAGATTGCGGAATAGCTTTAACTGCATATAACTATTTTTTGAGTAGTCCGCTGGCATTTATATTTGGGCATTAGAGAGCACTAACGAAGCACTAATTATTACGTCGGCTAAAATTATTCCTGCCGATTCTTTTCCGCTAGGCGTCTTGTCGGCGAAATATCTTTACTGCATATAACTATTTTTTGAGTAGTCCGCTGGCATTCATATTTGGGCACTAAAAAGCACTAACAAAGCACTAACCATTACACCTGTTGCAATTATTCCTGCGGACATTTTTCCGCTAGGCGTTAAGTTTGCGGAATTACTTTAACTACATATAACTATTTTTTGAGTAGTCCGCTGGCATTTATATTTGAGTACTAGAAAGCACTAACGAAACACAATCATTATACTAGCTACAACCATTCCTGCTGACAGTTTTTCGCCAGGCGTGAAGTTGTCGGAATAGCTTTAACTGCATATAACTATTTTTCGAGTAGTCCGCTGGCATTCATAGTTGGATATTAGAGAGCACTAACGAAGCAGTATTCATTACGTCGGCTAATATTCCTGCCGACATTTTTACGCTAGGCGTCATGTTGGCAGAATAACTTTAACTACATGTAACTATTTTTTGAAGAGTCCACTGACATTCATATTTGGGCACTAAAAAGCACTAACTAAGCACTAATCACTACGTCGGCTAAAGTTACTCCTGCCAACACTTTTCCGCTAGGCGTCAGGTCGGCGTAATAACTTTAACTGCATAGAACTATTTTTTGGGTAGTCCGCTGACATTCATATTAGGACACTAAAAAGCTCTAACGAAACACTAGCCATTACAACTGCTACAATTATTCCTGCCGACTTTTTTCCGCCAGGCGTGAAGTTGGCGGTATCACTTTAATTGTATATAACTATTTTTTGTGTAGTCCGCTGACATTCATATTTGGTCACTAAAAAGCACTAACAAAGCACTAACCATTACGTCGGCTAAAATTATTCCCGCAAACACTTTTTCGTGAGGCGTCATGTTGGCAGAATAACTCTAACTGCATATAACTATTTTTTTAGTAGTCCGCTGGCATTCATATTTGGGCACTAACGAAGCACTAACCATCACACTTGCTACAATCATTCCTGCCGACACTTTTCCGCCAGGCGTTAGATTGCGGAATAGCTTTAACTGCATATAACTATTTTTCGAGTAGCTCGCTGGCATTCATATTTAGGTATTCGTGAGCACTAACGAAGCACTAATCATTTCGTCGGCTAAAATTGTTCCTGCCGACATTTTTCCGCTACGCGTCATGTTGGCGGAGTAACTTTAACTGCATATAACCATTTTTTGAGTAGTCCGCTGACATTCGTATTTGGGTATTAAAAAGCACAAACGAAACACTAACCATTACGTCGGCTAAAATTATTCCTGCCGACACTTTTCCGCTAGGCGACGTAGGCGGAATAACTTTAACTGCATATAACAATTTTTCGAGTAGTTCTGCTGGCATTCATATTTGGACATTAGAGAGCACTAACGAAGCACTAATCATTACGTTGACTAATATTATTCTTGCCGGCATTTTTCCGCTAGGCGTCATGTTGGCGGAATCACTTTAACTGCATATAACTATTTTTGTGTAGTCCGCCGACATTCATATTTGGCACTAAAAAGCACTAACGAAGCACTAACCATTACACCGGCTTCAATTATTCCTGCTGATACTTTTCCACCAGGCGTGAAGTTGGTGGAATAACTTTAACTAATTATAACTATTGTTTGAATAGTCCGCTGACTTTCATGTTTCGACACTAAAAAGCACTAATGAAGTAATAGCAATTACACTAATTAAAATTATTCCTTTCGTTATTATTCCGCTAATTTCACGCACCTTTGATTGTGGACCTCTCTAGAGGGGTTCATAGCTGTGCTATTTACAGTTTTGCGAATCATTTCACATTACATTTGCAGAGTTCTATAATTCCATTTAGTCAATGATTTAGTTTTGCAATCCCTTTAAAGATGTCGCGACCGTAAATTTAAAATACCATCAAAACATTAAAAGTAAGAGGTCAGACATGTTCCAGAAGAATGTTTATCATCTCAATACCTCGATCAATAGTATTAGTTACGTATTAATGAAGAGGTTAGCATAAGAAGTTGCGTCAAGCCAGTCTGTGAACTGAAAACCCAACAACAACATATAGGATGGTAACAGAACGTTCATTTTTAAAAGTGTTAGTCACAACCAAACAAATACATTGTTACAATTGAGCCTTTATTCACTTTGTTTCGTCTATTGAAACAATGTGTACACAGAAAAAAATATTTCGGTCAGAATAACTTTGCTGTTTTGTCTAGTCCACACAATATTCTTTGCAAAGTAATATATAAGCGTCATCTATACTTACCTAAGCATTACATCAAGACATAAACTTTGCCAAGATGGTTTAAATCTGCTGATCATTTTACACATTAATATTTCTGCTTAGTCAAAAGCTTCAATTTGCTTGAAAAATGAAGACCTGCCGCAAATTCGAAATAATAGAAATAAAGTTTGCCAAGATCGTCAGACGGTTTTTCTTGCCAAAATACAATTCGTGTCTCGTTTAGAAAATGACATCTGGAACGTGTTTAAATGAGATAAAACATTAAATGAGTATTTGTTAAAATAATCGTCTCTAAATTTAAGTTCTACCGTGCACATATATCTTTTAACGCGTTTTTCAGGCTTGCGTATTCTCTGTTAAGCCGTCGATATCTTCAAACCACATTTCAATAAACTAAAAACGTTACAATTGTTTACCAGATTCCATGTACAGTGCAAGGACTGCGCCTGAACTCCGCAGTTTTAATAATAACTGTACCACATGGCCATCTGCATTAACAAGATTAAAGGTACATTTACATTTAACTAATTGAATTTTAAAAGTTGAAATTGAAAGGCAGACCAACAGCCAATGCTAAATGAGTTGGAAAATAATATTTCTATTTTTGAGCTAGATATCAGGGCGTATGTAACAGAATACACTACTGAAACATGTAAGTCAATATTATATACACGAGCAAAAGAACATATATTTACAGTATTGGCAATCAATATACGGCATTATAAATAAAAAATCTAAGTTCTCATGTGCAGAACTTCTAACCAAACTTACAGATATGTTGTTATCAAAAATATATAAATATTACATATACATTAAAAACAAGATGTCGAATAACTCGAAAACCTTTCGATTTAGAGCATTGATGCTTTGAGAAAATATGTTCAGGAGGTATGGAGCTATGAGAGCTATGAGAAAATATGCTCAAGAGGTCGATATTAACCTAAAACTTTATTTATTTTTTGCTGGAGTGAAGTTTATCATAGTCAAAATTTCGACTTTAATGTCGAATAACTCGAAAACTAAATGAGATATCGAAAAATGGATAGCATATTCTTAATCAGCGTAAAAAACTGAACAAGATCCATATATCAAATGTTTGTAAAACGAAAAAAACGTGCAACGGACGACGGCGGCGACGACGGCGACGTAGCGATCCTATTAACCTAACTTACTTCGTAAGTTTGGTTGAAAATATTTACAAGATAAACACGTGAAGGCATGGAAACCAGCAATTACTAGTCTACGCATCGTTAAACAATAAGAAAGGAGCATTTTGGTAAATCAGCCATGCAGAACAACTAAACAAACCGTACCAGGACCAATGACACGGAGCTGCACTAGAAATCAAGCAAGTGCAACGGAGCATGTATTGTAACTAGTATATACAGGTCTTTGCTGAGGAACCAGACTAAAACAGGTCCTGAAAGAGAACTTTCTCTTTCTTTTCCAGTTCTAACTTCGTCCTTTAACTCTTGTAAGGAGCGGACGGTAGGCAAATGGGCTCGATACAATGGAGCGAGGTTACGAAACACAATGGATAATTAATCCTCCTCCTTGAAAGATCCACACCATTGAAACTGGGTCGTTATCCACGTGAAATAGTCAGTAATGCTTTCTGATGACTCCTACTGTCTATTGCAGATACATCATGCAGTCTTATCCCCATATCAGTCATTTTGAATACGAATAAAGATAAGAAATTGGGACAAATTAATTAAATAAAGGCTAACCGTAACTCGAGAAAAGCTCAAGAAAAAAATTATTGCGAATACAGGACAATTTAAAACATATCCGACGGATAAACTTAGGGAACACCAATAGGAGCGAAACAACAAAATAGAAAGTAGCACTAGGGCGCCAGCGTTTTCAACGGACTAGAATTATCGGCGAAAATACAATTCCGATAATCTGAAGTGAGCCAACCGATGGTACTTAGCGATCCAGAAAGAAAACAAAACTAAAATTTAAGACCATCGAACCCACACAAGAAATAAAGAAAACCGATCCTAATGTGAGGAACACCAAAGAGCCGAAAGAAAAAACTAAATAAATAACAGTTCGAGCGTGAAGAAAAAAATAAGCAGTATCAGGTCGAGAAAAGTGGATAATGTAGGAACTTAAATATTAACAAAACAAATCGGGTCAGAAATTAAGCGAAATAAAATCGAAGCAAACGTTAACCAAAACTAAAATCGAAGCCAAAACTAAACAAAACAGAATTGGAGCAAAAGATACCCACAACAAAATCGGAGCCCCACGCCAGGGCTCAAAATTTATGTTACGTACCTCGACGTAGCCTGAAATATAAAAACAAGAATGACTGGGCTCAATCGGCGAGTGGGCAGGGCATTACCAATATAAAAGTATAAGATATACCTGAATTAAAAGCATACATTAATTTAGAACAAAATAACCATGTAACAGAAAAAACTTGTTACATAAACAAAGAAAACCCACTTAAAAAAACCACTACGCCTTTCCTTTGTCATACTCTTCAAAAGAATTTCTATAGTATAAAATAAAGGGTATGACAGCAACATTATTTAATACCTTCCCAAATTCCCCACTACTAATTTAGATGGTAACGTCTCCCATGTTTATGAATCCAGAAAAATGTACACCCAAAACTAACTAGGATATACAAAAAAAATTAATTCGATACAAACCAGCAAAAAAAATGAACTGAGGGTTGTTATTTAACCACCCACAAGTATACTATATGGACAAATTATTAGTTTGGATACGAAGTGCGCATCTCGTATTTGACAAAAAACCAAAAAACTAATCAGTAAAACTAACCAAACTAATCATAAAACTTGTGAGTTTCTTTTGACAAACGTTTTGGTTTTTGTTTCAAAATTGCACATCGTACCTGTAGGATGATTCTTATATTTATGTATAGCAACCAACAATAGTCCTACGTTTCCAAGTTTATTGGCAACTACATCAAACCCTGATAAACGGTAATCTCTTGATGTACATTAAAAGCAAACAAGTCATATACCTGCACGTGTCTGGCTTCTAATGTTACACGCCAGCGGACGTGACTCAGTACAGAATCGCCACGGTAGTCGGATCCATTCACACAATTACCATACCGGGAACAGCGATCTACGAGTAAAAAAGTACCAGTTGGCCTGTGGCAACAGTCGGGCCTACAGAAAAGAACAATTTGGCCCATAGTTAACAGCTAAAAAAAATCTTATAAAGATGAGTAAGTGCGGGAGAACTTACCGATGCACCCAAGATATCCGCCACTTGTCAACAAGAAAAAAAAACGTGCATCGCTCTTGAAGTACCAGAACGAGTAAATCGAAAATACTACCAAGCACGAGCTGCAGAATCAGATTCAATTCGTTTTTGAAAACAGAATTCAACATTCAAACATCGAGTTATCACAATCTACCAAGAGGTGATTACAAACCCGAAACACATCAAATAGTACGATATCTTATTTCGAAGAGTTTCTAGGTCGTAGCATTTAGGAAGTAATTTTACGTTATTAGAATATGTAGCACACCAGCGGACATACAAAACAAGGTTCATTTCATTTAAAACGGAAACTCTCCAAATTCGCAGCAAATGAGTTTCATAGAAAATATAATATACGGACTTATTGTAAGAAGGTGGAATATATAGAAAGGTATTGGAGTATTGAAAAGTAGAAACAGAATGTATGTGAATGGATAATGAATTAAAAGGAAAAAGGTGTATTTTATTTTATGCCGAAAATGAACGTAACAGGCCAAAACTTTTTTATTAGAAGTCGTACGCCACTGAAATATGAAGCACTAAAGAGCACTAACAAAGCAACTTTCGGTTGCAAAAGTTTTTTGAAATTGAAACAAACCGCGGCTAGAATTAAAAATATAAGTGCCCATAACTTTTTTATTAGAAGTCGCACGCCGCTGAAATATGAAGCACTAAGGAGCACTAACGAAGCATTATCTTTCGGGTGAAACGAATTTTTGAATTTGAAACAAACCCCGGCCAGTTGTGAAGTTAGCCGCGAAAATGTAAGTGGCCACAACTTTTTATTAGTAGTCGTACGTCGCAGAGATACAAAACACTAAAGAGCATTAACGAAGCACTAACTTTCGACTAAAACGAATTTTTGAATTTGAAATAAACCGCGGCCAGTTGTAAAGTTAGCCGCAAAAATGTAAGCGGTCACAACTTTTTTATTACTAATCGTACGTCGCTGAGATATGAAGCAC
Source organism: Platerodrilus igneus (assembly GCA_036346225.1). Classification (NCBI taxonomy): domain Eukaryota; kingdom Metazoa; phylum Arthropoda; class Insecta; order Coleoptera; family Lycidae; genus Platerodrilus; species Platerodrilus igneus. The sequence goes on from JARFIW010000802.1 coordinate 2,805,909, forward strand.
TAAAGAGCACTAACAAAATACTAACTTTGGCTGTAAAAGTTTTTTGAAATTGAAACATACCGCGGAAGAACTAAAAATATAAGTGGCTACAACTTTTTTATTAGAATACGTACGCCATCGAAATATGAGGCACTAAAGAGCACTAACAAAGCACTAACTTTTGACTGCAAAAGTTTTTGAAATTGAAAAAACCACGGCTACAATTAAATACATAAATAGCCATAACTTTCTTATTAGAAGGCGCACGCCGTTGAAATCTGAAGCACTCAGGAGCACTAACGCAGCACTAACTTTGGGACGAAACAAATTTTTGGATTTGAAACAAACCCCAGTCAGTTGTGAAGTAAGCCGCGAAAATGTAAGTGGCCATAACTTTTTACTAGTCGTACATCGCTGAAATATGAAGCACTAAAGAGCATTAACGAAGCACTAAGTTTTGACTGAAACGAATTTTTGAATGTGAAACAAACCGTGGACAGTTGTGAAGTTAGCCGCAATAAAGTGGTAATAACTTTTTTACTATTCGTCCTACGCCTCTGAGATATAAAGGACTAAAGAGCACCAACGAAGCACTAACTTTCGGCTGCAAAAATTTTTGAAATTGAAAAAACCACGGCTACAATTAAATACATAAATAGCCATAACTTTCTTATTAGAAGGCGCACGCCGTTGAAATCTGAAGCACTCAGGAGCACTAACGCAGCACTAACTTTGGGACGAAACAAATTTTTGGATTTGAAACAAACCCCAGTCAGTTGTGAAGTAAGCCGCGAAAATGTAAGTGGCCATAACTTTTTACTAGTCGTACGTCGCTGAAATATGAAGCACTAAAGAGCATTAACGAAGCACTAAGTTTTGACTGAAACGAATTTTTGAATGTGAAACAAACCGTGGACAGTTGTGAAGTTAGCCGCAATAAAGTGGTAATAACTTTTTTACTATTCGTCCTACGCCTCTGAGATATGAAGGACTAAAGAGCACCAACGAAGCACTAACTTTCGGCTGTAAAAAGTTTTTAATTAAAGAAAACCCCGACTAAGTGTGAAGTTTCGGCAAAAAATTATGAATTGCCATTTTCGACGATTTTCTTTTATAAAGCACTGAAGCACTAACTTTCGGTACCTATAAGAACATTAACGCTTACAAAGTCACGGCTAACTTCACGCATCTAAGTTTCTAGTAGGACTTAGTATACCTGCTATAATCGGTCAAGTGGGTACCTCCCTTTATGTACGTTGGATTAACACAAATTTTTGGGACATTCTGAATCATAACTCTAAGATTTATAGTGGTTTGTTGAGTGATAATTTCTCTTTTTTCTAATGTGGTTACTAACGCATTCGCTTTAGTTTGAATACACACTGTTTGATCACGTTTTTAGTTTCACGAACAACTCTTTATTAAAAAGAATTCCATCCATTTTATTTACATAGTCAATTTTATTCATCGCTAGCGTCATACCTGTATCACTTTTAAAGATTAACAATTGCGGATGTTCTTTGTTCTTTTAGAAACATTTTACATTGCTCGAAACTCTCATTAAATAGTTGTTTAGATAGTTGTTTGAATTTCATTTTATTTGTTAAAAAGTTTGTGATGATGTTTGTTGTTTGGGCCCTATATATGTTTCGGTTATTCTCTTTTGTTAACTCTAAGATTAATTCTATATCAAACATATCGAATACTAAGGAAATGGAGGTATTAATTAGAAAAATAAGAACTCTAATACCGTTACACATTATGAATGAATTTATAGATAAACAATCAATAATGTTTGATAAGAAATTTCTTAAGATAGAGCAATGTAATTTGAAAAAAATTACGCGACTTTAATAGAAATTATCCCAAACGAGTAGGTAGTTTATGGGGCTGCTGCCGCCACATGTGCTCCAGCATCCACATTTGCTCCTATATCTGAACCAAATAGTTTTCTTCGACTAACCATTTCCACCCATGAAATAAATGTACATTGTTTGGTATCAATTAATATTAGAATTTTCTCAGCTACCCGAATCTCTAGGAATTTTTTAGATTGCATCATCCCCCAGGGAGCTACTCGCATTTTAAGATTTTTCGCTGCTAGCGATTTTGCCCCGTTCTTTTAAATTTTTTAGCCATGCGACATTTCAAATTAGTCTAGAATTTTACGCAGAATCCGAATCTGCAAACAGATTTAAAATGGGACCACCCCCTGCAAAGTTATAACCCTTTAAAGTCCTGAACCTCTAAATTTTGCTCTTTGCTCTATAAGCAAACCTAACAAATAGTTTTCTTCGACTAGCCATTGCATCTTTCGAGATAAATTAGAATTTTTAGATAGCATCATCCCCCAGGGAGCTACCCTCATTTTAAGATTTTTTGCTGGTAGTGATTTTTTGGCCGCCCGCATAAAATTTTTAACCATGCGACACATCAAATTAGTCTAGAATTTTATGCAGAATCCGAATCTACAAACAGATTTAAAATCCAACCACCCCTTACAAAGTTACACTTTTAAAGGCTCCGAGCCTCTAAATTTTTGCTCATCTACATTTAACTCCATTTTTAAAAACCTTTTTCGCTACCCTAGACATATGCTTTAACCAATCATCTCCAAAAATCTAAAACCGCGGGAGTTTTTAGAAATGAGCCCATTATAAGCCATAAGTTTTTAATATTTAAAACCATTTTCAAACGGTAATGTACTGTTTTTAGAATATTCAAAACCATGACTTTTAAATTTTAAACAGTTATCAATTTTCTGGTTTAACATTTTTAATTACTAAGCGCGTCAACACATAATTATATACTCAATGCTAAATATCTACTTGGAAAATACATTTCGCTTCCAAAACTAATTTCTTTACGATCATGTGAAGTACACGTGAAAGCGGTGCAGACCTTTCTATCTATTAATTATATTATTGTCTATATGTTTCAGAAATACAAGAAATATATTTCAATGCCGTACATTAGAAATCGATGCATCATTGCTTGTAGATTATTAATAACACAAGGTACTTTCTAGTATGTCATCGACTACGTATTTAGGGAAATACAAACTTCATTTTTAAAAGTGTATATCTTCTCCAAACAAATACGTTAATTACAGAAGGAAAGTACGCTGAAAGCAAGCCAATTAATAGCTAAGAACACAAACAAATTAAGTTTAATAATTTATTTTATCGAAGATTGCCGAAGACACTCGAAGAGTGCACAAGCGCGGTCACTAAACCAATTAGCATTAATATCAAGTATTCCGTACTTTCGTAGGTTGCTCATTTCCTAGAACCAAATATTTCGCAATGTACAATGTCCTTAAAACTACCTACATTAATATTCTTAACTACACTTCGTGAGTCCCCTTTAATCTCTTTAGTCATGTCTTTCTCGCTTACAATACAGTTGGATTTAGCCTTACCACCAACAAATTTTAATACTAGACCCACATTAAATTTGTCTTTGAATTTCCTACAACTTTTTTTTGTTGACATGCGGTATATTGTGTTTATTATCTGTGGGGTACATCACTTTAAACCTAAAAATAAAAACAAGATAGTTTAATACGTCTATTAATAATTTTTGCTAATGTTGGCGATACAAATATGTAAAAACAAACTTTATCAAGAAATATAATGTTTTTAATAAAATACATACATGTATTGGTAACATCTATAAACCGCTGTGGTAACCAGAGTCTGGCGAATCTGGGATAACCAAATCTCTAAACATTTGCGCAAGCGATTGCCTTGCAGTCGTATCTCTTAAGTATTGGATGGGGTAACATTTAATAATTTTCAACACTGTCAAGTAATTTAAATTGCTGCAATCATTAGACAGAGAAATACTGGTACGGCTCTCTTCCTCTAATATCGTTTGAACCCTTTCTTCCTCCGTCGTATTTCCACATACATTTTTTTATATCACCTACAAATTTTTCGTAAAATTCTGGAAAGTTTCTACACCTCAACTCAGCCATTTTAAAACAGATTAATTCTCGCAAATTTAATAGCTTGATGCACTCGTACGCAGGTAGCACAATAACATTCCGATCTTTCGTAATTTCCATATTATATAAATTCTCTTTTTCAAAATTGTTCAACAGCCATATACTTCTATTAAAGGTTGTGCTCAGCTGCAATTTGAAATCTTGATCCAATTGTATGTCAACAACGTCGTCTCCAGTAGTCAAACCATTTAATCTGACTTGTTTCGAGTCTTGAGCAAATTGGTGAATTTGAAATCCCACTTGAAAAGTACACAATTTCTTCCAATCGAAGTATGGAAATGTTATCGTAGAATCTGCACACATACCACTACAGCAAATAACTTCGATGACAGGTTGAAGACCACCATATAAATCAAAACCAACTTCTATTATATGGTGGTGAGAATTTGGTGGAAATTCGACTAACCTATAGGTTGTCTTACCAACTAGTTAGTTGATATTTAATTGTGGTACTCGTACATCACTTGTAACGTCAACACAAGAAAAATCCATCTTTAACTTGTAATTTTAATCAAACTCGACGATACTTTGACGACTAATGCACTGAAACATGGCTCCCTCGCCTTTTATGCCGATGGTCGAGCGTGCGCAGCTCCTTATTATGTTAATTGGCGTTATATGCAAGTCTTGACTGGAAAAGTGACGCTTATAATGTTTTATAGTGGGTTTTACTTGTATGTATTTAACCACCAACACAATTTTTAGAATTATTATAAAAAAATACCTTAGCAGTATTTTTAATATAACTCCGTCGTGTAAGATATCAATTGTTATTGTGTTTTCCTCAGGTTCTCATATTCTTCGGAATTTTTTTCAAATCGAACACCCCCTTACTTATTTACAGATCAACCTTTTGCAAACCATATGGAATTCATCTTTAATCTATTTCTAAACAGTATTGCTGCCTTTTGAGATAAACCCATCGTGTAACCTATCAAATTAGTATAGAATTTTCCTGGAGAATCGAAATTAATTATCACGTCCTTTAAAATTAGCCCCAACAAAGACCCGCATAGTGGTTTAATATTCAAAAACCTAACAGCAAAACACCTCTGCATTTTTATTTAGATTTAGCTCGATAATAGAGTAAAACTCAAAAAAATATTTATTAGTATCTAGGATTGTTAAAATTTTCAATTAGTGCATCCACATTCAAATAATTAAACCAAAAGGTATAATATATATTAATTCTGCACGCTGGGCTAGAAAGTGGTTCGATAATCTATTTTAAATGTAGTTCAAAATAAGACGTATTTTCTAAATAAATGTAGTGAAATGTCTTAGTTTGAATTTTGCAAACGTAGAAGCAATTAATATTTACATGTATAATTCAAAAACTGTTAATCATTAATTTTTTCTAGAATGAACATCTTAAGTATTGCATGCAGTGTGTGTGTAAAAGCGTTTTTATTAGATGTGACGCCATAAAAAACACAATGAGAGGCACATCGAGATGGTTAATTTCCAGGAGGAACTAAAAATTACAGACAATGAGTGGGAACAAATTAAGGATTTGGAAAACCAATCGACCGCAGCGCATAAAGAATGTGTAAACGCCGCAATTCAGTTAGAGCGAACCAAGTTGGTATTTGAAAAACGATACGCCATAACAATATCTTCTTCCTAAATCATAATTGTAGGCCTGAACCCGTTCGACGATTATGAAATAATCTTTAGATTTGTTGACACCATTTCGCAGACCGTACTTGATGTATCCCTCAACATATTTAGGAAGTTTATATCAAATCTTCCATACATTATACGCACTATGGAAGTTGGCATGCGAAATCAGATATGCAAATTCGACAACTTGCGTTTTTATTTAAATAAGAATTGTTTAGTGAAGATGGTGACATTTGATGAGAATTATATGTTATTTACCAAAGGAACTTTAAAGCACTTTTTAGGGGTATCTCAGATCGTTCTCAACCATGCTAATATGTTAAAAGAACTAACGGAAAACGGTACCCCTAATATAGATGTTTCTGTTAGATGTAGCAATGGAAAGATATAATAGGAATGATGTCTTACAGAATCTCGCACATGATGTAATTAAAAGCAAATACAGTAATAGTGATATTGGGGTCATATTATACGAATTTATAAGAACCTACCCAAGATTGTTTGAAAACAGTATTTGTAAACAAGTTGAGTATATGGAAGAGTACAACAGATTTCCATTCCACGCATTTACGAGTGATGTTTAAATTTTAAGCCATAGATTTTAGAGAAAATTCTGTAACACTATTAATTACACTTTGTTTTCTTATACGTTTCTAAATTGTTGTATTTCAACTACAGATATTAATAGCTGTAAATAAAATCATGTTATAGTTTCAAATAAAACGATTCTGATTAATAATTTTGTAAAACGTTTATAACACCCTTTTAAAAAATACACACTTTGTTATAATTCTTTTCATAAGAACTTAGATGTCCATTTCAGTTATGCGGACGTTTGAAAAATTAAACAATACCAATGTATACTTTATATTTTATAACATAAACAAGCTAATATATACAAAAATAATTTCTAAATTCACATCATTCATTTCTTATGATAATAGTCGAGGTGGTTAAATTTTTACTTTAAAACTTACAATTTAGTATATATTCCATCTGAATATCTGCCAACAGTTTTATAAATCCCATCTCCTCGATTATTTCCATAAAATCATCCAAATCCTCGGGCATTACTAACACAGCAGTACAGTGCTGTATTGCTTCCTCGTATGACTGACACATAAGACATTTTTCTCCTTCTATCGAAAAGCGTTGCCCACATTCTGCTTTTTTTACTCGTAGAGCATTGCGAAATCTTCGAATAGCCTCCCCAAAGTCTTTATACATATTTGTTATATCGTCTCTTTAAACTGTTCAATCAACAAATAATAACTTCTATGCGAACAGTCCTTTTATATAAGCTACTCCTATTCGGATATGTACCGATTGTACTCGATTTGTGTGCACGCACGAAACAACAGGTGGGGAATGTATCCTATGAACTAATCAATTACATTCCTTAAGAAAATGCTAAAGACTTTAAAAATAATTATAACTCTTGTTAGACCTCTAGCGTCCGGATAAACGTTATTATTTTAGGTTGTGTCACTGTTTTGTGAATCAATTTCCTACACACTTTTTCCTAAACTATGTGTATCAGATTGGGGGTAATACTTTATTCCATAAACCGACTTGTATATATTTTCGTATTCGTCTCTAGCTAACACATCCGTATAATAACGATGTACAGGCTCATTGTCAACTGGTAACTTAATCTTTTCTTTTTAAAAGCTAGCCTCTGTTTTCAACTTTAATCTCCTTTATACGTTTTGACATTCTTTCCGCTATTCCTTGTGACTGGGAAGCGGTGATTTGCAAGGGATCGATCAATTGTTTGTGCACCTCTTTGAATTTTTGCAGAGATGTAGTGCCTCCCTTTTTGTATACCACAAACTTCTTTTGTACGGAATCCTGCATAAAATGAAGCTTACGTTTATTTACAATAAAATCTTTAACGTTCGTTATTTTGAAATTTCGGATTGAGGTTAACCATTAAACGCCTTCTTCTATATTTATATACTCCTCAAAATTTTTACTATATCGCCCCTTATCCAAATCAAAATCTTTTACAGTAGTAATAAAAATATGTTTCGAGTCACCCCACCCCAACACTGCAAGCACATTTCTTTAAATTTTGGTTCGTTCTAACTGAATTGCGGCGTTTACACATTCTTTATGCGCTGCGGTCGATTGGTTTTCCAAATCCTTAATTTGTTCCCACTCATTGTATGTAATTTTTAGTTCCTCCTGGAAATAAACCATCTCGATGTGCCTCTCATTGTGTTTTTTATGGCGTCACATCCAATAAAACGCTTTCACACACACACACACACACACACACACACACACACACACACACTGCATGCAATACTTAAGATGTTCATTCTAGAAAAATTAATGATTAACAGTTTTTGAATTATACATGTAAATATTAATTTCTTCTACGTTTACAAAATTCAAACTAAGACTTACTCTTCTTTGTCGATAGTCCTCACTCGAAATTTTCAAAGACGGAAAATTCTGTAACACTATTACTTACACTTTGAACGACTTTACGTTTTACAAAAATAAACTTAAAATGAACTTTTGGTATCATTTCCCCCGTATTTATGTACAAAAAGAAAGTATAAGTATAATTTGTCCTTACATAAAACGTGTATTCCCGTATATTAACTAGAATTGTGAAAGGTACTTTTATTAAATTAATAGTCAGACGTCATTGACAAAACAATGCAAGGCTGATGATCATACATTTCACTACATTTATTTAGAAAATACGTCTTATTTTGAACTACATTTAAAATAGATTATCGAACCACTTTCTAGTCCAGCGTGCAGAATTAATATATATTATACCTTTCGGTTTAATTATTTGAATGTGGATGCACTAATTAAAAATTTTAACAATCCTAGATACTACTAAATATTTTTTTGAGTTTTACTTTATTATCGAGTTAAATCTAAATAAAAATGCGGAGGTGTTTTGCTGTTAGGTTTTTGAATACTAAACCACTATGCGGGTCTTTGTTGGAGCTAATTTTAAAAGACGTGATAATTAATTTCGATTCCCCAGGAAAATTCTAAACTAATTTGATAGGTTACACGATGGGTTTATCTCAAAAAGGCAGCCATACTGTTTAGAAATAGATTAAAGATGAATTCCATATGGTTTGCAAAAGGTTGATCTGTAAATAAGTAAGGGGTGCTCGATTTGAAAAAAATTCCGAAGAATTTGAGAACCTGAGGAAAAACACAATAATAATTGATATCTTACACGACGGAGTTATATTAAAAATACTGCTAAGGTAATTTTTTATAATAATTCTAAAAATGGTTTTGGTGGTTAAATACATACAAGTAAAACCCACTATAAAACAATTATAAGCGTCACTTTTCCAGTCAAGACTTGCATATAACGCCAATTAACATAATAAGGAACTGCGCACGCTCGACCATCGGCATAAAAGACGAGGGAGCCATGTTTCAGTGCATTAGTCGTCAAAGTATCGTCGAGTTTGATTAAAATTACAAGTTAAAGATGGATTTTTCTTGTGTTGACGTTACAAATGATGTGCGAGTACCACAATTAAATATCAACCAACTAGTTGGTAAGACAGCCTATAAGTTAGGCGAATTTCCACCAAATTCTCACCACCATATAATAGAAGTTGGTTTTGATTTATATGGTGGTCTTCAACCTATCATTCAAGTTATTTGCTGTAGTGGTATGTGTGCAGATTCTACGATAACATTCTCATACTTCGATTGGAAGAAATTGTGTACTTTTCAAGTGGGATTTCAAATTCACCAATTTGCTCAAGACTCAAAACAAGTCAGATTAAATGGTTTGACTACTGGAGACGACGTTGTTGACATACAATTGGATCAAGATTTCAAATTGCAGTTGAGTACAGCCTTTAATAGAAGTATATGGCTGTTGAACAATTTTGAAAAAGAGAATTTATATAATATGGAAATTACAAAAGATCGGAATGTTATTGTTCTACCTGCGTACGAGTGCATCAAGCTATTAAATTTGCGAGAATTAATCTGTTTTAAAATGGCTGATTTGAGGTGTAGAAACTTTCCAGAATTTTACGAAAAATTTGTAGGTGATATAAGAAATGTATGTGGAAATACGACGGAGGAAGAAAGGGTTTAAACGTTATGAGAGGAAGAGAGCCGTGACAGTATTTCTCTGTCTAATGATTGCAGCAATTTAAATTACTTGACAGTGTTGGAAATTATTAAATGGTACCCTATCCAATACTTAAGAGATGCGACTGCAAGGCAATCGCTAGTGCAAATGTTTAGAGATTTGGCTATCCCAGATTCGCCAGACTCTGGTTACCACAGCGATTTATAGATGTTACCAATACATGTATGTATTTTATTAAAAATATTATATTTCTTGATAAAGTTTGTTTTTACATATTTGTATCGCCAACATTAGAAAAATTCTTGTTTTTATTTTTAGGTTTAAAGTGATGTACCCCGCATATAATAAATACAATATACCGCATGTCAACAAAAAAAAGTTGTAGGGAAATTCAAAGACAAATTTAATGTGGGTCTAGTATTAAAATTTGTTGGTGGTAAGGCTAAGTCCTACTGTATTGTAAGCGAGAAAGACACGACTGAAGAGATTAAAGGGGACTCACGAAGTGTAGTTAAGAATATTAATGTCGGTAGTTTTAAGGACATTGTACATTGCGAAATATTTGGTTCTAGGAAATGAGCAACCTACGAAGGTACGGAATACTTGATATTAATGCTAATTGGTTTAGTGGCCGCGCTTGTGCACTCTTCGAGTGTCTTCGGCAATCTTCGATAAAATAAATTATTAAACTTTTGTGTGCTTAATTTCTTTGTGTTCTTAGCTATTAATTGGCTTGCATTCAGCGTACTTTCCTTCTGTAATTAACGTATTTGTTTGGAGAAAATATACACTTTTGAAAATGAAGTTTGTATTTCCCTAAATACGTTGTCGAGGACATACTAGAAAGTACCTTGTGTTATTAATAATCTACAAGCAATGATGCATCGATTTCTAATGTACGGCATTGAAATATATTTCTTGTATTTCTCAAACATATAGTCAATAATATAATTAATAAAAAGAAAGGTCTGCACCGTTTTCACGTGTACTTCACATGATCGTAAAGAAATTAGTTTTGGAAGCGAAATGTATTTTCCAAGTACATATTTAGCATTGAGTATATAATTATGTTATGGCGTGCTTAGTAATTAAAAATGTTAAACCAGAAAATTGATAAATGTTTAAAATTTTAAAAGTCATGGTTTTAAATATTAAACACTTGTGGCTTATAAGGGCTCATTTCTAAAAACTCCGCGGTTTTAGATTTTCGGAGATGGTTGGTTAAAGCATATGTCTTGGGTAGTAAAAAAGGTTTTTAAAAATGGAGTTAAATATAGATTAGCAAACATTTAGAGGCTCGGAGCCTTTAAAAGTGTAACTTTGTAAGGGGTGGTCGGATTTTAAATTTATTTGTAGATTTGGATTCTGCATAAAGTTCTAGACTCAATTTGATGTGTCGCATAGTTAAAAAATTTATGCGGACGGCCAAAAAATCACTACCAACAAAAAATCTGAAAATGGGTAGCTCCCTGGGGGATGATGCTATCTGAAAAATTTAAAGAGATTTGGGTAGCTGAGAAAATTCTAATATTAATTGATATATTTATCTCGAAAGATGCAATGACTAGTCGAAGAAAACTATTTGTTAGGTTAGCTTATATGAGCAAAGAGCAAAATTTAGAGGTTCAGGACTTTAAAGGGGTATAACTTTGCAGGGGTGGTCCGATTTTAAATCTGTTTGCAGATTCGGATTCTGCATAAAATTCTAGACTAATTTGATGTGTCGCATGGCTAAAAATTTATAAGAACTGTGCAAAAATCGCTAGCAGCAAAAAATCTTAAAATGAGGGTAGCTCCCTGGGGAATGATGCAATCTAAAAAATTCCTAGAGATTCAGGTAGCTGAGAAAATTACTGCAAACTTCTTATTATTCGGCGATATTAAACTATTTCTTTTGACAGGTAAAACTTTCTGCATTAACTCCTCTGAATTATCTTTTATAAAAGCTTCACTTAATAATGTTGGTTGAGCTCCGGTGTTTAAAAGGAATTTCATATATTTTCCTTCTACTTGTAATTTTATTACAGGTAGTAAATCAATTTTCGCATTAAACTTTAAATCATTTTCCAGATCAAGTTTTATAAATTCACACGCATGATCATATTTATTAATTTTTAGAGTTTTGTCGTTTGATTTGTCTGTTACTAAAAGCCCAGCCTACTTGACATTCCAGGTTGACTCACTATGTCCGCGTATGTCTTTACTATTATAATCGTTATTGTTCATGCTATTTCTTAGTAGATTTGTAACATTTTCTCTTCCTTGGGGAACGGTTTTATCCTCATTGGTACGGGATTCATTGTTCTCCATTCCTCCGTGTTTCCTGACAGTATTTACTCAACTCCGATTACTTCTCCAGATATTCCCCCTTCCAAATGTTCTGCCCTAGTACCTCTACTGTCCATTATTTTTTTGAAACCTAAATGCATTCATGGACTGGTTCCTTGGTCTGGCGTCCATCCTCCATGGTTGACCTATCTCATCGAATCGTTGAAGATACTCCAAAAACACACCTCTATCTACAATATTTTGTAAGGTGATGCATTGCCTCATCTCCGTTTCGAAGTGTCCTGCTGAATATTTGATAATTTACTTGTTCTCTAAAGGAGAATTAAGTTGTTTGGCAACACTAAATTTCTTTATGGCATACAACACCCTTATCATGCCTGAATCATTGCTATACTTGCCCATAAGTAAATTATTTCTACCGTCAAATTGCTGATTGTCCCCCCAGAATTGTTTTAATAATTTAATCACTAAGTACTTAAAAGAGCTCAACTCTATCAATCAGTCTATACCAAATTTCTGCACTCCCTTTCAATATGGATCTCACAATATTCAACTTGGTTTGTTCATCTCAACTGCCCTGTATTAAAGTGTTTACGTTATTTAAAAATATATTAGGGTTAAGCTTATTATCCCCATAGAATTTCTAATATTGTTCCCAACGGAACACGAGTTGGACTCCATCGCATAAGTCCCCCAAACATGAATATCTTTAACCCTCTATCTTCCAAATTTTCTAACTTATTTTGAAAATTCTGTTTTGAATGTTTTAAACTCAGCTTGACAATTTTTTTGGATTTCGTTTACCTTTTAATCTAATTTTTTTAATTTTCCACCGGTTTCTTTTTCACGTGCATCCTGATTTTGTTTTATTTGAAAAAGTTCCTCTTTAACGTCATCCATATCCTATAAAGTCTATTCTACTTTTCCTCTAATTCCAAATTTCATTTCCTCGATGGTTTTGTTAATTTCTTTTAAGCCCGAAGTTAGTTTTCCATACATCGCTTTAATTTTGTTTTCATTTTTGTCACTTTCTAATTTTAAACTTTTCCTCAATTTTACTATATTCTCTCCAAATTCCGCTTGTAACTGCTGAGTATTTTTTTCAGCTCTCTCACTCATTTCCTTGATATTCCCACTCATCTCCTTCATTCCTTTGTCGTTATCTTCACTCATTTCAGTCAACCTTTTCTCATTCTTTTCACTCATTTCGTTCAAACTTTTCTCATTCTTTTTACTAATTACCTGCATATTTTTATTTAATTTATTAAAAGAACAGTCATTTTAGGTTCCTGAGCCTCTCTTACATTCTGTCCTTTCTTGGCCACTGAATTCTTCTTTTTCTGTTCTTCCACATAAACACTTTCCTGAGAACCAATTTCCACTCCCTCAGTTCTCAAACTTTCACAAACTTCTTTCATTCTATCAGTCATACTAGAAACCAATCATGTACGAATTACGTACCACAGAACTTGTAAACGGCGTTTATGTAAAGTATGAGTAGGGGCGTTACTTTCATCACCATGCTACGTTTGTCTTCGGTCTCTATTTACATGTTTTTTCGACCTATTATTTGCAAGAAAATCTTGAAAAGTTTCCTTATACGATACACAACATGCATTAGAAACGTGTTATATACAAATCTGTTTAGTCCAAACAAAATCCCCATCAGAAACCTTTTGAATATGCTTCAGTATCCTGGATACAAGCCAATCGACAATATATTAAAATAAATAATTAGCACAACTGAATAAAGATTTGGCAGACGTATTTTTGTACTAACAATCAGCTTTACATCTTAGTTTAAACGAAGTATTTGTTTATGTAGCAGAACAAAAAACAATATTAAGTGCATACCACAATAATATTTAGAAAAATCAAAATACGTATTTCAACCGCTAAGTGGAAATCATTAGCAGAAAAAAACATGAAAAAGAATTTTAATAATATTTTTAAATAAATGCAGACGCCCTAACACATTGCGTAATCTTCAGTCTTCTGATATTTCTTGAAATATGCTAAAGTATCATTCGAGTTAGATAATAAGATCCCAGCGGTACCGTCCCTAGTGCGCGCTTGAAGATGTCGGTAGCAGGTACAGAGGCAAACCTGTTTTCAAGAAAAAGCATTTTATCTAGCTATCTAAAATTTTGATCTTATTGTTATCGTACACCGTCCCCTTTTCCAACGAGATACAAGGGGTGCTCGAAATGTATCGGGAATAAGTAACAAAAACAAAACTTAAGGTGTGAAAACTTCTTTACTGTTTTTCAAAATATGCTCCATTGATACACTTTTGCATTTTTTTCCATTCCGGTTGAGATATCTCCAAAACATGGGTTTTGAACGCATCAACAGCCTCTTTTGGTGACGAAATTCGTTGTCCACGCAGTTTGTTCTTCACGTGTGGAAACAAAAAAGAGATCATTAGGTGTCAAATCAGCACTATACGACGGATGACCCATCAATTCGATTTTTGAGATCTCCAACAGTCACTTGTTTTAGCCGATGTCTGGGAGCTCGCATTGTCATGATGGAGAATGATTTGGCGTCGTCGGTTTATTTTTCTTATTTCTTCGAAAACTTGTGGCAAACAAATGGTTGTATATCAACCAGCATTAACTGTTTTACGATCCTCTAAAGTAACGGTCGTGACATGTCCATTTATTAAAAAAAAACAAGCAATCATTTCTTCGAAGTGCTTCGAGTGCGGACAACTTTTGTTGGATTTAGTTCATCTTGGAAGACCCATACAGTCGACTGCTGTTTACTTTCGGGTTCATACGAATAAATTCAAGATTCGTAACCTGTGGAAACCAACACACACAGCTAAATGTTCATGTAATATCGAATGTATACTTGTCATACTTATACCTAGGGATGTCTGAATCTCGCGATAAGTCACATGACGATCTTGCATTATGAATTCGCGCACAGCATCGATGTTTTCCGGCACAACAGCCGATTTTAGACGACGTTCTTTAAATTCATCCTCTAGCGAATTACGACCACGATTGAATTTATTATACCAACGATATACAGTGGTTTTAGTTGGCGCTTCATACCCAAAAGTCGAAATAACTTGATTCAGGCACTGTTGTAGAGATAATCCACGTCGAAAATCATAAAAAATCATCGCACGAAAATGTTCACGAGTTAATTCCATTTTTTGGCCGAGACGAAATTTTTCAACTCAATCAAAAAGAAACAAATAGTGTTCATATGGCAAAATGTTATAAGTATGAGTACTGTCAAAAATGTCAAACTTTAGGTTAGAAACATCAGATCGCACCTAGCAACACTAGTGTTGTTAGTTCTTGATACATTTCAAGCATCCCTCGGTTAAGTGTAGGTCTACTGCAGAGTATTAAATAAATGTACTCTGGAGGAGCTAGCATAGGCCCTTAAGGGTTGTGAAGTTTACAAAAGACATCTCAGGAGGAGGAAGTTATTCACAGATAAAGCTCTTAAGGCTCTGGATATGCTTACTTTCTATTTTCTTCCTCACTTTCAATAAAAAATGAAAATCAAACTCTGCGCACAAATAATTGTACTTATTGGAACTCCTCGAGAACCATTGATTCACCCCGCAAAAAAGCAAGAACTTGTAAGCAGTGCTCTTTTTCACCAAATACTCTGATGGCGTCAAAAGTTAAAAATTATTTAATAACAGTTAGCTGTAAAAATGAGTATACTTATTGGAACTCGACGAGAACTATTGAATCACGCCCCAAAGAACGAGAAAATTATTAGCAGGACACATTTCACCAAATGTCCTGCTGGCGTCAAAAATAAAAAAATTATTTAATAAAATTAGTCGTAAAAACTCTGGATGACAATTATTTTATCTCTTGGAACTCATCGAGAACAATTGATTCACGCCGCAAGAAGGCGAGCAATTATAAGCGGGACACTTTTTCGCCAAATATCCTGCTGGTATTAAAAGATAAAAATAATAATAGTTAGCAGTTGAAACGCTGGCTGAAAATTATTGTACCTATTGGAACTCATCCAGAACAAGCGCAAGGGATAATCAGTAGAACACTTTTGCACCAAATGTTCTGCTGGAGTCAAAAGTTAAAAAATTGTTTAATAACAGTTATCCGTCGGAACTCTGCGTAAAAATGATTTTACTTATTGGAACTCATCAAGAACTATTGATTCGCGTCTCAAAAGGGCGAAAAATTATCAGCAGAACACTTTTTTACCAAATGTCCTGTTGGCGTCAAAAATTAAAAAATTATTTAATAAAATTTGCTGTGGGAACTCTGGGTGAAAATTATTGTACATATGGGAACTCATCAAGAACTATTGATTCACGCCACAAAAAGCGAGAAATTATCAGCAGGACACTTTTTTACCAAATGTCCTGCTGGCGTCAAAAAGTAAAAAATTATTTAATAATAGTTAGCCGTCAGAACTCTACATGATTGTACTTATTGGAAGTGATCAAAAACTATTGATTCACGCCGCAGGAAGGCGGGAAATTATCAACAGGACACTTTTTCACCAAAGGTACTGCTAACGTCAAAAATGAAAAAATTATTTAATAAAATTAGCCGTGGAATCTCTGGGTGAAAATTATCGTACTTATGTAAACTAATCGATAACTATTGATTCACGCCGCAAGAAGACGAGAAATTATCAGGAGGATACTTTTTCACCAAAGGTCCTGCTGACGTCAAAAATGAAAAAATTATTTTATAAACTTGCTGTGGGAACTCTGGGTAAAAATTATTATACATATCGGAACTCATCGAGAACTATTGATTCACGCCACAAGAGGGCGATAAATTATCAGCAGGATACTTTTTAACCAAATGTCCTGCAGGCGTCAAAAATCAAAAATTTGTTTAATAATAGTTAGCCGTCGGAACTCTACGTGAAAATTATTGTACTTATTGGAACTCATCGAGAGCTATTGATGTACGCAGCAAAAGCGCAAAAAATTATCGGTAGGTGCTTTTTCACCAAATGTCCTGGTATTGTCAAAGTTAAAAATTATTTAATAATAATTAGCCGCGGGAATTATGAGTGAAAATTATTGGAACTCAAGAGGGCGAAAATTACCAGCAGGATACTTTTTAACCAAATGTTCTACTGGCGTCAAAGTTAAACATTATTTAACAATATTTAACCGTAAGAACTCTGGGTGAAGATTATTGTACATCTTGGAACTTATCGAGAACTATTGATTCACGTTGCAAGAGGGCGAAAAATTATCAGCAGGACACTTTTTAACTAAATGTCATGCTGGCGTCAAAATTATAGATTTGTTTAATAACAGTTAGCCGTCGGAATTCTGCGTAAAAATGATTATACTTATTAGAACTGATCGAAACCTATTGATTCGCGCCGCAAAAGGGCGAAAAATTATCAGCAGGACACTTTTTCACAAAAGCTCCTGCTGACGTCAAAAACGAAAAAATTATTTAATAAACTTGCTGTGGGAACTCTAAATGAAAATTATTGTACATATCGGAACTCATCCAGAACTATTGATTCACGCCACTAGATGGCGAAAAATTATCAGCAGGACACTTTTTAACCAAATGCCCTACTGGCGTTAAAAATCAAAAACTTGCTTAATAACAGCTAGTCGTCGGAATTCTGCGTAAAAATGATTATACTTATTGGAACTGATCGAAACCTATTGATTCGCGTCGCAAAGGCGCGAGAAATTATCAGCAGGGCGCTTTTTCGCCAAATGTCCTGGTGGCGTCAAAGTTAAAAATTATTTAACAATAATTAGCCGTGGGAACTCTGGGTGAAAATTATTGTACACATCAAAACTCATCGAGAACTATTGATTCACGCCACAAGAGGGCGATAAATTATCAGTAAGATACTTTTTAACCAAATGTCCTAGTTGCGCCAAAAAGTAAAAAATTATTTAACAATAGTTAGCCGTTGGAACTTTGCGTAAAAATTATCATACTTATTGGAGCTATCGAGAACTATTGATTCACACCGCAAGAGAGCGAGAAATTATCATCAGGACACTTTTTCGACAAATGTCCTGCTGACGCCAAAAATGAAAAAAATATTAATAAATTTCCTGTGGGAATTCTGCGTGAAAATTATTGTACATATCGGAACTCATCGAGAACTATTGATTCGCATCGTAAGATGGCGATAAATTATCAGCAGGGCACTTTTAACCAAATGTTCTGCTGACGTCAAAAATTAAAAAATTATTTGATAAACTTGCTGTGGGAACTTTGAGTGAAAATTATTGTACATATCGGAACTTATCGAAAACTATTGAATTACACCCCAAGAGGGCGATAAATTATCAGCAGGACACTTTTTAACCAATTGTCCTGCTGGCGTCAAAAGGTAAAAAATTATTTAATAATAGTTAGCCGTCGGAACTTTATGTGAAAATTATTATACCTATCGGAACTCATCGAGGGCTATTGATGTACGCCACAAAAGTGTGAGAAATTACCAGCAGGGCGCTTTTTAGCTAAATGTTCTGCCGGCGCCAAAAATTTAAAAATTTGGTTAATAACAGTTAGCCGTCGGAACTCTGCGTAAAAATAATTACACTTATTGGAACTGATCAAAATCTATTGAATCGCTCCGCAAAAGGGCGAGAAATTGTCAGTAGGGCGTTTTATCACCAAATGCTCTGATGGCGGCAAAAGTTAAACATTTTTTAACGATAGTTAACCGTCGGAACCCTGCCTAAAAATGATTGTATTTATTGGAGCTCATCGAGAACTATCGATTCAAGCCCCAAAAACGCGAGAAATCATTAGCAAGATTTTTTTCGCCGAGTATCGTGCTAGGTGCAATTTACGTTGTTTATATAAATATTGTAATCGATGCAATTTTTTATTTTGCTTGTGTACAGAGTTCGAACTCCAATAGAACTTGCTACGTTCATTTTCGGCAATAATTGGTCATTTTATCTACATAAATTCCTTTTCTAGTATTAAATTCTCCAACAATACCCGATATATTGTACTTGTTCAGATAAGCTCGCTTTACCATAATTTTCAACTCAAATCCCTTGTTAATTCATTATCCGTTCGTATAAATTCCATATCTATTGTTAAATCCTTCCGCATAATTAATAATAAATACTCTTTCTAGGAATTATAATAACTAACCGTGAGAACTCTGGGTGAAAATTATTGTACATATCGAAACTCATCGAGAACTATTGGTTCACGCCGTAAGAGGGCGATAAATTATCAGCAGGACATTTTTAACCAAATGTTCTGCTGGCGTCAAAAATTAAAATATGATTTAATAAACTTGCTGTGGGAACTTTGGGTGAAAATTATTGTACTTATCGAGAACTATTGAATTACATCTAGTTGTTTTGAAACGACAAGTTTATTCTACAATTAATCAGTCAAGATCCTGTTAGGTATCCGTGAGCGCGTTATACTTTCCGATAACGTATAGTTGCGTTCTAGTGGGTTTCCCATCTAAAGATTCGTCGAAGTAATATATCCTACTATTCTCCGGTAAAACCGTGTTTTCCAGTTTCAATCGCGTTTCGATAACGCGGACGTTTGCTTTTTGAGTTCGTGTTATTTTGAACTCCTTTTTGCAGCTGGTGCGTTGATGCACTTGTAAAAACTACTCGTTATGTTACTCCAAGAGCGATGCATGTTTCTCCTCTATCAAATGTGCAGATTTGTTGTGTATCGGTAAGCGCTCCTGAGTTGTTAATTTTAGTATGATTTTCCTGTTTTTTTAGGTCTTAGCTGGAGGCTAAATTGTTTGTTGCGTAACCCGATTATTCCTTGATGTAGATCAAATGCTCTTGCATATAGACCGCCGCTGCAATTACGGTAGTAGCATGGTTGTCGCTGTCTACCGCGGCGACGCTGTGTCAATTCGCTTCCGAGGGATGACCAGATAAGTATCCCGACACATGTATGTGACTTGTTTTCCTTTTCTAACATGTTACGTGCCGAAATCGGCCGTAGACATTGATATAGTTTTGATATGCGGGAGTTTCGTGCCATAAATTTGAAAGACTTGTTGCGCGTATTTCCGTCACGTCAAAAGTGCGTTGCGCGAATTTCGCGCCGACGCGTGTGGACAAGGAAAGTGGGGAATTTCCGGAAGACGCTTAAGGACTAGCCTTTGAAACGTGAACGAGAAGAGTTGGTCGGGTATCTTACCGTGTCTTTTTCCTGATATGTAGGTTTCCTGTGTTCCCAAAATTTATCGTGCCTTACCCTGTCTCCTTTACCTTATTTGTCTACATAAAGGAGGATATAAAATTTGGACGCAACTTGGCCTAACAGCAGCCCACGACCCGAGAACCATCATGCTCTACCGACTGAGCTAGCTGGGCCTATGCCTAACATCAAAGGTAAATTGAGAGATACGCAAGTTCCATCTTGCCAAACGACCTGCGGGTTGTTTAAGTTATTTAGCCAAGTGAGGGCTGCACAATCAGTAATTACGGTAAAATGTGTACCTTCAACATATCCTCTAAATTTTTCAATGCCAAAGATAACTCCCAATAATTCTCGTTCGGTAGCTGAGTATTTTTGTTCGGCAGAAGTTAAGGCGCGACTTGCATAAGCGACTAGGTGTTCTAAACCATTGCTCACCTGGAACAACATTGCACCTAAACCAGTAAGTGAGGCATCGGTTTGTATATAAAATTTTTCATCGAAATTGGGTGAAATTAAGATAGGTGCTGAAGTGATTAACGTTTTAATTTGTTCGAAAGCCTGTTGAGATTCTAAATTCCACTCGATAGTTTGGGATTTTTTTAAATTTTTAATTAAAGCGGTAATGGGTGCAGTTATAGTTGAAAGATTGGGTAAAAAGATGCGATAATAGCTAATCATTCCAATTAAACGTTTGATTTCGGTAACAGTTTTTGGTGTTTTGAATTTAGTAATAGCGTCGATTTTAGCAAGATCTGCTCGTAAACCAGTTCCATCGATAATAAAACCAAGAAATGTAAGAGACGAACAACAAAATTGACATTTCTCCCAATTTATCTTAAAACCTGCTGCATTTAAGCGTTCTGCCACTTCATTCAATGTGGCGATATGTTCATCAAAGGAACTTCAGATAACTAAAATATCATCTAAAAATACAACGGCACGTTCCTGATGTAAGATAGGACCTAACGTTTGATCCATAGTACGTTGTAGGTTTTGTGGTGCGTTACAGAGACCAAATGGCAAAAAATTATATTCGAAAAGACCTCGGCCTGGAACACAAAAAGCAGTTTTTGGACGGGAAGAAAGGTCTAGGGGTATCTGATAAAAAGCTTGTCTAAGATCGATATATGAGATAAATTTTGCGTTTCGAAGTCGGCTTAAAATCGAGTCAGTTCGTGGTAGAGGGTAAGCATCAGAGACAGTTACAGAATTCAACTTTCTGCCATCAGGTTAGCTTTTTCACTTAATATTCAAGAAAAATAATTCCCACGTCTGGTCATAAATACCAAACGTTAGGAAGATAAAAAGATAAAACAAGATCTCAAGTTGTTATCGAAGATAATAGATAAGATAACGATATTAAATTTTAGTTATTATCAAAGATAATAGGTAAGATAACGCGATACTAAACTAAAGTTA
This sequence comes from Platerodrilus igneus, assembly GCA_036346225.1. Classification (NCBI taxonomy): domain Eukaryota; kingdom Metazoa; phylum Arthropoda; class Insecta; order Coleoptera; family Lycidae; genus Platerodrilus; species Platerodrilus igneus. The sequence goes on from JARFIW010000802.1 coordinate 2,827,474, forward strand.
TTACTAACGGTAATCGGTAAGATAACGATATTAAACTAAGGTTATTATCCAAGATAATAAATACGATAAAGGTATTAACTTAAGTTATTATCAAAGATAATAGATAAGATAACGTTAGAGTGGCTCCGTGGAGCCGTTAAATGGGAATTTCTCGTACCCCCCTAAAAAGAGCAACCTGTGAAGCAGGCCCGTTTGCAATAAACGGCACGAGGTACCGGCAAAGGCATTTGGGTGCATCCCTGCACCCGGCGTTAATTGATATCGGTGATATAATCACCCGATACCCACACGATATTTCTACATACACTCACACATTCACACACTCATACATACCTTCACTGTCAGCGCCCATATGCGCTGACAGCGGCGCCGCATGACTTCATGAAAGATTCCCAGAGACGTGGTCCGGGTGTCTGTGAAAACCACCCAATGTAGTACCTCCGGGTGGAGCATTGGGGACGTGGCTGCAAGTATAGCGGCCCTTATTCAAATTATAATGTCTGTGAAAATCTCCCGCGCAACCACACGGTGACTGACGGAAATGAAAAGGCAGTAGAAATAAGAACGGTAGAAAGAGGGAGGTAGGTATTTGGAATGCATAAGAGGCACTTCCAGGTAGAAAAAATAGAGGAAGGGCTCGCATTGAGCTAAAGAGACAGAAAAGGTGGATAGCAAAGCACTAGTCAACCAGCCAATGTAGTCAGTAGCCCGGAGTGAGGGAAAATCATTCTTATGTGGTAGACGCGTATTCCGGGACGAGAACAGGTCCACCGAAGGAAAGATAAGGCAGAAACGGAGACAGCAGGATACGAAAAAGTAGAGTTTTTGGACAAGCGTCCGAGAGAAGGTAGAGAATTGTTCCTGTTAAAACACAGATCGGTCTGAAGGACCACATGCGATATTAATCCGACGAGTTAAGGTATATCATAAGTTAAAAAAATTCACTACACTCTTAAGAGAACTAGTACAATCATTTTCCTAACGAGTGCATCCACTACGATAAGAAAATCAGACAAAAAAAAAGTTGCACTACAAATACAATCACACAAAAACAAACTGTTTCAAGGTAATTTTTAAAACGGTAACGCCCTAAACACACAAAGATGCCTAATTATAAGCAATTAAATACAGACACACTGTCCCAATATGCTAAAAGAACCGAGAATTTGATAAGATATCCATAAGAAGCGATAGCAAACATACCTAGGGATAAATCCAATTTGAAATTAGATAGGCTAATGTTTGTGCTGGTAAAATCCTAACTAGAAAAGTTTCGAACTTTAATGCTTTTGCTTTTTGTACTTAACCCATCCGCTTATACGAAAGTATCAGCGTTATACTTTTTGGTACTGATTAGATTTATTGAATGTTAGCTACGAATTGCGCACTTCATGGTACAATTAGTGAATTTGTCCATAGAGTAAAATTGTTTTATTAAATAGTAATCTTAGTTAATTTTGTTTTGCTGTTTCGATAGAAATTTCTATATTTGTGTTTTTTTTTAATTGTAAATAGAAAATTGTTGGCGATGTATTATTTTTGTGTTGACCCCTCCCCTCTCCGCATTGGTAGTTAGCCTGGGATATTTACGTTTTCTTCCGGCTACGTCATTGTACGTAGCAAACTAACAGGAACTCTTGTTAAAACCTGTAATATTTAATATTTTTTTTCTACTTTAGAGGTGGAGATATCGTGCTAGATTTTTGAAGTTAGCAGGACTTATTATAATTTTAATCTTTTGATATTAAGAGTGGGGAACTCTTTTTATTTTCTATCAGGAACTTTAGAACTATGAAAAGTGCTACCAGAACTAGCATTATTTTTTTAAACTTCAAAGAATGTCGTGCTAACTTCACAGACGCAACCACTGTAGGCTAACCGGTGCACCAATTAACTGTTACGTCACTCTGTCCTTGTAGAGTAACGTCAATTCAGCGCGTAACACTTAATGGTATTTAAAATAATAAATATTAACCTAGTAATAAGTGACTAGGCCTGGCAGTAAGTAGTCCATGTTTTCTACGATTATAGAAAATTATTCAAATGTAATTAAATACCAAAACTGTTCTATACAAATCGCGTCCAGAATTACGAAAGCAAACATACAATAACTTCAAACCTTCTTTATAATTCACGTGAACGCGTTTAATGACAAACGCTTTAGTTCGTGTTTGCTACTATAACTAAATTTTAAATTAAAATGCATCAATAACCTGTGCCATTCGTTGTGCCAAGCCTCCTGTCCAGACGTTGTACTCTTAAATAGGAAAAGCGATGCCTGAGATAAACACTTCTTGAGACCCATGGTCTTCTGCGTTGATTGATATATCGATAAGAAACGATCATTTAGAAATACAAATGTTATCAGTATATCGTTATTAAATTGGTTTCTCGTTACTCTTTATTCGTCCTTAATACTGTTCCAATTAAGAAGGACACTAACAATTCAGCTGTTTGAGAACAGGAACTTTCCAGCATAACGAGTATATTCGTACACAAATTGCTTTACAAGTTTCTAGACTGAAATAAAAAAAATTGAATCAGGTTAAACTCTAAAGGCTCAAGTAAACAATTGAATTTGATCTCTGACATGCTTAAAAATTCATTATAACAAATAAAGTTCATTAAGTTGAAGGAACTATGACATTTTGAGATTCATACACCCAGTAGTAAATTTATAAATGGGTAATCATAGGCAATTGTCCAAAGCGAATTTTTTAGGGGTAGGTAGTTTGTAACAGTTTACCCGCCACATTAGCTCCAGCATCCACAATTGGTCCCTCATTCTGGACCAAATAGTTTTCTTCGACTAGCCATTTCATCTTTCGAAATAAATGTATCTTGTTTGGTGTCAATTAATATTTGATTTTTCTCAGCTACCTGAATTTCTATGAATTTTTTAGATAGCATCATCCCCCAGGGAGCTACTCTTATTTTAAGATTTTTTGTTGGTAGCGATTTCTGACAATGCTTATAAATGTTTTAGCCATGCGACACATCAAATGAGTCTAGAATTTTACGTATAATCCGAATCTGCAAACAGATTTTAAATAGCATCACCCCTTACCGTTTTACACACATACCCTCTGCGAGATAAATCTTTCTCCACATTTCAACCCGAGAGTCCTACAACCTATAACGAGAATATATTCCCAAAAGTGGTGGGCATGCAACTACGCAACAGTGCGTGTGGGAATAAGGATTCTCTCCAATAAGAAATTAAAGTTTCCATGTACGTAGCAGCAGCCATTGGGAAATGGTAAAAATGTTAAAACCTATAAAGGTGATTATTAATTGTGGTTTAGAAAAATAGTAGTTTTCTTGGACTAAATAAAATAGCTTAGACTGATTAATAATGTATATGGTTACATATTCCCGTACACATCCACAAACATCTGGTTACGTCCACATACGGACATGGCGATGCCGGTAGTTTTTGTTTAACAAATAGTAGGAAAGATACGTTAGGTGTTAGTGTGTGAAAGCCCATCGGATCGTTGGATTCAAAAAGAACAGTGCGGCGAAATGTATGGTGGTTCCCGTTAGAATAATCGAACGTGGTTAATCGATCGTATTAGCTGTTTAAATATGTGAAAGTGTAAAAGCCTACATAAGCAAAATTTAATTATCAGACAAAAAAGTGCGCGATGTGCTATACTTATAAAGAAAGCATAGAATGTTGCTTGCAGCGGTCCTAGCAGTAAAAAAGGCGACTGACTTTTTCAACCAGCTACAAGAATAGCAGTGGCTCAGAGAAGGGGTATGCATGTATTATACAGCGCACTGTTACTATAAAATATGTTAGTTTACGGGTAGCTCAAACGTGTAATTGATCACGACTTATAGCTCTCTCGGAGGTTTAAAAATTCTGAGACCGTTGTCGTTTGAAAAATGTTTGGAAATTATCAGAATGGAAGCAGGTCGAAGTATAAGTTAGACGGATGATTGACCGAGTTTTTCTACCTTTTACGAGGAAATCGGAAGTTAACAGACATCGAGCATCTAATTCTCTATTTGGGTGGTATCGAGTACTTGCCGGCTCTATAAATAATTACGTGCTACCGATCGCTATGCGGAAGATTTGGTTCTAGGAAATGAGCAACCTACGAAAGTACGGAATACTTGGTTTTAATGCTAATTGGTTTAGTGACCGCGCTTGTGCACTCTTCGAATGTCTTCGGCAATCTTCGATTGTTTCCAAAATGTATACAAACCATCGCGCTATCCATGGAAGCTGGTCGAAGAAAAATGTCATCCGAAAATATTTTTAATTGCAACTCCTGTGGTGCTTCCTATACCTGGAAAAATACTCTCAAACGGCACCAGAACAAATGTCGTGGTGTAACATCGTCCATGCCCAAGCTTATACATCCGTCAGCAGCAAAGTACTTAAACTGTGGGTCTTGCGGTATCGCTTTTACGAGAATGGACAACTTACTACAGCACAAGAAAAAACAGCACGGTATGTCATTAAGCCGTAAACGTTCAGCTCCTCCAGCTGTTAAAGGGTCTTGTACGAAACAACCACAAATTTTGTGTAAAGTATGCGATTTCGAAATGGAAAAGACTACCTATGCCGCACACTTGGGGAGAAACAGACATAAAAATGCAACAGTTACCGATACTGGCGAAGATGGTGTAGAAATGGTTAGCACAGTGTTCAACAACCGTAGGGGCTAACTATGGCATAAGGAACGTCAGTGTCGTCGATGGAGTGTCCGAGTTTCTTTGGAAGCGGAAAGAACGGTTTATTCGATTAATTAATAAAAAAAGAACACAACATACAACAATAAAAGTTAATTGCAAACTCTACGGCGTCTACACAAAAATGGGAGAAGAGACTACCCATGTGAAATCCTTTAACACAGAAAATATGGTTATAACATCTAGTAATCTGGAAAATATGTACGAGGTCTTAATCGAAACCATGAAAACAAAATCAGAGGAATTTGAAACACGTAGGCCCGGTTGGTCTTTGGAAAAGGTGCTCTATTTAGAAATAAATATTAATAAGTATAAGCCGATGTGAGGAGTTCTGGGTTAAGAATAAAAATTGTGAATATGTATTTAGAAATGTGGTTTACAAAATTTAAACTGTATTAGTAAAAATTGTCTGTAATAAAAAGTTTTAAGAAAGGCTCTTAGATTTTCTTTTAGGTATGAGTTGCCGGAAAGGTATAATTTAAAGGGTATGTGTGTAAAACGGTAAAGGGTGGTCGGATTTTTAAATCTATTTACAGATTCGGATTCTGTGTGAAATTCTACACTAATTTAATGTGTCGCTTGGTTAAAAAGTTTTATAAGGACGGTCAGAAATCGCTGCTGGTAAAAAATCTTAAAATGAGGGTAGCTCTCTGGGGGATGATGCTATCTAAAAAGTTCCTAGAAATTCAGGTAGCTCAGAAAAATCTAATATTAATTAATACCAAAGAAGATAGATTTATTTCGAAAGATGAGCTAAACAAGATAGAAAGTATGATATGACATTAAAAGCTATTAGTGGTGCGGTGGCGGTATGCTCACTAGAGGGTGTGTATGTGTGTAAAAAAGTAAGGGGTTACCCCGATTTTAAATCTGTTTGCAGATTCAGATTCTGCGTAAAATTTTAGACTAATTTGATGTATCGCGTGGCTAAAAAATTTATAAGGACGGTCAGAAATCGCTACCGGTAAAAAATCTTAAAATGAGGGTAGCTTCCTGGGGATGATGCAATTTGAAAAATTCCTAGAAATTCGAGTAGCTGAGAAAAATCTGATATTAACTGATACCAAACATGGTACATTTATCTCGTGGTTGGAAATGTGGAGAAAGATTTATCTCGCAGAGGGTATGTGTGTAAAACGGTAAGGGGTGATCCTATTTAAAATCTGTTTGCAGATTCGGATTCTACGTAAAATTCTAGACTCATTTGATATGTCGCATGGCTAAAAAAATTTATAGGCATTGTCAGAAATCGCTACCAGCAAAAAGTCTTAAAATGAGGGTAGCTCCCTGGAGGATGATGCTATCTAAAAAAATCATAGAAATTCAGGTAGCTGAGAAAATCTAATATTAATTGACACCAAACAAGATACATTTATCTCGAAAGATGAAATGGCTAGTCGAAGAAAACTATTTGGTCCAGAATGAGGGAGCAATTGTGAATATTGGAGCAAATGTGTCGGGTAAACTGTTAAAAACCTATTTTCAGGGCGGTAAATTTTGAGCGTATTGAGAAATATTAAAATATAATTTACAAAGAATTCTGCTATAAAACAGAAAATTTCCGACAATAGATTGGTTAAGAATTAGAACTAACGTGCAGGATCTTGATAACCCATTGGTACACATTAGTTCAAATACATACAATACTAATACTATACTATGACATATCATGATAATGAATACATTTTCTTAATACTGACCTAGAGGCTTTCGCTTATTTGTGTTAATAAGGACAAATGTGGATTAAATTCGTCGTAAAAATATGATCTCTTATTTTTACTGCAGCGCTGCAGCATTTGATTATGTTGCGTCCCAATGCAATTAGGTTTAGTTTTAGTTATAGTTAAAAAACGCATTACCTGTGATTTGATATTCTTCCGCTGTTATATGATTTAATCTAGATAGATAATTCGCAAAAAACATTACAAAATAATCAAGTTGTACAAGCAATGTTTTTAGAACTGCCAGACAATATTAAAATATTCTTTTAAAAAGTTTAATATCGTTTTTACTGCGTCATTTTTGTGAGTGATACAATTCCATGTACCAGTCGTTATTGGAGCAGATGAAAGTTCGAACGCAGTTGTTGGAGTAAGGCTTTACAATTTCTGGCAGATCAGTTAAAATAATGCGTAAGTTCAATTTGTGTCTATCATTCACAAGTCGCTACTTATATACAGTGCATCTCATATTAGCTCAGGGTCATAGACCCAAACATAAGTTTTTGATCTTTCAAAGCCGCGATTCTTGTATAGTTTTACCATATTCTGTCTTAAGAATTATTGTTACATTGTATATTTGAAAGACATATAATAAAAGGTTAATGAAAGTTCACAAACAGTTACTTTGTATTCCAGACGTAATATAACACTGCAGGTGCAGGTCACAGTAGGTTATAAGGCAGCAATTATTAGAATTAAGTTTATTAAAATGTAATACTTTGTATTGTATCAAGAAATAGCAGACATGAGATCTGCATTTCCCATAAAGTGATGTAAGAGTAGGGATAGCATAAATACGCTCAGGAGCCCAAGATGGCCAGTCAGTCTCGAGCTTCACAACTTTAACATTGTTGGTTGTTCAAGCTACTCAATTTAGTTTTAATTAATTTAATTAGTGAATTTTAACTTTGATTATTTTTGAAACCAAGTGGTTAATGAACATAACGTACAATTGTCAAAATTATTGTAATTATTATAAAAATGCACTTGATAGGAGTGTTTTGGAAATAAAGTCTTTTTTAAAAAGAAGCTCCAAGCAGCCCAAAACCTATGTTGGTAGGATTCCAGAAGGGAATACTGGCGAATCTAAAATCGAGGAAGAAAACCAATTGGACGAAGTACAATAATAGACCAAGTCCAATAACAAAAAGGAAAGACTGTAATGGAACTGGCAATTAAATTTTTATGAGTACCATTAGTTCATATTCCTAACCATTTCAATTGCATATTGATATTAGCTAGTAAGAAACAAAAGGAATTTTTATATACGCATTTATATGTATAATTTATGATCGCAATTTATTACTATTATTAATGAAACAAATTACTCCAAAAACTGAAGCTTTAGTATATAATTACACCACAATTCTTCGTACCATTTTATTACAGCAATTATTTTTCAGAAAAATCTGAAAACCCTATTCTCATCACATTTAAAAAAGTTTATAATTAAACACTTTCAATGTAGCAAATTCACAAAGGTGTATAATTATAAAAGCATTTTATGTACTGGATCAGTTAAACAATTTAATGAAATAATTATTCAGCGGAAGTCTGAAACCGATGTAATTATAACCAAGATTATTATAATTACGCACAAAACACGTAAAGCTAAGTGATTCTTTAAATAACTTAATACAAACTCGACTGAAGTAACTTAGAATTAATTTATATAAAAACAATGAACTCCAACATGAAACTTCATCTAAACTCAATTCCTTTATTCGACGGAAACCAAACGCTATTAAAAATTTTCATCACTGCTTGTGAGAATTTTTAAAATTTTTTATAAACAAGGCAACATTGAACGTAACGTCTTACGTTTACGCCTAATAATCAACAAATTAACCGGTAAAGCAATAATATTGATTGCGAGCCGCGATGACTCGTCTAATGGGACAATTTCAAACGGATATTAATAGCATATTTCGGAGATCTAAGAAATACCAAATGTCTTGTCCGAGATTTAATAAATTTACGGATGGAAGCTAACCAATCACCCTATCAATTCGGTATGAAATGTCAGGACGTATGGAGTTTAATTTTGACCAAACTAAAAATCGTAAAACCCAACCAAAACATACGATTACTAAAAACGAAGATGTACGACGAAATGGCTTTAGACACATACATCAATGCATTACCTGAACGGCTATCGAACAAAATAAAATTTTAACACCCCCAAAATTTAAAAGAAGCGGTGAACATGATTGTAGAGGAAGAGAGCGTTATGTATTACAGAAATAGACTATATAATCCTAACGCGAATAAAAATTGCTCACCTCTGAAAACAATACAAGCCGCGAGACAAATACCAACACGGCCAAAATTTACACCCTTTAATGCACCAACAAATCAATCTAGAATTAACAATCAAAACTTTAATAATACAAATTTCCACAATCAATTTCCAAGACCAACATTTAATTCAAATATAACAAAACCCACATTCACACCAAGGTTTAATCAAAACGTAAATCAACCAAGGCAAACATTCGGCGCAAATCCCAACAGAAACACACCGATGACGAGTAACAACAACCCCAATAATTATTACAAACCAACCTCCATGGACACTTCATCTGGTAACACCAGATAGAATACTAAAATATCTCAAATTAAGCCCGATTACACCCAAAAACGAAACTTCACTTCCGAGGAACTATTCCACCAAAAAGAGTAGAATTTAAATAACCGAGACACGGATAATTATGCAAACTCCAATATAGACGATGAAATAACTCATTCAGAAAACTATGAACGTAACGACCCTTATGAAAACTACGAAGAGTACGACAAAGAAAATGCGTACTCAAATTTTCAATTGGACAGATTCAAATACGACTAAACAATAAATCTAAACAACAAATTTTACCTTATACAGAAATACATTATGCGGAACTCAAATTACTAATCGATATAGGATCTTCAAAAACTTTAATTAGCCCCAAAACCGTACAGAAACGATTGATCCGCAAACGCATAAACCAGTGTTTAACTTGTTATAAAATGAAGGTACCATCTAGAAATCCACAAATGGCTAACTTACCACCGGCCAGAGTTCAACAGTCACGCCCATTTATATCCACTGGCATAGATTTTACAGGCCCTTGGATTCTAAAAGAAAGTTTTAGAAAGAAGGCTCCCCGCTCCAAATGTTATATCGCTATCTTTATTTGCCTTGTCACTAAAGCAATCCATTTAGAGTTAGTGTCAAGTTTATCGACTATCGCGTTTTTGGCTGCTTTGGATAGATTTGTGGCGCCGCGGATTATGTCGCAATATAAACAGTGACAGTGGCACAAATTTTAAAGGTGCCGCTAACCATTTTACTCAAGTAACCAACTTCCTTAAAACTTTCAATCACGTTATTGCCGACCATCCCTCTTTAAAAGAAATAAAATGGAATTTCAACCCCCGTCGTCTCAACATTTTGGTGGAATTTGGGAGGCTGGTGTGAAGTCCGCCAAGCACAATTTACATCGAATAATGGTCCATTGGTTCTTACCTTCGAGCACATGATGACACTATTCGCTAAAATCGAAGCTATTCTAAATAGTCGGACACTAGGTTCGGTTCCTATGGACGCGCACGATGACATTATTTCCTCACACCTGGTCACTTTTTGATCGGGTCGGCTCTGGAATCACCGCCTGAAATTAAAGTTGAAGACGCATCGACACATCTCTTGAATTGTTATCAACTTTTGCAACAAGCCACTCAAGCCTTTTGGAGGCGGTGATCTTGAGACTATTTATATTCGCTCATGCCAAAGGTTAAATGGGTCAATTCTCAACCAAATTTACAATTGGGTGAGGTAGTTTTTGTAAAAGAAAGAGATAATGTACCACTGTAGTGGCCCATTAGACGCGTAACGGAACTATACCCCGGTAAAGACGGTGTTGTTAAAGTTGTAAAAATTCATACTGCAATTGAGAATTACGTGTTTGTAAGTTGGTGCCTCTTCCGCCATTAACACAGTGACTCTCCTATTTTACAAGTTTGTTCTTTTTCGTTTTTTTATTATTGTTTAGTTTAACCTATCTAATCAAAACTACGTTTTGGGTGGGCGGTATATTGCGTCCGGGCGGCTCCGTGGTGTAGTTGGTATGCGTGTGACTACTACGCCCAAGGTGCCGCGTTCAAATCCCGACACGGTCCGCTTGAAAAATGTTAGGCGAGCATTTTTCACAAAAATACGCCCTCGTTCGGATGAGATGTAAAATGGAGGTTCCGTGTGTGAGTGTTGTCACGCACGTTAAAATCCCTACCTTGCTTGAAACAGCAAGGGTTCGGCAAAATTCAAAATTTCCAAGTAAAAAAAAACTCGCTTCCTAACCAATGTAGTACCTTCGGTTGGAGCATTGGAAAATCAACTGTAGGGTATATTGCGTCCAAATGCAATTAGGTTTAACTTTAGTTATAGTTGAAAAACGTATTACCTGTGATTTGACATTCTTCCGCTGTTATATAATATAATCTAGATAGATAGATAGAAAATAATCAAGTTGTACAAGCAATGTTTCTAGAACTATCAGACAAAATTAAAATATTCTTTTAAAAGTTTAATATCGTTTTTACCGCATCGTGTTTGAGTTTGTGAGTGATACAATTCCACGTACTAGCCGTTATTGGAGCAGAAGAAAGTTCGAACGCAGTTGTTGGAGTAAGGCTTTACAACAATTTCTGGCTAAATCAGTTGAAGATCACATTCGGCGCAATAACGGGCAAGTTTAATTTGTGTGTATCATTCACAAGCCGCTACCTATATACAGTCCATCTCAGATTAGCTCAGGGTCATAGACCCAAACAGATTAACTAAACTGTGCCTTGCAAAACAAACTATAACTTCGCTTCCAGAAATATACATATATTCTTGACAAAAATGTTATGGTTTTTGAAGTCTCTCACAATATTCGTATTTACTTTATCATAGCGTATCAGAACCATCTGGTATGGACAAGAGCAAGGGTTGTGTTGCCGCACTGCGGATGTTGCAGACACATACACACCTGGGTAAGTAAACTTTTACGTAAATCGAGAAAAGAATATGGCTCATCGTAAACACCGGAAGTTCTACGTGCAGGGTAATACATGCGGTGAATCATCCTTCTACATTCGTTTTGATTTTACTAGAACGACAGAAGTTGGTATATAAATGGGATCCTTCACACACGAGAGTGAGTTCCTAATTAGTTTTCTATACGCGAAGTAAAGGTTTATATAAATTCCATAGGATAGTGAATAAGTGATAGTGAATAGTGTAATAAGTATGAAATAGAAAAAATTTAGTATACTGCAGTGTATTCGCGACAATACGAATAAACAGAACATCAGGTTCAGATATTAAGGTCTTATGTTGAAACATATAGCACATGGGACGTAAATTTGTCAAAGACTGGGTTACATTAATTCTGCAAAATATGAAGTTACTGGTTCCATACCAACTTTTCTCATTCTTGGATGTTATACCTCTATCTCTGTTAAATTTTATACTTCATGAAGATGTTGATAAAATGCCCATCGATAGAATGTCATATGCAACGGACCCTACATTTGATTTTCCAATGCTCCACCCGAAGGTAATACACTGGCTAGGAAGCGAGCTTTTTACCTGGAAATTTTGGAATTTTGCCGAACACTTGCTGTTGCACGCAAGGTAGGGATCTTTAACGCGCGTGACAACACTCACATACGGGACCTCCATTTTACCTCTCATCGGAACGAGGGCGTATTTTTGTGGAAAATGCTCGTCTAACATTTTTCAAGTGGACCGTGTCGGGATTCGAACCCGGGACCTTGGGCGTAGTAGTCACACGCATACCAACTACGTCATGGAGCGAGCCGCCTTACATGCAACTGACCTTACATGTGATTTTCCAATGCTCCACCCGAAGGTACTACATTGGCCAGGAAGCGAGATTTTACCTGGAAAATTCTGAATTTTGTTGAATCCTTGCTGTTCCAAGCAAGGTAGGGATCTTTAACGTGCGTAACAACACTTACACACGGGACCTCCATTTTACCTTTCATTCGAACGAGGACGTTTTTTGTGAAAAATGCTCGCCTAACATTTTTCAAACGGATCGTGTCAGGATTCGAACTTGTGACCTTGTGCGTAGTAGTCACACACATACCACTACGCCACGGAACCGCCTATATGCAACTGACCTCCAGAGTCTCTTCGATCTTTTTAAAAATATTCGTGATAAACTTCATGAAGCATATAAAAGGGTCAAATAGATATAATCTTCGGAGACGTGAATTTTCATGTAATATCGGTGATACAGTTCGGAAAACAAAGGAAATTTTATTTAGTGCTGGTGATACTTTCACTGCCAAACTGGCTCCAAAATATATCTTATTGCCGCAAATAAAAAAAAATATCAAATTTAGTTTAAAATCTCACTAATCTTGTTGGATCAAAAACTAATAATTGGTACATTAAGGATTTAAAGCCTTAAATATAAATGTTCCCAATTGTCTTAAAATAGTTCCCTTCAGTTGACTAACTCTAAAATTCTAGCTTTCCCATTTTCTCTTTATCTGTTGGCAAGCACATCAAATCAAAACTGCATGCGCTACAGTTATGTATCCCTAAATAAATTATTTCCAAAATGCAATTATTTGGTCCCTCTCCTGCTTTATTTAGCTTTACTGAGTAGTTTAGACTTTACCGATTACGACTTTAGTAATTATGACTTTTTTGTGATTGTGATTTTTTTCCAATTTATTTTTCCTTTAGACCTTTGATATGCGTTAGTTATCCTACCATCCAGTATTAAAAAAATACTTTTATTGTATAAAGGTTTAAAAAAAAATTAAAAAAAAAAGAATATTTTATTCTTCTCTTTTGTTCCGAGGCAGTGCAACGTGGTATTTTTCCTGCTCTTACAAGTTTTACATTCGAGTAGTAACGTTTTAATTATAATTGAAGCTGGCACAATAAGAGTTAGTCTTCCTTTGTGGAATAAAAACTACTGAAATTCATAACTTTGTTCAGAATGTACCTGCACCTTGACGAACTTCTAGATTACTAGAACGGGTAGAATGGATTGACAGCTCTAGTGATCTAAAGAGCCGAACTACAGGTTCAACCAAAGTAGTAGCGTTTTTAGTGAAGAACCAGACTACGACAGGTCCCCAAAAACTGGCAGCAGCTCTTTCGGTACTTAGAGTGGCAGAGACCATAGGGGTCGGTATGGCATTCTAAGACACACTACTATGATGTGGAAGGCAACGGGATACCACCACATTACCTCCCAAGTACAAAGCGTACTTAAATTGCTACTTAAGATGATGGCATCCTCTGGGCTAAAAGATTCCGGAGATAAAGTAGTCCTCCATTTGGATCTCCGTGAGGGAATTACTCGGAGGATGTGATCGAGAAGTATACAAAAAAAGTCGGAACCAATCTGCAATTTGGAGCGTAAAATGTCAGAAGTATGAAGGAAGTAGGTATGCCAAAGAACTTGAAAATTGAAATGGATAGGTTAGCACTAGACATAATAGGGATCAGTGAAGTTCGGTGGCCAGAGGCAGGGGATTTTTGGAGTGGAGACTTTGGAATATTTTAGACAAGATCAGAGGAAGGAAATTCGGGCGTGGGGATAGTAATGATAAAAAAGATAGCACACTGTGTAGAAAACTACCATCAAAAGAACGAAAGAGTACTCGTGGTACTAAACCGGTAAATACAGTAATAGTACAAGTATACATGCCCACCTCTAGCTACAGTGAGGAAGAGATAGAAGCGATCCACAAAGATATCGAAGACATACTAAGATACGTAAAAGGACATGAAATTTAATAATTACGGGGGATTTTAACGCAGTAGTAGGTGAGGGTAGGGAAGAAGCGGTAGTAGGTTTATTTGAATTAGGCACGAGAAATGACAGGAGAAATAGGCTAGAAGAATTTTGCGACAAGAACAATTTAACCATCACAAACACATAATTTCAACATCATGCTAGAAGACGATACACGTGGAAGATGTTAGAAGATATAGGAATATATCAAATAGATTACATTATTGTTAGACATCGCTTTAAAAATCACATAAAAGACTGTAGAAGCTAACCAGAAGCAGATATAGACACATCGTAATTATGAAAGCCTCTTTTAGACTTAAAAATTTGAGAAAAAGAAATGGAAATAGGAACTTTGACTTTGAGAAACTATAAGTTAAAGATATCCGCAAAAGATTTGAAAAAAATCAAATGAAGTGCTGAAAGATATCGGAGAAATATCTGATACTAAGGAAGTAGAAACAGAATGGAATAACATTAAATCCAGCTTAGACAGGGTGTTCAGAGGTATTCTGGAATATATATATATATATATATTTATATATATATATATATATATATATATATATACAAAAAGAAAATAAGAAACCATGGATAACAAAGAGTATTCTGAATTTAATAGAAAAAAGACTAAATATAAAAACAGACCAGACGAAGCAGGAGAACAGAGCTACAAAGTTATTAAATAGAAAATTATTCGCAAATGCAAGAAGCTAAAGAGCAATGGATAGATGAAAAGTGCAAAGAGGTACAAACTAAGATGGAAATAGAAAAGACAGACGAAGCATACGAACTAATTAGAATGAATTTTAGGGAAATGAAACCGTATAGCAAAAATATGAGGGGCGTTGAAGGAGACATGATTATAGAAAATGTAGAAAAACCGGTTAGATGGCAAGAATATATAGAGAATTTATATACAGGAGAGGAACCAACAGCACTAGAACAGAAACGAGACATTGAGAACGATGACAGGATAGCGTATACTTAGAGATGAGTTTGAATTAGCATTAAAAGGCCTGAAAAATAGTAAGGCACCGGGAATAGAAAAAGAGCAAGCATAAACTCTAAAAGCTGCTGGGCAAGCAGTAACAAAATGTCTCTTCCAACTTGTATGCTATATGTATGAAACAGGCGAAATATCCAAAGATTTCAAACGTATCATCATAGTCCCTATACCAAAAAAGAGAGGTGCTAGTAGATGTGAAAATTTTCAAACAATAAGTTTGACAGCACACGTGTCAAAAATATTAACTAGAATTGTACAAAGACGAATGGAGAAACGGGCTGAAGAAGTGCTAGTAACGCAGAGACGTAGATATTAGAAAAGAGGTGAAACAGAGATGTGCCCTATCCCCATTAATTTTTAGCCTGTACATTCGAAGAGGCAATGAATACTGTCAAATGGAAGAAATAGAAGAAATTTGGAATTATTATGCAGGGACAAAAAATTTATATGCTCAGATTTGCAGATGATATAGCGAAATTAGCATGTAGCAGAGAAGATTTAAAAGCAGCTTTTAATAAAAAGGAAACAGTCCTAACAAAAATAAAACTATAGTACTACTATGCAAAGGAGAGGAAAATAAATCAAAAACTAGATTACAAATAGGAAATGGGAACTTACAAGAGGTTAAGGATATCTGCTACCTAGGAAGTCAAATAACGCAAGATGGAAAAAGCACAAAAGATATAAAACAAATAGTACAAGGTCGCGCTACATTTAATAAGAAAAAGCAATTACTGTGTTCAAAGATAACAAACATAGAAACAAGGAAAAGATTGTTAAAAGCGTATGTGTGGAATACAGCACTGTACGGCTGTGAAACTTGGACAGTATGAGAGGCGGACAGGAAAATGATAGAAGCCTTTGAAATGTGGCGATTCAGACACATGATGAAGATATCATAGACAGACAAAGTTAAGAACAAAGAGGTTCTAGAAATGGTAGGAGAAGAAAAAATATGTGAAAAACAATGAAAAATAGGAGAGATTGGATGATAGGTCACATACTAAAGCATGAGAGAATAGTGCCGAATATATTAGAAGCAGAGATAGGAAAAACAGAAGTAGATGTAGACCTAGGTTAGACTATTGCACACAGATGGTCAAAGACGTCGGCTACGGGAATTTCAGAGAAATGTATACGGTTGCTCGGAATGGAAACCAATGGAGGTACGCGTTCAACCAGTTCCAAGACGGTAAACCTATGGACGAAAAAATAATTGTATTTAAACCTGATTATTATTATAAGCAACTGCAGGTGTTGCTTTTGAAATATTTTCAACTAATGTTCATTGTCCGAAAGGATTTACTGGAACCTTTTAATTCGGCAATGTCTGTGTTGAAGGATCTTGGTAGCCACAGGCTGCTTAACCCCTTTCACATACCACTGAATATCAATTTAGTAAACAATTGAAGGGGAACCGAGCTGTATATAGGCTGTGAGAATTTCAGCGAACTGCGTAGACTAGCTGAGAATAGAAATCAGTGGAGGTATGCGTTCAACCAGTTCCAAGACGGAAACCTAATAACGAAAAAGTAATTACACTTAAACCTGATGATTATTATAAACAACTACAGGAGTTGGTTTTGCAGTATTTTTCAACTAATCTTAATTGTGCGAAGGGAATTATTGGAAAACTATTAATTCGGCAAATGTATGTGTTGGGGGATCTTGGTAGCTACAGGCTGCTAAATCCCTTTCGCATACTACTGAATATCGTTGAAATAGGGTATATACTTACAAAACAATAGACGGTAGCCGAGCTGTGTCTAACAATTAAGAGCAACGGCTACGTTCGAAGACAACAAACATAGAAATAAGGAAAAATTTGTTGAAAGCATATATGTGGAGCATAGCACTGTAGTTCTATGAAATAGGGACGGTAGGAGAAGCAGACAGGAAAAGCAAGAGTCCTTTGAATTTTATGCTTCAGATGTATGATGATGATGTCATGGCCAGACAAAGTTTATAACAAAGAGGTTATAGAAATAGTAGGAGAATAAAGATATCTGTGGAAAAAATAGGAGAAATGGAAGGACATGACACGTTCTAGGGCATTTTTGGGGAATAGTACGGGTTATACTACAAGCAGATATAGGAAAAAAGAGAGATAGATGTAGACCTAGATCAGACTATTGCACGCAGATAGTGAAACATACAGACTGGGAATTTCAGGGAAATGTGTAAATTAGTTTAGAAATGAGACAATGGAGATACGCGTCTAATCAGTTCCAGGACTAAAGACTGATGATGATGATGCATATCTAACCTCTTTCGACTACACCAGATATAACTTTTAAGGGATTTGAGTTTTGTTTAAATTGTATGATGGGAAGAACCCTATTTAGCTCCAACATCGTCTTGGTTCGAAAAGTTCCTAGTTTTACGATTGGGACACTGATGAAGTTGGCCAGCTTTTTCTTCATTGGTTCAAGTACTTCATGCAACTTTATTCAGGATGTCGTCCCTGTGACAATAAACACAGATGGGTAAATTTTTTACTATTTAGCTTTTACAATAAGGTGGGTGTCGTAATTTGTTGATTTATTTAAAAAAAAATGATTGTACAAAAGGTGAAAGTAAGTTTAACGCTTCTCCAATTTAGATGTGCTTACTGTTTGGATGTGTACTAGAATGGAGACACTTCCAGAGATGGGAAGGTTATATTAAGTTAGTTGGTTGGAATTACTGCTGCTGATCTTGAATCTTAATGTATGTAATTAGATGTAAGTTAAAGAAGGAAATTAAAATCTGTTTTAATAAATAAAGTTATTGCCCATCAAGTCTTCTTTAATTAAACAGACAATTAAACACTTACTGTTACATCAAATAAGTAATGCAATATTTGTCGTTACGTACATTTCTTACTTATCTGGAGGAATAATTTAGCAAGTGGTTTGTAAAACCAAAAGCTTCATGGAATGGGTTTATATCGTTCCTATTAAAAATGTTTGGTATACATAATATTTTACAAGTGTGTTGTCGACTCATGATTATTATAAAATTAGTAAAATCGTTTATTCTCACAACAGTATATTTTTCAAAATAACGTTATCTGTTAAACTTATTTTCTACTATGAAATGTAGATATAATTTTACGAACAAAAGAGCATATGGCCTTATACGTAAGTAATTGATTTAAAAAGCATGATCAAACAAAAGCTTTATGATTTTATACAACGTTTGACTTTGTAACGTGCATTTTTATAGCTTAACATTTTACGCTTTTTCCCAATTAGTAAATACATTTCTGTAACTACTATTTCTATCTTTTATATTTATTAACTCCTTAGGCGAATGCGCCATATTATAATGAGTGGATTGCATCGTTCTTGTCTTGCCGTTCGTATAAATTTTGTTCCTTATGTAGATATACAAGTCTAGATAATAGACGATAAGAGGTTGTAATAGCAACGAGTTGAATAAACAGATGAGGAGTGTGTAACATACTGTTTTAATAAGCTCTAATAGTTCTAGTATTCCTAAAAATAGTTAGTTTCTAGTTTAATTTTAGCATGCTAATTATTAGAATTGTAGCGGCTGCAGGATCACCCAAGTAGCTTCTCAGCGAAGTTCCCAGAAAGATCTAATCCAAGAGTTAATCAATTTTTCTAAAGGCACTTACTTTAAGGGCACTAAACATGTCAAATTAGTCCATATCTATGATTAGATGTCAATCATGCTTTAGGATCCTATTTATGTCAGGGTGGTCTGAAGCAATTTTTCAATTAGCTGAGCACTCAACTAAAATCAATTCTGAGAGCTACGGTTGTGGTTATCTTAGGCATTGACAGTTTTAATTAAAATTAAAGATTTACGACCGGCGCATCCTAAGCCGAGTAAGAGCGTCAAGAAAGGGGTTATTTTTCAATTAACCAAAATGTATATAAGGAGGCCAGCCGGTGGGAATCGGGGTTGTTTATTTCCAGACGCGTTAGAGGTTAAAGCTAACGGTTACTAGTGATGTGTTTATTTCTCTGCAGTCAAGTGCGGGCCGTTATGTTTTAAGTTATTTATTTCTCTGAGTAAGTAATTAGTATATGTGATATTACTATGAACTCAAGGCTGTGTTATGCAGCATAAATCAGTTATTTGTTTAAAACAGTATTTGTCGACTTCCATAAAATACAATTCCGGGTGAATGCCCAGTTCAAGTAAATTGATCCGTTTTATTATTGCTTTGGAGACCGCATCGTTTTAGAAGGGTCTTCTATTATATTGTGTTTCGACGGTGTCAGAGGTCGTTAATCACTAATCCACGAGACTACCTGAGAATGCAAAGCTCAGGCCCGAAGTCAAGTTACGGTACTATTTGACCCTTGAGAAGGTCGTATTTTTCATGGTGTAGATGACCCCGTGGTTAAAAGGGTCGTCGCACTATGCAAGTTAATTAGACTAGGGTAGCATTAATAAATTTTTGTTATTGGGGTGTGTACACCTAGAACTGTATCTATTCAAAATATGTTTGTTAGTTAAGTTTAGTTAAGTTGTGTTTGTGCTAGCCGGAGACTATAAGTGACTTATTTTCTGTTCTGCCATTTTGGTTCATCGCCCACGAACAAAGTGCGACGAGAGCTATTACCGCGATTGGTCCATGGGCCGTTTAATTCCCATGGTGGCGCCCTTTTGTACATAAGGTTATTTACTTTATATTTTGTTATGCATATGTAATTAGTTGAAGTTTTAGTTAGTAGCTCGTTCAATAAAACAATCGAATTTTCGTCTCAGTGTGTTTGTTTAATGAACCCCCCCTTCACCGACTGCTGCAGCTTGCGAGGCAACGTCCCGAAACGTGAGGGTACGATGGTGTTAGAGGTCCTGTTATTTATTATTTATTGTTAATTGGATACCCTCATGCGGTAGGTAAATATTAAAATTACAAGTGGTAGTTTGTTCTTGGTTCCTATATATTAATTACGTTGAAAATACTGTTTCTTCTTTGCTTTGACAATAGTGAGACTTAATGCGGGATCAATTTCGAATTGTTCATGAACAAGCACGGCACGATTTTAGTTGTTTTTTTCTTGTGAAATAAAAGTTGTAGATTAACTGTAGAGAGTGTAGTGCTAATTCCGATTGAAGTAGTATGGTTGATAGGCGAACGTGTTTGGTCGACGCACGTGTTTTACGGAACATTTGACGGACTTACTTTAGTGATACACGTGCTTTATTCATTGTGGTTTTTTTGGTGCTTTGTCTTTTGATATTTAAACTGTGTGCGCGATCTAGTTTCGCGGTCCTTTTTTTTTATCAGAGTAGTGCATACTTTGGATTATCCAAATACAGTTGATACTGTAGTTTCTGAATTTTCTAACCCCAAAGAATCGAAAACAGATCATTGCTTGCGCAAATTTTGTTATTTGCAAAATATAACCGATTACCGGTTTACAAAGGTATTGGTTGAAGTTTCTCACTGCTTTTTGGATGTTTATGAAAATAATATACATTTGGTCCCAGTTGAAATTAAACTAGTGCTACAAAATATTTCGAAATTATTGTCTCAGGAAATAGAATTAACAAGAAATTTATCAATGCCACATAGTTCCGTCGCGTGATAATGTCTGCTGCTAACACCAGTGCAATACGTAGGTGTGATTAGGGTAACGTGTGATAAGTTCTATCAACACCCTCCCAGTCAAGGGTGAAGTGCTGCGTTAGTGCCGGACATCGTGAATCCCACACTTCAATTGCAAGGAAGCGTTACTGAAGGACCTTTTGTAAGTTGAACTATTTCCTACTTATTATTACTTTAAATATCTATCCGTTGTTTTGCCATATCTTTGTCGTTCTGATATCTTTTACCATAGACTTGCATGCTATTTAAAAAAAAAAAGAAGAATCAACAATACTGGATGACTCATATCAATTGTGCTTACCTATTTATCGTTTGTTAGAATTTTTTTTGATTTATGTTTAATTGGTGTGTGAGTAAGCGTTTCTGCTACTCCCCAATATTACCTCACTTTGTGATAAAAATTTTTGTATTGCTTTTACCGTTGTTATATTATATAGATTATCCAAACAGTTTTTTTTTTACATTCTACCAAGTACTGAACAATCTATGCTCGATCAGCATGCTATGCTTTTTCTTTATTTCAGGTTTGCAGGACTAATTTTTTTATTGCAGGTTTGCTATTCTAATTTTTTTTATTGCAGGTATTGTTACTAATTACAGCCGCGTACATTGTATGTGGGTCTGCTTTCTACAACCCCCCCTAATCTCCGATTGAGCCCGGTCATTTCTTTGATTTTCTTTGTGTTACGCACGGCTACGAGCCAACGTAGCATAAATTTGGCGCCCAACGTGACTGCCGCGATTAACGTAACAACTTATGTCACAAGTTTTACGAAATTAATCTCTTTGTTTTGTTAAAAAAAATTTTAAAATTATAATTTATGATAATAAAATACTGAAGCATTTCCATTCCAATTTTTTACTTACAAGGTTATAGCTTTTTAACTTCTCTATTTTTTCCCCCTGAGATTTCAAATCTTTAGCAGCCTCCGCAACCAGAAACGGTCGAGTCTAACTGTGCCGGGGTAATTTATTTATACCCTCTCCTGCACCTATTCTTTTCATCACACCTGGAATAGGGTAGGGTGTGAAGTTGATACTAAAAATTGCACGATAGTAAAAACACAAGTGCAACTTTTGATATCTGATCTTTAGAAAATAGGAAATTGTTAAACACCACCCTAAAAAATTGTATTAACGTGGGGGCGTTTCCTACAATTTGCGTCGGGATGTCTAATACCCTAAAGTTGGCACTGCACATGATTTATTATACTAAATATACTGGAAATCTTTAACCAAATGCTTTCTGTTTTGAAAGACGACTCTATATTTGTTTGAATGAAAAATAAAATAAATATTAACTTGAAGTTGGGTATTATATACCAAACTAAAACACTGAATCTGCAGGTAGTTTTGAGCCAACTGTATTGTATTTAGATCACAAACGAATTAAAACCCCAAAAAATAAACCTTGGAAACAACAGCAAACCTAGATTTCATAATTATTAACTACATAACAATAGAAAACGATTTAGCTATAGGTTCTTAAATACTAGATCAAAAACTTACAGTTTATTATTTTCACACATGTATAAATTCGCCTTCACGAAAGCCGTTTGTTTTCAAAACTGAAACCAATTTGACTCGACGAAATGCTTGCACTCACCTTAATTTTGCGTTCAGTATTGCTACAAATGTTTTGAATGAAGTACGGGAAAACGGACCACTGGAGGTTTTGCTGGGCGAGACTCCTAGCCTGGAATAAATCTAATTTAGGGTCAAGGATGAATAACATTTTAAAATTTTTTAGAAAATGATGAACAAATAAAACGTAGACTATCAAAGAGCTACTTAACAATAAAGTAAAATAATTTCAAATGGCACAATCACCCTATCAGCAGTAACACTTCTCGAATAATGATATAAAGTTTGTGTATTTACTGCAAGTAAAATCACAAAATTTTTTATCTAACCAAAAAGCTTCGAACTTGCAACCTTTGGACGCCTATCCAAACCCCATTTTAATTTAGTTACTGTTACGTAGAACTCAATTGCAGTAAATGACAAATTAAAAATATCGCATGTTTATATGAAATTAATTGTGTTTTGAGTGCATTCATCACTTTCACGATCATTTCTTATACTGAAACTTCAGCAAGTATACAATAAAGTGAAAATTTATAGCTAGGTCCGCTGTATTAGGATACGAGATTGTCAATTGTCAATTGAAGCAGTTAAGTTACCTGTTAAGGTTAGCCCAAGAGAACGCGTTAATAAGGACATATTGATTGTTATTGGTTCAAATCTCATAGTACCTTTAATACTTTTCTCCTTTAAATTATCATTTCAAACTTAGAATTATTAGAGTCTTCTTAAAACGGTACTTAAAGTGTATATTATTTGAATGTCTCGTTATTTACAATATGATCAGATTTAAAAGTTCTCAGCTTGAACAAGATGTATCCATATTATTTCAAATCTCCATTTAGAGATATCAAGTTAGCTTAAAAGTGACGATCGATCATGAATCGCGAATTAATAATTTGAATTGAAGAATTTATAAGTCAGTTTGTATTGAATCAAATTATCTACTCTAATTTCTATGACGAATTATTCTAGAAATTATTCACGGTGATTGCAATTTAATAAGAATGTCTGCATTTGAAACTACTCAAGTGTCCACCTGCTTGACTTACAAGAAAACTAAAAGCGTGGTCGGTCTTTGTCTGATTCACGGAGTTAATTTACCGTTTCCCTCTTTCTTATAGTGGCACGGAAAGATAGTAAATAATTCCTATCGATTTTTATTACATTATTGTTCTCGCGAGTTCTTTGAATAGGGCATTTAAGTTTTATGACGTTTAAAAACATTTCTTAGTAAAGAATGACGTATTTGAAAATTCTTTATTATTCACGAATGTTCTGGAATAATATTTATTTTAAAATTCCCAAAGTGTATTAAAATGTTATACGGAAGTCAATTTAGCTAATTAATTAAAGCTTTAATTGCTTTATAAATTCTTTGTAATTGCAACTAGATATTGTTTTTACGCGGAAATTTTACACACAAGATAATTATTTTATGCTTTAAAAGTAGACGGAAAATACAGTTCGCTTTGCTTTCTTTATGGTTTTGCAAATGCAATATGCTTATTTTTATACAGGGTGGAACAATGAATCTTCAGAAAATTCAATTCTTTTCGGTTTCTTTCTATTTGAGTGGGTTTTATTTATGAAATTTGGTTTTCAATAACCTCTCGTAACCGCTTTAACACATCAATATATATATATATATATATATATATATATATATATATATAATAGTGGTTTTAAAGGGTTAAAAATAAATACAAACGAAGCAATTTCAAAACACCCTGTATAAAAGAACAAACAGAAATTACGGTCTCTGTTATTAATATATTCCGCACTATTCCCATATGCCTTAGTTTGCGGCCTATCATTCTATCTCTCCTACTTTTTACGGTTTTCCACATGGTATCTTCATCATATATCTATAGCACCACATTTCAAAGGTTTCTATTTTCTTCATATCCGCTTCTCCTACTGACCAGATTTCACAGCCGTAGAGTGTTGTGCTCCACATATATATATATATATATATATATATATATATATATATATAGCAATATTTTCCTTATTTGTTGTCTTTGAACACAGTAATTGTTTTTCTTGTTAAATGTAGCAGGACCTTGTGCTAATCTTCGTTTTATATCTTTTACACTCTTCCCATCTTGCGTTATTTGGCTTCCTAGGCAGTAGAAATCCTTAACCTCTTGCAAGTTCTTGTTTCCTATTTGTATTCTAGTTTTCATTTATTTTCTTCTCCTTTGCATACTAATACTTTAGTTTTATTTTTGTTAATTTTCATACCGTATCTCTCAATTAGAACTGTTTTCATTTCAGCTTCTAACTCTTCCTTACTAGATGCTAATACCGCTATCATCATCATAAGGTCCTCAGTCCTGGAACTGGTTAGACGCGTACCCTCATTCTTTCCTAGTCTGAACTAACCTACACATTTCCCTGAAATTTGCACAGTCTGCATCTATCACTATCTGCGTGCAAAAGTCTGATCTCGTTCTACCTCTACCTCTAATTTCATATTTCTGCTTGTAATATATCCTGCACTATTTCTCAAAAACGCCTTAGAACGTATCCTGCACTCCTATTTCTCCTATTTTTTTTTGTTTTCCACAGATATCTTTATTCCTCTACTATTTCTAATAAACTATTTGTTATTAATTTCGCCTGTCTATGCTATCATCTCCATACATCTGAAGCACAACATTCCAGAAGGCTCTTTCTGCCTGCTTTTCCTACTGCATCTATTTCATAGACCTACTGTGCTGTGCTCCACACATATGCTTTTAACAATTTTCTTCTTGTTTGTATGTTTGTTGTCTTTGAACATAGTAGCCGTTCTTTCTTGTTAGATGCAGTTCGGTCACCATCTATTGTTATACAATTATATACCCTATTTCCCCGATATTCAGTGGTATGTAAAGGGGGGTAAGCAGCCTGCAGCTGTCAAGTTGCCCCAGCACTTCAGCATTTGTCGAATTAATAGTTCTTCCAATATATCCTTTCGCACAAACAACATTAGTTGAAAATATTTCACAATCAACACATGTAGTTGTTTATAGTAATCTCAGATTTAAGTGCACTTAGTTTTTCGTCATTAGGTTTCCGTCTTAAAACTGATTAGACGCGTACTTCGACTTATCTATGTTCTGAGCTAGCCTACATAATTCCCTGAAATTCTCACAAGAGCCTATATACAGGTAGTTCCCCTTCTATTGTTTTCTAATTATATGCCCTATTTCACCAAGATTCAGTAGTATGTGAAGGGGTTAAGCAGCCTGTGGCTGTCAAGGATCTCCCAACACTTAGACATTTGTCGAATTAATAGTTTTCGAGTAAATTCTTTCGCATAATTAACATTAGTTGAGAATATTGCAAGATCAATACCTGTAGTTGCTTATAATAATCATCATCTTTAAGTACAGTTATTTTTTTCATCATTAGTTTTCCATCTTGGGATTGGTTGGATGCGTACCTACATTGATTTCTATTCTGATGTAGCATACGCATTTCCCTGAAATTCCCACATCAGACAGACATCTTTCACTATCTGTGTGCAATAGTCTAACCTAGGTCTACCTCCACTTCTCTATTTTCCTATCTCAGCTTCTAATATATTCCGCACTATTCCCTCATGTATTAGTATGTGGCCTATCATTCTATCTCTCCTATTTTTACTGTTTTCCACATAATTCTTTCTTACCCTACCATTTCTAGTACATCTTTGTTCTTAACTTTCTCTGTCCATGATATCTTCATCATACGCCTGTAGCACCACGTTTCGTACTCCTGTCCCCTTCTCCTACTGTCCAGGCTTCACAGCCGTACAGTGCTGTGCTCCACACATATGTTTTAAGCAATTCTTTCCTTGTTTCTATGTTTGTTGCTTTTTCTTGTTAAATGTAGCACGACCTTGTACTAACATTTGTTTTATTACAATTTAAGTACGCTGTATACTTGAGAGGTGGTGGTTTCTCGGCGCCTTCCATATCACGGTAGTATGGCTTAGACTGCCATACCGACCCCTATGGTCTTTGCCAATCTAAGTACCAAGAGAGCCGCTGCCCTCTTTCGGGGATGTCTTAGTCTGGTTCCTCACTAACGACCCTACTACTTTGGTTTAACCTGAAGTTTGGCTCTTTAGCTCATTAGAACACGCAAGCCAATCCACCTTTGGCAAGGTGCAGGTCCATTTGTCATGGATAAACGATACGTTAACAAATTATTGCAAAATGTAACTCAGAAATTGTAAACAATCTTTTATATGAGACCTTGTACGCAACATGAAAATTAACTTGCGTTTAATGAATATTTATAGTTTGTTAAATTGTGAACCTACTGTCAACTAACTTATCAACGTGCTTAGATATATCAACCACTTTCCATAAGTAGCGATAACAGATGCGGCTCGAAGGGACCAGATGGGCAAATGTGCTATGTTTGCGTGAATCCAATATTTAAAAATATTTCGATGGCAGGACCATATGCGTAAAATTATTATAATAATATAAACGCGTAACAGAGACTTACCAATTGCTGCAGAATACTACTTTATTCAACACGTAATAATATAGAACAAAAGAAAAATTAGGAGTGGTCTGAATATTGGATATAATATGTTACTACGTACTGTATCACAATTTAACACTACCGGTGAATTTATGGTATGATTAAATGTAATTAACGTATCTAAGCGAATATGAATAAAAAAGCGAAACGTAAATACACGTTGGTTTATTAGAAAGGTTTAACAATAACAAACTAAAAATGAGATGAAATTTGGTAGATAACAACCAGTTCTTCATATGCATTATAGACTGGATTGTTATTATTACTTTATAATAAATTAAATAGAATTGGCGCTAACGGGAATTAGAAGCAGATATAACTTTTGTATCAGAAAAACCTGGGTTAAGTTTAAGTGATATAGGCAACATAATATATAGTTTACGTGCTTTAAAATCATATTTTTAAGGTGTTACAAAGCTGTTGCTGAAAAAGTGTGGATTTACACAAATGTATTCTTAAGATCTCCTTGTATTCTGCAAACTTTTCCTTTTGGCCCTGTTTTGAAACTTTTAAAAACAGCAGTATCCTCTGGCTAAAGGAAGTAGGTTGTATTTGGAAAAAGTGCCAACAAAATACTCAAATATTTGTTAAAGGACACGGAAGATTGGCAACAATTGAAATATGAACTAGGAGGGTTAAAGTGTATAGAGATAGTTCTACAGAAAGTATGAACAAAAGAGGCCAACCGTCTGATCCAAGAGAAAAGCAAGAAAGAGAGTTTGGCATGGTTTGAAAAGAACGTGTGGTATTGCAAAGATGCGATTTAGGGTGTGAAACAGGAATACAAAAAATAGGTAATATAAAGAGAAAGTTTCTACTCAGTTATGAGCACATGGTCAACGATCGGCTAAAGTAAGAAGACCTAATTAAGTACATTGCAAACCCCATAATTATGTTGGAATTCTTTAGAAACCTGTTCAGCATATTAAATACTGCAAAATTAAAAACAGTAAAATTTGTGTTAATTTTAATTTCACCATTTACATGTTTAAATAAGTAGCAAAGAAGTTGAACGAGCACTTTCTGCTCTCAATTTTTTATTTACTTAAAGACAGAAAAAAATTAGGTGAAGATAAAAATGTAGTGTTTCTTCATACCTAGCAATTACGTTTAGTAATTATAGGTTCGCGCAACATGTGTGTAATTTACTTTTTGTCTCAATTTATACTTCTCATAATTATATTATTTCCTGAAGGTAGTAATTTATAGCGCTTGAAATCGACTAATGGCGTTGTTATTGTTTTTCTACCACAACGTTGAAACAATTAATTGCTATTGTATTCGTTTATAATCATTAACCTTGGTTAAAATTCGATACAGACAGGTATTCAGCACGTGCATTTAATTGTACTTATTATTGTGACATTGTCCATTATCATTGTATAACTTTGCATAAAATTGATAATCTACATTTCGATGAAAATTAACAGGCATTACCAATCAGGCGTCCGTTATAAATTCTACTTTAACTCAATAGCATTTGTTACCAGTAAGGTGTGGAGAAACAGAACGTCAATTGAATGAACAATTAAGGACTACTTTCACGTCGAATGACGAGTTTTGCAATGTTCTTACATCAAATCGAATCGCAATAAATTATGAGATAAATAACTAGCTTGTATCTGAAAAGGGATGATAGATGTAGTTTAGTCGTTGATTCTACCACATAATCTTCGTATGTCGATACTTGAAAAAAGTTCAGTAGTGCAAACTAGTAACTTTACATTTTGGCTAGACAATTCTAGTTGAATTTTTTCAGTTATTATTATAAAAGATTGAGTTACCCTAAAAATGTCGTAAGACGTTGACTTGTCTTTTCTAAATCAGGTAACTTGATGACTTGTGGAGCATATTATATCTGTTAAGTAAGTTGTGTGTTTACATATTAAGATCTAATTTTCAATAAGACATTTGATATTTACAGGTCTTGCCCCGAAAGAGGGCGGCGGCTCTCTCGGTACTTAGATTGGCGGAGATTACAGGGGTCGGTATGGCAGTCTAAGACATGCTACCGCGATGTGGAAGGCAACGGAAACCACCACAATACCTCGAAGGTACACAGCGTACCTAAAATATAATAAAATGATGGCATTCTCTGAGGTAAAAGATTCCGGAGTTAAAATAGTCCCCCATTCGGATCTCCAGGACGGGACTACTTCGGAGGATGCAATAGAAAAGTTAAGAATAAAAGTCTGGAACATTCTGCGAGTCGGAGGGTGGAATGTTAGAAGCCAGAGAACCTAAAATCGAACTGAATAGGTTATCACTAGACATAGTAGAGATCAGCAAATTTCGGTGGCCAGAGGCGGGGGATTTTTGGAGTGGAGGATTCAGGGTAATTCATACAGGAGCAGAGGAAGGAAATTTGGGTGTGGGAATAGTTATGCGGAAAAAGAAAAGATACTGTGTAGAAAATTACTTACAAAAGAATGAAAGAGTACTCATGCTTAGATTAGAATATAAACCGGTAAACACGGCAATAATACAAGTATACATGCCCACCTCTGGCTACAGTAACGAAGAGGTAGAAGCGACCTACAAAGATATAGAAGACATATTAAGATACCTAAAAGGACATGAAAATTTAATAATTACGGGGGATTTTAATGCAATGGTAGGTGAGGGTAGGGAAGGAGCGATAGTAGGTTTATTTGGTTTAGGCACGAGAAACGACAGAGGAAATAGGCTGGTAGAATTTTGCGACAATAACAATTTAATATCCCTATAGTAGGGGATAAAGAATACTACTATAGTAAGCCTGCTTATCGTAAAAGGCGATTAAAAGGCGCAGCAAGGGGCAGCAGCCTTGCTGGCTAAAAGATATTGGAGGAAGGTCGGTTGGTCTCGGGCGATCCTCAATAATTTACAAGCTTGTTGGGGGTTGGCCGTGACGGATACGGCTTTCTGCTAAAATCTTTAAAAACTGCGTTGTGGAAAGATATGGGAGCCTACCACAATATTTCCCAGGTGTGCGTGGCCTACAACACGAAATACATATGATGGAGAGCTCACAAGTAAAATTCTTGTCCGGAGGTAAAATACTCCCTCATTCGGATCTCCGGGAGGGGGTACTTGGGGCTCGTCATCGTAAGAATATAAAACAACAGTTCGATTTAGTGATAGGGACCTGGAATGTAAGGTCATTACTTAGATTAGATAAGTTAACGAATTTATGAGTCGAAATGAGAAAGGAAAAGCTGGACATTTTAGGTATTAGTGAGGTGAGATGGCCAGATAGTAATGACTTTTGGAAAGATAATTATAGAATAATTACAACTTCTTCAACTAATGGACAGGCAGGGGTAGGAATAGTGTTAGGTAAAAGATTAGGGCATAAAGTTAAAGAGTACTTACAATTTAGTGATAGAATAATTATGGTTAGATTGAGTACAAAACCCACAGACACTGTTTTAGTACAGGTTTACATGCCAACAACTCAGTACGAGGATGAGGAAGTAGAAAAGGTATACGAGAATATACATAGAATAGTGAGAAAAGTAAAAGGAGATGAGAATTTAATAGTTATGGGCGATTTTAATGCGTCAGTGAGAGAAGGTAGTGAGGGAAAAATGGTAGGAAAATTTGGGTATGGCAGACAAAATGATAGAGGAGAAAGATTAGTTGAGTTTTGCCAGGAACATAGATTAGTAACTGTAAACACCCTATTCGAACAACATGTTAGGAGAAGATATACCTGGAAAGCGCCAGGTGATAGGGCTAGATACCAAATAGATTATATTTTAGTTAAACAAAGATTTAGAAACCAAGTTAAAAACTGTCGTAGTTATCCAGGGGCTGACATAGATAGCGATCATAACTTAGTTAAAATGAAGTGTAAACTAAAATTCAAAAATTGAGAAAGGGTAAAAGAGAAGGATGGGATCTAGCTTAATGATAGTAGGGTAAAAGAGGAATATAAACAAGTATTAGATAATAAGAGCAAAGAGATAGCTGTAGGAGGGAACGTAGAAAATAGATGGAAAGAAATAAAACTGACTGTACATGATACAGCAACACAGACTATAGGTAAGAAAAAAATAGAAGCGAGAAAACCCTGGGTAACAAAGGAGATATTAGATTTAATAGAGAATAGAAGAAAGCTTAAACCTTTCAGAGAAGTGGATAGTGAATGTAAGCAAAAATATAATACAGTTAGAAATAAGATAGTACATGAGTGTAGAAAAGCTAGAAATAAATGGATGGAGCAGAATTGTAAGGGAATACAAGATGATTTGAGAGTAGGTAAGACAGACAGGGCATACAGGGCAGTTAAAAAGTTTTTTGGGGAAGATAGGAAAAAATATAATGGTATTAGAGACAAGAATAATGAGCTTCGAATAAATAAAGTTGAGGTAGCAGATAGATGGAAAAGATATTTAGAAGATTTATATAAGGGAGACGATATGGATGAGGTAAAGAACGACCAAGAACAGGATGTAGAAATAGGGTTCTCAATATTAAGAGAGGAATTTGATAGAGCTGTTTGGAATCTTAAACTAAACAAAGCGCCAGGGATAGACGATATTCGTGCAGAATTAATAAAATATGCAAGTCAGAAAACTTTAGATAGATTATATGAACTAGTAAAATTAATATATGACACAGGTGAGGTTCCAATCGATTTCGAAAAAAATATTATTATCCCAATCCCAAAAAAGTCAGGAGTTGATAGGTGTGAGAAATTTAGAACGGTTAGTTTAACTTCTCATGCTTCCAAAATACTAACAATAATAATTAAAAATAGAGTAGAAGCTTTGACTGAGAATTATTTAGGCGAAGACCAATATGGTTTTCGTAAAGACAGAGGGACTAGAGTACCGATACTAATGATTAGGGTAGTTATCGAAAAAAGGTTACAAAAAAATAAAAAGACTCATTTCGCGTTTGTAGATTTAGAAAAAGCATTTGATGGGGTTAATTGGGTTGTTATGTTCAGGGTTTTGCAAAAAATAGGAATCTCTCATAGGGATAGAAAAGTTATTTACAGTCTATATAAAAACCAAAGCGTAGTAATTAGATTTGATGAAATAGAAAAGGAAGCTAAGATTAGAAATGGTGTTAGACAGGGTTGTATACTGTCTCCCTTGATTTTTAATGTTTATATTGAGGAAGCTTTAAACTTAGCTAGAGAGAGAAAAGAGATAGGTATTAGTGTACAGGGACAGAAAGTAGACATGTTACGTTTTGCAGATGATATAGCCATTATGGCAGAGTCTAGAAAAGAGTTAGGAGAGTTTTTAAATATTTTAGATGAGATACTACAGAGTAAATATAGTATGAGAATTAACTCAGTAAAGACAAAGATAATGACAAGTGAGTTACAGCCTAGTTCTAAACCAAAATTAAAAATAGGTAATACCGAGTTAGAGGAGGTAGATGAATTTTGCTATTTAGGTAGTATAATTACAAAGGATGGACGTAGCAGAAGGGATATAGTAGCTAGAATAGCTCAAGCTAGAAAATGTTTTAAAAAGAAAAACTTACTAATAGCTAATAGTATTAGTTTAGATAATAGAAAAAGGTTTTTAAAGTCGTACGTATGGAGCGTTCTACTATACGGTAGTGAGACTTGGACAATTAAAGAAGTAGATAAGAAAAAGATAGAAGCTTTTGAAACTTGGTGTTATAGGAGAATGTTAAAGATTAGCTGGACAGATAGAGTAACAAACGAGGAAGTTTATAGAAGGATAGGTGAGGAGCCCTGTATGTGGAAACAATTGAAGGTCAGGAGAGATAGAATGATAGGGCACCAGTTAAGACATGAGGGACTATTTAGTAAAGTCTTAGATTATAGACTGTAACGGGCATTTTTGTAGTTTTAAACTTTTACGCTGTTTCCCAATTTATAAATGCATTTCTGCAAATTGCTGTTTCTGTATTTGATGTTTATTAACTCGTGTGTAGTAATTTAAAGATAGATAAATTGAAAATTATAAACCGCTTGTAATTGATTATAAATTGCATCGTCCTTGTCTTGCGGTTCGTATAATTTGTTGCTTATGTGAATATACAAGTCTAGATAAGATACGATAAGCGGTTGTAATAGAACGAGTTGATAAACAGACGAGGAGTCGTGTTTTGTTCTTTGTTCCGATATACTAAGTACGTTAAAAATACTGTTTCCTTTTTGCTTTGACACTAGTGAGAATTAATGCGGGATTTTAATTTTGGTATTGTTCATGTACGAGCACGGCACGATTTTTTAGTTGTTTTCTTGTGAAATAAAAATTGTATATTAACTGTACAAAGTGTAGTTCTAATTCCTTTTTGAAGGAAGTATGCTTGATAGGCGAACGTGTTGACTCGACCTGCACGTGTGTTTTACGGAACATTTGACGGACAGTTTTTATTGCTTACGCGTGCCTACTAATTGTTTTTAGTCGTTTTTCTTGTGAGATAAATGTTTTAAGGAACATTTGACGGACTTGCTTTAGTGATACACGTGCTTTACCCATTATGGTTCTTTTTAGTTGTTTTGTCTTTTAATATTGAAACTGTGTGTGCGATCTAGTTTCGCGGTCCTTTTCTTTTCAGAGTAGCGCATACTTCGGATTATTTAAATACAGTGATACTGTAGTTTCTGAATTTTCTAACAACAAAAAATCTAAAATAGATCATTGCTTGCGCAAATTTCGTTATTTGTGAAATATAACAGATTACCGGCTTACAAAGGTATTGGTTGAAATTTCTCACTGCTTTTTGGGATGTTTATGAAAATAATATACCTTTGGTCCCAGTTGAAATTAAACTAGTGCTTCAGAATATTTCGAAATTGTTGTATTAGGAAATAGAATTACCAAGAAATTTATCAAGGCTACATAGTTCCGACGCGGGATAATGTCTGCTGGTAACACCAGTGAAATACGTAGGTGTGATTAGTGTAACGTGTGATAAGTTCCATCAACACCCTCACAGTCAAGGGTGAAGTGCTTCGCTAGCGTAGGACATCGTGAATCTCACACTTCCGTTGCAAGTAAGCGTTGCTGAAGGACTTTTGTAAGTTGAACTATTTCCTACTTGTTATTACTTTAAATATCTATCCGTTGCTTTACCATATCTTTGTCGTTCTGATACCTTTTACAATAGACTTGCATGCTATTTTAAAACATAGAAAAAAAAGAAAGAAAGAAAAATCAATACTACTAAATTACTCATACCAATTGTGTCTTATCTATTTATCTTTTGTCAACATTTTATCTGATTTATGTTTAATTGGTGTGTGAGGAAACGTTTCTGCTACTCCCCAATATTACCTCACTTTGTACTAAACATTTTTCTGTATTGCTTTTACCGTGGTTATATTATATAGTTTATCTAAACAGTTTCTTTTTTTTACATTCTACAAAGTACTGAATAACTTAGACTTTTCATGGCTGCTATGCTTATTATCTTTTTTTTTCAGGTTTGCTTAACTAATTTTCTTGCAGGTATTGTCACTAACTCCTTACAGCCGCGCACATTATATGTGGTCTGCTTTCTACAACCACCCCTACTCTTCGATTGAGCCCGGTCACTTCTTTGATTTTCTTTGTGTTACGCGCGGCTATGAGACAACGTAACAAGACTACCAAATAAAAATAGAGTAGGAAGGCCTAGACAAAGCTATATTAGTCAAATTATTAGAGATTTATGTTGTGAAGGGTATGCAGACGTTTTTAGACTAGTTCAGAATAGACAAGAATTTAGAGCTGCGTCAAACCGACTTTAAGTAAGTTCGAAAACAAAACAAAAAAAATAAAAATCAGGTAACTAAATGTCACCATGACATAACTCACAATTAGTTAGCGGTCTGGCATGTTGGTAGCGTTTCGTTGCTTAAGCCTTATAACATATAATTTAACACTTTTCCTTTTTGAAGCGGATAACCAGGTTATATTTCATTTCCTTATAAATGGTAATCGTGTAAACATGTTAGAGTTCTTTAACAACCATCAGGTTGCTAATATCTATGTAGAGCCAGGTGGATAGGAAAAAGATAGAAGGATATAGGAAGACCTAGACCAAACTATATTAGTCAAATTATTAGAAATTTAGGTTGTGAAGGGTATGTAGAGCTTTTTAGATTAGCACAGAATGGAAAAGAAGTTAGAGCTGCGTCAAACCGACCTTAAGTAAGGTCGAAAACAAAATGATGATGAACAATTTAATCATCACAAACACATTTTTTCAACATCATGCCAGAAGACGATAAACGTGGAAGTTGCCAGGAAATATAGGAAGATATCAAATACATTACATTCTTGTTAGACAACGTTTTAAGAATCAAGTAAAAAACTGTAGAAGCTACCTAGAAGCTGATATAGACACTGACCACAACATCGTAAGTATGAAAGCCGAACTTAAATTCAAAAATTTGAAAAAAAGAAACGGAAAAAAGCACTTGGACTTAGAGAAACTAAAATATAAAGATATTCAAAAAAGATTCGAAAAAAGTCAAATGATTTGCTCAAAGATATCTGGAAAATATCTGATACTAAGGAAGTACAAACATAATGGAATAACATTAAATCCAGCCTAGATATGGCGGCCAGAGATATTATGGGGTATACACAAAAAGAAAATAAGAATCCATGGATAACAAAGGATATCCTGAATTTAATAGAAGAAATACGAAAATACAAAAATAAATCAGACGAAACAGTAAAACAGAGATACAAAGCCATAAAATGGGAAATTATGCGCAAAAGCAGGAAAGCTAAGGAACAATGGATTGACGAAAAGTGCAAAGAGATACAAACTAAGATGGAAATAGAAAGACAGATAAAGCATACAAACTAATTAGAATGAATTTTAGGGATATAAAACCGTATAGCAAAAATATAAGGGACGCGGGAGGAAACGCCATTATAGAAAATGTAGTGAAAGTGGGTAGATGGCAAGAATATATAGGGAATTTATATGCAAGAGAGGAACTAACTGCATTAGAACAGGAATCAGACATTGAAAATGATGACTTGGAATATCCTATACTTAGAGATGAATTTGAATTAGCAACTATACCAAAAAAGAAAGTCGCGGATAGAAGTGAAATTTTTCGAACAATGGTCGAGGATATATAAAAAATTTAAAGGTGTTAAAACTCTGTGATAAGAGAAGCGTGGTAGAATATTGGACAGAGGGTATTGTAGTTATTATAGGTGTCACCACAATATAAGGCGGCGTTCCCATCTTGCGAGAGAGGCACAAAGAGTGGATATATCGATATATATTTACTTGAAAAGTTAAGTGAAAATTATTTTAAAGAATGTATAATTGTGCAAAGAACGCCGTACTTCTAAAAATACGTAAGTAAATAAGATTTAGTGAAATTATATCATTTCTAATAATAAATAAAACAGGGCTCTGGTTAAATACGTTCTGATTGAATACCTTCTAATTAAATACCTTCTGGTTAAATACGTTCTAAATTACATTCTGAATAACTACGAAACTTTTAATAACGATCCATTACAATCTTAAATACAATTATGGATACGAAACTCTGGAAAATGCTATCTGTTCAAACAATTTAATAATCTCTAAAAATGTTAACCTCTCATTGGAATAACGATTTGGATACTAAATTTTGGTTGGATGTTGACTTCAATTCTTAGGAATGCAAAGACTACTAAACCACTTCAGGTCAGATATTTTTGATATGATTTATTTTTAAAACTGTTTTATATATTTTTGGTATGATTTATTTTTAAAACTGTTTTATCTCAATAATAATTTAAAGTGTAAGAGCCGACAAATTGGGGTTTCTGGATAAATTTTATAAAAAGCTATAGACATTTTTGAAACGTTTCAACAGGTTTCTAAATATAATATAAAATCTCGCTTCATTTTCTAAAAATCTAATAGATGTAAATAATTCAAAAAGGGAGAAGATATTTAAAAGGGGAAAAAGTTGTAAATATTTAATGATTATACTGTGTATTGTGGAATTGTTTTATTTAATTGAATCAGCTAGTCGAGGCAAAAGAAAATTATAAATTAGCATTTTCACAAGTGGTTGAGCAACATGTTACGTTTTTTTCGTCGCAGCCACGTTGGGCGCCAAAATTTATATTACGTAACACAAAAAAGTCAAAGAAATGACCCGGCTCAATCGGAAAGTAGGGGGAGTTGTAGAAAGCAGACTGACCTGATGTATGCGGCGGTAGGGAGTTAGGAACGGTACCTGCAAGAAAATTGTTAAGCAAACCTGGAAAAAAAAGAATAAGTATAGCAGCAATGAGAAGTCTAAGTTATTCAGTACTATGTAGAATGGAAAAAAAAGAAACTGTTTAGATAATCTATATAATATAACAACGTTAAAAGCAATATAACAAATCTTTAGTACAAAGTGAGGTAATATTGGGGAGTAGCAGAAACGTTTCCTCACACACCAATTAAACATAAATCAGATAAAATGTTGACAAAAGATAAATAGATAAAACACAATTGGTATGAGTAATTCAGTAGTATTGATTGCAATTTTTTTTTCTTCTTTCTTTTTTTTCTTAATAGCAGGTAAGTCTATAGTAAAAGGTCTCAGAACGCCAAAGGTATGGCCAAGCAACGAACAGGTATTTAAAGTAAAAACAAGTAGGAAATAGTTCAACTTACAGAAAGTCCTTCAGGAACGCTTCCTTGCATTTGAAGCGTGGGATTCAACGATGTCCCGCACAAACGAAGCACTTCACCCT
Source organism: Platerodrilus igneus (assembly GCA_036346225.1). NCBI lineage: Eukaryota > Metazoa > Arthropoda > Insecta > Coleoptera > Lycidae > Platerodrilus > Platerodrilus igneus. The sequence continues at coordinate 2,865,069 of JARFIW010000802.1, forward strand.
TGACTATGAGGGTGTTGATGGAACTCATCACACGCTACACCTATCACACCCACGCACTTCACTGGGGTTAGCAGCAGACAACATCACGCGTCGTAACTATGTAGTTGATAAATTTCTTGGTAATTCTATTTCCTAAGACAATAATTTCGAGATATTCTGTAGCACTAGTTTAATTTCAACTGGGACCAGATGTATATTATTTTCATAAACATCCCAATAAGCAGTGAGAAACTTCAAACAATACCTTAGTAAACCGGCAATCTGCCATACTTCGCAAACACGAAACTTGCACAAGTAAGGATCCATTCCAGACTCCCTGTTGTTAAAAAATTCAGAAACCACAGCATCACAGCAACAAAAAACAATTAATAAAAGCCACGCGTATCACTAAATAAAACCGTCCAAAATGTTCCGTAAAACACACGTCAAGTACTTTTATTTCCAACAGAAAATCAACAAAAAAAAAGAATTAGTAAAGCTACTCGTAAGCAATAAAACCGTCTGTCAATGGCCTTAAAACCCGTGCGGTCGAGTAAACACATTCTACAGTTAAAAAGTACAACTAAAATCGTGCCGTGTTTTTCATGTACAATTCGAGAAATTAATACCGCATTAATTTTTCACTATTATCAAAGCAAACAGAAAGCAGTCTTTTCAACGTACTTCACATATAGAAACGAAGAACAAAACAACACTCCTTATCTGTTTATTCGTTTCAAAGCAAAACAGCAAACAGTAACTTTTACGTAATTAATATATATAAGAACCAAGCACGAAAACTAACAACGTAACGTAATTAACATATCGCAACAAAGGACAAACTAGCACTCTCGTCTGTAGATATATCAATCCTTGTTATACCAACCGCGTATCGACTCTTATCTAGACTGGTATAATAACATAAGGAACATACAAAACGTGAATCTCACAATCGTATCTAATAATTAATTACAGGCTGTTTATCGTTTCCGATAAGTTGGCATTTATTTATTAATGAGAATCAAGCTTCAATTTATCTATCTTTAATTAATACACGCGAGTTAAATTGCATACAAGTCTGAACTATTCTGAAGTATTTACTTTATACAAATAGCGATCCCAAAGAAACGATGTATTTTTAAGTACTCTAACAGAAAGGAAGCGTAAAATGTTAAACTACAAAAATGCCCGTTACAAATTTAAGAGTTAACACAGCATTTTTATGTACGCCCAAGCCGTGGGGCGAGATAACACAGCATTTTATGACATGCCCAATCGTGGGGTTAAAGATAACACAGCAATATATATATATATATATATATATATATATATAAATTTATTTGTTGAATACTGGTCATAATTAAATAAAGTAGGAGTTCAATTACATCATCTATTGACGCGTTTCGGTCTGGTTAGATCGTTATCAAAATATCTAATAAATATATAAATAAAAGTTACCTTTAGAATTTGTATATATTTTAGATATTTTGATAATGGTCTAACTAGAGCGAAACGCGTCAATAAATGATAATGTAATTGAACTCTTACTTTATTTAATTATGACCAGTACTCAACAAATAAATTAATACATAACAAGATGTCAGAAAATTCATACTTACATTTTATATATATATATATATAGATATAAATAAATTATTGGTTGTGGGTTTCAGGTCAGCTGGCAAGTTCAGTAATACTCTTTTTTATTGCCTAAATTTTCGAATTATTTTAATTCTTGATCACAGGCACTACAAATGATAAATTTTAAAAAACTGGTACAATTTGGTGTTAAAGTTACATACTAAATCGAGGTTTGTATAAATAATTAGCAACAATGTAAAAAATAACAGGAACTATAACGTAACATAACTAAAAATAATATAAAATGTATAATTTAATAAAATGACACCATTTCAAATAAATTTGTCACATTGTTCTTTTATTTTTGATGTGACATATGACAAAATTGAATGCATGCATGTATGTATGCATGTAACGTTTTAATAATTAAGTGGGTGTTAATCTGAGTATGTGTGTGTTAATTTTTATTTTTGTATGTTTGGTTGTGTTGTGTGTTTCTGTGTATATATATATTTTATATTATATAAATATTTTATGGTGTATTTTATAACATCTCACTGTAATAACTGTAAAAATTACTTTGATCAATACGTAGTATCTTGTTTAAAATATCTAATTTTTAAAATTTAATAAATAGGTTATAAGAGCTCAATTGTTTATGTCCGTCTTTTTGTTCATTGTACAAAATTTTGATAAATATAACCATTTCTAAAATAGTCTTTTGAATTCTGATTTTAATTTGAATAATTTTTGGGTTTTGAAAGTCCATTATGTGATTATTTTCTAAAATATGTTACATATAATTTAGTTACATTAGAATTACTTTGTATAATTAATATGCAATGATTCAAATATAAAACGTGTATGTTAAACATAAACTCAATGCATGGTTAACTAACATATTTAGAAAATAATCACATAATGGACTTTCAAAACCCAAAAATTATTCAAATTCAAAATCAGAATTAAAGACTATTTTTAGAAATGTGTTATATTTATCAAAATTTTGTACAATGAACAAAAGACGGACATAAACAACTTGAGCTCTATATATACCTATTTATTAAATTTTAAAATTAGATACTTTAAACAAGATACTACGTATTGGATCAAAGTAATTTTACAGTTATTACAGTGAGATGTTATAAAATAACCTATAAAATATTTATATAATATAAAAATATATATACACACAGAAACACACAAACAACCAAACATACAAAATATAAAAAATTAACACACACATACTCAGATTAACACCCACTTAATTATTAAAACGTTACATGCTAATACATGCATGATTCAATTTTAGTCATCTGTATCACAAAAATAAAGAACAATGTGACAAATTTATTTGAAATGGTGTCATTTATTAAATTATACATTTTATATTATTTTTAGTATATGTTACGTTATATTCTGTTATTTACATTGTTCTAATTATTTATACAAACCTCGATTTAGTATGTAATTTAACACCAAATTTACATTTTTAAATTTATCATTTGTAGTGCCTGTGATCAGAATTAAATAATTCAATTTAGGCAATAAAAAGAGTATTACGAACTTCACTGACCTAATACCCAAACCAATAATTTATTTATATCTATATATAAGCAAGTCGTTAAACAGTAAATATATATATATATATATATATATATATATATATATAGTTTTGTGGTATAACGACCTTGAGTTATAAAATATAATATATATATATATATATATATATATATATATATATATATATTGCTGTGAAACCACCAAAATCCGGGTACTCCGCTTTTCGAATCGAGCCTCTACGAATTGGATGTCAAGAATGCTGTGAATCGTACAAAAAGCTATTCATTATCTTAACTGTGTTGGTCCATCGACTTTCTTCTGTTAATCGCCTCGGCTGCTCCTCTAGATAAACCTTCATCCTCAATTATAAAAAAAAACAAACACATTCCTATCACAAACATCAACGTTACCTCTATTTACATCAAAATTCACAATACATTAAAATTTCAAAATTAATATTCAGCATAAATTTTAATATCGGAAAATTTCAAAATTAAATTTATTATCATTTTAATGTGCATCCAGAATTAAAGTCCTTGTAGGATGCCTACTAATTAATATAACAATATATGCAGACCGGAGTCTGAGTACAAAGGGAGCATCTACCACCCCTTTACGTTAATTAACCAGGTTCGTCTAATTGAGCTCAAAGACATACCCATATTTTTATCATAATCCAGAACATCAATACTAAATACCCCTTTCTACTTAAACAAGCAAATTTCACCTTAAAATTAAAATATTATTGTTAGTACAATTTCACTACTGTCCATTTTAAATAAACAAATTAGAAAGTTATTCAACACACACCAACATCTCAAAGTTCAAACAAAATAGTATAATTTACCTGAAGGTTACTTGCACTCGTAGCTTCAATGTACATCGTCCCTTTTGTTAATCACACCATTCCAACTGGGTTATATTTACGGCGTCTGATTCTCAACGCTTTAAAAATTTTCTCCATCACCATTTATTTAAAGTTGTTTCAGGGCTTTTCCGGAACTAATCTGTGTATATCTGAACCTTGTTTTGTGGATCCAGACCCGTTTATGCACCATTTAATTATTCACACCCCCGCAAAATAGCAAAGAACTTCATACTTCTTTCACCAATATACGCCAAAACTGCCTACTTTTGTGTATATATTTGTCGTTTTAAATTTTTACCAATTGGTACAGTGATACTAAACTTTATTACCTTGTATCTTCTTTTCTAAGTGCACTAACGTACATTCATTGTAGCACGTATAGAACAAGCTGTTTTAAATCACATAATATTCGAGCAAACTGTTTAAATTATTTAATATTAAAACCGGAAAACTAAAAAGCACTGTTTAACGCGTTCAATCAAGTCGAAGATCTAAGAGAGCTTGTTTATATTCACCTGGGTATATATAGAAGTTAGCCTGTCTGTCGGTCGAGTCCTCAAAACGGGCAATTCCAAAGAATTTCGCATGCTAGGTTCCCAGTCCGTAGCCCGCGCGTCGGTTTTTACGAATTTTGTACTCACCCTAGTTAAATCTCAGAAATTTCAACACGACACGCAAAGTCTGGAAATAACTAATTGACTTTTATACCGAACTGTTATTTTTACCTCTCAAGTTTGCCTTTTACTTTCAACCAATTGCAACCCCATGACGTTGCGCTACTCACGCCTTTTACTATATGTGTCTCGGTCTTGCGCATATTATCTGTCTCTATCTAACCTGTTCTTATTGATGCAAATTGATATTCTTTATTATCGATTATTTTAGTCCATGTGGAGTGTGAAATAACCCACCTTTAGCATTTCTCGTAACTATTATGCGACGGATTCTACAAGATTCTCTGAAACCATTTGTTATCTACAAAATTTTCGCCGAATGAGCTTTTTAAACTATGCAGGTGTTCAAACATACTATTAATTCTCAGAGCCTTATTTCGTGGTATTATAATCTTGGATTTTCACAGACTTTTATGCTTATTATTAATAATGGTTTAATTAACTCCAATTAAAATTGACTTCTATCCTTTCACTTTTAGCGAATACAAGTTAAATATTAATTATTATGTGTACACTCTGTTTAATACCGGTTACTTAAAATAGGGTTAATTAATATAAATTTTGCACGTAATTTCCATTTGTTTCTTTCCTCGGAATAATTAAATTACACGCAGAGCTTTTTAATACTGTTTCCTTTTGATATAAAGCGTCTTGTACATGGTTTAAATCTCTTATTTTTAATGAAACGACTGAATTTATTTATGCTTCATGGTTTTAATAAAGCGTACCTCTTCCCAAAGCTTCTACACGGTGATTAAAATTATTTGATGTGATTATTTAATTTTCTACCCTGGTCTAAATATGAGTAATATATATATATATATATATATATATATATATATATATATATATATATATATAGTAACAGGCTTTTAGGTCTGCAGGTTAATGAGGTGCGCTTTCGGTTTTATTTTTAAATCATTATCAAAGATACTAGAAATTGAGAAACGTTAGTACGGGCGTAAAATAGTTAAAACTTACTAATATGAGGTTTTACATTGAAATCGTCGATCTAGATAACTTTTTGAATATAAGTTAATAGTGCGGTAAAAAACGTTTAAAAATAAAACAGTAATGTAGTTTGCTCATCACATTTGAATGTAATTAATTTCTTTTATGGTTTGACTGAAATTTAGATCTTCTTTGTATGCATGTATGTATGTTTATATATGTATGTTGATGTGTGTGTGTGTGTGTGTGTGAGAGTGTGTGAGAGTGTGTGTGTGTGTGTGTGCGTGCATGCGTGCGTGCGTGCGTGCGTGCGAGCGTGCGTGTGTGTTTTTTAACAGTTGCAATATTTTTATTTCAACATAAATAAGTTACAGTACTAATAAATAAATGCACTGTATTCTCAATACCAATATCTTCCCGCGGAACCGCAATTAAGCATAACTTCACGAGAAGTGGTGTGTGTGCGCGCGTGCGTGCGTGTGTGTGTGTGTGTGCCTGCGTGTGCGTGCGTGTGCGTGTCATGTGTGTGTGTGGGTGTGTGGGTGTGCGGGGTGTGCGGTGTGTGTGTGTGCATATGGATGATTGCGTGTGCGAATGCATGTGTTTGTTTATGTGTGTATGTATGTATGTTTATGTTGAGTTTTATTAAGTGATTTGATCAGTTATATTGAATTTGTTTTTGGATTTAAAGTGAAGTAGATAGGTGTATATAGAGCTTAGTGCGTTAATGTCAGTTTTTTAGGGATCCGTACCTTATAAGGTGTGACGGAACCTATATAAGATTACTCTCGTGTCCGTCCGTCCGTCTGTCACAGAGGTTTTTCTCGAAAACTATGTAACGTAGGAATTTGAAATTTGACACAATGCTAGGTTTTTATGGCGCGCACATACAGTATTGCCCGAAATAAACAGTACTGAAATTGTAATTGATTTGTATATTTAAAAAATACATATTATTGACACTTTATTATATGTTCTAAATGTGCACCTCCTCGTTCGAGACAGACTTCATAACGATGTTCTAAGTTTCTGGTCATGTTATTGAATAAGGGTTGTCTCAGGGCTGCAAAGAAGACTCTAACGGCATCCTTTAATTCATCGGTGGTTTGTGGTGCCCGTTTGAAAACGGCATTTTTAGCCATGCCCCAAATGTATGCGTCTGGAGGTGTGAGGTCTGGAGAATGTGAAGGATAAGGAAGTCAGTAAATCGTGATATGAATTTGCTTGGAAAATGTTCTTGAAGAAATTGACGAATTGCGGCAGCAGTATGGCAAGTTGCCCCGTCCTGCTGAAAAAATTGGTTTCGAAATGCCAAGTTACGTGCACGACAGAATTGACGTAGATCAGGATAAAACGTGTTAAAATTTGTCTGTACCTCTGTTGATTAAGTGTGACTTGCCTACCATTCTCTTCGATAAAGTACGGACCAATGATTCCGTGTCCGGAAACAGCACACCAGACACTCACTTTTTCACTATGTAAAGGAACCTCTTGAACCTCATCGGGTCTGGCAAAGCCCAGAAATCGATTTGTGCGACGATTCACATAGCCTGACAAGTGAAAATGTGCTTCATCTGAAAACCAAACATTTTTCAAAAATTCAGGATTTTCATACTGTAACGCGAGAATTCTGGCGCAATATTCCACTCTACTGCGATAATCCCGAGGATGTAGTTGTTGATGTACCTGAATCACATACGAAAATGTACCCAGCTCCTTCAGGATTCTTTGAAAGGAAGTTCTTTTTAAATCAAGTTGTAACGCTGTCCTTGCCTGGCTGACTTTCAGATTTTCTAAGATTTGCTCAAAAACACGTTCATGGTTATTGTTGTTGTTAACTGTCCTGGGACGCCCCGAGTTTCCTTTTCGTTGGCACAATACACTACCTGTATTTCTAAACTTTTCAATAACCTTCAAAATTACAGCATTACTTGGAGAACGTTTATTAAACCTTTGTGTGAATTGATCAGACACGTATAGCAAACTTGCACCATTATGTCGGCCGATTCCGTATGAACGAAAATAATGCTCTACCAGAAACACTTTCTCCTCTGTACTTAACACCATTTTTAACAATTAGGCCCTACTAATTACTTGTTTGAGGTTTACTTGACAGGTCTATACTAGCTAACTTGAGTGTGACAGCGCACGCATAAAAACACCGCCAACTTAGTTTCAGTACTGTTTATTTCGGGCAATACTGTATATCGATTCAAAAAATAGACAAAAATTATTTTTAGATTAAAATGGCGGGGGTTAATTCGGTCAAAAGAAAAAAGTTTTAATAAATATTGTAACAATTTTATTTTTGAATTAATAAATCTCTTCATTAAAGGTACAACAAATGTTAAAACACCTTTATTAAGTAAAGTCGTAATACGTTTAACAATTAAATTACATTTAAATAGCATCTTGAGTCGTTAGTCTATTTGTTTTGGATGTCGGTGTGCTCCACAGCCACTCGCACGCGCGTTGAGAGGATTGACAACTCCCCCCTTGGGATCCTCCCATCATGCGAGAGCGCGGGACAAGCACTCGGCCATAGATAAAAGCAGCAGCAACATGTATAATAAAAGAATGGCCAGTGACCTGCGGGTCGGTTTAATTGTGTGATACACTTTCTGAATAACGGTTGGTAATGTATACTCGTTATTATAGTATCTAATTTGAAAATTTGTTTAGCGCAAAAAAATTTAGGAACAAAAATTTAGGAACGCAGATTTAGCAACGCAAACTAAGATTACAACTAAGATTAGACGATGAAAGATTACGCTACACAGTTTAGGCGACAAGAATTTAGAACTTTGAATCAACGTTAAGAAAACCACATCACTTTAACACGTGTATTTAGAGGATGGAAAGCAGATCTAATTAGTAGGAGGCCGTTTGTTGCTCCGAGCCAAGATACTACTTTGATTTGATATTTGCAGTAAATTCCGCACGACGATGCACTTCCCAATCCAGTAGAGGAAAGCAGTTTTGTCTGGTTCGTAGTAGCTTTAAGAAATTCTGTTGTGCTTCATTCTGAATGCACGTTATTTTGCTTCGATACGTAGAAATACGATTTTGTTATTCACTTCATTTGTTACTAGGCTGGATTTTCCAGTATCAAATTTAAATTTCACTCAGTTTAATGTGTAAGTAACAACACGTTGCTTCAGCATAACTTAACAGCTGTTGTTACGTCACTTGTTTGTTTGAAATATGCTGCTGACACTTGTATCATCGGAAGCAGATGTTTAGTATTATATTACTACCACCTTTGAAAACGAGAATATCCTTGTGAACATTCTCATTTAAAATGAAATTAGCACATTTAACTTAACGAGAAAATTTTGTTTTTTAATTTGTTATAATGTAAATTTGTTATAATGTAACCGACCGAATCAGATCTGAATGGGTTAGAAAGTATTAGTGTAACCAGTTACACTTTGTTGTAATATATTTGATCAAGAATCAGGTTGATAAACCTTACGTTAATTTTTTAAAGTAATTCAAATAATTATTTAATTTTATTGCATTGAATTTTATTTACAGAAAAGAGATTCCTTCTAGTAAATTATTAATCCAAGCTTAAAGTTTTTATTTTGATCAAGTATGATCAAACTTAACAACCGAAAAGCAATAAGAGTTGAATTTTGATGCCACCCTTATGTAGAAAATATTCTTTTGCATTTTAGGCATATTTGAGGGACACAAACAGTGTTCCCATGTTCTATGTGACTTAATTATTATTCTTTCTTACAGGAACAGCGTCTTATTCTGTTAAGACAGGTTTTGTCACCGAAGGCGATCTTTTTCTTTGGGTCTCCACGTCCGCCCTTAGAAATATGCCATGCTATTAACATGAATTAATCTGGACTTGGTGGCGCCTGTTTGTTTTAGTTTGAGTGTGACCCCCAACAGATTTCGACTTACCCCCATTGCTCATAGCTCTACCCAAGGAATAGACCCTAGTTATGTCGGAAGACTTTGTTTTGCTGACACCCAACTTCTAAAGTCAGATATAAGTATTAAAAGAGAAACGCTAGTAAATACCAATAAAAAAAAGTTTCACTGGCACCCATGCTTGGGGCTTGCCATAAATTTGATTTGAAATAATTCGTTACACTGGCTCACAACGTGGGGCTGGTGCTTTTAGTGCAGCAAAAGAAAATTCGTAACACTGGCGCCGGCAACGTTTGGGGCTTCGAAATTTGTTTGTTCATAATTTGATTAACTTCGAAATTTGTTTGTTCATAATTTGATTAGCTTCGAAATTTGTTTGTTCATAATTTGATTTACCTCGAAATTTGTTAGTTCAAAATTTAATGTACTTCGAAATTAGTTTGCCCAAAATTTAGTTTGCTTCGAAAATTGTTAGTTCAAAATCTATTTTGCACTGAAATTTGGTTGTTCAAAAATAGTTTTGCATCGAGATTGGGTTGCTCAACGGTTAGGTGATAATTAGGTTTGGTTGTTTAAAAGTTTGGTTGAGATGTTAACCCCCATTCAGCCAATTAATTAACTTAGTCAAATTTATTTTTAACTTTCATTCTGTTTTGACCCAATATATTTTTTTTGATATTGTTTTGGTAAAATTTATTTTTCCAATACACCTTTTGACTTTTACCTTTAGTTGCCCGAATTTGTTTTGATAATTTTTGTAAGGTTTAGATCATTTGGATTTACCAGTTTGATTTCATTGAAACATTAGGCTTTTGTAATCATGTCGGATATTCCGAATTATTTGTCTACTTAAAGAAGAACGGGAGTAGTGAGTGAGAAACCAGTTTTAGAGAAAGGAAAATTTTCGGAAGACTGTTAGCTGAGGAAGCTAATAAGCCTGTAGTTTGATTTGCTTGAGTCAATAAAGAACATTTTTGTCCAAATTTGATGATAAGGCTAGAGATCCTATTTTGAAGGTACATTGGAGTGAGCTGTCGTCGTGTCATTTGAAAATTGCTCTTGTGCATAAGCACGTTTTTGATTTTGTTAGCAGATTTTTATTTAGATCGGCATTGCAACGCAATTTAGTCTAGGCGGAACTTGTCGTCGTGGTTGGTCGCTCAGCGGTATGTCAGTCCAGACGAGACTCAGGAAGAGTTGGTCGCTCGGCATTACATAAGTCTAGACGAGACTCGATGTGAGTTAGGCGCTCTAGATTTTTTTTGCATCTTTTTTTGATTTGATGTAAATTTTTGTATTGTTAGTCTAGGTGAGACTCGTAGAGGGTTTGTCACTCTAGCATATTTTGGCGTTGTGAAGCATTATAGTTGTTTCGACAGTTCAATTGGTAGTAGGATGAGAGTGTACCTGAACACTGATTTTTTTTGTTAGCTATTGTCATGATTAGTTTTTTTATTGATGATTCATAAGCAGGAAAATCGCTTTTAGTTGTTTGAGACTGGTTCTCGAAGTATTTGATTTTACAACCTTTGCGTAGTGCTACGGCACATTTGATTGAGAAGTTTTTGGAGGAAAAAGTATTTCTTGTCTACGGAGTGCCACAGTTTGTTATTTGTGATAATGGTCCACAATTAATTGGACGTATTTTTAAAGCTTTGTGTGCAAGGTACGAAATTCAAAAGATTTGGTATAATGCTGTTTATGCTCCCCAATGCAATTTTGTGGAAAGAATCAATAAGACAGTTGGTACTGCAATTCGTTCATACGTAGAAAAACATGATACGTGGGATAGTGAAATATCAAAAATTCAGTACGCAATTAATTCAGCAAAACATGAGTCCACCAACTATTCTCCAAATTTTTTAGTCTTTGGTCGTCAGGTACCCTTAAGTGGAAAAGCTTATAGTGATAATTTTAAACCTGGTGAGGATGTTGATGTCGTCTCCAGCAGTAGACCTTCTTATGTGTTAGATCGTCAACTTTTGTTTGATATTTTGGAAATGTCCGTGAAAATTTGCATGTAGCTTATCAACGTTCGAGTAAACGCTACAATCTTAGAAGAAGAGACATTTCATTCCGAGTCGGAGAAAGAGTTTGGAGAGCTAATAAGGTACTCTCGAGTGCTGGTGATAAATTCTCCGCTAAGCTTAGCTCCAAAGTTCGTTTTGAGTAAAGTTCGAAAAACATTCCAATTTAGTGTATGAGTTAGAGAATGAAGATGGAACAAGAGCAGGAAATGGCACGTAAAGGACTTGAAACCCGTTGAAGCTTTGTATCCAAATGAAAAGATGATCCTGACGATTAGTTCCGGTCTGGTCATCTCTTTGATGTTAAGTAATACAGTAGTGGTTTGCTTTGTTTTGTTCCGATTTTTGATTTAGTGTCGTTTCACTAATTTTGAGTATTTTGGTTGAAAAGTGGAATAACTGGTTAAGGATTTTGTAGGTTTTGTAGGTTTGAGGTGTGCATTGGTGTGCACGCTGGTCGTTTTGTTCGCGCGTTATTCGGAGATGTGTTTAGAAGATGTCGTTGACAGATATCTTTTAGATGTAGAAGTAGGTGGGCTATGTAAAGTTGTTAGTCCTGATTTCTACATATCGAGGTAGAGAGAAGATTAAGTTATTCTTTCCCTCGTTGTGACCGTTCGAATTTTTTTTTGTTTGATAAGGTCAAAAGTTTGTTTGGTGAGCTTCACCATTTAGTCCATCACTAATGGGATCTGTTGTTTGGAAATTAGTGATAGGATAATCAGTAGGGTGTGGTATATTACAGCCCTATCTGGTTCAATTTTGTATTTGAATTTGTTAAGTAACCTTATGGTTAGGTTACCTTAGTTTTGATTATCTCTTTGCACTAAAGTGATAATTTTTTGTATTTGAAATTTGTGCGCAACCTTTTGGTTGAGTTACTTTTGTTTTGATTATCACTTTGTGATAATAGTGTTTGAAATTTAGGCCTATTAGTAGGGTCTTCCTTTTGATTGTCACTTTATAGTGATAATATTTTGAATGGTTATGCTGTTTTAATGTTGTAGCATTCCCTTTTTTTTTGTAGATAGAGCTAATAGAGCTCCAGGAAGTGAAGTTTTTTTTGTGGAAGTAGAGATAAATTGTGAAATGTTTGGTTACAGTTAGTAAATACTAGCCTTGGTAAGAATAAGAACCTCTAGTTGAAGGATTATTCTGAGTTTGAATTTGATTAATTTTTTTGTCCCGTGGAGTGTTTGACTTTCTAATTTGACCCCTCCCAATTTTGACTTATACCGATTGTGACTCCCCGATTTTGTCTCCCGAAGGACGTCAGGTACACGTAGTTACCAACACACTCGAATTTGTAAATATTTGTCTCCCTCGTTTGAATAAATTCGTAAAAATTGTATTGATAGTTAGGAAGGTAGATAAGGCTAGTATATTTAAAAAAAAAATTTTTTTGTATTTGTTATACTTATAGTTTATTCCTTGGAAAAAATTTTTTTTCTTTTAGGAAAGGGGTAGTGTAACAATTTTATTTTTGAATTAATAAATCTCTTCATTAAAGGTACAACAAATGTTAAAACACCTTTATTAAGTAAAGTCGTAATACGTTTAACAATTAAATTACATTTAAATAGCATCTTGAGTCGTTAGTCTATTTGTTTTGGATGTCGGTGTGCTCCACAGCCACTCGCACGCGCGTTGAGAGAATTGACAACTCCCCCCTTGGGATCCTCCCATCATGCGAGAGCGCGGGACAAGCACTCGGCCATAGATAAAAGCAGCAGCAACATGTATAATAAAAGAATGGCCAGTGACCTGCGGGTCGGTTTAATTGTGTGATACACTTTCTGAATAACCGTTGGTAATGTATACTCGTTATTATAGTATCTAATTTGAAAATTTGTTTAGCGCAAAAAATTTAGGAACAAAAATTTAGGAACGCAGATTTAGCAACGCAAACTAAGATTGCAACTAAGATTAGACGATGAAAGATTACGCTACACAGTTTAGGCGACAAGAATTTAGAACTTTGAATCAACGTTAAGAAAACCACATCACTTTAACACGTGTATTTAGAGGATGGAAAGCAGATCTAATTAGTAGGAGGCCGTTTGTTGCTCCGAGCCAAGATACTACTTTGATTTGATATTTGCAGTAAATTCCGCACGACGATGCACTTCCCAATCCAGTAGAGGAAAGCAGTTTTGTTTGGTTCGTAGTAGCTTTAAGAAATTCTGTTGTGCTTCATTCTGAATGCACGTTATTTTGCTTCGATACGTAGAAATACGATTTTGTTATTCACTTCATTTGTTACTAGGCTGGATTTTCCAGTATCAAATTTAAATTTCACTCAGTTTAATGTGTAAGTAACAACACATTGCTTCAGCATAACTTAACAGCTGTTGTTACGTCACTTGTTTGTTTGAAATATGCTGCTGACACTTGTATCATCGGAAGCAGATGTTTAGTATTATATTACTACCACCTTTGAAAACGAGAATATCCTTGTGAACATTCTCATTTAAAATGAAATTAGCACATTTAACTTAACGAGAAAATTTTGTTTTTTAATTTGTTATAATGTAAATTTGTTATAATGTAACCGACCGAATCAGATCTGAATGGGTTAGAAAGTATTAGTGTAACCAGTTACACTTTGTTGTAATATATTTGATCAAGAATCAGGTTGATAAACCTTACGTTAATTTTTTAAAGTAATTCAAATAATTATTTAATTTTATTGCATTGAATTTTATTTACAGAAAAGAGATTCCTTCTAGTAAATTATTAATCCAAGCTTAAAGTTTTTATTTTGATCAAGTATGATCAAACTTAACAACCGAAAAGCAATAAGAGTTGAATTTTGATGCCACCCTTATGTAGAAAATATTCTTTTGCATTTTAGGCATATTTGAGGGACACAAAAGTGTTCCCATGTTCTATGTGACTTAATTATTATTCTTTCTTACAGGAACAGCGTCTTATTCTGTTAAGACAGGTTTTTGTCACCGAAGGCGATCTTTTTTCTTTGGGTCTCCACGTCCGCCCTTAGAAATATGCCATGCTATTAACATGAATTAATCTGGACTTGGTGGCGCCTGTTTGTTTTAGTTTGAGTGTGACCCCCCAACAGATTTCGACTTACCCCCATTGCTCATAGCTCTACCCAAGGAATAGACCCCTAGTTATGTCGGAAGACTTTGTTTTGCTGACACCCAACTTCTAAAGTCAGATATAAGTATTAAAAAGAGAAACGCTAGTAAATACCAATAAAAAAAAGTTTCACTGGCACCCATGCTTGGGGCTTGCCATAAATTTGATTTGAAATAATTCGTTACACTGGCTCACAACGTGGGGCTGGTGCTTTTAGTGCAGCAAAAGAAAATTCGTAACAATATATCGTGTGAGGTATCATTTGAAAGAAGATTCTAAAAGGCTTCTAAAAAATTTTTTTATAATTTCCAGTCCAGTAGTCTTTATGATATAGCTCAAAATGTGCCAAAAATAACGCCGCCCCCCCCCTGTTCTCTACATTTACAAAGCTAAAATTTTGACTTTAATAGGGATAGTATAGCTATTGAGTCATAGATTATCGGAAAACAGATTTTTTTGACAGTGTAATAGTTGCTGGAAAAACATTTTTTAAACACAGTAATAGACAACATATTTACTAATGTACCAGTACAATGTGGAACAATATATTCATTTTTCAATTATCACAATCAAATTTGGATAAAATTTAAATATACATATAAAAAAAAAAACGGCTTAATTTGGTTTATAGATTGCTCACTGTAGTATTGGTACGGAACCCTAATAGTGCGAGCTCGACTCGCTCTTGGCTAACTTTTTTATTAATAGTGTTGAGGTTTTTAAATATGTAACACATTTCTAGGAATTCTATTTTGGATCGTTTATTTTCAATTTGTTATATTATAGGAGTATAAAAATCTATTTTATGTTTGTTTGTGTTTGCGTGTAAGGTCAAAGTACAAAACGTTTGGCTTAACACGAATGTCGTTTTTATGTTGAGTTAAGCGTTGTTTTAATTGTTGCGAGGTTTGACCAATGTAGGTAAGATTGCAGTCTGAACAATTTATTTGGTATATAGTATTCCGTTGTAGAAGAGTTGGGGTTTTATCTTTTAATTTGGAAAAAAGGGTGTTTAACGTTAAAAAGTTTCGTTTAGCTATGTTGATGTTGAATTTTTTGAAGACGTTTTCGAATTTTGTACTTAAATTTTCAATGTAAGGAATTATATGGTATGTAGGCATATTTTCAAAAGACACAGTATTATTGTTTGAGTGTTTATTAGAAAGGGCAGCGTTTAAAGGAGCTTTTTGATTGTGTAAAAGGCTTTTTATTAGTTTTGGTGTGAGTTATTGTTTTTTAGAATAATAAATAGTTTGTCTAGATTTTTTGGGTATAGTGAAGGATGGCATAATTTTTTAATTCTATGTATTAGGCCTAGAATAAAATTTATTTTTATTTTGTATTTATGATATGAATGATAATTTAGATATCTACCAGAGTTGATTGGTTTTAGATACGTCTAAAACAATAGTATTATCATTTTTCTAATGTAGAGCGTCAAGAAATGGGATGGATCGGTTGTTTTCTAATCCTACGGTAAATTTAATTTTATCATCGTTACTATTGAAAATTTTAAGAGTTTCGTTAATTTTGTCTTCTGGTATAGATACTATGAAATCGTCAGCAAATTTTTTAATGAATGGGATTGTGAAGTTTAGTTTGGGTATAGCTTAGGCTAATAAATCGTCCATAACAATTCTGGCAAGTACAGGACTTAGACTAGATCCCAAGGATCATATTGAAATGGACTATTTCTTTTATAGTTGCTTGTTCCATAAGTACATTCTAATTTCAAAGAAATACATGTAATACTGATTTGATACTCACAAAAGTTGTTAGAAATAGAATACTATATAGCAAAAATCAAAGCAATTACAAAAAGTTTAAATTAAAGCAATCTGAAATCGTTTTCTATCAAGCTTACATCATATGTAGTTTTGATTCTACTGTTTGTAACAGCGGTTTCGTTATCGTTTGAACGTTTGACATACAGTTTATTAAATATGGAATTTGCATTTTATAACTCATATTAAAATATTAAATCATTTTAAATCAAACTTATATACTGGACAAGTATTTAATATGAAGATTGAGTTCATGTTGGCTAATGAATGAATAGCCAGCATACTGGATTATGAATACTTTTTGGTTGCCAAGGTTTTAAAAAGACAGAACAAAACCATACTAAAACTGTCAATATTAATTTTATGTAAAAGGGCAAATAAGAAACTTGTAATTGGGTTTAAAAATTAGAACTTAAAAATCGATAATAGTTAATGCCTTTCTTGCCATTACAAATTTTATTTATAGTCCACTATATTGAAGACAGATATGAGCATATACTTTTTAGCATTTATTAATGGAATGTAATAATGCAAAACATGCCTCGGTAGCGCAGTAGGTAGCGCGTAAGTCTCATAATCTTAAGGTCGTGAGTTCGATCCTCACCCGGGGCATTTTTTAAAAACTTTTTGGAAGGTTATTTATTTTACAGTTCTAGTGTTAAACTGTTCTGTACGTTAAGTGACGATGGTATTGTATCTGTTCTTGTAAGTAGTTTATTTAGATTGCTTTAATTGTATTTATTTATACTAAAAACAACTTAATTCAAACAGAAAATGACAAATAAGAAATTGTAAACAATTCCAAAGCGATAATTTCGTGCGAATCGATCTATAAATAGTTTAATTACTTCTTCCTTGTTATCTTTTCATATATAATACAACGGCTATCGATAATCACGTGAGTTGGAACACGAAACATGTTATCAAAAATTAATTTTACGAGTCCGAGAAACGAGTGAAGTTATTTGACAAAATGTTAAGTGCATCAACTAGTGCGATTATCAATTGTTACGTTTAGAAGAGCTGTATTCGTTAGATTGTATCACAAATGAACAATTTAATTCTTTTACAAATAGAAATTTATTTATTATTACAAAACAGTGAACACAAGAATATTATTTACGTAAACGTTAAACACACAATTATTTATTGTATGTTACATTAGCATTTTATTCAAAATTTTTCGTTAATTAAAACTGTGGAAGATGAATTTGCGTTGACGCTTGTTACACTCGAATTCTCTGTTAATATTTCATTTATTGCAAATGCTGATGTTGATGGTTCATTTGTGTTGCAGTGTCTCAAGCCAGATATGATTCTAGAATAAGTTTAATCGTTCAATTTTAAATATGGTGTTGAAAATCTAGTATAGTACAGTAGTTTAGACCAAAAATCCTGAAACCCGGAAAAAAGGTAGAGCTGAAAATTGGGCTATCGATTCAGAATTTAGTGGTCTACAATATATCAAAAGTTCCCACTTGTTCTAGGTTTGGCATTTATTTATAGGACCTCAAAGTTCAACACCTAAAAAAAACAAATATTTGACCGATAATCAGTGTTAATGTCCCGAAAATGATGTGATTGCCATATATATATATATACATATATATATATATATATATATATATTGCTGTGATATACTCCTTTGAATGCGGGAACTGGGTCCTTTCAACAAAAAAATTCTAGTCCCACCGATTGGGCGTCATAAACTGCTGTGATCCTGGTTTCGCTTCAGCTGCTCACCTAATTTTATAAACCTCCTCATTCATAAAATTAAACAACACATTCCTACCACAAACATCAACGTCAACTCTATTTACATCAATATTCACAATACATTAAAATTTCAAGATTAAAATTCAGCATAAATTTCAGTTTTAAAAAGAATTTCAAGATTAATTTTATTATCATTTTAACGTGCATCCAGAATTAAAGTCCTTGTAGGATGGCTACTAATTAATATAACAATATATGCAGAGTAAAAGGAGCATCTACCACCCTTTACGTTAATTAACCAGGTTCGTCTAATTGAGCTCAAAGACATACCTAAAATTTCATCATAATCCAGAACATCAATACTAAATACCCTTTCTACTTAAACAAGCAAATTTCATCTTAACATTAAAATTTTATGGTTAGTACAATTTCACTAATGTCCATTTAAAGTAAATCAATTATCAAGTAATTCAACACACACAAAAATGTCAAACAAAATAGTATAATTTACCTGAAGGTTACTGTCCTCGTAGCTTCAATGTACATCGTCCCTTTAGTTAATCACACCATTCCAACAGGATTATATTTACGGCTTCTAATTCTCAACGCTTTTAAAATTTTCTCCATCACCATTTATTTAAAGTTGTTTCGGGGCTTTTCCGGAACTCATCTGTGTTTATCTGACCCTTGTTTCGTGGATCCAGACACGTATTTGAACCATTTAATTATTAACACCCCCGAAAAATAGCAAAGAAATTCATGCTTCTTTCACCAAGATACGCCAAAACTGCCTACTTTTGTGTATACATTTGTCGTTGTAAATTTTGCTAATTGGTACCGTGATACTAAATTTTATTACCTTGTATCTAAGTGCACTGAAGTACATTCATGTTAGCACGTAAATAGCAAACTATTTTGAATCACTAAAATATACGAGCAAACTTTAAATTATTTTATCAAACTAAAATGCACTGTTTAACATCTTCAATCAAGTCGCGGATGTAAGAGCTTTTAACGCATCGAATAGTCAAAAGTCTAAGAGGGCTTGTTTATATTCACCTCGGTATATATAGCAAAAAGCCTATCTGTCGGTCTGTTCCCCAAAACGGGTAATTCTAAAGAATTTCTCATGCCATGTTCCCAGTCCGTCGCTCGCGCGTCGGTTTTACGAATTTTCACTCTCCCATTCAAAACTCAGAAATTCTCACGGCACGCAAACATGTCCGAGAAAAGCCAATTAATTTTGTACAGAAATCGTTGTTTCTACCTCTGATATTTGCATCCTATTTTCAACCAATTGTGACCCTCGTGACGTTGCTTAAATCACGCCTTTTACTATATGTGTCTTTGCTTGACGCATTTTCTCTTTCCTTTTCTAACCTGTTCGTATTGGTGCAAATTGATATTCTTTATTATCGATTATATTTTAGTCCATGTGGACTATCTGGGTTTAATAACCCCGTATCGCACCTTCTCGTGAATATTAAGCCCCGGTTTCTCCAAGATTCTTTGAAACCATTTGTTATCTACCCAATTTTCGCCGTACGTGATATTTAAACTACGCAGGTGTTCAAAATAATATTAATTCTCAGAGCTTTATTTTCTGGTATTATAATCTTGGATTTTCACACTTTTATGCTTATTATTAATAATGGTTTAATTAACTCCAATTAAAATTGACTTCTATCCTTTCATTTTAGCGAATACAAGTTAACTATTAATTAGTATGTGTACACTTTGTTTTACTACCGGTTACTTAAAATAGGGTTAATTAATATAAATTTTGCACGTTTTTTCCATTTGTTTAGGAATAATTACATTACCCGTAGAGCTTGTTAATACTGTTTCTTTTGATATAAAGCGTCTTGTACATGATTTAAATCTCTTATGTTTAATGAAACTAATAACCTTTTATGCTTCACGGTTTTAATAAAGCGTACCTCTTCCCAAAGCTTCTACACGGTGATTAAAATTATTTGATGTGATTATTTAATTTTCTACCCTGGTCTAAATATGAGTATATATATATATATATATATATATATATATATATAATTCAAATAAACGCTACGTTGTCATGGTTAAGTTATTTTATGAGTATTTCCTGATCAGAGTAACCATTTCTTGTGCGCGCGAATTCAAATGTTATATACTCTAAACTTGCAATGTATAAAGTGTTTTAGTTCAGAAAAAAACTGTTTTATTTAGCAAATATAAAGCACAAACGATTTACTACAAAACTAAACAATGACAATAAAATAAGAAATATCAAAGTAATAGAAGTAAAAAATGTTGCAACACCGAACAGAACTGCAAACTGCTACACGCTAAATCTTAATATCATTAAACCTACGTTCATAGTTACGTTCACATTTTACAATCGCTAGCACTTTATTACTGTTTATGACTAGGGCTGGGTCGGCGTATCGATATATCGATACGTATCGATACGACCCCCGTATCGACCCCCCCGATACAGCGAAAAATAAATATCGATATAGATAGGTATCGATACGTATCGATATGTATCGATACGCATCGATACATATCGATACGCATCGGTACATATCGATACGTATCGATACGTATCGATATTCGATATAGAATATGTATCGATATTTGATCCGCAAAATCCCGTATCGCCCACCCCTATATATATATTGCTGTGAATCCACCAAAATCCGGGAACTACGGTTTTCGAATCGAGCCTCACGAATTGGGCGTCAAGAATGCCGTGAAACCTACAAAAAGCTATTAACTTAACTGGTCCGTTGACTTTCTTCTGTTACTCGCCTCTTTACTCTTTTCCGCCTCGGCTGCTCACCTAGTTAAAACTTTCATCCTCAATCATAAAAAAAAACAAACACATTCCTATCACAAACACCAACGTTAACTCTATTTACATCAATATTCACAATACATTAAAATTTCAAAATTAAATTCCAGCATAAATTTCAGTATCAGAAAATTTCAAGATTAAAGTTATTATCATTTTAATGTGCATCCAGAATTAAAGTCCTTGTAGATGCCTACTAATTAATATAACAATATATGCAGACCTGAGTCTGAGTACAAAGGGAGCATCTACCACCCCTTTACGTTAATTAACCAGGTTCGTCTAATTGAACTCAAAGACATACCCAAATTTTCATCATAATCCAGAACATAAATACTAAATACCCCTTTCTACTTAAACAAGAAAATCTCACCTTAAAATTAAAAATTTGCTGTTAGTACAATTTCACTACTGTCCATTTTAAGTAAATCAATTATAAAGTTATTCAACACACACCAACACATCAAAAATCGAACAACAAAGTATAAGTTACCTGAAGGTTACTGCACTAGTGGCTTCAATGTACATCGTCCTTGCTAATTTCACCATTCCAACTGTTTACGTCCTCGGATTACTGGTCGCTTTTAAACATTTTCTCTACACCACCATTCATCTAAAGTTGTTTCAGTGCTTTTCCGGAACTCATCTGTGTATATCTGAAGCTTGTTTTGTGGATCCAGACACGTTTACGAATCATTTAATTATTAACACCCCCGAAAAATAGCAAAGAAATTCATTCTTCTTTCACAAATATACGCCAAAACTGCCTACTTTTGTGTATTCATTTGTCGTTGCAAATTTGAATAATTGGTACAGTGATACTAGCCTTTATTACCTTGTATCTTCTTTTCTAAGTGCACTAAATTACTTGCATTATAGCACGTAAAGAACAAACTGTTTTAAATTATTCTATCAAAATCGGAAAACTAAAAAGCGCTGTTTAACGCATTGAATCAAATCGAAAATCTAAGAGAGAGAAACTCATATCAACCTGGGTATATATAGTGGTTAGCCCGTCTGTCGGTTTTGTCCTCAAAACGGCCAGTTTCTAGAATTTCGTATACTATGTTCCCATCTCGCCCGCCTGTGCGTCGGTTCTTATTAAATTTGCACTCGCCCCAGTTAAATCTCAGAAATTTCGACAACGTCTGGAAATAACGAATTAATTTTTATACAGAAATGTTATTTTTACCTCTCAAGTTTGCCTCTTATTTTCAACCAATCGCAACCCAGTGACGTTGCTCCACTCACGCCTTTTACTATACGTGTATCCGTCTTGCGCATATTATCTGTCTCTATCTACCCTGTTCTTATTGGTGCAAATTGATATTCTTTATTATCGATTATTTCAGTCCATGTGGACTGTGAAATAACCCACCTTATTAGCATTTCCCGTAACTATTAAGCTACGGTTTCTCCAGCATTCTCTGTAACCATTTGTTATCTGCCAAATTTACGCAGAATGAGCCTTTTGAAAATACGCAGGTGTTCAAACATAATACTTCTAAATAACACTTCTACGATTTGAATATTATTGGGTTTTTACAAGCTTTTATAGATATTATATGTTACTAATGGTTCAATTAACTCCAATTAAAATAATACCCTTTAATTTTTAGTGACTCCTAATCAAATATTAATTATTATGTGTACATTTTGTTTAATACCGGTTTCTTAAAATTGAGTTAATTAATATAAATTTTGCACGTAATTTCCATTTGTTTCTTTACTCGGAATAATTACATTACACGTAGAGCATTTTAATACTGCTTCCTTTTTTTTATAGCAAGCGTCTTGTAAATGATTTAAATCTCTTATTTTTAATGAAACGAATGAATTTTTATTCTCCACGGTTTTTTAATAACGCGTACCTTTTCCCAAAGCTTCTACACGGTGATTAAAATTATTTGATGTGATTATTTAATTTTCTACCCTGGTCTAAATATGAGTAATATATATATATATATATATATATTGCTGTGATAAGGGGTTGCTTAAGGGTGCACGTTATAGTAAAGGTCGTTCTGGAAGGAGTAATTAGAATAGGCAGCAGAAAACCACACTTATTTAAGGAAATAATTAAGAAATAGACATAGTTTGTAGATAGTAAGTAGTCAACACCCTGTATATAAAGTAGAAATAGTTTTTGGGCGACGCAGGTAAACATAGGAAGACGCATGGTTGGCGTAGGAATGAGAAGTACATGTATTAAGTAAATAGTAAATATTAAATACCCTGTAGATAAAGTTTAGTTAATTTAGGTAAAACAAATAAGGACATATTTTCAGTGGAAGCTCGCGTATATTTAGAAATAAATGATAAAGTGTAATTAGACACGCATTAAGAAGAAGAGTTCCAGACAATTAAATTAATACGGATATAGAAATAGAGTTTCAGGCAGTTAATATAAATGCGTACAAAGATCTAACCAATTTGATAAGAGAAATGATTAAAAATTGCGTGAATCACATGTAAACATGAAAATTTAAAGTCGGGTTGCATCAGTTGTTTATAGAAAAGCAAGTAATCTATCAAAATACAGCATGTTGATAATGAAAGACAGCTGCGGGCAGGTTGTGATTTTGGGAAAGCGTGGAGCATTGCATCAGAAACTGCTCTAAAAGCAATTATTTGATTGGTCAGAGACAAGCGACGAGTTCTAGACCAGACCCACGGATGGAGCGGGAATTCGAGATTATATTAGCAAGCACCTTGATAAGAAAGTCAGTTTTGAACTCAATGAAGGCCGAAGTGCATTGCCATTAAATAAAGTAATACGTAACAAGTATAAAAGTGAAAAATAAAATGAGTGCGAATATGAAGATTACAATTGCCGTTTAAACGTAAGTACGCTTTTAATGAATTTATTGTAGACTAAGACATAAAAATAATAGGGTTTCGAGATCTGAGGGAAATAGACTAGGATTCTGATGTTAAGAAAAAAATACAGTAATACAATTTAAATGTCAAGGGGAAAGGAAGTATAATACAATCTTGAAGTACAGGGATGAAACAAACTACAATTTTAAGTCTGGGGCAAGAATGATAAAAGTCTAAGTTTGAAGAATTGAAATAAGTTGGGGTATATAATTTAATGGTGATGGTCCATAGTGTAATAATTTGAATGGAATCCAGAATTGGAGAAGATCATTTTTATTGGAAGCGTCGATGTGAAAAAGATAAAACCAGGTCAGATTATAAGACATTTGTTTTTCTATATGAATTTTTATTTTATTTTTAATATTGAATTTGCTAAATATGATATGCTTGTGAAGAAGTCAACAAAAGAGGTTGCATACGTATTGAATGAGTAATAAAAAAACAGGTTTAGAATATTCTACACTTTGTTGGTAAAGATAATAAATTTTCTTTGGTGACTTTGGGTTTTTGAGTACATACTAGATGGTTGTTAATAAATGAAATTTATAAGAAATGTATTACAAATAATTTCAAAAGCTGTACATAACATATTGGTTTCATTATATAAAATCTAAATTTACTGAATTTTATAATTGCAAATAAATGCTAGCCGAGGTCATAAGATTTAAACAGTACAAAGGCGGAGCCACAAGTTGAATAGGAAAGCGATAACCCGCAAGGCGGTAACGTATCGAATTTTGCCATTGGTAAATAGAGTTGTTTAATGATAAAGTCCAGTTGATAGCAATATTAAGAAAACAGCTGGAGGAGGAGATAATTACACTTAATAATGAATATTAAAATGAAGGTCCAATAATTTAGATTACGTAAATAGTATCGTAGCAAATAAATAACGGCCCAACGTAGGGGCATGTTAATTCTTCGAATAGCATAGCAATATATATATATATATATATATATATATATATATTTTTGTGGTATAACGACCTTGCAATTATAAAATATAATATATATAGTAACAGGCTTTTTGGTCTGCTGGTTAATGAAATATATTCTTTATTATAAACTAAGCTTTCGGTTTTATTTTTAAACCATTATCAAAAATACTAAAAATTAAGAAACGTTAGTATGGGCGTAAAATAGTTAAAAACTTACTTACTAATGTGAGGTTTTACAATGAAATCGTTGATATAGATAAATTTTGAATATAAGTTGAAAGTGTGGTAAAAAGCTATTAAAAAGAAAACAGTAATGTGGTTTGTTAATTACATTTGAATGTTATAATGACAATTCCTTTATAATTTTGACATTGTTCGAGATAACTTTCTAGATACAACATAAACATACATACATACACAAACAAACACACGCAGTCATTCACACACACAAACATCCAAATACACCCACACACACTTGCACAGACATACATACATTCACACAAACAACATAAACACACTAAAATACATACGTAAACAAATAGACATACATCAACATACATATATAAACATACATACATAATAAAAATATCTAAATTTCAGTCAGACCATAAAAGAAATTAATTACAATCTAGAAAGTTATCTCGAACAATGTCAAAATTATAAAGGAATTGTCATTATAACATTCAAATGTAATTAACAAACCACATTACTGTTTTCTTTTTAATAGCTTTTTACCACACTTTCAACTTATATTCAAAATTTATCTATATCAACGATTTCATTGTAAAACCTCACATTAGTAAGTAAGTTTTAACTATTTTACGCCCAAACTAACGTTTCTTAATTTTTAGTATCTTTGATAATGGTTTAAAAATAAAACCGAAAGCTTAGTTTATAATAAAGAGTATATTTCAATAACCAGCAGACCAAAAGCCTGTTACTATATATATTATATATATATATATATATATATATATATATATATATATATATATATATATATAACTAATGTCACAAATATTAAACTTGAAACTTTAATTATTTTGATAACAAACAATCTTAAGTGAAAGATCGAATTGTCAGTAAATACATTATTTTAAAACGATCTTGTGATTTTATTCCCAAAGAAAGTGTAGATAAATTATCGATGCGTATCGATTCGTACCGATACGTATCGCTACGTCTCGATATGTATACTTAATCTACACATCTAAACGTTCCGATACGAATCGCTATATATATATATATATATACGAATCGATACGTATCGATTCGTATCGATACGCACCGATACGCATCGATACGTATCGATAGGTATCGATACGCACCGATACACATCGATACGTATATATATCGATATATATCGATATTCTATATATCGATACATATCGATATAGAATATGTATCGATATTCGATACGCAAAATCCCGTATCGCCCACCCCTATTTATGACGTCATGCCATATATATATATATATATTATTTTGCATATATTTAATTATAAATCAACGTTTCGGCAAGGGTTGTTGCCTTTATCAAGATTCTAAAAAAAGAACACCAATCAATACAGTCATCAAGAAATTTGTTAAAAATTACTTAATTGTTAATGCATAAATATTAAAATTATAAAACAACCCTACACATCAGGTTTGTTATTAACCATAACTGGTTAAAATAAAAATAAAAATATTGGAGCACTCAAAAGGGAATTATTTAAATTTAATTAATAAAATTACTTGTGCATAGAATAAACGACCAACTACGAACGAATTAATATAAAACCAGTCTGATAAGAGTGAGAGCGTGTGTTTCACTATTATTAGGTAAATAAGATGCGCTCTGGCCTTCACATCGTTGTTGAAGATTAAAATTTGACTTTGCAATTCTGTACAGATTGGAATGTATTGGATGCAAATTTTGAGTGTCCTGTCCAGATATGTGTAGGTTATCTCAGAATAGGAAACACTGGAGGTTTTCGTGTAACCAGTTCCAGGATTGAAGACCTGATAATGATCATGAGTATTGTTTAAATTATACTTTTGTATTAATTGCGTAGGTGATCCGCTACTAGAGTTTGTGGTAAGTATGCTTCAATAGACGCGCCAAATACCTTCGTGTTAAATTGTGTTCTATATTTAGTGAACTTGTCTTATACCAATACTATTAATAGATTGTTGTATCGGAAATCTTTAAAGTTAAATAAATTTTTTAAATAAAAGAAATTGCTAGAACCATTATACTTTGGGTTAATTTCATTATATTGCTTAAATTAGAGAAACTAACAATCTGTCGTGATATATTTGTTTTTATAGGTACTCCAATATTCCTTTATTTCAGCTAGTTAGTTTGTGGCATCGTGTTTCTACTGCTCTTTATTCCCAATCTCCAACTGTGCCTAGCCGGCTCGTCTTTTTTATTCTGTCATGGAGTTTGTTATACTATAATTTTTTATTTCATTAATTTTTTTCTATTTCTATAGATGTTATCGGACGGAGTAACTTATTTTAAACATGTTGATTAGGGTGTTACGAGATAAGTACAGAACCGCCTAAATTTTTCTCAGAAGTTAATCATAGATATAGTTTTATCCGTATTAACAATTAGTACTTCAGGAGACTTCCGAACCAACTCTGAACTTTAATTTCAACGGGATGGGACTAACGGGGGTGTCAAACCATCTGCATGAGTTTTCAATCAAAGACTGCTAAATCCATTATTTTGTAACATCACACAATTTTACAGTAGTCGCATCGATACAAAATTTAAATTTTGCATAGTGTTAAGGGTCGGCTATAGAATTAATTACAACGAAAATTATCTTAAGTTCAATAAGAGCAAAGATGGTATCATAAAAGTTGTGCTATGATATTTAAGATTAATTAGATATATATTAAAACTGATAGATTTATAAACAATATTGCCCAATTTACAACATCGATGACGAGGATTCTGAGAGGACTATTTTAAAAGCTATGCGGAGGTCGCATTTCAACATGTTAATTTAAGCAGACATGTTAATCACATGATGGTTGTAATACGACTGGCTTGTTTACGGGAAATCCATCTATCTCTACAACGAGCGTTCAACAATGCACGTACCGCTTTTATATGAGAAATAACTAGTTATCAATACGTGCATTATAGTCAAACAACATTTTCTATGTCAATAAATAATTTTGAAGGTGACTTTTTAATGCTTTTACAATTCTAAAGAAAAGGACTAACGAAAGTTAATTTGGAACATTTGGACATGCAAACAAAATTTGTTTTCAACAAATAAAATTTAACGCTGGCCATATACATGGTGATTTAGTAACAATCATCAAATTTAATGTTTCTTAAACTGCATAATTTCATTAATAAAACAAAAATGCTTCAATTTTACCGTAACATGCTAGACTTTGTGGTTTATCTTTTATATCATTATTTTTATTATTATTATTATTATTACTATCACCATATTTTTACACAAAAGGGTCAATATCTTTTGATAGGTGGGTCGCAAACACACTGTCTTTTATATCAATCTAATTGACTTTCAAAGCTTTTTCAAAAATATAAATATTTTAAAAAGTAAATTAATATTATTACAGGCACATAAGTCACCCTGTGTAATCAAAAATAAATTTAAAATATGTTCATTGGAGGCTTGTGCCATTTTGGCTCAAAATATTTTCTGTATATTTATTATTAAGCCTAAGATGTTAATTTTCCAGAGTATTCGAACACCTGTATAACATGTGAAACAATATGGCTAGATTATACCTAGTACACGTAGAAAATTAACAGGGAATAAATTAAAACGTTGATAGGTTTCCTTTAGTAAGATTAAAATAAGCTCCCTTTTATGACAGCAATAAAAACTGTAATAATTAATTACATTCAGCATTGTTTAATAATAACCAACAGGCTGTGACAAAACAATACCATAAAGATCACCTATTGGATATCGCAACTAACTGTTGTGTTCATTTATATCCCGTATAATAAATTAACGAGAAATATTAATAAATGACCTTAATATAATAACAAACTGAAATAAAGGAACAATTTAACCCTCCGGAAAGCGCGCCCGTGGCAAAAAGAGCAAAATTTAACTTTCGGCCCTATCTCAGAAGGGGCTCTAATCTTGAACCTTTGTGCGTTTGAGTATTTGTTACACATACTAAGTGTGAAAGGGTGAGTGCATGCATGGATGTAGACGTGTACATGTTTTACACATGTGAAAGGACGTATGGGCATGTGCAAGTGCGAGTAGACGTGAAAATGCCAGATATGATTACTATTTGAAAACCAGGTAATTTCTACAGTGTATTCATCGTTTTAGGTTTCGAAAAAGTTTGAGTTTTGAGTGATTTACCGGGAGAAGAAGAGCAACCTGATGACAATGAATCCGATGCCAACGTGACCAAGAGGATTATAGTTTTTTTATAGGAAAAGATGGGAAAACTCTTTCGATAAGTGAAACTTTTCCTTCGTGTAAAACAAAGGTAAGGAATATTATCAAAATATTACCAGGTCCCAAAGCAAGTACCATCAATACACGAAACGAAGTAAATGATTTCAGTTTATTACTGCTCACGATTGACAGCATTGTCACTAACACCAATTTATATATCCAGAAGAAAATGACTGAAGTCTAATATGTAAGACAAGGAGATGGTAGAGACACTACAATAACAGAAATCAAAACTCTCTTAGGTTCACTGTTTTTAATTAGTATAAAAAAGGAAGGGGACACAAATTGCTGTGAGATAAGGAATGTGGACGGCAAAGGAATGCTCCTTTTACGAGCACTTTTTAGTTACAAGGGTTTTTTTTTATTTCATGCCATACGATTTGATAGTGTGCATACTCGAAATGACAGAAGAGAAACTGATAAACTTGTTCCGATTTGTGAATTGCATGAAGAAATTTTTAATAATTGTATTACCAATTTCAAGGTAGGTGAATATGTTACAATCGATGAGATGCTACATTCGTTTAGAAGGCGTTGTGGGTTTGTACAATACATGCCCAATAGCTGGAAGAAATGACGGCTGAAAATCAGCTGATAACTTCACACACAACTTAAAGCTAAATATGAAACTTACTCAAAATGTTTAAATGAAGTTGTTGTAAATAAACAAAATTGTATTGCGCTTGCGTTTTATGTTCATGATTGAGGACGATACCTGTAAATTGGTATATTTCAAAAATTATTTCTGTTGAAAGTATTTGCGCGGCAACCGTTAATCTATTAACTTTTAATAGAAATAATTTTTCAAAATAGCAGAATATAGATTATTAATAATCCTAGGTAATTTACAGGCAACGTCACCAAATATGGACACCAAAAAATTGAAATAGAACTATGATTGGAAATTTGGAACAGTGCATACAAAGCAAAATCAAAATGTTAAGCCCACGGATCAAAAAGAAATCGATTTATTAAATAAAATAGTTATACTCGAAAATTCTACAGCACTATATGTAATACTAAGTCATAGAACCTATTTTATTTCGTTTGTTATCCTAATACCCCATCTCCGTAGACAAGCAGCTTGTCTGCCCTATCAAAAGAAACGTACAAAGACAAAGCCAGACAATACTTACCTGAATTGTTAGAGCTGTTTTTTAGATTAAATGTATACCCCAAGTTGCTTATACTCACAAATTAGGATGTATATGTAATCAAGCAGAATTATAAAAACTTAAATTAGATGCAACAATGTATAATTGAAGGACACGATAAAAGGTTAATGAAACCAGACATGATAACGGATGTCAATACATTGTATTCCAGACGCAACTTGACACGCAGGTGCAGGTCACAATAGATTATAAGAAACTTATTGTTATAATTAAGACTACTAAGAAGTAATACTTTGTATTGTATAAAGAAAATCGCAGACATGAACTCTGCAGTTCCCACAAGCAATGTGAGGGACAGGGATAGCATAAATACCCTCAGGAACCCAAGATGGCAAGTCAGTCTAGAGCTTCACAACTTTAACGTTGTTGGTAGTTCAAGCTACTCAATTTAGTTTAATTAATTTAATTAGTGAAACGTAATTTTGATTGTTAAACGTTAATGAATATAACGCAACCACTAGTCAAATACCATTGTAATTTCTGTTTTAATAAAAATTTGTTAGAAGAGTTTTTGGGAGAAACTTTTTTAAAAAGCCGCTTCAAGAGGCCCAAAATCTAACTGGCGCAGTAGGTAGTATTCCAGAACGGCACTAGCGAATCCAAAATCGAGGAACTGGCGGTCTTGAATCTTTATTCTTCATCTGGAAGAACAAACAAAAATTAGGACAAGGTTCAAAATCGACCAAACCCAAAGAAAGAAAACTGATAGAATTGTCAAAAAATTATGCAAATTCATTTATCCTAACCATTTTCAATTATTGATATTAGCTAGTAAAGCAACGAAAGAATTTATATACGCATTTTTGTAAAATTTATTATTACATTTTATTGCAACTTATTAATGAAAGGATTTACTCAACAAACTCATTTTTAACAAAGGAATTATACATACCCATTTATTCACAAGTATTACAATTTATTACTATTTATAAATGAAACAACTTCAGCAAAGTCTGAGCTTTAGAGCATAATTAGAACAAAAGTCTATGTACAGTTTATTACAGCAATGATTTATTCAAAACTTGATTCTCATCGCATTCTATAATTAATCACTTTCACAAAGCAACAAATTAACGAAGGTGCATAATTATAAAAAAGCATTTTATGTACTTTATTATTGAAACGATTTATTCAACAAAAGCCTGTGATTATAACACACTTCTCATACAATTTATTGGAAGAAACTTTTACTGAAATAAAATTGTTTTGCATCAATTTGCAAGCTCTACAAAAGTTATAATTATATATAATTAACGCGACAGTAACTGACGAGACAATTAATCAGCAGAACTCTTCAATGTAATTATAGCATTTGATAATTACACATAAAGTATACGTAAAAGATAAGCGATTTTTTAATACAATCTTAACACAATACAAACTCAATTGAAAAATAATTAAAGATTTAACTTATATAAAAACAATGAACATGGAGAATATGCGATTATATCTCGACTCAATCCCCATATACGACGAAAACCAAACAATACTAGGTATCTTTATCACTGCGTGTGAGACATTTTTAAAATCTTTTTATAAAGAAAGTGACACTGACACAATAATTGTAAGCCGCGATGACCTTGAACAATGGGAAGACTTCAAACGACTACTTATAGCGTATTTCGGCGATCAGAGAAATATTAAATGTCTTGTCCGAGATTTAATAAACCTTCGAATAGAACCCAATCAATCACCCTACCAATTTGGTATGAGATGCCAAGATGTAAGGAGCTTAATCTTAACAAAACTCAAAATCGAAGAACCCGGTTAGAATATCCGTTTATTAGAAACGAAAATGTACGACGAAATGGCTTTAGACACATACATCAACGCATTACCTGAACGGTTATCGGACAGAATAAGATTTCAACATACCCAAAATTTAGGGGAAGCTATGAACATGATAGTGGAGGAAGAAAACGTTATGTATTATCGAAACAGGATATATAACCCTAATGCAAACAAAAATTACTCACCTATAAAAACAATTCAAGCCGCGAGACAATTACCAACACAACAAATTTACATCCCTTAACGCACTAACGAATCAATCTCGAACGAACGATTCAAACTTTAATAACACAAATTTTCATAACCAATTTAGACAATTTCCAAGACCCACATTAAACTCAAACATTTCAAAACCCGTATTTACACCAAAGTTTAATCAAAACGTAAACCAACTAAGGCGAACATTTGGCGTATATTTCAACAGAAACACCTATGGCAAATAATAATAACAACCCTAACGGTTATTACAAACCAACTCCTATAGACGCTTCATCTGGTAACACTAGACAAAACACAAAAATATCGCAAATTAGACCAAACTATAAACAAAAACGAAACTTCACTTCCGA
The DNA here is from genome assembly GCA_036346225.1 of Platerodrilus igneus. NCBI lineage: Eukaryota > Metazoa > Arthropoda > Insecta > Coleoptera > Lycidae > Platerodrilus > Platerodrilus igneus. Next base: position 2,897,849 of record JARFIW010000802.1, read on the forward strand.
AGAACTATTTCATCACTGAACATTTATACAGGAGATTTTCAGAATTATATATTAAATTATTTAATAACTCAGGACCCGAGATTATCAGATGTACAAGACAATTAATTGCTTTAGATGACCTAGACGAAATAAATGACGTAATTCGAAACCAACATGAAGGAAAAACCAACCATCGTCGAATCAACGAAACATTAAAACAAATCATAAGAAGATACTACTTTAAAGACATGAAGGAATTGACCATGAATTTTATCAATCAATGTGATCTATGTGATAAGGTAAAATACGACAGATTACTCCCAAAAATACCTTTAATGGTAACTAAAACACCCGATAAACCTTTGAAAAAAACTTTGGTAGTAGAAGCGCAAAACTTTTTAACATTCGTAGACGCATTCACGAAAGTAGGTCAAGCGATAACCATTACTTCAAAAAATAGTATCGATGTAACTCAAGGATTCTTATAATACTTTAAATTTTATGGCACACCCGAATCAATAACTTTAGACAATGGAACCGAATTCAGAAACGAAACAATACAAAATACCCTCGAACAGCACAAAATAAAAATTCATTTTATAACAGAAAATCACCCAGAATCAAATGGACTAATTGAAAGATTACACTTAACCTTATTAGAACAAATCGGATTATTAAGACTAACCTATAAGAAAGAGCACATCATTAATTTAATGGCATACGCATTAATTGCTTACAACAACACATTCCATTCATCAACTAACTTTACACCCTTCGAATTAACATTAGGACACTCAGATTCCCACAAGCCTTACGATATACACTACAACAAGGAAGTATACCAACAGTATGTAAAAGATCACAAAAAGAAATTAAAAATAACTTATGATAATATAAAAGGTAAATTAGATAACGAAAAAGTGCGTATTACAACAACCCGCAATAAGAATACCGATATAAATAAATTTTCAGTAGAACAAACCGTGTATGAGAAAAATTTTAAAAGTAAGAGACACAAAACGGCCCCCAGAAATTTAGGTCCGTTTAAAATCAAAAAGATCGTATATAAAAATGTAGCCATAATAGATAACGGAAAAATTGTAAAATATATTCACTTAAAGAATCGAAGACACCCTGTAATTTCAGATGGACAGCTATCACGCTTGCCGTTAACGTCCACCCAGGTAGAACGAACGACAGTGACATAATAGTGGAAGACATTAAAAACAACCCCGGTATACTACTAGTAAAATTGGGAAGTATGCAAAATACAATAAATTACTGGACATTCGCACAGAAATTTGATTTAACCGAAATAAAACAAGAATTTTATATAATTAGAGATAATTACTACATACTGAAACAATCAATGGGCACAGCCAAATTCGGAAAAGAATACGCGATAGAAATGCTTAACTACAAAAATATAACGGAGAGCATCTTAAAAAACACAAACTACAAATTCACTCGATTAATACCAATAGACCAAATCACAAGACAGAAAAGAGAATTTATTAACGGACTAGGTAATATTATAAAAGCAATTACAGGTAATTTAGACAACCAAGATGCTGAACGATATGACAACGCAATACAACTAATTGAAAACCAGAATGACATAAAAACTATTGTTAAAAATCAAATATCTTTAACCCAGTCAAGCATAATAAAATATAATGATACATTAAGTAAATTAGTAAAAAACCAGGACAGTATAACTAACACTCGAAAGTAATATGCAAACACGAGACTTAATAAGATTCAACACGATATTTAATCAGATGATATCAACCATTACTATAATTCAACAAATTTTAGCCATGTTACAGAACGCTGTAACATTTGCTAAATTAAACACATTACATGCTAATATAATAGAACCAATTGATTTATTAAATGAATTATTAGAAATTAAATCACTCGTAACTAATAGTAAACTACCCTTTGAAGTAACGGAAACCAACATATTTTTATTTGAAAAAATAGCCATAGTAAAAGGTTATGTAAAGAATCATGAAATAACGTTTTTAATAGAAATACCCATAGTAGAAATTAACCTTTATAATTATTATCATTTATTTGCTCTCCCCATGAAAGTTGCTAGTCAGTATCAAGTTATTATTTCTAAAACCAAGTTCCTTTCCCTAAATGAACTTAGGTATGGCTTCACGAATGAAAAGTGCAAAAAAGTAGCACCCAGCCAATATTTATGTTAGTCATTGACGACGACAGCTATTCAGACGGGTAGCCCTTATGAAGTACAACCATTATGATTCTCTAATCACTACGAGAATTGCGAGTCAAAACTAGTACAAATTACAAACATGAAAATTCAAAAAGTCACGGACAACAAATGGATTGCTGTGTTTCCATAAGAAGTGATAGCAACCACCCATTGCAACCAAGACGAAAACAGTCTAGCTTTAATTGGAAGCAAGGTAATCACGATAAAAAAGATTGCTATTTAAAAGTAAAAAGCAAAATTATTCGAGTATACCAAAGCCCCAGCAATAACGAAGAAATTCGCAAATCTACCCGAACTACAGTTCAGGATTACACAACCCGAAGACGACAAAATCAGCAAGCAACCAATGTAGCTAGAACATCTAGACCTAGACGACCTCAACCAAGCCGTAAAGTTAATGGACAGTTATAAAGAACATTTAAACAAAGTGAAAGTGCCAAAACTACACTACGACAACATAAGTGTTTGGACAATTTTATTGATCATTGTAATAATTTTATTAACTATGTATTTATTGTACAAATGTATGTTAGATATAGAAATAAAGAAACAAATTTTAGTCATAAGAACAAAGAAACCCAGGTAAATAAAGAAATAATAAATGTACCCCGAGGGACAATGAATTTTAAAAATTAAGCAAAACCCTTAATTTTTGTCTACGTCGGGAGGAGTTACATATCACTCAAATTAGGATATACATATATGTAATCAAATGGAATTATTAAATCTTAAGTTAGATTGTTACCATGTATAATAAAAGGACATATTACAAAAGGTTAATGAAAGTTCAACAAGCCAGACATGAGAACGGATGTGAATACATTGTATTCTAGACGCAACTTGACACTGCAGGTGCAGGTGACAATAGATTATAAGAAACTTATTGTTAAAATTAAGGCTACTAAGAACTAATACTTTCTATTGTATAAAGAAAATAGCAGACATGAGTTCTGCAGTTCCCACAAGCAATGTGAGGGGCATGGATAGCGTAAATACCCTCAGGAGCCCAAGATGGCAAGTCAGTCTAGAGCTTCACAACTTTAACGTTGTTGGTAGTTCAAGCTACTCAATTTAGTTTAATTAATTTAATTAGTAAAAAGTAACTTTGATTGTTAAACGTTAATGAATATAACGCAACCACTTGTCAAATTGTATTGTAATTTCTGTTTTAATAAAAATTTGTTAGAAGAGTTTTTGGGAGAAGCCTATTTAAAAAGCCGCTCCTAGAGGCCCAAAATCTAGCTCGTTGACTATAATAATGCAACGAAAAACTTTAAAGAACATACTGACCAACATAAACATATGATGTCATAGGAATATTTTTCAAACAGAGTACATGCAAGTAACCTTCTGCAAAGATACTAAATTATAAAATGTAACAGAAAAGTAGCGACTACCTCATAGGATATCGAAATTCATAGAATGCTAATAATGAATGGAAAAAATACTATAAATTAAATAGAGTGACTAAGTGACATAAAAAATATAAAAAAAGCTTAAACACTTACCGAACATAAAATAAAAGTATTTTCGATTAAAGCAGGTATTAGTTGAAACACATTCACTTGTACAAGGAATTTTTGTGTCTCTCACTAGCAGCATATATTTAAGTTAGCAATGACTTATGACGTCATTCTTGATGTCAAAGATACAAAAACGTCGACCCACAGCGTTTTATAATTAGAAACAAAAAGTTGTTTGGTTTGTTAGATAACCAACTACATTTTGACAAACTATAACAAAAATGTATTAAAATGTTCTGAACATCAACTCGTCAGTACACGAATACACTTTTGAAAAATATTTATGATATTTTATTTGTTGACTTTAAATTTTGCAAAAGTTTGTATGCGCAATATAGGAAGAAAATTCAAGTAGTGCTCTAGGCAGTAGCTAATTTCTTCTCCTTTTCTGTAATCGCCCATTTAAATTTACAAAGTAATCTAGTTGTCTCTAGTGGTACGATTTCAAAATTTATAGCATCTCATAACGGAAGTCTTTTACTATTATGTGTCAAATTTAATTTTGCTATCTCTCTTTAGCTCGTTAGGCTTTGAATTTGAATACCCACCACCACACTTAGAATTTTCAAAGAGCTCTATCAAGTGATAGTATTTTGAAACTGTTAGCGGTAAATGTATTTTTTTCTATTGGGTACAACTCTCAAAATGTCATATTTAACGTTTAAACAAAAAAAAAACTTGCGTAAAGTGCTCATAATATTTATAAAGTGGAAACTAAATAAACTATGCTACATATTTACTACATCCTAACGCTGGAATCTTCTGTTGGATTCAGTTTCGCTTTCAATTTATTGTTACACAATGTACACTAAAAGACCCTGGAAAACTTAGGACGCACACACGTAAAATGTTTCGACACACGCTAATGTTTTACCGACCTACAACTTGACCTTTACACAAGACACAAATTAAACAAAAATTTTTGGCTTACATCCATCCCGGCATGCTAATTAGCACAAAGCCTGAACAAATAAAAAACGTTTGTTTAATTACACTTTCGCAGAAAGAAAAAACGTCAGAAACTAACTTGAATTTCAAGCTGTAAAACAATAGTTTCATCGACAACGTCCGTTGAAAACCTTTTGCAAATATTTATTTATAGGATTTTGCTCTCACTTAATGAACGTCTGTTTGGAATTAACACGTACACTCAAATGGATGCTTTTTAATAACAAAGTGTGAGGCTGGCATCGAAGCATCGTGTGTGTGTATATGATAAATAAATGTTTACTAAACGCTCGTGATAGCTCCAACATGAAAAAAACGTGCTATTTTTTTCTAAATGGCTGCGGTTCAAAATTCTATTTTGGTTTGAAGGTTATGGGCGGGTACGGGTCTAGGAACTAAGCTCGATTATAACGATAATTAATAAATTCGAATATTCTGATACAGTTTTCTTAGAAAATCACGTGCTGTTGTTTCATATTTTAACTTAGATGTATAAGCATTACAGGAAGATTATCTTGGGTATAATTTGTTCCTGTCATATACAATGTAATTTAGTTCCATTAAATTTTGTTCGTATTTTTTACAACTTGCCATAAGTATTCGTTGCATTACAATCACAAACAACCCTTCCCAATAGTTTTCCCAGTCATTGTTTTAATTTGTTAACCCTCAAAAGACCGAGAATGTCGCCCCGAAAAGCCGTAGTGTTTTTCGCTGTCATTGTATTAATTGATTGTAGTGTGATTCTCTCGTGGGTAGATCGGGAACAATCGAAACATTTCTGCTTCTTTAATTATCTTCTCCGCTGTTATAGCGAATTTATAAATTATGAAGTGAATAATAGAGAGTATATTTAATTGGGTAAATTGTTTTAAAGAAAATCGAGATTGTCAAACTGTTTCAATCGCTCCCATGCCAGGAACGAATGAAACATGTACTTGGGACAACTTCATTTAGATTGGTAATGCAAAAACTACAAATAAAATCTTTACATAAAAACAACACTAAACAATATTCACTCTGACAAGCAATTGTGACAGATATAAAAATCATTTTGTTCAATACATTCTTCATGGGACCGATGGCGACGTTCAACACACTGAACCCATTTCTCTCCAAAACGGCTACTACCAAACGATTCCAAACCAACTAGGCAATAGCACTTCTCTTTAGCGCTGACTCCTGATTTTTGTTAACTGGCTAGGTTTCCCGTAACTAAAATATTATGCAACAATTTTTGTAACAATTAGGTTTGATTTTTATTCGTCAGTTTCAATTTTTGTATCAGGGGTTGTCTGTGGTCATCGTAAAAGAGGCGAGCCGTGTTAAGAAATATATGCAGGTGTTGTGACCTACATGTGATTTTCCAATGCTGCACCCGAAGGTACTACATTGGTCAGGAAGCGAGTTTTTTTTTACCTGAAAAATTTTGAATTTTGCTGAACCCTTGCTGTTCCAAGCGCGTAACAACACACACACACGGGACCTCCATTTTACCTCTCATCCGAACGAGGGTGTATTTTTGTGAAAAATTCTCGCCTAACATTTTTCAAGTGGACCGTTTCGGGATTCGAACCCGGGACCTTGGATGTAGTAGTCACACGCAGTGGCGGCTCGTGAAAGTTGTAAGTCGGTGTTCACAGTACATACATAGTCGTTCCAAAATTATAATGTATTTTATGGAACTCATGCATCTAGTATTACTACTATAATATTACTACTACTCTATTTATGAAAAAACCTTATTTATACAGAAAATCCATTCTTCTGTTTTTTAGATTAACAAACTTTTCAATTACTCTATTATTAAAATCGTTTATGGTATTAATCAATTCTTTTTCGATGGATATCATGGCTAATGCATTTAATCTGGCTTCTGACATAGTGTTTCTAAGAAACGTTTTTATACGTTTCAACGTTGAGAAACAACGTTCTGGTTCTGACGTAGTCATGGGAATTGTTACCAATACTTTTAGCAATTCACATAACTGGGGGAAAGAGTCTTTATCCAGTTCATTTTCTATGAGAAACTGCAACATTGGTCCAGTTCCAGTAACTTTCCGCAAATCCTGACGGAAATACAGTACCTCTAATTCAGTCCGTAACATGTTTTTATTTAAAAATGGGTACGCTTCTACGACGGCTGCAAGCTGCTCTACAGGAAAAGATTCTTGATATTGTGAGAAAAAATCCGGTTCCAGGACTGATGCTGCAATTAGGTGATCGAATATGAAAATCGAGCTTTTATATGACCCTCTAACTATGATAGTAGTACCTTGCTTAATGTTTCGGTATCTTGTGATTCAGGATTGAGAAAGCCCCAAAAACGCTCAACGGCAGATCCATTAAATTCATATCGATAAACAATAACCATCTGTTGAATTGTAGACACGTCCGTAGTTTCATCAACCATCACTGCTAAATAATTTGCTTTATTTATTTGTTTTGATATTTCTTCTCTACATACATCCAAAATGCAATCTAGAAGTTCGTTTTGAACAGTTTTGGATGTACCCTTGAAAACCGTTGCATTCTGTAGATGCTTCCTCATAGCATTATCAACTGATTCAACCAGATTAATTAACCCCGAAGAATGCCAGGATTATTGGATCCTTCTGTCTCATCATGTCCCCGTAGTGCCAATTCAAATACGCCACAAAATTTCACACAATCAATTATTCGCGATAAAATGTATCGATTTTTATCCACCTGCTTATTATGCTTTTGTATAGTACTACGGTAAGCACTATCTAACTGTGTGCTTATATTCACACGACCAAGCATAGAAAATTCAATACTGGCATTTTTATGAGCATGAGAATTTTCATGCTTTTTAATTTTTTCACTTAAATGATTTAAGTCGGCAAAACCAGTTTTTGTCCAAACATTAATTTCTTTACTAAAAAGTAAACACGGCAAACAAAACAACGAATTTTTGTGGTTACAGCCACACAACCATTTATGTTTTTTGTATATATCGCTATTAAACTTACGATTATAAACACGCTTTTCAGTTTTTGTTCAATTTTCAATTATTAAATCTAGTTGATGTGGACCAAGTTCCTTTATTTCCAATTTTTCTTCATAGGATATCTTTTTATTCAAAATATTCTTAACTGAATTCATTATATAATGTAAACCTTCACTCTTCACCTTTGTCCTAATAAATATTAACAGTAAAAAAGATTAATTGAAAAAGATAGTTACGGTACGATTTAAGTGAATTAATTACACACTAAAAAGTCAAAACGAGCAAACAGAGGCTAATTAAATAGCAGCGACACATACGAAAACAGTAATACGCGTTCCGTCCGAACCCAAACACGGATAATAAGCTGAAGTTCACGAAATATTTGTGAACCCTCCTTATGTAAAATCGCGTGCTATTTCTCAACCAATCCTATACTTGCAAGGCGACGGTCACGATTAAGCATTTGAAACGCGCGTTCGCAGTTCTTGTGTGAACCCAGAAGCTACTTGTATTGATCGTTATGGTTAGATTGGCGGCAGCGTTTTCCTACTCTTCTAAAGCACGTTATATTGTAACTAACAAAAATTACATTTTGATAGCAAAGTAGAATAGATGTTTTTAAAATTAAAATTAGGGTGTTCACGTGAACATGTGAACCTATACACCAGCCGCTACTGTCACACGCATATCAACTACGCCACGGAGCCGCCTAGGTATTGTGACCGTTCATTTACAATTCAAATGCTCCACCCGAAGGTATTACATAGGCCAGGAGGCGAGTTTTTTGTTGCCTAGAAATTTAGAATTTTGCCGAATCCTTGCCGTTCCAGGCAAGGTAGGGATCTTTAACGTGCGTGACGACACTCACACACGGGACCTCCATTTAACTTCTCATCCGAACGAGGATGTATTTTTGTGAAAAATTCTCGCCTAACATTTTTCAAGTGGACCGTGTCGGGATTCGTACCCGGGACCTTGGATGTAGTAGTCTCAGAGCATACCAACTACGCCACGGAGCCGCCTAGGTATTGTGACCATTCATTTATATTTCCAATGCTCCACCCGAAGATACTACATTGGCCAGAAGGCGAGTTTTTGTTGCCTGGAAATTTAGAATTTTGCCGAACCCTTGCCATTCCAGGCAAGGTAGGGATCTTTAACGTGCGTGACAACACTCACACACGGGACCTCCATTTAACCTCTCATCCGAACGAGGGCGTAATTTTTGTGAAAAATGCTCACCTGCCATTTTTCAAGCAGTCGGCCGTGTCAGGATTTGAACCCAGGACCTTGGGATCCGTAGTCTTACGCTTACTATATTGATCCACGTCGACGCCCCCTTCACATACTACGGAACATCGGCGAAATAGACTATAGAATATATTATATATTTACAGAACAATAGAAAAGGAATCGAGCTGTATCTAACAAGAAAGAGCAGCGGCTAGTTTCGAGGACAACAAATATAGAATCACGGTAAAATTGTTGAAAGCAAATTTGTGGAGCACAGCAGTATATGTTTATGAAATAGTGTCAGTAGGAGAAGTAGATAGGAAAGGGAACAAGCCTTTTGGAATGTTATTCTTCAGATGTATGACAATGATAGCATGGACAGACAAAGTTAATAACAAAAATGTTATAGAAATAGTAGTGGAATAACGATATCTACGGAAAAGAAAAAATAGGAGAAATAGAAGGGCAGAACATGTTCTAAGGCATTATTGGGCTCTATTACAAGCAGATATAGGAAAAAGAGTGGTAGATGTAGACCTAGAGAAGAAACAATGAAGGTACGCGTGTAACCATTTTTAGGACTGTAGACTTAATAATGCTGATAATGATGATGATATATGTATACAGTGTGTCCAAATTTCGAGTCTCTACATTGTGATTTCAGTTATTATAAGAGATAGAAATTGGGTTAAATGGGGAAAGATTTGGAGGAATCCAGGCCAGTTTTGTATCCGTTTACAAAATTGGTGTAAGTTGTCTGGTTTTGGAGATATTCGAAGAAAACTAAAAATGGCGGATTTTGTTTTTTGATAATAAAACATGAATCATAAGTCGCACCATCACAAGACTTGCACATTATTAAGACACTTTTCTAAAAGGAGTATTTTAGCATAAATAGAATCATTCGACTGTCTTTTGTTTTCGAGGAAACGCCCACAAATTTTGTTTTTCTTATGACCGCCATTTTGAATATTAGGTGTATGTTATGCGCCTTAAAATTACCTTTTCAACGATATGCCACATGTCTATAAAAAATGCAAAAACTATCCTAAATTTTAAAAATAACTAAATTTGTATGTTCTATAACGTTTGGTAATCCCAACAGGGCAAAAATTTGATTTCTACTTTCCAAACAGTAGTAGTGGTAGTAGTACCACATACATTTTGTTAAGTAGAACTCGTAAAGTATTGGATATAAATCTTAAAATTAACTTAAACATAAAACTGTAGCCTATCTTGTCTAATTTAGGGAACAAAATTAAATGTGACCGAAACAGCAAACTATCATCTAAATTCCTTCCCGTAGATGCTGAAAATGCTGTCCGTTTGCATCACGGTACACTCGACAATTAATTAAAACTTTCCGTACAACTCTGCTTAACGTGCGCCTATTTATAGAGTTAAGAATGTCACGGACTCTTTCCTGCAGTACGTTTATATTATGAGGCGGTTTAAACTCATATACCTCATTTTTAGCAAAACCCCATAAATAAAAATCAAGTGGTGTAAGATCTGGTGATCTTGCCGGTCACATAATTGGTCCACTATTGCATATCATATTTTGGTCAAAATGTTCAGCTAAAAGGGCGCTAACTTCTCGGGAATTGTGAGCTGGACAACCATCTTACTGAAACCATAGTTTTCGAAAATCATCATCATTTGGTACAAGTCCTCTATAGCCGGAATTATTTGGTCTCTTAACAATTCCGTATATCTGGCGCCATTGAGGTTATTGACAAAATAAAAGGGTCCAATCAAATTATTACCTATAAAAGTATTAATTACATTGGTTAATTTACTAAAATATTTATATCATAATTAACTACCTAAGATACCACACCAAACGTTAAATCCATATCTCGTTTGAAATTTGCGTTGCGCCGTCAGATGATGATTTTCAGTGCTCCAGTGATGCGTGTTATGTTTATTGAACACCCGCAATTGGTAAACCGCGTTTCGTCTGTCCATATTATCAATTCTGGAAAGTGCGGTTCTTCCTCGCATTTTTGGATGTACCAATTACAAAACGCATTCGTCTGGCGAAATCTTCTCTTTGAGGCCTTGGACAATAGTAGGTTTATAAGGATGAAACTTTTCCTTTTTAAAATATTATGAACAGTTGATTTTGGAATATTAAGTTCACGGCTTACAGATCTTACGGATGTGGATGGATTTCGTGTTACCGCCTCAGTAATGCTTAGAACACGTTCCCTATTGTTTAAGTCGTATTGTTCCTAGCCTGTTCAAAAGCACCATAATTCAGTAAATTCATTACAATTTTTCTGAAGTATGTTTTATGCGGTTGTCGTCTTTCTGGATACAATTCCAAATATCTGGCGGATGCCGTATCAGCGTTCCGAAACGATTGTAAATACGTATTTAGCATATCAAACTTTTCCTCATTCGAAAACTTGTAAACATGTGCCATTTTTTAAATTAAAAATGCAGCACCACCGGCACCAAAACTTACAACACACACAAGTTTATCTAAATTTTAGAATTTGTTTGACATATAACTGTAATTCAATTGTTTGGTTTTGTCACATACCACCGCCTACTATTATAAAACGATATCATTTTAACTCTAGTACCACCATAATTAATAATTTGTGACAAATGCTGTTTGTGTACATTATAAAATGTGTTTTGTACTTTTCATAAAGTAGAAATCAAATTTTTGCCCTGTTGGGATTACCAAACGTTAAAGAACATACAAATTTAGTTATTTTTAAAATTTAGGATAGTTTTGCATTTTTTTATAGACATGTGGCATATCTTTGAAAAGGTAATTTTAAGGCGCATAACATTCACATAATATTCAAAATGGCGGCCATAAGAAAAACAAAAGTTGTGGGCGTTTCCTCGAAAACAAAAGACAGTCGAATGGTTCTGTTCATGCTAAAATACTCCTTTTAGAAAAGTGTCTTAATAATGTGCAAGTCTTGTGATGGTGCGACTTATGATTCATGTTTTATTATCAAAAAACAAAATCCGCCATTTTTAGTTGTCTTCGAATATCTCCAAAACCAGACAACTTACACCAATTTTGTAAACGGATACAAAACTGGCCTGGATTCCTCCAAATCTTTCCCCATTTAACCCAATTTCTATCTCTTATAATAACTGAAATCACAATGTAGAGACTCGAAATTTGGGCACACTGTATAAGGTAAAATAAAAGAAAAGTTGACAGTAGGTCCGTAATACATTTTTACTCTCTGAGAATCGAAGGTATAGGAACGTAAATTCGAAACCAGTTAATAACTACAATTGTTAATCAAAGTTTATTTTGTTTAATTGGAAAACAATATCGAGAGCTAGATCATTTCTAGCAATAATACTCGAGCATGGAAAACAACACATACACAATTTCGTGTACCCATAAAATAACAAGATATGTAATAAGTACTTACTTAAATAAATCTTCAAGGATTTAAAATGAACTAACCTATTACGGAAACTAACTACCTTGGCGAAGAAAAACACCCCTGATTGTTTCTCCACGAAATCAACTCGAACATATTGGACGTGCTTGACCAGCTGTAGAACTGATATCTACTACTATTTGTTCATAAAGGATAAAGTTAAATGTGAACAAATAATGGAATAGTAGAACACGGGAAATAAAACAAACTAATAGTTCGTAAGCCTTTCCTAAACTTTAAAAGGCGTAGTGGGCAAAAATTCAATCTGAATATAAGCATGCCAAAAACCATTTAAATAACACTCGATACTCATCCAAGAAAATAGTTTACGCCTATTAAGTAAAACGAAAATTTCGAAATTTAAGGAAGTGAGTTACTTCTAATATTCGTAGTCAAACCATTCCTATAATTTAATTTTTAAGCAAATGTAAGGAAACGCCAGCTTAACTAATTAAATCAAACGAATTTCCATATAATTAAGATGCTTATATTATAATTAATAAAAAGTACAATCTCTGGAAATTGATGACAGCATGACTTGCAAGAAATGGCCGCGATAAAGCAAGAGTAGCAAAAGTTGGACTACATTCTAGATTTAGAGATGTATGTTGATTTTCGCTGCATCAGCAGAACTAGGCTGACGTAAAGTAAGCAAATTAATCAATAAATATATGTGGTAATTATGATAACAGCATTAATGTGTGATCAGAATTATAATAGCTCATGCTAGTCATGACGTAATGATTGGCATAGTGAAAGTAAGCATCAAATTGATAACAGAAGATCAATACCACTCTACAATTTTTAGTAAACTATCCATGGACTGTTAAAGTATGTTGAGGAGCATAATCAGCAATAATATCCTAAACTATCTAGAATAATTAGAAATATTTTTGCCACAGAACGGACCAAAAACGGAATTGTTGAGCTGTTTTTCTATAATGTAATCCACAGTAATTAATCAGTAGAAAAGTTTATAATACAAATTTGTATGTTCTTCCTTCCAGTTATGGATTTAACCTAAAATACTTATATGCAATTTACTCTATTGCTTGCTTCATCTTAATCACGATTTATTTAAAGCTCGTACCAAGCAAATCAGGTATGAATCTTAGTACAACATCCCTTACACTTTCCAAGATTGGCAGGAACTCTCCCACAACCATTACGGCCCAATCGATGTTATACACAAGACACTTAAAACCTATTTCCTCGACTTAAATTATACTAGCTAGGAATTTTTTAACATTAAAATAAACATGATCATCACAATTCAATTCAGCTCAAAATGTTTTTTATTAGGGGTGGCTCTAAGCGCTATGTGACGAAAGCATTGCTTCCATGCGTTTTATCGTTTGGGGCGCAAAAGTACTGGAACGTAATAATACTTTCAGAACATAAAAATGTAACGTATTATAGAATATCGATACAAATATGTTTATTTTTGCTATCTGGAAGTTAGTTGACACAGGGTGAACGTCGTGCTACGCGAAGACTTTTTAAGAGATACAATTGTGTAACAAAATAGTCAACACCCAAGTAATATTGTACAGTTGAAAAGAGTTGATAAAACCCAGTATAACACAGCAACACATATTTGCTCTTACACGATTTGAAATTTAGAAAAGAACCATGTGTAATACCATAACAATTTAGCTTTTTTTTCAATACATATTGACGCGATAAGGGGTCACAAGAGGTCATTTAAACCCCAGTTCTACAAATAAATCCCACCAAAATATAAAAGAATCCTGAAAAAAAAACGGAAATTTCCGTAAATTTATGGTTACGCTCTGTACAATACAATCGTACTTTTATTCATTGAGGTACAAGGGGAAAATCAAATTTCCCGGGAATAAATAATCACCCTGTATGATATAAGCATATTGTAAATACATAGCAAGTAATGTAAGTTGTATATGTAAAAACAATTAATTGTAAGATGCCGCAAAACGCATTTAAATACCATCGCAATCGATCAATTTTAAAGACAAATACAAAATCATTTATTTTCACTTACTAATTATTAATACATTTTGATAAAAATGTTTTTTGATTTACTGTAAAAAGCATAGAATAGTACTAGCTTAACGCATTTAGCATAAAAATAAATAATTTCATGTATTTAAAAAACCTATTCTATTTACAAAATTTAAACTGTATTAGTAAAAATTGTCAGCAATAAAAAGTTTTAAGAATGGTGTTTAGATTTTCTTTTAGGTATGAGCTGCAAGAAAATTTATAATTTAGAAGGTGTGTGTAAAACGGTAAGGGGTGGTTTGATTTTAAATCTATTTACAGATTCGGATTCTACATAATATTCTAGACCCATTTGATGTATTGTATGACTAAAATAATTTATAAGGACGACCAAAAATCGTTGCTGGTAGCTCCCTGAGGGCTGAAACTATCTAAAAAATTCCTATAGATTCGGGTAGCTGAGAAAAATCTAATATTAATTGATACCAAACAAGATAGGTTTATCTCGAAAGATGTAATGGCTAGTCGAAGAAAGCTATTTGGTTCAGATGTGTTAGCAAAGGGTAAAATTTAGAGGTTCAGGACTTTAAAGGGGTATAATTTTGCAGGGGGTGATCCTATTGAAAATCTGATTGTAGATTCGGATTCTGCATAAAATTCTAGACTAACAAGATGTATTGCATGACTAAAAAATTTATAAGGACGGTCAGAAATTGCTACCGGTAAAAAATCTTAAAATTGGGGTAGCTCTTTGGGGGAGGATGCAATCTTAGAAATTCCTAGAGATTCGGGTAGCTGAGAAAATTTTAATATTAATTGATACCAAACAAGATAGGTTTATCTAGCGGGTGGAAATGACTAGTCGAAGAAAACTATTTGGTCCAGATGTGGGAGCAAATGAGGATGCTAAGATGAAAATGTAAGATATATTTATCTCGAAAGATGCTATCTCGAAAGATGAAAAATGGCTAGTCGAAGAAAACTATTTGGTCCAGATGTGGAAATGAGGATGTTGGAGCAAATGAGGTGGCAAATGAGGGAGCAAATGAGGGTTTCGGGAGCAAATGAGGTTCCAGGAGCCCCATAAACCTCCTACTGGAGATTTATTCAAAATCAGAGAAAATAACAGACACAATGAGATCCAGGAATATGTTGTACATCTTTGGTAATGTTACCTTTTTCGTAGAATTAAGTACCTAAGGGATGCTTTTCAATATTTTATATTCTAGTATTACCGCAAATGTTATTATTGTTAAAAGTTTATATAAGTCTTTCATAAATTATCGTTTTATTTTATGTAATTGGCCTATTCACAAATTTTCAAAAATGTAAAATTCACTTTGAAATCAATAACTTTTTGCAAATGAATAACTTGTTTTGAATCAAGATCTAAACCTTGATTACAATGGATATAGGACTGAAATTTTTAAACTTGTTTACAAAGATAAACTAGGTACATGATTATTCGCGCAAACAAATTTAGCTGACGTGGTTTGTAAAGGAGATATGATTTTTTAAGGTTTATTACTTCACCTCATGCCCTTTAACAGACTTCGTTTCGTAAAGGAGATACGATTTTTAAGTTTTATTCCATCGCCCGCTATCCTTACTTTAACGACGGTGATTACATACAATTGAAGGGTGCTGAAATGAAGTTCCTTTAGGCTGTTAAACGAGAACAGTGGGGAAAGCGAACAGGAGAACGACAGAAGCCTTTGAAATGTAATGCTACAGACGTATGATGAGGATATCATGGACAAACAAAGTTAAAAACAAAGAGGTTCTTGAAATGGTAGAGGAAACTCAATATGTGGAGAACAGTAAACAATAGAAGAGATAGAACGATAGGACACATATTAAGGCATGAGGGCATAGTGTGTAATATATTAGAAGCAGAGAAAGGGAAAAAGTAGGGTAGAGGCAAACCCAGATTAGACTTTTACACACAGTTAGCGAAGATGTAGGTTGTGGGAATTTCAGGGAAACGGTGTATGTTAGTTCAGAATAGGAAACAATGGAGGTACGCGTCCAACCAGTTTTACGACTGAAGACCTGATGATGATGATGTACATTGAAAATAATTAAACAAATGACCGATTACTTACTCAACACTGGTGAACCTTCTAAGAAAGTACTACACCCAATCTTAAATGAGGAAGTTGGTCAACAGAAATGAATTCTTTCCAGCAAATAGTAATGGATAATTTGGTCTGTCATTAGAAAAATAATTTTAGTATAGTGAACGAAAATTAATTTAAGTTGTTGATTATTTTGCATAGCGACCAATGACCGGTTTCGCTGTTATTGCAGCTCGTCATACTGGTGCATTTCTCTGTGCAAAACCTGATAGTTAGTTGTTTACATTCGAGCATGGAGGGCGCATAAAAAACATTTTGTGCTTATTAATACACCACTATTTGTGTATAATTCAAGAACTTGTAAATATTCCCCGTATTTGTTGTGGCTTGTTTAGCATTTTCTTAATCTTCTTTGGGAATTAAACCACTCATAGTTTTTAAAATCATCTTGAAATTTTTATTATCTTGGCAACGATCCTAGGTCATGGATCAAAACGTAAATAAAGATTATTTTAAAAACTGAGTGGTTTAATTCCCAAAGAAGATTAAGAAAAATTCAAAAACTTGGTTGGTTGTTTTGCAAAAAGAAATGCTTGACAAATAATTTTTATATAATTAAGAACTTATTCTAGCTTAAGTTACTAATATTTAAATATACTTATAAGTTACAAAAACAAAATTATACTTGCTGTTGTTATTGTCAAATAGCGCTTATCAAAATCTTATTTCTATGATACTTAATGGCATTAGAAACTTCCTGGTTCCATTTCAAATCTCCATTTGACGTTAGAATATCAGTTTGCAAAGTGCATTTATTTTTAATCGATTAAAACCAGCAGTTGTGATCTTATACCAAGATTATTCATATTATTGTGACAAATTTTCATTATACTTTATCAAATATTTACGTTTGATAACTTCTATATTACTTGTGGAACGCCGATAAATAAGATTACAAATTATTCGAAACATGTCTGTTTCATGTCGTAAAATAAATTAGAAAAGCAGGCAGAGAAATATTCGCAATTGTTCTTATCCCAAGCCCTCCATTTTGAACCGGAAGTGTGGCTTAAATACACTGGAATTCGGAAAGTGGGAGGTTGAGTATTTTCTCCAAGCAATCCTGTAGCAGACCATCTAGTTTAGTCACATTGTCTGGAAACTTGAAGAATGGTATGGTTTGAATAAAGGATGTGAATCTGGGAATCTTAAATTCTACAAGCGCCTTATGAGCAGTTCTAGTTGACTAATTTTTTCTCTCGTGAGACTTTCAAATGTTTCTTCAAAAACAGGAGAACAGGATAACTGGGTATTTCAAAGTTGTCCTTGCTGTGTATTTGGATATCTGGAGAGACTAAATTAAATCGTTCAATCACAGTTGTATTAACTTCTCCGGAACAAAAAAACAATTCACATTTGCTGAAGTTGATTTCCAGTCCCATATTCGATGCTTGTTTCACCAGCGATTTAAAGTTGTCATAAACAGATTCTGTATGTTCTCTCAGAGTGGCGTCATTCAAATACCAAAGGTTTAATTTTGCTGTAAGGCTTTCTACTATGGGTTGAATCGAGACACAGAAAACCACAGGTCCACACGGATTTCCTTGCTGACAACCGTTTTCAGAGGAACTGATGTTATTGCATTTGAGAACTTGTCTCTCAAGAAGCGAGTGCGGTTAAATATAAAAAATGGTCGTTTTACTATTCGGTTTGGTTTTGTTTACTCCAACGCGTACTAAAACTACATGTTAGATAAAATAAAGCGTTTTATTAACTATGAAAATTTTTATATACGTTTTAGAATTATTGACCATTAACACGGTCGTTTAATGCACTATTTTTAGAATGGAACATAAATTATTATATATACAAGTTTGTAATTTTTAATTCACGTTTCAAGCATTAATGTAAACTTTTTAAGGATTCTAGTTTAAAATTATTTTTTATTCTTTTCTGGAAAGTAAAAATGCTCTACATAGATATACGTAGTTACTGCCATGACAGATTATCTCATCTTATCGTAAGTTTTACAGTCTGTTTGGTTTTGTGTGTGTCGCAATACGTTACAGGTTCGAATCCTGCCCGAGACCTTATATAGTCTGTATATATATATATATATTGATGTGGTTAGGGCCGCTCCTTGGTGTGCCGCTAAAAGAGTGCTGTGATAACGCCTCGCTTTGGGGCGTTACTAAAAAGGTGGTATGAAAAAACCGCACGTTGAGGTGCCGCTGAAAGAATGCTGTGATATAGATACAGCAATTTGTAAACTTGTAATTGTTCACTTACCTTCCTTTCTAACTTTGCCTGGCTAGCTCAACGGAATTGACGAAATTTTCAAAATAAAATCAAACAGCAATATCACATAGCAATTATACAGTATGAATATTTTTCTCATACAAAAGCATTTACAACATCGTTTCTTTCAAACATAAAATAATTTCTAAGAAGTACTTGTTATAAAAAAAATGGATCCTTGCTTTATTTTAAATTTACAGAACTAAATTTATTCTTTTGGATGGTTTACCTGGTTATGTTTATTGCCACGCTTGTAAGGTTTGTTTGACCAAAAAATTTTTGACAGATAATCTATTAAAAGGTCAGGGTATTTTGAACTCCGATCACAAATTTTCTAGGTAAAATCCTTTACAAAAAAAATATTATAGGATTAACACTTATTTTTCTACCTTAAATTAGGTACAAATACTCTAATATCAGTTAAGAATAAATCTAAAAATAATACTTGCAGAATCGTCAAAAACGCTCTCCTAATTGAAATATCCTCTTATTTTAAATTGATGTCCAATCAGCTTGCAAGATTTTCCATATTTAAAATTCTCGTTTCAAACAGCAATTACCAAAGTACATTTTTAGTTAAATCTTCGTTTTAATACATTTTTAAATTAGTGTTATATTAAAGAATGTCCCTCTTGATTGTAGTTAATAAATTTCATTTTTTTATGTAATTTGTATTTAAAACATAACCTCTATATTCATTGTACCAACGTAATAATTATTAACTTAAGGTATGCTTACTGCATACTTTAAATATCATCTTTGCAAAGCTAGAGCTAACGACTTAAAAATAACATTTCGCAATCGAATTTATGAATCATGAATCGAATCAATCTAATGAATGGATCCTGTTTTTAATAAACGCTTGCTTATATACTTAAATTATGTATATCCAGAAGCTACTAGAATAGTATGGAACATTATGATACAAGGAGTCTCAGAAAAACTCATTAGCATCTAAAATCGCGGCGTTTATACTTTGTAATCTCGATCCAGTTATTCGTAACGCGCGCCGCCTTTTCTTGTTTAACATATATACTATTATCGTGGTGTCACATACTAATGTAAAACATAATCAATTTTATCGGATATTTCATGGATTTTTGTGAGTTTTTCGTGTTCCAGCCGCTTCTTTGAATAAAATGTTTATTTATTAATGAGTTATTTAGGTAGTTCTAAATACCGATGACTAGTCCTTTTATATTTCTAAATTCTAGAAAATTCTTTGTTTAAAATAAAGTTCTGTAATCCACAGGGTGATTAATTTAAACTTTAATTTGTAACACTGTACTCATATGTGATCCAAATCACGGACAGAACTCCTTCTGTACGTGCATCATTATAGGAGATAGCGCAGGCTCGCACCGGATTTGCGACGCCACAGTACAGGTTGAGTAGTATGAGGGTGACAGCAAAGGATACACTTGTCTAACCGAGACAAAAAAAAACCGAGCGCGAGATTTTGTAGAGATAGTCTGTGAAACGTTATGTTAATGCCGTTCGCCTTCGAGAATCAACGATTAATTGATTGCCTGTGATTAAGCGAACAGATTGCATTTTAGTGCATCAGCGGTATTGTGGTAGTAAAGTATAAGCACGTCGCGTCGACATGGTACAACGGTGCCGTGCGTGAGAGCGACATTTGCATGAAATAACGTGAAAAATTTCTGCTATTTCTGCTACAAGATGAGACTCATGCACTGGGCTCGAAGAGAGAAATCATCGTGAAGAAAAGATCCAGGTATTTATTTTGTGTCTGTAGAAACAATTTGGTTTAGTTGTAGGGTATTAGTTGTTATTTTACTATCATAGGAGGTTACTTGATGCACAAAAGTCTCTCAAAATAATTGGTGTGTTTATACCTAGAACCCACCAATTTTGTACAGTTTAAATGTGAATAAACGTGTTTGAACTTTCTTTTGAAAGAAAGGGGATTTTAATTTAAAGTGTCCTGAGACTCCTGAGAGAGAAAGAGAGAAGAGAGAGAGAGAGAGTCAAGTCAAACACTTAAACTGAAGTGGTGGAAACGGCCCTCAGAAGTAGGGGAAAAAACAATAGAAAACACCTCAGTGAACATTTAATATCCAATACCTGTTTTAACTTGGAAAATAACTAAACAAACGCTGGAAATTATTTAATATTTTCAAAAACCAATACGATGAACTTAATTTATTTTTTAATGTTGAACGTGAATGTGAAATTTGTGCAGCTAGCAACATTTATCAAACTGGATATATTATTAGAGTCCATTGTATTAATAATACCTTTAGAAACATCAACATTTTCCAGTGAAGATTGTGATGCATCGACAGTAATTGCCAAAGAATTTTGATTTTCAATTGCTTTTGATTCTGTGGAGATTGTGGCTACATTTCAATTAAAAATTCTCTCGGCAGCTTCATTACATTCTAGGAAATCTGCAACATATCCTTCTGCTATTGTGGATGATTTCCATCCGCCATGACACTGTAGGCTAAGTATATCCCCCCCCTGAATTGGCCAACAACGTGGCTAATGTTCGTTGAAAAGCATGACCTGTATAAAGAAGTGGTTCTAGCAGATTTAAAAAGGTAGCTATATTTGAGGGAATTTTGGAAAAAATAATCTTGTTTGCTTTATTGCTTTTGCAGAGCATATATTTCTAGCAAAGTATTTCCTTACAACTGTAAGATATCCAACTCCATGTATATCGTTATTGATAATGCTAATGTGTTTTCATCAACAATCAGTACAGCTTTCTGATCACACCAATTTTTGAAGTTTTTGTATATTAAATCGTATCTTAATTTTGATAATTGGATAAACTTGTACACTGGAATTTTAACGTCAATTACAAATAGAATCATGAGGTATTTAATACTATTAATTACAATGGAAATGAAATTTTGATAAGCGCTATTTTCGCAAGTATAAAACTTTGCTTCTTTGTTTGTTAATTGATAAAAATAATTGAATATTTTGTAATTTAAATTTAGAATAAGTTCTCATTTTATTATTTGTAAAGGGGATAGTTTAAATCAAATTTTGAAATCATAATTCGCAGCATCTTGATCTTTAATAAATTATCCGTGACAGCTATTGGCCAATCACATTCACGAACGTGGTAATAAAGGATCAGCAAATTACCCACCTATAAATTAAAAATGTTTGTGTACCAGTTAACAAAGATTAGGTAAGAATTTTAATTATTTTTTGTATGAACTAGAAGTGTGAATTGTTTGATAAACTGTTTTGTATGAAAGAAAAATGTTATTTAATGTATAGATGTTTTCTTGAGATTGCTTTGTTTTATTTCATTTTGTAAATTCCATAGTATAACTTCCGTTGAACTAGCCAGGCAAAAAAAAAGAAAAGGAATGTAAGATAGTAATTTCAAATTTCTCATTGTTGTACCGTTGCCACAGCACGCTTTTAGCTCCCACTCCAGAGAGGGTGTCACAGCACTCCTTTAGCACAGCCCCAACGAGCGTTATTGTCACAGCATATATATATATATATATATATATATATATATATATATTGATGTGATAAAGAGGTCACGAGAGGTCAATACAACACGTTTTTATTGCATTTCTCAACATACTAAATTAATTTTCTGTGCATAATCATACATTAAAATTCATTTCATTTCCCGTGCATAAAATAATAATTTTAAGAAATAAATGTTAAGCCATTCATTTCGTTTATTATAAAAACACACTTCCCGTGTATGTTACAATCATTAATCTATTTAATCTGCATAAGAACAATATCAATTTACCCTCTTTATTAATTAAAATACTAAATAAATAATTTTGTGTATATAAATACGTTTTATTTGCCGTGAAAACCAATCTTTTTTGTTACAATTATTAGAAGGCAAATTAATTTTAAGAAATAAATAAAAAGCGTTGTCAAATATTAACTTTATTAGTATACAGATCAACCATCAACCATAAACTTGTACTTTAATATTTATCCCGTGAGTGAATATTTTAAAAATTAAATAGTTTTTCGAATTTTCGGGATTAATAGAGAAAAATGCGTCAAATCTTAACAAATGTTTTAAAAAACCATTAAATATATAACTATAAATAAACCGGTACTCAAGGAACTCGCGCGACGACGAAAACCCCATAAAATCAATAAGAATTATTTTATAGTTCTGTATCTCAATAAGATAGAATGCGACGCAACCAGTTACTTCTTTTATTAGAAAAAAATAAAAGGCACGTTTTACTACATACATAAATCACACCATTGAAAACTAATTAGATCATAAATCGCGCCATTTCCGAAAATATTACATCACCAGGGTAGGTTATGTTCCAAATGAATCATGAAGAATCTTGAACGATGACGTATAGAGATAATTTTAATATCAAAGCCGGAACTAGATTAGAACAATTCATTCAAAATTTAATTCCCGATTCTTCACCAAGTAATATGTTGAGTAAAGGTTTTATTCGCAGTCAGATAACATGCAGAGTTGCATGTTTTTTGATGAAACATGATTATTTTGTAAAATACAATGAAGATTAAACATTCTTCGATACCAAAGCTACTTTGAAGCTAATTAAATAAAAATAGAAGATGCATTTTGAAAATTAATATTCAAATGAAGATTTAAGCTAATATTGATGATCTCCTACAGTGGGATTTTAACGTCAATATAAAATGAAAACAGGAGGTATTTAATACAGTTAATTACGAGTTGGATAAGTGCTATTTGATTTCGCAAGTATAAAATTTTAGATTTCTTCGTTTGTAATTGATAAAAGTATTTGTAAGCTAGAATGCCTTAATCATATATTTATTTTTGTAAGAGGATGATTTGCAGAAAACTTTTAGGTCAAAGTTTGAAGCGTTTTGACCTTTAATGAAATATCTGTGAAGCGTTTTTGGCCCAACACACTTACAAGCGTGGTAATAAGAGATAGACAAATTAACAGGCTATTAATTAAAAAAGATTTATACCTTTTAACAAAGCTTAGGTAAGGAGTATTACAATAATTAAGTAATTCGTAGGAATTATTGTAAGTATGAACTGAAACTGTAAATTGTTTTCTAAATTAACTATCCCCACACCCGAATTTCCTTCTTCTGCTCCTGTATGAATTATCCTAAAGTCTCTACTCAAAAAATCGTTCGCCTCTCGCGACCGAACTTTGCTGATCCCAACCTTGTCTAGTGCTAATCTATCCATCTCAAGTTATCTAGTTTACCTACTTGCTTCATACCTCTAACACTGCACGCTCCGACTCGCAAAATGTTCCAGACTCTTATTCTAAACTTTCCAATGGCATCCTCCGGAATAGTCCCCTCCCGGAGATTCGAATGGGGAACTATTTTAACTCCGTAATCTTTTACCTCAGACAATGCCATCATGTTTATTACAGTTTAAGTACGCCGTGTACTTGGGACGTAATGGCGTGGTTTTCCGTTGCCTTCATCATCGCAGTAGTGTGTTTTAGAATGCCATACCGACCCCTATAGTCTCTGCCACTCCAAGTACCGAAGGAGCTGCTGCTCTCTTTCGGGGACCTGTCTTAATCTGGTTCCTCACCAAAAACCCCACTAATTTGGTAAAACCTTTGGTTAGGCTCTTTAGCTCATTGGAACACTCAAGCAGTTCCACACGTTCTAGTAATCTAGAACTTCGTCAATGTGCAGGTTCATTCGGAACTTTTTAAGAGATACAATAAACACATTTGTATAAACAAATACTCAACACCCAAATAATATTGTACAGTTGAAGAGAGTTGATAAAACTCAGTATAACACAGCACATGTATTTGCTCTTATACGATTTAAAATTTAGAAAAAAAAACATGTGTAATACCATAACAATTTAGCTTTTTTTTAAAATATACAAGTAGGTGGTAAACTACTACATGGTTATACATTTCTAAAGTAATAATAATAAATTGAGAACAGTTAAGCAGTGCATTGTGCGGTTGACAGGTGTTTTAAATGTATTTTACTTTTCTGTTGATATATATTGCTATGATATCGCCGTACTTCGTTTAACGCTTAGTTGTCTGCTGCTCGCCACCGCTTTGTGTTCCTAAATAATCTAGAATAAATTTTAAATTTCACACAATTAGATTTATGTCTCGACTAGCTGAGTTCAACCCCACACAGAGTGCACGACGATACGGTAACGGAGAAATTTTTACCCCCCTTTTTCTCTAACACTTCATACCTAAATAAGATAAACTGAATAACCAAAAATTTGTATAATAAACCAAAAATTATGTACAATTTGCACTTCTACAACCTTCGTAATATTATTTGCTATTTAAAATCCTTGAATCAAAGTAAAAATATAAATCTGTTCATCACCAAATTATAACCCTATTCAAATTATATAAAGCCAGTAAAAATAACTCTGTATTCTATTGGAAGCCTCGATGAACGTTCAACGACCCTTCGTAATTTCTACGTATTAATCAAAATTTTTGATGAGCCTTCACATAAATATCTAAGTACATGTAAGTTTTAAATGTTAAAAAAAAAGTTTTATGCTATTAATTTACTATGATCTCTAACCTGGTATTTTTTCTGTTGATTTCCTGGTTCGAATGTGTAGCTCTGCGTACACCCCCTATCCTTTGACCTGCCAGAACGTGCTGTTGACCAGTGACCTTAGGTTGCTTTCAGTTTAACGTCCTGGTTCAGAGTTTTCCTTTTATTATATCTGTTACTCCTAGTATTGGATTTTTACGTTAGTTTTCTTATTGAAGTTGTTTCGTGGATTGTTTATTGAATCGCTTCGTAAATCTCTCAGTATATTTTTCGTAGATTTCTCAGAGAGTTTCTCAGTGCCCTAAGTTAATAAATGTTAAAGATCATGTTTACCTTAATTAAAATTTGGACGTACGTCTTATGTTGACGGCGAACTTGTATATTTGAACGTGCACTTGTACTTGAAATTTTTTAATTATTAACTTTCACTTAAAATTCTGGTTTAATTTCACACTTGAACTTTGCGTAGTATTTTTGTTCAAACTAGTACAGTTTGTGCTTCAGTTATCAAGAGACTGGCCAATACCGGCTTGGTGTAATATATAAAGGCAAGCCCTTCCACGTGCTATCATTGGCTGACCGCTCTATCTTATTTGTTTGAGCATGGTAGAGGCGTTACACTTGGCTTATCATGAAAGCCTTCGGATTTTACACAAAGTTACCTATCCTAAATTTTGTTGCAATGCTACCCAACTCGCGTAGATATCAAACCTTTACATTATGGAGTTCGTTGGCTATAGCACTTTGTACCGTTTAATATCATGTTTTCGTATTTTATATAGGAAATTATTAGCTATTCCATTTAATCTGGCACGTAAGCCAAAACGTATGTTTTCTTCATATGTTGGATTTTGTTCGAATTTGTCGAGTTTACTTTTAAAAGATCACCTAGGCAAATCTTATAATGGGATTCTTTAACAGATGACGTAAATTAGATGCGTTTATTTACTTCTTACGTTCTGAAATATGATTGTTTTGCAAGACCTGTTTGTTGTGAGCACGCGCGATTATTTTCTTACATTAATGCGTAGAGTTTGAATACAACGATCCGATGGGCTTCCACACTAACACCTAACGTATCTTTCCTATTATTTGTTAAACAAAAACTACCGGTATCGCCATGCCCGTATGTGGACGCAAGCAGATGTTTGTGGATGTGTACGAGAATATGCAACCATATACATTAATCAGTCTAAGCTATTTTATTTAGTCCAAGAAAACTACTATTTTTCTAAACCACAATTACTAATCGCCTTTTTAGGTTTAACATTTCTACCATTTCCCAATAACTGGTGCTATGTACATGAAAACTTTAATTTTTTATTGGAAAGAATTCTTATTCTCCCACGCACTGTTGCGTTGTTGCATGCCCACCCCTTTTGGGAATATATGCTCGTTATAGGTTGTAGGACCCTCGGTTTTACATAACTACACTTCGTGAGGCCTCTTTAATCTTTTTAATCGCGTCTTTCTCGCCTACAATACAGTAGGACTTAGCCTTACTACCAACAAATTCTAATACTGGACCCCCATTAAATTCGTCTTTAAATTTCCCTACAACTTTTTTGTCGACAGGTGTTATATTGTATTTATTATACGCGGGGTAGCCACTCTTTTAAGATAAATATATCTTTTTTGGTATCAACTAATATTAAATTTTTCTAGGGACCCCAAATCTGTAAATAGATTTTACATAGGACCACCCCATACAAAGTTATGCCTTTTAAAGTTCCCAAACCTCTAATTTTTTCTCATCTTTATTTAACTCCATCTTTAAAACCTTTATTTCGCTACCCAAGACATATGCTTTAACCAACCATTTCCCTAGAAATCTAAAACCGCTGTATCCCGCGAACACAACGTGGAGGTAACACGTATATTCTGTCAACCGAGATAGAAACAGGAAGGATTTGGAAGGTCGGAGAAGAACTTAAAAATTATGGAATTTGAAAACTAATATATACAATAGATTTACAAAATCTGTACAACTATCTTACATCTTTATGCCCCCCATGCGTATGTTGATTTGCTTCCAGGATAATGTTACGCTTGTCATCTTCCCTCGATAAACTAATTTTATTAATTATCTGCGTGTACAAATCGTATTTTTTACTCCGGATACATACACCGGCAAGTACTCGATACCATCCAAATAAAGAATTAGATGCTTGGTGACTGTTAACTTCTGTATCTCTCGTGTACGCCCAAACACATCCCAACCAGTGTGCACCCCTGCCCATGCGCGCCCCTGCGCGTGCGCACTCCTGCGCGTGCGCACCCCTGCGAGGGCGCACCTCCGCCCATGCGCATCCCTGCGCATGCGCACCCTGTCCATGCACTGTCCATGCGCGCCCCTGAGCGAGCGCACCTCGGCCCATGCGCACTGCCGATGCGCAGCCCTCTCTGTGCGACTCCTATTTCGTGGTAACGTCACAGTCTTTTGTAAACAAAGAGCAATATAATACTATTCTAAGATGTTTATTCTGACATACATAACAAAAATTAAAAATATTTAATGCCAAGCATGGAGCCATTTAAACTTAATTTTAATACAAAGTTATACACAGAAGACAGTCCTTTCTTTATGTTTGTTTGGAGTGGTTTTAATTTTATCTAATTTTATTCGCAGCTTAAAATTTAAATCGACACCCAAGTCCTGTATCTCCTTTTCTAGCCAATAGTTTGATGCATAGAGATCGTCTAGGTTTTCAAATTGTAAAATGTGCCGATGTTTGCCTTTTATATATAAACTGTTTGATTCCACGGACAACCAGATCCATTCCTTCGTGTAATTCTTGCAGCTTGTGACAATCTTTTAATCGCAGCTCTCCCACTATATCCGGTATACGTATCTTGTTAGCTTGATCGACTTCTCCTTGTCGGTATTGGAGGAAATCCTTATTCTCCCACACACTGTTGCGTAGTTGCATGTCCACCACTTTTGGAAATATATGCTTGTTATAGGTTGTAAGACCCTCGGTTTTAAATGATCCAAAAGGTTCTTTACTAGGCAAATATACAATGTTTAGCGGAACCCCTTTACGTGTGGTGTACGCCAAGGTTACGAAGCCCGCATTCCTTAGTTCGTCTTTGTTATCTGCCATTTTGATAAATAAGTTTTTAGAATAACCTTTTAAAAAGTATACAGATTTAGCACCATCCTTTTCCGCAAGAACGCTTACATAACTAAAAGAGTCTTTCTTACTAACCGCAAATGCATACAGCTTGTAGAACCCGGATGTATTTAAGTCAGTCCATCGGCACATAAAATAATCTTTTAATTCTTCCTCATTTTCTCTAATAAGATGTTCTTTGTCTAACACATCTTTGTATTGTTTCGCGTATTGTCGCAGTGTTTTCCATGTAGTCCAATTTTCGCCTTTTTGCATCCATTTCCTCTAATTCCAGTTGTCTTTTCCTTCCACTTACAGCGTATTGCATGCATAATGGGGCAATTTCCTTTAGCGTAAACGGATAGAGTTTACTACCACTATTTACGCGTTGTCGTACAGCCTCTGGTTTATCTCGCGGGTGGAAATGGCTAGTCGAAAAAAACTATTTGGTCCAGATGTGGAAATGAGGATGTTGGAGCAAATGAGGTGGCAAATGAGGGAGCAAATGAGGGAGCAAATGAGGATTGGGGGTGTCCGAGCAAGGAGGAGAGCAAGGAGGGAGTCACTCCTTCTCATTTGCTCCTTATGGGAATTTACATGTAAATGAGGGAGCAAATGAGGGTTTCGGGAGCAAATGAGGTTCCAGGAGCCCCATAAACCTCCTACTATCTCCTTATTGCTTCTCAGTTTTCATTTTCCGTCTTCACATTTTTGTCCCAGGATTTTTCGTAAAATTTTTCCTTCTCTTTTTTCTACCGCGCCTAGCTGTTTGACTGTGTTAAATTTAAGGCATTCTGAGGCATAGAGGCCCTCTGGTTTGATTACTGTATTATAGTGCCTTATCTTTGCATTGATGGATATGGACTTCTTATTGTATATATTTTTTGTCAAGTGGAATGCTAGTTCTATTTTTCTTGCTCTTGTTAGGGCGGCTTCTTTGTCGAGGGCGTTTAGTTGAATTACTTTTCCCAGGTATTTGAACTTGTTTACTCCCTTAATTTTCCCATATTTTGTTGTGATCTGTTTTGGTATATCTTTTCGATTTGTCATGTATTCTGTCTTTTGATATGACATTTGTAGTCCAGCCTGCTGTCTCTTTCAGTATATCAATTTGTTTTTTTGCATCTTCTAAGTTTTCCGCTAGTATTGCCAGATCGTCTGCAAAAGCCAGACAGTCAATTTCCAGATTATCTTTCTTTCTTTCTATTTTTATTTTAGGAATTCCTTCTTCTTTTATTCTTTTCCTCCGCTGTCTCATTACCTTCTCCCTGTCTTACTCCTGTTTTGACCTCAAAGGGTTCTGAAATTTCTCCCATAAATTTTACTTTTGATTTCGTATTTGTTAGAGTATTTTTTATAATTGCGATTGATTTGTCATTGGCTCCGAATTCTTCTAATGTACTGAATAGTGTTTCTCTATCTATAGAATCGTATGCCTTTTTAAAATCAACAAATGTTACATGTGTGTCCTTTGCTCTTAGTCGTCTGTACCTTATTATAAGTTTCAGGTTTAATACTTGTCCATCACAGGATCTTCCTTTCCTAAATCCTCCCTGGTAGTCACCTATTTGTGGGTCCAATTGGAGCTCCAATCTATTTTGTAGTGCTTTGAATATGATTTTGTACGTTACTAATAGGAGCGAAATTCCGCGGTAATTATTTGTATCTGTTTTATCTCCTTTTTTGTGTATTGGGTGGATCGTAAGTGTATAAATATTATTAAAAATATAGAAAAATATAGAAAAAATTTATTTTTATTGACATGCTATAATAACAATAAAGTTAGAGAACAAAAATTTTACAATTCCTAAAAGGAAAAAAGCAAAAATACAAATCCAATTACATACGTATAAATATGTAAATATAAAATATATAAAATATTAAGGAAAATAGTATATCTTTCATTTTATTCATTCATTAAAATTTAATGTGCTTTTTGTTCTTGAATATTGTTTGATAATTCATTTAAGTCCAGTTGTGTTTGGGGTACTGAGATCCTTAACAAGTTTTGTAAATTTTCATCCGTCAACCTCGTTCTATATTTTGATTTTATGAAATTCATTCTTGAAAATGTTTGTTCGCATAAATAGGTGCTTGGAAAAATACAAATCATTGATTTTGTAAAATTTCTTAAATTGGGAAATTTATTTTCTGGTAGATTTGAATAAAATGCAATTAAATTATTTTCATCAAAATTATTTTTATATACATTGTTAGATTGCAAATCAATTAAATCTAGATGTAAGTGCTTTTACAATATTAAATTTTAAAGGATTTTCAAATATTAATATGTCCATTTCTTTTGCATAAAAATCTTGAAACCGATGACGAAAATTTTCATCCAGTACTTTTAGTGACTCAATAAAAATGTTCGAAGGACTCTGTTTGTCGTTTTTGGTTAAAAACGATTGCAAAGTAGGAAAATGACAATAATTATTCTTTTCAAGTTGAGAATACACAATTTTATTTTAAGCTGGAAATTTTTGATTTCTGTAAATAGCTCGTTGATTAACTTTCCTTTGCCTTGTAGTGTTATATTTAATTTATCGAGGTAAGTTGTAATGTCCACAAGAAAAGCTATCTCGCTTATCTATTTAAAATTCGATAATTCTGATATATTATTTCCTTTTTCCGTCAAAAACATTTCAATCTCGTCTATCAACTCAAAAAATCTTTTTAAAACTTTCCCACGGCTTAGCCATCTTACTTCAGAAAAATAAATGATATCTTCATATTGTGAGTCAATTTCATTTAAGAAATTCCGGAATGTTCGATGGTGCATACCGTTTTTGCGAATATAATCGATGGACTTTACTACAATATTCATAACATTTTTCAAATTTACAACTTTTGCGCAAAGTGCATGTTATTGGATAATACAATGTAGTTGTAGAGGAGGCTGTGTAATATTTAATTCTTTCAATTTTTTATTAATCATGCTTACCAAACCAGTATTGTGACCCGTCATGTTCTTTGCACCGTCAGTGCCACATTTTAAAATTGTTCCCACTTGAGATCATACATAATGAAAACATCTAATAGTTGCAAAAATATATCTTCACCTCTCGTATACCCATGGAGGTTTTCTAATGCAACAAGTTCTTCTTTTACACAAAATTGTTTATCAATTCCACGGATAAAAATCAACAATGGAGCGGTGTTAGTTATATCGTTGCTTTCATCAAGTACTAGTGAAATACTCGAATTGTGAAGAATTTTCTTTTAATTTATTAAACATATTAGTTGATATATTTTCAATACGTGCAGACAAACTAATATCTTCAAATTTTTTTAATTTTTTCCGGACAAATTTCGTTAACAGCAGCCAAAATACATTTTTTTTCGAAATATGCAAGGACGTTTTGACCAATGCTGAACTTTGTTCTTTACATTTTTTTAAAAAACGTCTTAATGTGCTTCTAATGATTTTTGTAAAGAATCAATTTTATTTTGTCTGAATTGTGATTCAAATTTATCATATTCAATTTTGTGTTTCGTATCGTAGTGGCGACCCACATTAAATTCAGGTCTATTAAGCTGTCGGAGCCAAATTATCAGAACACATCAAAATATATATAAGAATTATTTGCTAATTATTTGCTTTTTTTTGCTGATAAAACCAATTTTTTTCTATATCTGTAAAAAAGTTACAAGTGGCTAGATAGTTTATTATTAAGCTATCTAGCCAACTAAAAAAAAAAATACCTACACAGAATAAAATAAAAAAATTAACAATACATAAATTATTTGCTACATTAAAGAAATTAATTGCAGGCGTGACTAAAGAATACCTATGTTTTATGAATTATTTACTCTTAAAATATGCAACTCCCGAATTTTTTGCTTTCGAAATTAAATGTTCAAACGATAATAATGGCCTTTTGTCGTTTTTTATATTAATTTCGTGAGCAAAAAATTCAGGATTTACATAATTTAAGAACAAATAAATCAGGCTACATGATTATGAAATTATGATAGAAGCAATTAATTTTTTAAAAGCACTTTACTCTAATAGTCTCAGGCCAACTTATATTATTATTATCGTATTTAATTTGGCGAGCAAAAAATTCGAGAGCTGCATATCCAAAGAGCAAATATTCATAAACAATTAAATGCTATAGTTGTGCTAGCAATTAATTTCTTTAATGTATTTTATTCTTGTAGATTCGAAGTGGCTGGATGGCTTTTTGTCGTTTTTATATTAATTTCGCGAGCAAGATATTCAGGAGCTGTATATTTTAAGAGCAAATAATATATAGAACGTAGAAATTCTAGTCATGCTAGCAATTAATTCTTTTAATATATTTTACTCTTAGATGGTGTAGAACATGTTGATATTTATTCCATAATTCGAGAAAATTGATTTTTTTCGTTTGTAAGTAAATGGTTACAAAATATAACAAATTATGTATGAATTGCTAATTTTTTATTTTATTTTGTGTAGGTATTTTTTGTGATTGGCTGGATAACTTAATATTAAACTATTTAGCCAATTAAAAAAAATACCTACATAAAATTAAATAAAAATTAACAATTCATACATAATTTGCTACTTTTTGCTACCATTTGCAAACAAAAAAAATTAATTATCTCGAATAATGAAATAAATATCGACATCTACAAAAGTAAAGTACATTAAAGAAATTAATTGCTGGCACAACTATAGCATTTACATTGTTTATGAATGATTTGCTTTTTAGATATGGAACTCCCGAATTTTTTGCTCGCCAAATTAGATGTTCAAATGACAATAATAATATAAGTTGGCCTGAGACTACCAGAGTAAAGTGCTTTTAAAAAATTAATTGCTTCTATCATAATTGCTTCATCATGTAGCTTGATATATTTGTTCTTAAATTATGTAAATCCTTTATTTTTTGCTCGCAAAATTAATATAAAAAACGACAAAAGACCATCCTGCCACTTCGAATCTACAAGAATAAAATACATTAGAGAAATTAGTTGCTGGCACAACTATAGCATTTACATTGTTTATGAATTATTTGCTCTTTAGATATGCAGCTCCCAAATGTTTTGCTCGCCAAATTAGTTGTTCAAATGCTAATAATAATGTAAGTTGGCCTGAGAATACAAGAGTAAAGTGCTTTTAAAAAATTAATTGCTTCTATCATAATTACATCATCATGTAACTTGATTTATTTGCTCTTAAATTATGTAAATCCTTATCTTTTTGATCGCGAAATTAATATAAAAAACGACAAAAGACCATCCTGCCACATCGAATCTACAAGAATAAAATACATTAGAGAAATTAGTTGCTGGCACAACTATAGCATTTACATCGTTTATGAATTATTCGCTCTTGAGATATGCAACTCCCTAATTTTTGCTCGCCAAATTAGATGTTCATATAATAATAATAATATAAGTTAGCCTGGGACTACAAGAGTAGTTGTTTTTAAAAAATTAATTGCTTCTATCATAATTTCATAATCATGTAGCTTCATTTATTTGCTCTTAAATTATGCAAATCCTGAACTTTTTGCTTACGAAATTAATACAAAAAACGACAAAAGGCCATTATTATCGTTTGAACATTTAATTTCGCGAGCAAAAAATCGGGAGTTGCATATCTAAGCGCAAGTAATTCATAAAAGATTTGATGATATAGTTATGGCAACAATTAATATCTTTAATGTACTTTATTCTTGTAAATTCGAAGTGGGTATATGATATTTTGTCGTTTTTAATATTAATTTCGCGAGCAAAATTTCGGAAGTTGCATATTTTAAGGGTAAATAATTCATAAAACGTAGGTATTCTTTAGTCATGCCTGCAATTAATTTCTTTATTGTACTTTACTCTTGTAGATATTGATATTAATTTTATTATTTAAAAATTTAATTTTTTTTCTTTTGCAAATGGTAGCAAAAAAATAGCAAATAATTTATATACTGTTAATTTTGTTATTTTATTTTGTGTAGGTATTTTTTTAGTTGGCTAAATAGCTTAATATTAAGCTATCTAGCCACTTGTAACTTTTTTACAGATATAGCAAAAAAATTGGATTTATCAGCAAAAAAAGCAAATAATTAGCAAATAATTCCTATATATATTTTGATGTGTTCTGATGATTTGGCTCAGACAGCTTAATAGACCAATTAAATTCTTTGAATACGCTTATAGATTCTTTGCAAATTAAGCATAGTGCTTTATTGTAATTATGAATAAAGAAATAATCAAAAGTCCACTTTTCATTAAATTCCCGGTTTTTCTCGTTCATTTTTCTTTTCTTTGGTATTTTATTCATTTTTCCTACAATAAAATATGAATTATTTTACCAATAAATTAAAAATAACATGTATTTCTTATTACCTATTGTAGTGAAACGTCGTACAGTTGTCAATATGAACGTGTTTATGTGCGAAATGCACATATGAACGTACAGTAGCAAACTGGCGAAATGAAAGAATGCTACTTTTGCTAAGCGAGCCATCTCATTCGCTGGGGTGGGGATTAAACTTGCGCAGTAAAATAGGTTTCCCGCTATGCTTCTGTTAGCGTGTATTTTTGTCACCGGCTGCATTTCGGCACGTTCACGCCCTAAGTGTGTTGATTTTTCCTAAAATTATATTGGCGCTTTGGCAGGCCGCGCAAAAAGTTGCAAAGAGCCGCAAGCGGCCCGCGGGTCGCAGGTTGCCAATCCTATTATCCTATCTCTACTATTTTTTTACTGTTTTCCACATATGTCGTTCTTCCCCTATCATTTTTAGAACCTCTTTGTTCTTAACTTTGTCTGTTCGTGATATCTACATCATACGCCTGAAGCACCACATTTCAAAAATTTCTATCGTTTTTCTGTCCGCTTCTCCGACTGTCCACGTTTCACAGCCGTGCAGTGCTGTGCTCTACACATATGCTTTCCGTAATCTTTTCCTTATATGTTTGTTGTTTTTGAACATAATAGTTGCTTTTTTGTTGTTAAATGTAGTACAACCTTGTGCTAATCTTTGTTTTATATCTTTTGCACTTTTCCCATCTTGCGTTATTTGGCTTCCTAGGTAGCAAAAATCCTTAACATCTTGTAAGTTTTTGTTTCCTATATGTATTCCAGTTACCTACTAGTATTTAAGCTTATCTTTGTTAGTTTTTATACCGTAACTCTCTGTTAGAATTGTTTTCATTTCATTAAAGGCTGCTGCTAATTCTTCCTTGCTAAATGCTAATACCGCTATATCATCTGCAAATCTAACCATAGCAACTTTTTGTCCCTGCATCATAATTTCAAATATCTTCCTGCATTTGACAGTATTTATTGTCTCTTCGATGCACAAGTTAAAAATTAACGAGGATAGGGCACATCTCTCTCTCTCTCTCTCTCTCTCTCTCTCTCTCTCTCTCTCTCTCTCTCTCTCTCTCTCACCCTTTTCCTAATATTTACTTCTCTACGTTCCTACTCTAATTCTATTACCGCTATTTGCTCTTTGTATAAGCTATGTACCATCCTTCTATCCCTAAAACTCATTCCAATCTTTTTGAGTATTTCGAACGTTTTTTCATTACGTTGTCTAATGCTTTTTCCAGATCTACAAACCCCTTTTTCTATTGTCTTCTGCCTTATCACCCCCAGAGTTAAAATAGCCTCCCGTGTTCCCCTGTTTCGTCTAAACCCATATTGATTTTCTCCTAATATTTCTTCAGCCTGTTTTTCTATTCGTCTTTGTACAACTTATGTTAATATTTGTCACGTGTGTTGTCAAACTTATTGTTCGAAAATTTTCACATCTATCTGTGCCTCTCCTTTTTGGTATAGTTACTATGATGTTACGTTTGAAATCTTTGGGTATCTCGCCTTTCTCAAACATATAGCTTACAAGTTGCAAAGACTTTCTGTTATTGCTTGTCCAGCGGCTTTTAGAGTTCTGCTTGCACCTTATGTATACTCGGTGCCTTACCATTTTTCAGACCCTTTAATTCTGTTTCAAACTAATCTCTAAGTATATGATATTCCAAGTCATCCTTTTCAATGTCTGATTCTTGTTCTAATGCTGTTAGTTTCTCTCCGGCATATAAATTCCCTATAGATTCTAGCCATCTATTCACTTTTTCCACAGTTTCGAAAATGACGTTTCCTCCCGTGTCTCTTATATTTTTGCTATACGGTTTTATATCCCTAAAATTCATTCTAATTAGTTTGTATGCTTCGTCTGTCTTTCCTATTTCTATCTTAGTTTGTACTTCTTTGCACTTAGCATCAATCCATTGTTCTTTAGATTTCTTACATTTGCGAATAATTTCCCATTTTATGATTTTGTGTCTCTGTTTTCCTGCTTCGTCTGGTCTGTTTTTATATTTTCATTTTTCTTCTATTAAATTGAGGATATCTCTTGTTATCCATGGTTTCCGATTTTCTTTTTGTTTATACCCCAGGATATCTCTGGTCGCCATGTCTAAACTGGATTTAATGTTATTCCATTTTGTTTCTACTTCCTTAATATCAGAAATTTTTCCGATATCTTTCAGAAATTCATTTGATTGCTTTTTAAATCTTTCATGAGTATCTGTATCGTTTAGTTTCTTAAGCAATAATAAATTTAAAAAGCATCATAATCCTATAGTTGCTTTTTATGCATTTGGTACCAAGTAATTTAATTTGTTTATAACCAAGTTCTTGGCCCTAGGCGGTTTTAGACGATAAGGGTATAATTTTTGTAAATTGTTGCGCATTTTGCAAGTAAGCAGAAGTTGATTAATACAAAACACATTTCAATGTGCATATTGCTGAGTATACAATTTGTATAGATAAATTTTATTTGCTTACAACTATTTAAGTTCTTGGCGATTTAGGGCGATCTGGTTTCATTTTGGGCGCACCATGCTACCTTATACACACAAGCAGAAACAGGTGTGCTATTCGAGCAATCAGCTCCAACTAATTTAATATGTTAAGTTCTTGATAGACGTTACAGTGGTTTTTAAGAAACATATTTGAATTTTCTTGTTAATGTTTGGAACCAACCAATTTGGTTGTTTATAATTAAGGTATTCGTAGTAGACAATTTAGGGAAATTAGGACTCATTTTGGGAGCAACAAAATGTAACTAGTTTTAAGACGACGCTTTATTTCACGTACCTAAAAGGTCCTCAATTACTACGATGAATGCGTGCGAAAATAGATGAACTTTCCCTATAATGCTCATAAATTGATATATCGAAATCATGAGAGTATGCATTCACATCATAGGTTGTTGAATTAAAAAACGACATACTTTCAATCTTGTGCATCAGGTATACACTGATAGATTCTTTAAAAGTCTGTCGATTTTTGATTCAGAAACCTATGACGTGAATGCATTCTCTCATGATCTCGACTACATCAATGTATTTAACAAAGAATACAATTTTTTAACCACCTTACGCTTAAGAACATGTCAATCTTGGCTTTATTTATGTATTTATTAATATATATAATAAGTCCATCAATTTATATTATATAAATATATATAAATAAACCCTCTGCACACTAATAGCAGACGTCTGTCCTTTTTGTTTTGAACCGCAGCCAACTAATTCATTACTGTTTAAAAATCCGTAGAAATACCAAGGGACTGACATTATTATATGTAGGACGCATTATTCCTAACGAATCGGAGTACAAACGTTTAAAAAATTGGACATACGCCATAAATTAACCTAGAGTACTACATATAAAAATAACTATCAGCTGAAAATTTTAAAATATATGCAATGTTTATATTTATACATGAACTCAACTATAAAAGCAAAACATTGCAGAGTTGTTCACACTCCAACTCACCTGCTAAAAACATGTCCATTTGTAGACTCTTGTTTTGAAAAAGATCCAATTGACATCCTAAGGCTTTTGTGTATCGAGTCAAGCAGACTCGAACTAGATCTCCTGCGTGAGTCCACCCGGGGTACGGGAAGTTGTTGAGAGCGCATCACAGACGGTGGTATCCCATTTCCGAGTAGTTTTTCCCACTGTTCACTTTCACATCCCCCTTTTACACCCACGCACTTTACTTCTTGCAAAGAATCGTTCGTATCACTCATTTTGAACACTTAGGTGTAGAAAATTGACTATTTTGGCATTAGTAATACTGATGAGTTGAGAGCGTTGGTAAATCTAGAATAAAAATTGTGGTGTTATAACTATAAAACATCAGCAAATGTAAAAAATGCCCACAAATATTTTTAGTAACGAAATTAGGCGCAGAATGTATGGGATATTTTGATACTAGAATTAATTGCTATCATAAATCTCAATAATATAATTAACGTTAGAATAGTTTATTTTTGATCAAAAACGCCTTACAAAAAGGTACTCTGAACTCCCAACGGTTTTTATTTCAATATAACTGTGTACACTCTGCTTATTTTAGCAATGAAAATTCTCTAACAGGTCCGCAAAGTGGCACAACTGCAAAGCTCTTGTGTGAGTAAAACAAGTAGCTTTAAATAACTAATCTGAGATAAAAATAAGACATCTGCGAAAATCGAGGAATCCGTTAATTATAAAGTATACAAGATTCACGATGTTTATATTAAGCACCTACTCCAGACGTTAGCCTCACAATAACCTCGCTGTCTCGATGCTAACATTTAGAAGTAATTGGCGAAGTGCTGTAGGCTGTAGGTAGAAATTGGAAATTAAGAAGCTATATGTACAGAATTCTGAATACATGCTGAACCAGGAAATATTCCTAATTTACTATACTCCGGTCATTTAAGCCAAAAAAGAGGGTCAACCTAGGAATGAGAGATAATAAGCTGTAAACTTGTATAAACCTCTATTTTGGCGTTCTAAAAGTTATTTCAAAAGTTTCATAAAATTTCGTATCCGCGTCTTAAAATATTCAAGGTCAAAAGTCACAAAATAGCTTTTTTTGTAAATATTTCGATTCCTATGCTTTTAATGTTATTTGCATTTATTATAAAAATTGTAGAGAATAAAATTCTCTACAACTTTCGTCCCAAACATTTTCTTATATACTCGACAATTTTTGAGATAGAGGGCGGAGAACGATCCGCGCCTACCCATTCACAGCATAATGTAAGGTCAACCGTAAGTCCCGGTAAATAATACGCCGCATAAAGTCTATACATCCTTAAAAAATAGTTAATTATTAATAATTTGCCTTGTTTATTAATTAATACATTATATTTAATAATATTTTTCATTTATCCAATAATATTTATTGAATATTACTTATCTTTCCGTGTAATCAAGAAATTGTTGAGTAGAATATTTTAAGTATATTTTAATTATATTCTAATATATGTTAATTATATTTTAAGTAGAAAAAGAATAGAGTAAATACATTTTAATTATATCATTATTTAGAAATACTTTTTCATATATTTATTGCAGTTGAAGCTCAAATGTGGAAAGGCTTTTTAAAAACTTTTATAATTAGGACTTGAATCTTAATTTTCTTCTTCTTCATCATCATCGTCTTCCGGTCGCTCAAAAATTTCCAATTGATTATCAGCATTTTCGTCGTCAAAGATATTTGTATCTTCGAGAATTTCGTGATATTACCATTATCTTAAATTTTATAGTAATTATAGTAATTATATAGTAATTTTATAGTAATAATAAAAAGGAAATGAATGTATATATACAGGGTTGGACGGAACATACCGTCCACCAAAATGGAAACATTTAAATTTTTATCTGGAGGGAGGGGCACAGTTTAACCACATGACGCCTAAACTCACCACACACTGTTCTAACGGTAGCAACGCGGACAATCCCGTCGGCGCCAGGATGCACGGAGATAATACGTACAAGTGACCACTGAAGTGGAGGAAGAGAATTGGCTTTAATTAGAACTGTAGGATTTGGCCGAATTAATTAGATTAATTAATAATAAAAATCACCATTTCTCATTTTACCTAATGCACTACCTGATCCCCTTTCCTTTCTTTACAAACTTCCCGCCCATATTCAAATTATAAGCATAACTCATTTTTATGGACGCCAATGCCTACAGCTCGGCCAACCTGACAAATAAGAGCGTCCTTGCTCTTGCTGACACTTAACTGAAAACCCTATCATTCACATAAGATATATGATCGACTCATCCTAAGTTAGACATAAACATAAGTTTCTCAGAATCATAAAGTAAGTACATAAGTGATCAAGTGCCCTGAGTTATTCATAATACATAAGGTAATAATAAAACCAAAATTATAAGAAGCATAAAATTTGTGTACAACGTAAGTTTAGAAACCAAAATTGCGTAGGTACAATGCTCTACTCCATCCCCCTTAGTTTGGAAATTTTGCCCATAAACGAAGGTGATCTATCTCAAAGATTCCTTCAAATGTCTTTGTGTGACTTGAAAACCCTCAATGTCAAAAATAACGTAACGATCATTTGGTAGAATTTTCCGAATGACATACGGTTTACGCCAGGAGTTACATCTATATTGTAGATCATGACATAAGCGCCAATATAGTATACTTTAGGTACTTTATATCTAAGGTCATAATTGGTTTTATTATATTCTTGGCACTTTTCAATTTTCTTGCTTGCCGCTTCGCGCAATTCATCAATGTTTTCATGTTTATAACTTTTTGTAGTAAGAAAGTATTTCAAATCATCGCTGACTGCACCCTCTTGCAGCATCCCAAATAATAACTTGGCCGGGATTTGACCAGCAGACCTGCTAATTGTGTTATTAACCGCAAATTCAACTTTGGTAAGTGTTTGGTCCCACTAATCGGGTGCATCCGTTAATTTAGCGATCATAGAAATAATCGTACGATTGAATCGTTCTGCTTGACCATTCGCCCGTGGTACTCTAGTTGCCACAAGAACATGCAAAATATTTTCAGACTCCAGATAATCTGTAAATGCATTTGAAGTAAATGTTGAACCACGATCTGTAATAATCTTACACGGTTTACTATAATATGCGAAGTATTGTTTCAAATGTTTAATAACTTCTGCGGCATTAGTGGTTTTGCAAGCAAATAATTTAATAAATTTTGTGAAACCTTCTACTACTGCAAGAATAAATTTGTTTAAAGTCCGATTAGTCCTTTCTAATGATCCACAATGGTCCAAATGTATGATGTTAAAAGGTTTATCGCTCTTTGGAATATTATGAAGTAACCCCTCTTTTGTCCATTGGTCGGGGAATAAACAACACATTTTAAACAATTTGAAATGTAGTTTTTAACTTTGTTACGCATATCTGGGAACCAATAAATTTGTTTAATTGCTTCACAACATTTATCAACGCCTACATGTCCTAATTCGTTATGGAAGCTTCGTATAACATTATTTTCCATAGTATATGGAACATAAAACAAAAGCAAATTATTCTGTTTTCTATACACCAAATCATTATTAAGCTGAAACAACTTTTGTTCAGCTTGTTCCAAAGACTGTCGTATTTCAGAAATTTTGAGATCTTGACCTTGTTTTATGCTAAGATTTTTTTCAAATGTCATTTCTTCGATAATCAGAACATTCTCAAAACACCTACTGAGCGCATCTACATGTCACATACTGATACCGCTTTTATGTTCCAAAATATAATCGTAACTCTTAAGAATAAGACTCCAACGCATAATTTTTGGATTAATATCTTTTTTTCTCAAGGCTGCCGTTACACTATGACAGTCAGTAACGATCTTAAACCGAATTCCTTCTAAGTAAATTCGGAACCTATTTAAAGTATTAATAATAGCCTATAATACCAAGATAAAACTATGTTGCTTTGGTTCGGCTTCCGTAGTACGTTGGCTATAAAAGAAAACAGGGTGAAACTTTAAATCACTGTTTCTGCACGAGAATTCCTCCGTAGCCAAACAAACTTGCATCACAGTTCACCTGCGTTTCTGAATTTGGAGAATACAAAGCTAGAACCGCTTTGGAAACCAAAAGTTCTTTTAAAGTGTTAAAATTTTCGATCTGGTTCGGGCCAAAATGAAAAGAGACATCTCTTTTTAATAAATCATACAGAGGACCGGCAATTAATGAGTAATTTTGCACAAACTTCCTGAAGTAGGATGCTAAACCGATAAAACTATGCAACTGCCTGGTGCTACGAAGCATGGGGAAGTTTTTTACTGCCCTAAGATGTTGTTCACTAGGTCTAATGTGCGAACCGTTTATGACATAACCTAAGTATGTTATTTCGATATTAAGAAACGAGCATTTATTTAATCTCAGATTTTTTTGTTAGGATAATGTAAATTCCAAATGGCAGCAGTTAAAAATGTTTCTAAAATTATCAGTCCTTTAGTAAATCCGAATGCACAATTTAATAGCTCAACATGGAATCAGCAAACACGCAACATCGGTTCACGGAAAAAGGAAATGTCAAAGATTGCCAAAGACAAATATGCAATATTCACATCTAAAGAGCCGTCATTAGAATCATCTTCCACTTAGTACACTTCCAACAGCGATTCGCACTCATTTACTCAGACCAGTTATATTCAGACCACAGAGCAGATTCATCAGCCAACAGTAAACTTTCGAACCACTCATCAACCACAATTTTCATCAGCAACTTTTAGAACTGTTTTTCAACCTCTTTCACAGTCACTACACATTTTTCATCCAGTTAGCCTATTTTCATACGACTTACAGCACACCCACTATTCAATTATCTTCGATCAGATATCCTGACCAACACATTTTCACGATCCATGTCACGCGATTTTCAGACATCAAGCACCATTTTCTACACCTTATTTCCATTGCCAACAATGACCAAGATTTCACGTGCACGACTGTCTTAATGCGCAACGATTTCAACCGAATTAGAACCGATGACATCATTCACACCGACATTTATCCTAGCTCACCCATTCTTTCGACGATTGCGTCCACGATCCTTTTCGCAACCAGAACACGCACCTTGAGTTCCTTACCGGCAGCCAACGTTTCAGCTGCACGCAAACTTTTCAGTAGTATAAACATTCTTCACAACAACCGTCCACCATCACTACCGTATTCTTAATTTACTGCTCGATGCACACCTTTGTAGACACCACATCCAAGTATATTCTTCACCAGAGCCT
Organism: Platerodrilus igneus; assembly: GCA_036346225.1. Lineage (NCBI taxonomy): Eukaryota > Metazoa > Arthropoda > Insecta > Coleoptera > Lycidae > Platerodrilus > Platerodrilus igneus. Next base: position 2,941,173 of record JARFIW010000802.1, read on the forward strand.
AGACCCAACATTGTCACTTAAACGTGCAGCATTTTAGTACAAACAAGAATCCGCACATAGATTATTTCGTAAGCACCAATTCATACCGATTTATGCACAGCCGTACCCAGATCAAACCGAAGGTTTCGAACCAATGCGAGATTCAGGACCAATGACGTCATTCGCGCTCGAATCCATCAGCGTCACGGTCAGCCGTACGATGCCGTTCGCCGAATCACAATCGACGCACGCGCAGCCACGCGCTTTGCACGCAAACAGCACAGTGTCGCAGATGCGATTCCGTACACCAAATTTAAACCCATTCAAACACCTTGTTCACAGGATACAACACCACTTAAACCACGTCATTCAGAACACATTTAATCAGAGCACAGCACCCACACCCATTTTACGACCGGGTTTCAATCGATTGCAATTTGCACCGAGCCCGTAAACAACTCTTCAGCAACAGCCAGCAGCCTTCGCGCCATCGTTCACCTGTAATGCCAGAAACACCTTTCAGCAGACCGATAGCACATCATTCAACATCGCCGTTTGTCGATGCACCAATTCCACTTCAGGCTACATCGCACGGTCCACGACACGATTTTCAGAACCGCAACCGATATCTCCAACAGATCAGATGTCATCTTCACCCATCGTCAGAAACGGTCATCATCCACAATAGCGCTCGATACTTTCAACATTAACGGGCGAGATTTAACCCCGAGGATCTGTCGTATCACATCCTGAGCCACGCGTAACCAAATTGCAGCAACCCGAGCACCTTACGCTAGCTTCCTGCAGTTGCTGAACAGTCGCTTCGCAGCACCGCAGCACATTCCATACTTATAGACATCGCGCACTTTTGTCGACACTTAGCTGTACGACTTCTCATTTAAACATTCACACGATTCACTCGATGAACCGCGACTCGACTCACCGTTCCGCGACCTCTCACCACGACGGCATTTCACCATTTGTCAAACAACCGTCGCATTGGACGCTAACAGTTGATGCACGAGACTGAACCCAACAGTCTGCATTTTATTCTGCATCCAGAATCATTTTTTCAAACCACCATCACGTTCACATTACATCACGCACTGTCGCATGGAACACCCACCATTAGAGTACTTCACGACCCGCCGCATGCCCGATCTTAGCGCGTCAGTCAAGACCCGGTTTACATCAGAGACCTTCATCTTAATCGCGCACGTCACAGTAGACTCCACAGTCAACTCATTGACCCCACACGTTCACTTTCATTTGTTGACAACGATTATACGCGGTAGTCACCTTTAAATGCATGGTATCATATTCTAGACCCTCAACTTAACATTTAGACATCTCACAGTTACGCTAAAGACTGTCATTTCATTTAATCACCATCTGCACCATCCAGCCCAGAACAGTCCCGCAACACGGAGATAACACGTCGAAGCGAGCGAGAATGAAGAACATGAATTCAAACCAACAGATACCACAACATAAACACATCATATCTCACGCGTGATTGTCAGAACGTGTCATCTTCCTCGATAAACCACTACACCGTCGCAACGTCACGCACACGCAGCGCACGATCCATCCAACAGCACTGACGTGCGCCACCACGCCTCGCACGCACACCCACCGCACTCGCACCCCGCGATGCACCCGCGCACCGCCATCGCACATCGCGGCAGTAATGACAGCCTTCATAAAGCACACTCTAAACAGTTTATCTCCGACCACACAATAACGCACACGGAGTCATTTAAACCACTTATACACACACAGAAGACAGTCCTTTCAGTTTGCAGTGGTTTTAATTTATCTCGTACAGCTGCAACGAACGTCTTTCATCCTTTCAATCACTGTTTGACAAAGATCGTTCAGTGTCGAATCACGAGTGCCTCCATATTCTGATTCCGCCGACATCGCAGTCTGCAGCATGCCAGACACCATCGCAGCTCCACGCAGCATGCCTGCTGATCGACCCTGGTGTGGAATCCTTCCCACGTCAGCAGTCCTCACTGAACACATGGTTACAGGTCAGACCGGTTAACGATCCGCAGTCCACGAACAGTACGACGTTTGGGACCCCACACTCATTTGAATGCCGTTCTCATTTAATTTAGAATCCTTTGCAATTTCGAAACCCACACAAAGAGCTTCCCACCCAACCCGGCGTCGCCTCGGAAATCCTTCCCCCTCATTTCCGACCCTGCACATTTGTCCGGACCATGACGCCAACCATCCTTTCCACCCCATTCGCTTTTCCCTGCAATTACATTTTAACGACACATCAACACAGCCGCTCAGCGATCTCCAATCCCGAACGCCGCTTTAATCGAACCCTCGTCAACAGACACGGCCAGATCGTAAGTTTTCCTCCATCCCCCGGCAACACGCCCACACCATCCCTTTCGCCCAGTCACCCCATCCCCAGGTCATCACACACACAGCCTGTCGAACAAGCGAACATTGCACCTTGACACCATTATCACCACCTTCCACAACCCGACCCCATCACCGAAGCGCCACCCCACCAGCGTCCGCAGAGCTTCAACCAGCAACACTCACGATTGCCGCGCACCACACTTAGCACAACATCCGAGCCATCTTCAGCCAATTCTTCGCCCACCGATTCATCCCGCACGCCCTCCATCCAGTTCAATGACACCAAGCACCCACCACCCGTTGCATCCAGTCACACACATAACATCGATTTATATCTCAGTCTCCGATCTCATTTGCATCGCCCAAATTCAAAACCGCCAGCAAAGTCCATCCCACCAACCTTATAACACCTTAATCTGCGTCGGCAACAACACCAGCGCCACCGTCGCATCAGCCGCCGACATGAACACTCACAACACCGCTCGCACTCATGCCCACGAGCACGCCAGACGCCCCACCATCCGCGCCACACGCACACGACAACACGCAGACACGACACCGACAAGCAACCCCCACAGCGAACCACACACCAGACCACACCATACACAACGACCACCACGACCAATCCACGATTACATACATCCATCATACAGCGCTCAGGGAAACAAGCGCCGCGGCGCGACCCAACCTATTAATTTTTCCTTTATCTAACCTAGGTCCACACTGTTTTAATGGAAAACTCATTAAAGCAATTGCATTTTAATGAGTTTTTTCCATTAAAAAACAATTAGGTCATATGGTCATGTGGTCATATGGTCATATGGTCATGTGGTCATATGGTCATGTGGTCATATGGTCATGTGGTCATATGGCCATGTGGTCATGTGGGGGTAATTTCACCCTATGGGGCAATTTCACCCTAACTTAACATCCTACATATATCCGGATATATGTCGATGCGCATCCCTGTCGGCTTAGGTTGGATAACAACATATTCGACTATCTTCGGCAATATACGTCCTCACTCTGTAGAATACGTAAGAGAACAATTTTTTCGTATTTAATTTAGTATTCGATAGTAGCTTAGAACGGTAAACATGAGCGTCTCCAAGGTGATTAACGTTTCTCAACTTTGGGAATAAAGTGAAACCGACAAATGAGCGATTTGGATTATGGCTGTTGACAGAAAATATGTGCAACAATAATCTGGTAAAAGATATTGGTAATATTTGTTATGTCGAAGGCGAACAGATGCTGACTGGTGGACTACACACACACCAATTACAGAACCATTTTGTGACAATATAATGTTGGTTAAAATTTGCGACCTTTCTGACACCGAACAAGCATCTGCAAACAAAAGGATGTTTATCCTAAAAAAGAAATTTGTGGTGCATTTAACAGCTATCTACGAAGAAAGTTCAACCGATTTGTTTCCGCTAGGCATGGTGTTAAAGCTAAGCTTCCGTTTTCTCTGGAAAGCACTAACAAGATGGGCCAGAGAGTAAAAGAAATTATCGGAAAAAGAAGACCTCGAATGCATTAATAAAAAATTCCAAAATCCTATATGTGTTCCATACAAAGTGGAACTACAGATGTTAAGTTGGAAACTTTATTGGAGGAACTACCAGATATATTAGACGAAGTCGAAAAAGATTATTTCTATCTTTTTGACATGGATGTAACCCAAGATTTTGCAGGCATATTTAGCAAGATGGAGATGTGTAATTATTTAACTACAAAGCATAACTTTTGCTATAAGGGAGAATACGAAGAAAAGTGTAATATTATAGTTGACAACGATAAAACTGCTGGGATTGATTGTTTAACATGGCTAACAACCAATGCAAGAATTAAGATTTACAACAAATTTGTGTGCCAGATAACAAGTCCTGGTGTTAATAAACAACTTGGCAATCATATACTAGATTTTTTACGTTGTCCAGATGTACGTTTAAGGGAAACATTTGCGTCTACTTTGGCCAAAGAACATGGTATTACGCGATTGGAAGCGACAATATACAACTGTGCAATTGGAAGCTATGTCAGTGCGGAACGGGTGTATAAACCCTTAAAAGACTGTTTAACCTTATTGGAAGATAGTAAGTTATACTTCCTAAAGGCGCCAATGTACTCGGTACCACTTGCCAAAATGTGGAGTAAGCTATCGGACAAGCTACAAAATAGCTGCTGTTTAGCGAATAATAACCTGCTACAGTACGTGTATTGGGGAATGGTAATCAAAGAAATTGACGGCTTGCAAATTAAGTTGTCCGAAAACCAAAAGAAAGGGAAACATTGATAAAGTATGTACTTTCGGCTTTAGTTTTAACTATTTACCCGTAAATTATTTGGAGATAGTAGAGGAGAAAGACAGCTCAAGATAAAATAAAATCTTACACAAGTGCTACATTAAAGCAGGTAGTACATATTTTACACAATCTGCAACACCATATTCTACAATTCCAAAAGAAATAGTCATTTCGGAATTGGGATTGATAAATACACCTAACATTCGTCCAGAGGTTGTACGACAACGCACAAATATTGGTAGTAAACTCTATCCGTTTACGCTAAAGGAAATTGCCCCATTATGTATGCCATACGCTGTAAGTGGAAGGAAAAGACAACTGAATTAGAGGAAATGGATGCAAAAAGGCGAAAATTGGACTACATGGAAAACACTGCGACAATACGCGAACAATACAAAGATGTGTTAGACAAAGAACATCTTATTAGAGAAAATGAGGAAGAATTAAAAGATTATTTTATGTGTCGATGGACTGACTTAGATACATCCGGGTTGTACAAGCTGTATGCATTTGCGGTTAGTAAGAAAGACTCTTTAGTTATGTAGGTGTTCTTGCAGAAAAGGATGGTGCTAAATCCGTATACTTTTTAAAAGGTTATTCTAAAACGTATTTATCAAAATGGCAGATAACAAAGACGAATTAAGGTAATGCGGGTTTCGTAACCTTGGCGTACACCACACGCAAAGGGGTTCCGCTAAACATTGTATATTTACCTAGTAAAGAACCTTTCGGATCATTTAAAACCGAGGGTCTTACAACCTATAACAACCATATATTCCCAAAAGTGGTGGACATGCAACTACGCAACAGTGTGTGGGAGAAAAGGATTTCTCCAATACCGACAAGAAGAAGTCGATCAAGCTAACAAGATACGTATGCAGGATATAGTGGGAAAGCTGCGATTAAAAGATTGTCACAAGCTGCAAGAATTACACGAAGGAATGGATCTGGTTGTCGGCGGAATCAAAGACTTTAAATATAGAGGCAAACTTCGGTACATTTTACAATTCGAAAACCTAGACGGTCTTTATGTATCAAACTATTGGTTAGAAAAGGAGATAGAAGACTTGGGTGTCGATTTAAATTTTAAGCTGCGAATAAAATTAGATAAAATTAAAACCACTGCAAACAAACATAAAGAAAGGACTGTCTTCTGTGTATAACTTTGTATTAAAATTAAGTTTAAATGACTCCATGTTTGGCATTAAATATTTTTAAATTTGTTATGTATAATGTCAGAATAAACATTTTATAATAGTATATAACATTGTTCTTTATTTATAAAAGGCTGTAACGTTACCCCGAAATAGCACTCGCACAGAAAGGGGTGCGCATGGGCAGGGTGCGTACGCGCAGGGGTGCGCATGGGCAGGGTGTGCATGCGCAGGAGTGCTCATGGGCTGGGATGTGTCTGGGCGTACACGAAGGAAGCGGATGTTAACAGTCACCAAGCATCCAATTCTTTATTTGATGGTATCGAGTACTTGCCTGCGTATGTATCCGGAGTAAAACACGATTTGTACACGCAGATAATTAATAAAATTAGTTTATCGAGCGAAGATGACAAAAGGTACATCATTCCTAATAGTACAACAATCTACGCATGGGGCGTAAAGATATAAGATAGTTGTTTATATTTGTAAGGATTTTGTAAATCTATTGTATATATTAGTTTTAAGATTCCATAATTTTAAGTTCTTCTCCACCTTCCAAATCCTTCCGGCTTCTATCCTGGTTGACAGAGTATACGTGTTATCTCCACGTGGTATTCGCGGGGCACGGCGGTTTTAGATTTCGGGAGATGGTTGGCTAAGGCATATGTCTTGGGTAGCGAAAAGGTTTTAAAATGGTGTTAAATAAAGATGAGCAAAATTAGTGATTTGGGTCTTTAAAACGCATAACTTTGTATGGGTGGTCCTATTTAAAATCTATTTACAGATTTGGGGTCCCTAGAAAAATTTAATATTAGTTGATACCTAGCAAAATATATTTATCTTAAAAGAGTGACTACCCTGCGTATAATAAATATAATATAACACTTGTCAACAAAAAGTTGTAGGAAATTAAAGACGTATTTAATGGGGGTCCAGTATTAGAATTTGTTGGTAGTAATGTTAAGTCCTACTGTATTGTAGGCGAGAAAGATACGATTAAAAAGATTAAAGGGTCTCACGAATTGTAGTTATAAAACCGAGGGTCTTACAACCTATAACGAGCATATACCTCCAAAAGGAATGGGCATGCAACTACGCAGCAGTGCGTGGGAGAATAAGAATTCTCCAATAAGAAATTAAAGGTTTCCATGTACGTAGCACCAGTCATTGGGAAATGGTCGAAATGTGGAACCTATAAAGACGATTATTAATTGTGGTTTAGAAAAATAGTAGTTTTCGTGGACTAAATAAAATAGCTTAGACTGCTTAATGTATATGGTTACATACTCGTACACATCCACAAACATCTGTTTACGTCCGCAATGGCGATACCGGTAGTTTTTGTTTAACAAATAGTAGGAAAGATACGTCAGGTGTTAGTGTGCGGAAGCCCATAGGATTCAAAAAAGAACGGTGCGGCGGGGTGTATGGTGGTCTCCGTTAGAATAATCGAAAGTGGTTAATCAATTGTATTAGATGTTTAAATAAGCAAAAGTGTAAAGGCCTACATAAACAAAAATTTAATTATCCGACAAAAAGTGCGCGATGTGCTACACTTATAAAGAAAGTATGGAATGGTGCTTTATCGGTCCTAGCAGTAAAAGGGCGAGTGACTTTTTCAAGCAACTACAAGAATAGCAGTAGCGCAGAGAAGGGGTATGCATGTATTATACAGTTGCTACAAAATATGTTAGTTTACGCGTAGCTCGGATGTGTAATTGATCACGACTTAAAGATCCCTCGGAGGTTTAAAAATTCTCAGCCCATTGTCGTTTGAAAAATGTTTGGAAATTATCAGAACAGGAGCGGGTCGAAGTATAATGGATGATTGACCGAGTTTTTTCTACCTTTTACGAGGGAATCGGAAATTGATAGACATCAAGCATCTAATTCTCTATTTGGAGGATATCGAGTACTTACCGGTTCTAGAAATCAATACGTGCGGCCGAGCGCTATGCGAAAGTGTAAAAGCCTACAGAAGCAAAATTTAATTATCATACGAAAAAGCGCGCGATGTGCTATAGAAAGTATAAAAAATGGTGCTTTGCATCGGTCCTAACAGTAAAAAGGAGAGTGACTTTTTCTAGCAATTACAAGAATAGCAGTAGCGCGGCGAAGGGGTATGCATGTATTATACAGCGCATTGTTGCTATAAAATATGTTAGTTTACGAGAAGCTCGAACGTGCACAAATTAAATTTTAATCTATAATTAACCACAGTCGTAAAATGGGAAATTAATGGGTAATTTTAATAGTGCTAAGCATATACTTTCGCTTGGTGATTCATTTGGAAAATATTCAAGCCTACCATTTCCTAAAGTATGACGTAGAAGTTATTTAAAATTAAATTGTTGTAAGTATCCTGTAGACAACAAGTTGGTATTTTCTTAGTAATGGTTTAAAGTGTTTTTGGTTATAGTAGCACTGCATCTTCTACAGCACGACTTGCACACAACTTGTGTGCGTGTGCTACCACCTTTTTGGATTTTTAATATGCACGCGATCCGTATAACATGGAAGACGTTTTCCGGTGTTTTCTACTAACGGCATTCGCACCATCGACGAAGCGAACCAGGTGTATGCATTAGCGCTAAATGTATTGGACGAGTAGCGAGGATTATGACGTCATTTAGTTCCCCGCTGAATCCTCAACTTCGTTCGGGTATCTTCGGAAACCTTCGGTTTGCATTCTATAGGGTACATAAAGCAGGTGCGCAAGAATAAACTCTTTAGTTATAAGTTAGTTCGCTTACAAGTCAAGTCTTATAGTGCGGAATTTGTTTTGTACTAAAATGGTATCTGCAAACGTTTTTAAGTGCAACCTTTGCGGTGCTTCCTATACCTGGAAAATGCTCTCATACGGCACCAGAACAAATGTCGTGGTGCAACATCGTCCAAGGTTAAGCCGTCCGCAGCAAAGTACTTAAACTGTGGGACTTGCGGTTTTGTTTTACGAGAATGGACAACTTACTGCGACACAAGGAAAACAGCACGGTATGTCATTAAGCCTTAAACGTTCAGCTCCGCCAGCTGTTAAAGGACCTTGTACGAAACAACCACGAATTATGTGTAAAGTATGCGATTTTGAAATGGAAAAGAATACATATGCCGCACATTTAGAGAAGCAACAGACATAAAATGCATCAGTTACCGCTACTGGCGAAGATGGCGTAGAAATGATTAGCACAGCGTTTAACAACCGTATGGCTAGCTATCGCATAAATAACGCCAGCGTCGACGATGGAGTGTCCGAGTTTCTTTGAAGCAGAAAGAGCGATTTATTCGATTAATAAATGAAAAAGAATACAACATACAGCAGTAAAAGTCTACTGCGAACTCTACGGCGTTTACACCAAAATGGGGGAAGAGACTACCGATGTGAAATCCTTTAACACAAAAAATGTGGTTATAACGTCTTCTAGTAATCTGGAAAATACGTACGAGGTCTTAAGCGAAACCATGCGAACAAAATCAGAGGAATTTGAAACATGCGAGTCCGGTTGGTCTTTGGAAAAGTGCTCTATTTAGAAATAAATATTAATAAGTATGACCCGATATGACAAGTTCTAGGTTGAAAATAAAAATTGTAAATATGTATTTAGAAATGTGGTTTACAAAATTTAAACTGTATTAGTAAAATTGTCTGTAATAAAAGTTTTAAGAATGGTTTTAGATTTTCTTTAGGTATAAGCTGCAGGAAATTTATAATTTAGAGGGTGTGTAAAATGGTAAGGAGTGGTTCGATTTTAAATCTATTTACAGATTCGGATTCTACATAAAATTCTAGACTAACAAGATGCATCGCATGTATAAAAAAATTTATAAGAACGCTCAAAAATCGCTGCCAGCAAAAATCTTAAATGGGGTAGCTCCTTGGGGATGGCGCTATCTAAAAATTTAAAGAGATTCGTGTAGCTGAGAAAATTCTAATATTGATTGATACCAAACAAGGTAGGTTTATCTCGTGGGTGGAAATGTGGAGAAAGATTTATCTCGCAGAGGGTATATGTGTAACTTTGCAGGGCGTGGTCCGATTTCAAATCTGTTTAGAGATTCGAATTTTGCGTAAAATTCTAGACTAAGAAGATGTATCGCATGACTAAAAAAATGTTTAAGGACGGTCGGAAATCGCTACAGGTAAGAAATCTTAAAATTGGGGTAGCTCCCTTGGGGGTGATGCAATCTAAAAAATTTAAAGAGATATGGGTAGCTGAGAAAATTCTAATATTAATTGATACCAAACAAGATAGGTTTATCTCGAAAGATGCAATGGCTAGACGAAGAAAACTATTTGTTAGGTTTGCTTATAGAGCAAATAGCAAAATTAGAAGATCAGGACTTTAAAGGGGTATAACTTTGCAGGGCGTGGTCCGATTTCAAATCTGTTTACAGATTTGGATTCTACATAAAATTTTAGACTAACAAGATGTATCGCATGACTAAAAAAATTTATAAGAACGCTCAAAAGTTGCTACAGGTAAGAAATCTTAAAATCAGGGTAGCTCCCTGGGGGATGATGCAATCTAAAAAATTCCTAGAGATTCGGGTAGTTGAGAAAATTCTAATATTAATCGATACCAAACAAGGTAGGTTTATCTCGTGGGTGGAAATGTGGAGAAAGATTTATCTCGCGGATGGAAAGAATGCGGGTGTGACGTAATCAAAATGGTTGTGGGGGTGTCCGAGCAAGGAGGAGAGCAAGGAGGAGTCAGGAGGAGATTCATCTAAAATAAGACTTTATAGTGCGAATTTACATGTAAATTGGTCCAGATGAGGGAGCAAATGAGGGATTCTGGAGCAAATGAGGGCCTGGATCGTCACTAAATACTCTACTAATGTGAAACCACCGAAAAAGCGATCCCTTTTTTTAAGGCTGTTTAGAAAAAAAAACCAACTGTTTCAAAATGCATCCCACCAATTGAGTGTTGTAAATTAAAACAAGCCGAATGTAAACCTGAACCTGATCTTAGTGAATTTGGAGGAAAAGCTTTCAAAATATGTGGATCGGCCTTTGTAATGCAAAAAAAAGTGCCCGGCACAACCTTTTGTAACAGATCCAGAAGATAAGGTTTTAAAATTAATCTCTGATTTAAGTGGTTTTGCACCAATAACTGAAAAACCTCTTCCATAATAACCAAATTTTCTTCCACCGAGCTAGTAGCGATCAGAATGTCATCGATGTAGATTAAAAGTTTATTAGCTTCTAACATATTCTTAACAATAGCATGTAATCCAGTCAAAATAAACTAAATTATGATTCAAGTTTGCATTAATTCCCAACAAGCTGGATTTTTGTGCAAGCCTTGGATGCGTCATTACAAATGACATGTCAAAAGTCCCCATCGATCCCGGTTGTGCGTGTTTTTTTATTCGAGGTCAAAGGTCACAAATTTGCGTTTTTTGCGTATATCTCTGAAACAACGAGAGCTATCGGAAAAACGGTTTAAACAAAGTTTGTAGATCGTAAAATTGTCTACAAAAAAGATTTCAACTCTTTTTCTTCTACGGTGCACTGTTCTCGAATTATGGCTATTTTAAACATAGAAAACACGATTATGCACTCATACGTGGCCAGTTTGCATCATCGGGTTAACCATTTGAACAAAAAATATTAGAACATAGTTTTATTTGCCCCATGCACACAAGTACGTGAAAAATATACAATTATAAGTGAGTCATCGCCCGTCCCTAATTCTATTGGGTGGTTGGCCTTGAGAAACATCTGCCTGCGACACTAAATTTTTCGGGTCGAAACCAGCGTATACCTGCTTTTGCCGAAGGACATAGCTCTCATATACTAGTAAATACAGTTAGTTTTAAACGATTTTTCGTAGTGAATAGACGTGTTTGTGAATTATATTCTCTTTTTAAACAGTGCCGTTACAAAATTTTGTAAAAATGTCAGAAGTTTGCTTTATTTGCAATGAATGTTTGACTGAAAGTGAAATTGTGGTTGCTGATCGTGGGCTAAAGACTTTAATGGATTCAAGTACTGAAGGTCAGGAGAGATAGAATGATAGGGCACCAGTTAAGACATGAGGGACTATTTAGTAAAGTCTTAGATTATAGACTACCAAATAAAAATAGAGTAGGAAGGCCTAGACAAAGCTATATTAGTCAAATTATTAGAGATGTAGGTTGTGTAGACTAGCTCAGAATAGAAAAGAATTTAGAGCTGCGTCAAACCGACTTTAAGTAAGTTCGAAAACAATACAAAAAGAAAAAGAAAAATTAGTTAACTAAATGTCACCAGGACATGACTCACAATTGGTTAGCGGTCTGGCATGTTGGTAGCGTTTCGTTGCTTAAGCCTTACCATAACATATAATTTAACACTTTTCCTTTTTGAAGCGGATAACCAGGTTATATTTCATTTCCTTATAAATGGTAATCATGTAAACATGTTAGAGTTCTTTAACAACCATCAGGTTGCTAATATCTATGTAGAGCCAGCTGGATAGGAAAAAGATAGAAGGATATAGGAAGACCTAGACCAAACTATATTAGTCAAATTATTAGAAATTTAGGTTGTGAAGGGTATGTAGAGCTTTTTAGATTAGCGGGAATAGAAAAGAAGTTAGAGCTGCGTCAAACCGACCTTAAGTAAGGTCGATAACAAAATGATGATGATTTTGTTTCTATTTTAATGTGCATGTGAGACGTTATCATTTAAATTACTTGACCGGGAATATGGCAAGGTAACAATTATATTTTTGCTTTAGTATTTTATGGTACTGTGAAAATCTTTCGGAATAATTTTTGAACTTATCAGGAACGTTTTTATTATATTGATAAACTTTTGTACTATAAATTCTTACCGATATTTTGTAGAAATTATTATTTTCATCCAGAACTGGTTTTCTTTTCTGGTGCAACATGTTTTTCTAATTAAAAGTTTTATCAATAGACTTTTTGTATTATGGTTAAATAGAGTAGTAAATAAAATGTATCCTTGAGGTTTCCAATTTTTCTTTATGCGTTGAAAAGGTTCGACTATTATTGATTTATTGTTGTAATTGTAATCTCATGTGGATTCTTTATCAATAGCACGTGTAAATAAAGACAAAATTCGAATGCAACTTTAATGCTATAAATCATGTACAAAACAAGCTTCTAAATTAAAATATCAACGCGCAGAAGAAAACAAAGTACCTACAACATCGAATCGTGTTGTCATTCGCACCAATTATAATAATAACGACTCATACACTACGCTATGTACTCGTGATCCCCGGACGAAGCTTGTTCACATCCATCTTCACGCACGTCAATTCCCCGACGGACCCTCTCTTAGCCCACTCATTGTCTTCGAGCCTGGAACCAACTCATAACCCCCTACTTAGATCGCCTTTACATAATTTAGGTTTAAGTATCAGTAGAAACAAGAATACAATGATATAATATTGTGATTAGAATAACCACCACCAATCAAAATAAGCCAAAAAAAAACAGAGTATTATAGGAATCATGAATTCAACCATGACGTAAGGATAACAAAAGGAACAACTTAAAGTCCTCTTCTCTGAACATCGATAGGCGTGGCAGCTTTGTATGTTTTAAGATTGATCACGTTCTGCCGTGACAATTCGTTGCCCTGCGAGTCGTCAATTATATAAGAATTTGGCCCAGCCTGAAGCAACACATAAAATAGCTCCTCATATAATAAGAAGAACTTTTAAATGCATTTATCCGCCGCAGCCGACATGAGCTTTAGCTAGGACTTCATCCCCTTCCTTAAAAATAACCGGACAGATTCTTGCATTAATTTTGTCAGTCCTACTCTGAGTCTTGAATTTTAACCTTTTGCAGGCTAATTTTCGAATGGTCTCCTGCGACGGTTCCGCAATAGAGACCGCCTGAAAATCAACATATTTTTCTATGGGATTAGTGTCTACCACTCCCATCTGCAAATAGCGTGCCGTGTACCTGGTACTAACATTAACTGCATTATTTAAACAATCTTCTACAAAAACTAACATATTCGGCCATTTAGTATGTTTTTAGTGACAGTACGTTCTCAATAATCGCCCGACCTCCTTATTGTATCGCTCGGTAACATTCCCTTGTGGAAAATAAACGGAAGTATATTTAACCTTTATCCAAACCGCTCCTAATTCCTGTTTCCACATCTTACTTGTAAATTGCGTACCGTTGTCGCTCAAAATACAAGCTGGTTTTTGAACCTCCAGTATGTAATTATTAAGAACCTTACGCAGAACTGCTCTGACTGTAGCTTTCCTCAGAGCATATAATTTTACGAATTTGGTGAAGGTATCGACTATAACGAGAAGTTGTGTGACCCCGCCCCTTCCCTCCGGTAATGAACCGATTAAATCCAGGCAAACAAGTTCTCCCGGTTTGCTGGTTGCAAATGCGTTAAACACGCCTCAAGAAGTTGGCGACGACTTAGCTTTTTGGCATAGATCTCAGGTGGCTACAATATGCCGTACATTCTTTTGCATTCTAGGCCAATAGAAAAACTGACGAGTTTTAGTTTTTCCAAAATGCCCCATATTATTGTGATGTATTGTGATGTACGCATAACTTAAGTCCCGGCTAGAAATTATTTTCCCGCTTAAATAATTTCTCTTGGTGTACCACAAAACCACTCCCTGCTTTAACCGATTCCTTCGAGCTACCCTGTAACATATAAATTTTCTGTAAATTTGTTCATTGACTTTAGTGCGGTGCATCTGTTATTTTAGTTGTTATCCAACAACATTTATATAATACATTCAGTCATTATTGCATATTTAATAACGAATAAACTCCCAAAGCACACTTTAATTCTAATTACAATTAAAATCTACTACATACTACATATTCCTTACTGATAACATTTATATATACAAACTTGTTAACGTGTTCCTACTTCTTAAAGTATCTAAGATTTCAAATTGTTCCGACGATTGGCGATCGTTTGTCACTTTTCGTTTCTTAGTTGAACTGGAAGGTCGCTTGCTGTTGAAACACTCAACATGTGCAGGAAAATCAAGTTTTCCTGGCGAAGACGTCGTAAAAGACGGACAGAATGTTAAAAGTTGTCCAAGACAACTAAAGTAGAAATGTAGTGTACAAATCCCTTGGCGAACGGTTTGTATAAATGAGTAAGCATATGAAATTAATTATTTTATTATAGTGCAACTTTGAAAGTTTAAAAACTTTGAAAGTTTGAAAACTTTGAAAACTTTGAAAACTTTGAAAACTTTGAAAACTTTAAAACTTTGAAACTTAAAACTTTGAAAACTTTGATAACTCTGGAAATGTGGATGGTCTTGTAATAATTTTGATGTAATTTCGATGCAGTCTTGGATCAACGAAAATATTTTATTTGGTTTGATTTAATTAAATTTATGGAACTCGTTTAGAAGGTAAATGAGTAAGCAACTTTGATCCACACGTGGCCGACGTCGCGATGCAGCCGGCGTGTTCTACTGATGCACATGTCATTTGAAGGTTACAGGTCATTGCCGCTATCGGTAAGAAAGTATTAGTTTCTAAAATAATGCTAACGTTACAAAGTCCATTACGTAAATTTTGCATGTAATGATTTCCTTTTGAAGCTTGTTTTACTTTAGGTTGCTGTATGCAATTTATTATAACTTGTATAAATAATTTTGTTAATTAATTTTCAAAAGATCATTTTGTAAAGTATAAAGTACAATGAGTACTATAACCTTATTCTAATTAATAGTGTGTTCAACTTAAGATATCATATCTCACCGATTGTACAGGTGTAGACATACTTCGTCACAGTTATCTTGTTTATGAGAAATTAAAATACTAATATGTTAATTTATAAGACCTGAGTCCTATATGATGAAAATTGGAACTTAAATTAATCTGTCAATTTTGATAATTGCCAAAAGTTAAATAAGAAATATTTAAACATTGTGAGGTCGAGTAGCGCTACAGTGACTACCTAATAAAAAAAATAATGTCCATAATTAAATATCTGATTTAAAAATTACGTTCATAAGAATTGAATTTTATTAAGTACTCTTATTTATTATGATGTTATTTACTTTTCTTAAAAGAGAATACAGAATTATTTTTTTTGGACTTCAGTTCATTTTTCAGTAATATTAAATTTTCCAAATTTTGTTCGGTGTTTACAAGGTAAACTTATCCAAAAGAGCATCACGATAGTAAAAACCAATTGAACTTAATTTAAAGATTACAGATTCATACTGATCCGTAACATATATAGGGTGTCTATGTTGGTAGAAATTATGTTTCAGAGTCACCCCACTCATTGTTAGATCCTTGAAAAAGACGATCAGATGTAAGTATGATATGTGTGACAACTTTGTATTTAAAGTGGTTTGTGATAATATAGGTTTCCAAATTTTCCTTTAAGCAAATTCATTTAGTCAGTTGTTTTATAAAAAATTTAGGTGGCGTCCTTTATTTTGTTTCTTTCAACTTAAATATACCCACTGACCCAATCTCATGCAACCGTGGGCCAAAAACCCAGTTAGATAAATGTCTTAAGAGTGTTCTTTTACTATAAGCCAATTTCCATCCAAACCTTACCCTGGGCTTGACACAGTTACATAAGAATTCTCGATAGATAATATTAATCTACCACAATTTTATGGTGGAATATATTGATAAAAAAATATAGATAATAACACCCGTTTATTGTTTCCACCTCCCCAAATTTTTCTCCCTTTTCCTTATTCATTTCTTCCTTTCCTGATCCTCCTTAAGCGCCTTAACATGTTTACGTAATTCTGACCAGTTGCAACTTTCAAAAAAAGGATCTTTATTTTTCTCACAAAAGTGCAGAAGATGTAGTTTTATCCGTATTAACACAACTGACTTTTGAAGACTTCCGCACTAGCTCTGATCTCTATCTTTAGCGGTTTAGAGACACTATCAGGGGGGGTCGTTAAATAAATACGGATGGTTAGGGCGCCACTGTACTTAAGTAAGGTGCAAAAACAAGATATATCGCTAAGAAAAATACAGGAACCTCAACGAATATACTCTGTTATTGGAATACAAGATTTTGTATTTCTAGATGTTACTACGTTTATCCCGAAATTAAATAAAGTAAATAAAAGACAGCAGTTTGCACCTCATAATAAAAAAATCAATAAATTAGACCGGTTTTGTGCATCTATGGTATTTTTCTTTCGTGTATTAGTGCATGGACACTCTACTTACTGAGTTTTTGCACTTCTGGTTTATATATAATTCATAGAATCCAAAGATAAGTATGGATAGAATAATATTTGTTAAGTGCTTCTATGAGTGTAATTAACCTTTTCTAAGTTTATAAAGAAATCAAAGCTCTTAAATACCAACACATATATTAACTGAAAAATATTTCTGATTTGATTTGACAGATATTTACCTTAAGTTTTCTGAATGCTCCATTAATTTTATGTATTTATATTACTAATCTTGGTCATTTAAAAAAAGCCTCTAAATCAAATAGGCACTATAAATATCATTAACACAATTATGAGCTTTTTTTGTCATCTTTTCAGTACTGACTAAACGACTCACATATCTACAAATTTAGTTTTATAATAAGATCTTTTAATTAGTACACTTGAACTTGTTTAATAGTTGTCATGTGTAAGCAAGTACTTGACTATATTATTCATAATGTAAATTCATAAAGATTTTGTTAGGTAAACAATTTTATAAAGCATAGTTTTAATCTAAAGCAAAGTTTGAAAATCTAAATTCATAATTAAATATTATCATTAAGATGTTAGTTTCCATGGGTTCAAACTACCAAGGTTACGGTTTAAACATGACGTTGTACGTCCAACAGATGATTGTCTCAACAAATGAAAATCACTTACCGACCTTGAATTCAGGGCATGGCTGCTTACAAACCAATTAGCAAACAAGTTCGACCCACATGTGGACTTCCAACATTGAACAAACACATGAAAAAAGCAGTTATCTACATTGTTATAACAACGCCTCGTAAACTAGAACCATAAAGATGAAGGATGAAATCCTTGTAAGTTTCCAATGCGTAAACGTTTTATACGCAGATAAATTAACTTCTTCTTATAACCATTAATCAGTTCTTAAGTATAGTTTCTGAATTAAAACAAAACTTCCATGTTAAAAATTGAGGAACGTATATATCTTATATGCAGTAAATTAACGGTTTCTTACAGTTTTAAAAACCAATTTTTACAGTCTAAAAAGTCGATAAATACATCGCGCAAGCGAGATGAAAAAGCGACGCCGCTGGCGGTTGGTAACGCTAACCTTTGTACAGATTTCGGCGCGCCCATCTGTCAATGACGTGACCAATACACCAATTAATACGCAACCACGCCATATATAAATTTAAGACAATAATTATACAGCAAATACTCACATGAACATGTCCCCGGGTTAAAGTTGGCTTTTGTTGAAATCCATCAGGGCTACTGAGGGCCCTCCTTAAGGCAATTAACAGAGGGTACGCATACGTCCATCCAAACAGCTTGGACTCGATCTCAGGGCTCCACTCCGGAGTAATTAAAGATGGTGCTCCGGCGGAGAATGCGGTTCAGCCAACAGCTACAGATTACCTACCTATACAGGGAAAGACAGGAACGGGTAGAAGGGCGACAAACAAAGATAATCAAGGCAAGGGAATCTACATAGATAAAGATAACGATACGTTACCGAAAAACGTCCACTGCACTCGAAGGTTCAGGCAAAAAAGCTACGTTACAGAGACTCACGGAAACTTCTCCCCTATTTGTCCCTACTCCACTCGCGTCGCGCGATCTGGCGCAAACGCACTGTGACGTGACGGAAATACACGCCTAGTCTTTTGAATTTATGGCGCGAAACTTCCGCACATCAAAATTAACCTAACAAATGTTTAAGTGCCAATTTATTGGCACGTAACAGGTTTCGTACAACCATTATTGCTTCAGTTCTTTAGTGTTGCGCATGATGAGCTTCTAAACCTACAGAACGATGGATTGCTTGAAATCAGATTGCAACTCGCAGGTCACCCTTTGATATCAATTTTCCCATGTCAACGTTAGAATGATAAAGAGCCGACTGGTTCGACTCGACAAGAACAATGACCTTAACAACCAGGTGCGCAAAATCACGCTATTTGATATCACCTTGAAGATACTTTATGGAAATTCTGAATAGCTTGTTCGAGTTTTAGCATGGTTTTAAAATACAAACTGGACATTTATAACTATGCGCTTTATTTACTATATAATTAAATTAATGAAGGACAATAATTGGGGTGTTGCGAAATTATGATACCTTCTTTTAATTTCGTATTAGTTGTAGATGCGCGATTCATATTAAATTATAAAAATTAATTAAAATTTTTTGTAACACAACACATAATTTTTATGCGTTATTTTAGAAGAGGGAAAACAAACTGTTACACAGTTTCCACTTAATTTAAGGAAGCATTCCTGTATAAACATAATCCACCGAAGGATAGGATATCACAAGTCATTCTTTTCAATGTCCGTTTCTTGTTCTAGTGCATCTAACCACTTTCTCTCTACATTTGCTATAATTATGTCTTTCCGCACCCCTTATATTTTTGTTATTCGGTTTTATATCCTTAAATTAATTCTAATTAGTTTGAATGCTCAGTCTGTCTTTCATACTTCCATCTCAGTTTGTACCTCATTACACTTTTCATCAATCCATTATTCTTTAGTTGTCCTGGACGTGCGAATGATTTTTCGTTTTATGGTTTTGTATCTGTTTTCTTGCTTCGTCTGGTACGTTTTTGTATTTTCGTCTTTCTTCTATAAAATTCAGTATATCCAATGTTATCCAAGGTTTCTTATTTTCTTTTGTGTATACCCCAGAATATCTCTGACCGCCTTGTGTCAGCTAGATTTAATGTTATTCCATTCTATTTCTACTTCCTTAGTATCAGAAATTTTCCCGATGTCTTTCAGCAATTCATTTGACTTTTTCAAATTTTTCATGGATATCTATATTTTTAGTTTCTCAAAGTCAAAGTGCTTTTCTCCTTTTTTTCAAATTTGTAAATTTAAACGCAGCTTAAATAATTACGATATTGTGGTCAGTGTCCACATCTGCTTCTGGGTAGCTTCTACAGTATTTTACTTGATTCTTAAATCCTTGTTTAACAAGAATGTAGTCTATTTGATTTCTCCTCATATCTCCTGGCACCTTCAGGTGCTTCGTCTTCTGGCATAATGTTGAAATAATGTGTTTGTGATTGTTAAATTGTTGTTGTCGCAAAATTCTACCAGCCTATTTCCCCAGTCGTTTCTCATGCCTAAACCATAAACCTACCAGCGTTCCTTCCTTACCTTCACCTGCCACTGCATTAAAAACCCCCGTTATTATTAAATTTTCATGTCCTTTACGCATCTTAGCTTTGGATACCTTTATAGATCGATTCTAACTCTCCCTCACTCTAGCTAGAGGTGGGTACGTATACTTGTATTATTATTGTATTTATCGGTTTAGATTCTAATCTAACCATGGGCACTATTTCGCTCTTTTGTAAGTAGTTTTCTACACAGTGTCCAATTTTTTCCGCATAACTACCCCCACACCCAAATTTCCTTCCTTTCATCCTGTATGAATGAATCACCCTAAAGTCTCCGTTCCAAAAATCCCACGCCACTAGCCACCGAACTTAGCTAATCCCTACTATGTCTAATGCTAAATTATCGATTTCAATTTCCAAGTTCTCGAGCTTACTTACTTGCTTCATATTTCTGATATTACATGCTCCGATTCGCAAAATGTTCATGGCTCTTCTTTTAAACTTTTCGATCACAACCTCCGAAGTAGTCTCCTCCTGGAGATTTGAATGAGAAACTATTGTAACTTTAAAAACTTTTGATCTACAACAACCAAGTTTTAATAAACTGAAAATAGATCTAAGTTGTTAAGTAAAGTGGTATAACGTGACGGATAAATCACGTTCCTCAGACAAAATGCAACTTTCAAAACGTTACCTTTTGGAATGAGACAAAGCTAATGAGTTCCATCGCTCCCGCGCTCATATATCTTTTTCCAACATTTTACGATATCATATTACAGATCTCCTACTTTGAATTATGCTTGGTACAAAAATTATACATACATAAGCACACGTACAATCAGACCACGCACTTACACCATCGCATGCATGTACGCTGTTACGCGTTAAAAAGCGTTCTACAAATTATTTTGTAGTATTTGCTACGTACCTAGACGCAGCCGGAAGAAACGTAAATACCAGGCTAATTACCAGACGCGGAGAGTGGGGGGATTCATCTAAATTCATCCTAAATCCAAAAAAAGCATGTGGCCCACGATTATCTATTAACAATAAGAATAAATAAAGGATTCTATACAAACAAGCAAAAGAAATAAATTAAGCGTTACTATTTCAAAGTAAACAATTATATGATACGAACAATTTAGTACTTTAGATACGAAGCGCGCATCTCGTATTTTACATAAAATAAAACTAATCAGTAGAAAATAAACATGTGAGAGCTTTTGTCAAGCGTTTTTAAAATTTCACCTAATACTTTTTGTACAATAAACTACTCAGTAGAAAAGAATTAACGTGTGAGAGCTTTTGTCAAACATTTTTTTAAATTGTACTTCATACCTTTTGTAAAATAAACTAATCAATAGAAAGGAATAAGCGTATGGAAACGTTTGTCAACCTTTTTAACAATGGCACATTCCACATGTACAGCGATAATATCGATTCGCAGCAACAAACCTACCTACCTACCTACCTACCTACCGTATTACGTTTCTTATCACGTAACTACACCAAACGATGATAAAGAATATTCCCTTGATATACACAAAAGAAAACAAGTAGTATACCTGTATGTGTCGGGATACTTAGCTTGCACATCATCGGGAGTGAATCAGCACCGCATGGCGACGGTCGTCGGGATCTATTTACCCTGTTACCATCACGGCACTAGCGATTTACAGGCAACGGTAGTTGATCTGTGGCAAAAAACAGTTTGGCTTACATAAAAAAAGAACCAATTTGGTTTTCAGCTAAGAGCTCCTACTTGTCCAACAAAAAAACGTGCATCGCTCTTGAAGTACTGTGACGAGTAATGTAGAAAATATTTCAACGCATAAGTTTGTTACAGGCGGAAAAGCTACTAAGTATATATTTTTCATTGAAATTATAAAATGGGGGCGGCCTGTAAAACAAAAATTAAAGGGGGGGTCATCGGCACTAGCTAGCGGAAGGTCGTGGATCATATAGAGGGTTAAAATTTTGCAGAAAGGGCTAAATTAATATATAATATACTACAAGAAAAATTTGGCACTTACCTTTCATAAATATTGTGGCTTAATGACAATTACCAAGGGCGCCAGACAAGTCGAGAATGTCCAAATGTTCGTGCAAAACCTTGAGAGACTTGTCATCCCAAGGAGGACAATTGTTTCTTTTAATCAACTCTTATGTTTTTGACTATTTATGCAACTTTCATGATAAAAAAAAATAAAAAACTATTGACTTAAGCAACGGCAAACAAAAACTATTTAATTAACAAAGCAATAAACGTGAACCTCTTACATTCATTGATTTTAATTTAGACATTTAATTGAATGGGTGAATATGGAATTATGATAATTTTGCGTACATAAGTAATTCCCAAACACTTTATATGGAAGAAGCTTATTTTATAAATTTTACACTAAATTAATCCTACGGTTTATGGCCAAAACGTCCTAACAAATAAATTAACTAAAAATTGGTCATGCTAACTTAACTATAAAAACGTACTTCTAAAAATCGTCACTTGGTTGATGGCTTGCCTTCCAACGCAGAACAGCTCTTAAATTGGGGGAGAGAATCTCGCTTGTTGCTCTTGTTACTTGTAATTATTAAATAATTCAATGGCACACGAACCCGGCAGAATCTTGTTGAGCTTAAATTAACTTGTGCATCACATGCATACAAGCGTTTTATTATTACTTTATATCACTATAAATCCGCGAACATACGAGTGTAACCCTTGCGAACTGGAAGAGTTAATTACTCCTTTCCAATTTCACTATCGTGATACTAAGTGCAATATCATATCTGTGATGCCAAAGAACGCTACCCGCGAACTTCTGTGGCTACGTTTCTACCTTTTTACAACGGACAACCCCATTGGAATCTCCGTCTTTTGGCTAAAGCCTTAAGTTATATATTAATTCCTACTACAACCATTATTTACGTCATATTTCTGTTATCCAATGACTTAACAGAATCTCACAAAATAAGATTTTATAAACCAAATCCAACCCACGGAAAGCAATTATTTTTCTAAGGGTTTAAATATATTGTATCTTCTTAGAATTTTAATTATTGAATTGTGGACCATACCCATTGGCGACAGTCGTCTGCCATTAACAAAAGACCGGTTAACCCACTTGAGCCGAAATAGATTTTTAATACAATAGTTGTCTTCAGACTACTTAAAATTACTTGCAATCTTTGAACAAATCAAATTGGGAAATAGTTTGGCTATTTATAATGTTTTTTTTTTCTATAACTATTGTCAATCAACGAAAATATTAAGAAGATTAAGTTTTACCACTGAAAATTGCTTTTCTTTGTTTACCTTAAAAGGTACTATGCCATTTAAATTTATCAGATTCATCAATCTATAACCGACATAAGCTTTAAAAAGGTTTTGTATTCGGATTTGCAAGGTAGGACCATTAAATTATGACGACTGCCGCTGAAATTTATAATATTTAAGCCTTAAGCTATTGCTAAACCTGGTCTTTATTATACGGAATGCTAACTAAAATATAAAAGTAATTTATTATGGAATTTTTCCTATAAGTTATGCAAGTTATTGAAATTTAATTAATCAATTAATCTGTTTAAAAGTTAACATTTCACAATAATGTTACAAGTTGCAAGATTAAATTAAAATTGGTTTAAATAACACGAGTTCGAACTGCAATCCTCGTGTTATCAAAGCGAGATTAAGAAACTGGAAAACACGCTTATCAAATAACAGTAGGATCCATTATGTCGACAAGTCTTTAGATGGGAAACACAAGAGAAAGCAATTATACGTTATTGAATATTTAACAATTTAACGGATACCTAAAACAAGGTATTGACTATTTAATTTATTGAAGAAATTTTCGTTTTAAAAGCAAAATGGATTTGAGTTAAAATTATGTTAAAGCGGGCTTATTCTGAACAGGTACACTGTATAGGGTATTGTTGTAGAATTTAAGAATAGAAATGGAATGACTTATCCAGGGAAAAAGGATATTTAATTTATGTTGAAAAATAAACGTGACATATTTTTGTATAAATAATTTAGTTACATTACACATATTTGTGTAATAAGTTTTAGAAATTAGGCTTGTGTGAATTACCTTTTATTTTCGTAGTAACAGTTTTTTATACCGTGGGAAAGGAATGTTAAATATAATTTTTCACGGTTCGTAATAGATATGTTGTTTTCTTGACCAATCAGGATGGCGAACTATTTGTATGGAAGTGCATATAGACTTGTGATGTAGTGATCCCGTCGATTTTTTCACATGATTTTCTCACCTATTATCTGTTATGCGTTCCTGTTTTTGTCGTATGAAAGCAGCAACCAGTTTCTGACGGGAAATTTGAGTTAGAGGGGTAAAACAAATTTACGCGGATACCTGAGATAAACAACAGCTCGTTAATATGCATAATTTAAAAGGTAAGTTGGTTATAATTAATTTACATTGTTAATTTGCAACGTACATTATACTATCTCATTTGTAAATTCTGTGCAATATACAGCGCCCTCTCTTCCGGCACGCGAGTAACTAACCGTACGCTGTACCGTGTAACAACGTACGAGATATGTGCGTCACCGTGCGTGCGCGTGGGTGTGAATATATGCATGACACTTGTTTTTTTGAATTGTAGATTGAATGTTCGGTTTATTTGAAATTATCACGTCTTCTTTCTTTATTTTGATATCTTTATTATCTGCGTTCATCTACAACACAGTCACCTCATTTTTATCTAGGCTTTAAGTGTAAGAAGAGCCTTATAGCCATCATCTCGCTTGCATATATGAGAGTAAGCAATAAAGACGTTCCAATTAAATTCAATTCAACTAAATAATTATTGAAAAATTGATAACAATAATATTAATTAAGAAATCAAACAAAATGTTAGTTAATCATCGTTAATCATACATCGATTAATTAATTAACCGCAAAGTGATTTGCTGTAGAGTACCTCTAGATTTATTTGCTTCTCAATGATTGCAGCAACTAAAAATTTCGTAAAGAGTTAACTTTCCAATTTAAACCAGAAGTTAAAAAATTAGTTCTACAACTAATTCTGAGTGTGAAAAGATGTTGCACTAAACGTAACACTTACATTAAGAACCGCATCGCGTAGGTTTATTGTAACTATTTTTAATCGGGGGTCGTCTAAAATATAGCCAAGGTGAAAACCATTTCAAAATGAAATTGTTTTCGCATCGGCTTATAAAAGATCATCTCATAAACACACTATCTACGTTACGTGTCCGCGATATAAATTTTACTACTGCAAATATTTCTGCTAGTTCTTGTAACCCCATTTGCCTAAATATTTTATTTTTGAATATCTTTATTTAGTTCGGATAACCAATGCTTTGCAATTATAACCAGACAGCTTTAATAGTTCTTTGAACTGAGTACCAATATATGCTTTTTAATCTCATTTAAACGTTTCAATATTCGCATTCTTAACCTAGATTAGCAGATTCAAAATGGCACTTTTTATTGTTAGTTTGCCAAGAACGTCAGCACGTATAAAATATCTGAAACTAATGGTTTTAAACATATCAGTTTATTTATCCACAGAAAGAAAGCAGATGATACTATTTCAGAAAGCACTAAATGAACCGAGTTTTTACAGTGCGAAATATTGTATTTTCTCCCGAAAATCGTACAAGTTCAATATTTCAAAGTCAAAACGTTTGTAAGCGCCGTGTGAATCC
The DNA here is from genome assembly GCA_036346225.1 of Platerodrilus igneus. NCBI lineage: Eukaryota > Metazoa > Arthropoda > Insecta > Coleoptera > Lycidae > Platerodrilus > Platerodrilus igneus. The sequence continues at coordinate 2,966,958 of JARFIW010000802.1, forward strand.
ATGATTTTTCAAAGACGTTTTTCTAAAGCCAAAAAAATAAAACTATAATATACATATTTCAAATTTTAGAGTTCTTAGCTACTATTTTGTTACGTTCACTTTACGACAGTAAATTAAAACCTACCCTTTTCTTACATTATTCATTCACATAGATTCCGCTTCAATACGCAACCACCATCCTGTATATTTTGCCTTCCTACAATAAGCACGCTTGTCAATAATTTCATCTAAACCCATTTGCTGCGAATTTGAAAAGTTTACTCTATAATTTAAATAGTCGGTACCTTGTTTTCGGTGTCCGCTGGCTTGCTACACATTACTATAGCGTACAATTAATCCTTTTACTGCTACGACCGAAAAACTCGTTGAAATAGTGTATTGTATTATTTGATAAAGCTTGAGTCGAGTTTTCTAATCTCCTTCTTGGTATGTTGTGATACGCGAGGATTTTTATTGAAAACGAATTGATTACTCGATTCTTGCTATATGTGGCAAGATTACTCCGTCGTTACCTTGTTATTTTGTTTTGTCATCTACAAAATTTCGTGCACACACTGTGTGGTAAGTATTTGCGGATTTTAAAAAAAAAAACAACTTTTCGGTCAATAAATTAATTTTTACCTGAACTTATTATAGCTCCTTTCGATGGATCGAACCATCTGTTGTCTGAGTCTATGTTGATGAGGCATTTGCCGCTTCTTTTGTGGAGGGAAGACACGAATTGCGTGATCCCAAGTCCTGCTCCGCCCTGCTCTGAGCGAGCGTGCGATTAATACTACACCGTACATTTGATTTTCCAATGCTCCACCCGAAGGTACTACATTGGCCAGAAAGCTAGTTTTTTTATCTGGAAAATTTTGAATTTTGTCGAACTCTTGCTGTTCCAATCAAGGTAGGGACCTTTAACGTGCGTGACAACAGTCACACACGGGACCTCCATTTTACCTCTCATCCGAACTAAAGCGTATTTTTGTGAAAAATTAATACTACACCGTGTACACGCGGGTGAGTCTGTTCCCTCTTCTTTATATGGGTCCTAAGTAACTGTAGCAACCGCATGTGTATAAAGTCCCATGAATGACTAAACTTTGTAATGTGTGATGATTTCTTTATTGGGGACGAGTTGATGTAGTTAAGTTTATGCTTCCAATGATATTGAATATTAATATTGTATTTACTGTGACCATTTTATCTATTTAATTGTAGATTTACTATGATGATTTAGAGCTGTTGGTTTTAGTGTTGTAATGTTGCATTTTTTTGTTTGGTAATTAATGTAGGGGAGTAACCTAAAACCGCTGCTCGCCATTTGAAAAACAATTTCTTTTGAGTTTTTTTGCTGACATGTATTTAGTAATGATTCAATGATTCAATTAATTATAATTAGTAAAAAAAAGCCTTGTTAATTTCTTTTCTTTATTTCAGGCCTTTTCCTTATTTTTCTTTATATTTGCAACATCCCGCCTACTCGCCATCTGAGCCCTGACATTCTTTCACTGTTCTGCCAGCTAGGTCAATGTACATAGCATAAATTTTAGCGCCCAACGTGGGCTCGAACCCACGACCCTGAGATTAAGAGTCTCATGCTCTATCGACTGAGCTAGCCAGGCTGGTCTCCTTGTTAATCCCGACAAAGTTTCTGCAATCCTTAAAGTCCCTCCTCCGTTACCGCAGTCCGTCAACTGATTGGCATGGCCAGTTGGTACCGTCGTTTTATTCCGAATTTTTCCACCCTCACAGCTCCGTTTTCTAACCTGACCCGCAAAAACACCCAGTCAATCTGCCTACCTTTCCCTTAAACAACACCTAGTTTCTGCCCACATTCTTTCCTATTCTGACTTTACCTTACCCTTCACCATCCAAACTGACGCCTTTCACTTTGGTTTGGGTGCCATCCTTAGCCAATCCTATCCCGACGGCGAGGTCGTAAGCTATATCAGTGGTTCACTTGCCAAGCCTGAGCGCAACTACTCAGTCACTGATAAGGAGTGCCTGGCGGTGATGTGGGCGATTGAGAGGTTTGATCCTTACGTCGAGGGTTCCCATTTTTCCGTTTGCACTGATCTCCATTCCCGCCTTTGGCTCAATTAATTCCAAAGTCTTTCCGGTCGCCTAGCCCGCTGGTCCTTCAGCCTCCAACAATATGACTTGGCCATCATTTATCGTAAGGGCAAAGATCATGTTGTTCCTGATGCCCTTTCTCATTCTGTTCTGGTTCTTGAACTAATTTCTATATCCACAGTCATCTCTCTCGAAGTCTCCCTTCCTACTTCAGATCCCTGGTACAACGCCATTCTCCGAAAAGTTTTTAACGCCGTTACACGTTTTCCTTCCTGGTTCGTGGTGGATAATGTCCTTTTCCTTTGGCTCAATAAACTCCAAAGTCCATCCGGTCGCCTATCCTGCTGGTCCCTCCGCCTCCAACAATATGACTTTGCCATTATTCACCGTAAGCGCAAAGATCATGTTGTTCCTGATGCCCTTTCTCATTCTGTTCCGGTTCTTGAACCAATTTCTATTTCCACAATCACCTCTCTCAATGTCGCTCTTCCTACTCCTGATCCTGGTACAACGCCATGATCCGAAAAGTTTCTGCCTCTGTTGAACCTTATCCTTCCTGATCCGTAGTGGACAATATCCTTTTCCGTCGTGACAAAACTTCTACCGCTGCCGATTCTCTGGACGATTGGAAAATCGTCATACCTTCTGAACAGCGTAAAAATCTGATATCTCTCCATCACGATCCTTCTACTTACGGCCATTGTGGCGCGACCAAAACTTCTGCTCATCTCCTTCAAAAATATTACTGGCCCTGTCTCAGAGCTGACGTCGCTCGTTACATCCGACTTTGTCCGATTGGTGCTGCTCACAAAGTTGAACAGTTACCTTCTCCTGGTCTATTCGCTCCTAGGGCCAAACCATTCTATCCCTGGCAAGTCCTTTCCTGTGATATAGTAGGTCCTCTTCCTCGTTCCGCTCGTGGTCATTCCTATATTCTAGTAGTGGCTGATTACTTTACTAAGTTTCCTTGTTTCTTTCCTTTGCGTACAGCCACTGCACAGTTCGTCACCAAAATCCTCGAAGACCAAGTTTTCCTCATTTTCGGCGTCCCTCAATACCTTATCACAGATAATGGTGTCCAATTCCGTAGCCATCAGCTTGCTTCCTTGTGTGCCCGTTATCACTCCAAAATCCTTTTCACCGCCCGTTACCATCCCCAAGTCAATCCTGCTGAAAGTGTAAACCGCTTCTTCAAGACCATGTTTGCTTGCTATGTACGCGACGACAAACGTCATTGCGATGTGAACCTCCCAAAAATTTCTTATGCAATCCGCGCTTCCAAATACGAATCATAGGTTGCATTCCGTTCTTCGCGCTATTTGGTCGTGAGCATAGTTTTTCCGGCGACTATTTCGGGCAGCTGTCCGAAATAAACGACATGTATATTCCCAATCCCGAACATCCTTCACCAGATCGTGAACACTTTAAAAATATCCGTTCCCACATTCTCAAAAAACTTTCTGCTAGTTATCGAAAAATTCATAGCCGCTATAATCTCCGCCGTCGCCCTGTCTCTTATCAACTAGGCGATTCCATTTGGCGTCGTAATTTCGCTCTGTCGAACGTTTCCCGTCATTTTAACGCCAAACTTGCTCCTAGATTCATTGGCCGTTTTCCCATTTCTAAAGTCGTTTCTCCCTGGACCTATCAACTTACCGATCCTTCAGGTTACAAATGCATGTCAAAGACCTGAAACCTGTTCCATCCTGACACTCCTAATGCCCCCGATCTCGCTCTGTTTTCCTTCTGGCGGCGCAAACGTTTTAAGCTCAATACCTAGTGTTCGCGCCTCCAGATTCTTATGCCGATTTTGCTCTCCCTAGGACTTGATTTCCGGACTTTAAGATTTCTTTATTTACTTCCCTGTTTGGCTGGGTTTTCTTTCTTTTTCTTACACCCGTGTGCGTCCGAGAATAGAATAACCCCATGGTACGACCTGCCTGTCGTAAGAGGCGACTAAAGCGGTGCAACACACACCCACACTAAAATAACACACACATTTCTGCTTGGTTCTCCTTTCTTTCGTTCTTTTTGTACCCCACCTGTGTGGGTCTGAGAATAGAATAGCCCTATGCTACGATCTGCCTGTCGTAAGAGGCGACTAAAGCGGTCCAACACATACACACTCACACGTTATACACACTTACAGATACTTCATTAACACACCCACTTCTGCTTGGTTGTTTCTTCTTTCATTCTCTCCTTGTACCCCACTCGCGTGGGTCGGGGAATAGAATAGCCCCATGGTACGACCTGCCTGCCGTAAGAGGCGACTAAAGCGGTCCAACACATACATACACACACACGCTTCTTACACACAACCACACACACACACTCACATACTCATACATCAACACACACATACACACACACACACGCACGCACATGCACACACATACTCATACATAACTACACTGGGATTCTGTTTTATTTTCTTTTGTGCGATTCTTAGGATTTTTTGAGTCTTGTACTTGTTGTTTTGTGCTATTCTTTTTGGTTTTTTCTTTTTCTCTTCGTTCCTTTCGTTCCATATTCCTCCCTTTTCTTCCTGTGGCTGGTGTTACTTTCTGTCGGTCTTCGTGCTGACTTGGTAAAAATTTTTCGATCCACTTCCTGTGGTATGTGCTTCTTGACCATTTTCTCTTTTCTTCGGAAACCACGACTTAGTCGACTTTAGGCCTAGTTAGCAGTTCTTTTCTTTGGTTTTTCGTTTGTTGCGATTCTTGGATACCACAGATTGAAGTATTTTGATTTTCTTTCTCTATCCAGCATTCTTGTTGTTCCCTGGCTTACTTTGAGGCTTGACAGTTTTTGTCTCGTTTTGGCTTGTACTGTTGGTTTTTTTCCTCGTCCCTTTTCTTACTTTGGGTTTTTTCGCAAACAAATCAATCTCTTTTCTTGAGGTTGAAGACTTTACTGTTTCTTTACTAGAGATATCCGTCCTCCGACGACTTTTCTTCAGTGTTAGGCCATTCCATTTTTGTCCTCGATGATTGCTACCTTCTAGTTTTCCTTTTCTTATGTCCTTTAAACTTTTTGATTTAGTCCGGTATGCTTGTGCTTCGAGTCGGATGAGAATTCTTTTTTTTGCTGTTGGAGTGTTTTCTTTTGTTTTTTTTCTTTCTCGTTAAGCGAATTTTTTTTTAGTTGGTTCTATCTATTATTGTATGTTGGCCTATCGGTTGATTTTTTGGGGTTTTTAAAATTTATTAAGCGAACTTTTTTTTTGGTTTTTTGTACTGAGTACTGTACTGTCCGCTGCATTACTTTTGTTTTCCTACCCCGACCTGTTAATTTTGCTGGGGGGGATTTGTTACGTTCATTTTACGACAGTAAATTAAAACCTACCCCTTTCTTACATTATTCATTCACATAGATTCCGCTTCAATACGCAACCACCATCCTGTATATTTTGACTTCCTACAACAAGCACGCTTGTCAATAATTTCATCTAAACCCATTTGCTGCGAAATAAAACTGTCATGTTGCTTGGATGAATCTAGACATATTTTCAAACTTAATACTTCATAATATCATTCATTACCATTGATTGATAGATCCCCCGTCAACAATACCGAGCACTAATACCTATTATCCCTTTAGTGTGATTTTAAAAATATGGCTGGACGAGATATGAAGAGGGCATTGAAACATGATTGGCTAAAGAGTTACATAACAGTAATTGCTTACAGTTCAGCCATCCTGACATTCTAACCGTCGTCGGTCAAACCGAAACATAAGAATAAATTTCACATAAAATCATAAGTACAGTGAATAACGGACTGATATGTAGTAATAATACAACAAAAGCATAACATCATAATTGCATAATTATGTAGACATAACTAAATATTCATAAAAGTACATAAGTCCAATTAAATATTTGAAACATAAATTGTGAAAGGAACTCCTAGTAAAAAATACGGTTTTATTTGATCAGGACTAACTACAGTATTGAAAAACATTTGTATTACTTGAAACCCTTCCGTATCTTTCACCACATATCTATCATTATCTAAGATCTGTTCAACAACATAGCGTCCCTTAAACTTTGGTCATCATCATTAAGTCTTCAGTCCTGAAACTGGTTAGACGCGCGTACCGCCATTGTTTCCTATTCTGAACAAACCTACACATTTCCCTGAAATTTGCACAGTCTGCATTTATCACTATCTGATCTAGATCTATATCTATCTCCTTTTTCCTATTTCTGCTTGTAATATATCCCATACTATTCCCCAAAAATGCCTTAGAACGTATTCTGCCCAGCTATTTCTCCTGTTTTTTTCCACAGATATCTTTATTACCCTACTATTTCTATAACCTATTTGTTATTAACTTTGTCTGTCCATGCTATCGTACTCATACAACTGAAGCACAACATTTCAAAAGTCTACTACCGTTCTTCTGTCTGCTTTTCCTACTGCCCGTATTTCATAGGCATACTCTGCTGTGCTCCACACATATGCTTTCAAGAATTTCCTTCTTGTTTCTATGTTTGTTGTCTTTAATCATAAGCGCTATTCTTTCTTGTAAGGTGCAGTAGGTGCCTTTCTATTGTTTTACAATAATATACCCTAATTCTCCGACATTCGGTGGTTGTGAAGGAGGGGCATCGCCGTGGGTCAATGTAGTAAGCGTAACACTACGGATCCCAAGGTCCTGGGTTCGAATCCCGACACGGTCGACTGCTTGAAAAATGGCAGGTGAGCATTTTACACAAAAATTACGCCCTCGTTCGGATGAGAGGTTAAATGGAGGTCCCGTGTGTGAGTGTTGTCACGCACGTTAAAGATCCATACCTTGCCTGAAACGGCAAGGGTTCGACAAAATTCTAAATTTCCAGGCAACAAAAAAACTCGCTTCCTGGCCAATGTAGTACCTTCGGGTGGAGCATTGAAATGTAAATGCACAGTTGTGAAGGAGGGTAAGCAGCCAGTGGCTGCCAAGTTCCCCCAGCACTTGAATGATTGCCGATTTAGTATTTTTTCCCAGATATCTTTTCGCACAGTCAACATTAGTTGCAGATATTTCACAACCAACATCTGTAGTTGTTTATAATAATCATCAGATTTATCTGCGGTTATTTTTTCGTCATTAGCTTTTCCGTCTCAAAACTGGTTCGACACGTACCTCCACGTATTTATATTCTGAGCTAGCTCACATAGTTCCCTGAAATTCCCACACAGCCTATATACAGCTCGGTTCCCCTTCTAGTGTTTTCTAATTATACGCCCTATTTCACCGAGATTAAGTGGTATGTGCAGAAGGTTAAGCAGCCTGTCTCTGCTAAGATCACCCAACATTTAGACATTTGCCGAATTAATAGTTTTCCAGTAAATCCTTTTACACAATTAATATCATTCGAAAATATTGCACAACCAATACCTGTAGTTACTTATAATAATCATCATGTTTAAGTACATTTATTTTTTTCGTCATTAGTTTATCCATCTTGGGACTAGTTGGATGCGTACCTCCATTGATTTCTATTCTGAGCTAGTCAACACATTTCCCTAAAATTTCCACATGCTACATATTTCACTATCTGTGTGCAATAGCCTAACCTAGGTCTACCTCTACTTCTCTTTTTTTCTATCTCTGCTTCTAATATATTCCGCACTATCCCTCATGCCGTAATATGTGGCCTATCATCCTATCTCTCCTATTTTTTTACCATTTTCCACATATTTCTTCCTTCACTTACCATTTTTAGTACCTCTTTGTTCTTAACTTTGTTTGTCCATGATATCTTCATCATTCGTCTGTAGTACCACATTTCAAAGATTCTACCTTTTTTATGCCCGCTTCTCATACTGTCCAAGCTTCACAGCCGTACAGTGCTGTGCTCCACACATATGTTTTAAGCAATCTTTACCTTGTTTTTATGTTTGCTGTCTTTGAACACAACAGTTGCTTTTTTTTGTTAAATGTAGCACGACCTTGTGCTAATGTTTGTTTTATATCTTCTGTGCTTTTCTTATCTTGCGTTATTTGACTTCCTCGGTAGCAGAAATCTTTGTTCCCTATTTGTATTTTTGTTTTTGATTTATTTTCCCCTACTTTACATACAGTGCTTTAGTTTTATTTTTGTTAATTTTCATACCGTATCTCTCTGGGTGCTCTCTAGATGCTAATACCGCTATATCATCTGCAAATCTAAGCATATCCATTTTTTGTCCCTGCATAGTAATATCAAATGCCTTCCTGCATTTGATAGTATTCATTGCCTTTTCAATGCACAAGTTAAAAAGTAATAGAGATAGGGCACATCCCTCTCTCACCCCTTTCCTAATGTTTACTTCTTTACGTTCCTGCCCTAATTCTATTACTGCTGTTTGCTCTTTGTATAAGCTATGTATTATTCGTCTATCCCTATAACTTATTCCAATTATTTGAGTATTTCGAACATTTTTCTCCATTTTACATTGCCGAATGTTTTTTCCAGATCTATAAACCCTATATACACGCTTGCCCCTTTTTCTATTGTTTTCTCTATTATCACTCTCACAGCTAAAATAGCCTCCCGAGTTCCCCTGTTTTGCCTAAACCCAAATTGATCTTCTCCTAGTATTTCTTCAGCTCGATTTTCCATTCGTCTTTGTACAATTCTAGTTAATATTTTTTAACACGTGTGCTGTCAAACTTGTTCGAAAATTTTCACATCTACCCGCGCCTCTCTTTTTGGTATAGTTCCTATAACGTTACGTTTGAAATCTTTGGGTATCTCACCTGTCTCATACATATAGCTTACAAGTTGTAAGAGACGTTCTGTTACTGTTTGTCCAGCGGCTTTTAGAGTTTCAGCTTGCACCTTATTTGTATCATCTCTAAGTATAGAATATCCCAAGTCATCATTTTCAATGTCTGATTCCTATTCTAATGCTGTTAATTCCTCTCCTGCATATAAATTCCCTATATATTCTTGCCATCTACCCACTTTCTCTACATTTTCTATAATGGCGTTTCCTCCCGCGTCCCTTATATTTTTGCTATACGGTTTTATATCCCTAAAATTCATTCTAATTAGTTTGTATGCTTTATCTGTCTTCCTATTTCCATCTTAGTTTGTACCTCTTTGCACTTTTCATCAATCCATCGTTCTTTAACTTTCTTGCATTTGCGAATAATTTCCCATTTTATGGTTTTGTATCTCTACTTTCCTGCTTCGTCTGATTTATTTCTATTTCTCTATTACACTTTTGTCTATTTATGTATTCTACAAGCTGCATGTACATTAGACACATAATATAACATTTATGTATACTCTTGGACTTCCAAAAGCTCCACTTTTTAACTTTACACGATGTAATTTATATTCGACATTCTGATATAGACTAAACTCTGTACTTCATAATCGGTCTTATTTATACCGTGAATTAAAAAGAATGATTCATCCTCCAGTAATTGTGTAATTATAATATTTACCTACCGCGTGAGGGTATCCAATTAACAATAAATAATAAATGGCAGGACCTCTAGCACTATCGTACCCTCACGTTTCGGGACATTGCCTGGCAAGCTGCAGCAGTCGGTGAGAGGAGGGGTTCATTAAACAAACACACTAAGACGAAATTCCGATTGTTTTATTAAATGGGCTACTAACTAAAACTTCACCTAATTACATATGCATACAAAAATATACAGTAATTAACATTATTTACAATAAGGCGCCACCATGGGAATTAAACGGCCCATGGACCAATCGCGGTAATAGCTCTCGTCGCACTTTATTCGTGGGCGATGAACCAAGATTGCAGGACAGAAAATAAATCACTTCACAGGGGCTAATCTTTTAAAGTCTCCGGCTAGCACAAACACAACTTAACTAAACAAAACTAAAATCCTTATTTTATGAATATTAATAACAGTTCTGGGTGAAACCACCCCCAATACAATAATTAATTAATTCTACCGTAGTCTACTTAACTTGCATATGGCGACGACCCTCCTTTAACCACGGGGTCATCAACACCAGGAAAAATACGACCTTCTCAAGGGTCAAATAGTACAGTAACGTGACTCCTGACCTGAGCTTTGCATACTCAGGTAATCTCGTGGCTTAGTGATTAACGGCCTCTGACACCGTCGAAACACAATATAATAGGAGACCCTTCTAAAGTGATGCGGTCTCTAAAACAATAATCTAGCGGATCAATTTACTTGAACTGAGCTTTAACCCGGAATTGTATTTTATGGAAGTCGACAAGTACTGTATTTAAACAAATAACTGACTTATGCTGCATAACACAGCCTTGAGTTCATGGTAATACCACATATACTAATTACTTACTCAGAGAAATAACTAACTTAGAACATAACGGCACGCACTTGAATTCAGAGAAATAAAACACTTCACTCAATCGTGCAAATAACCGCCAGCTTTAAACTCTAACGCGTCTGGAAATAAACAACCCCCATTACACCCGGCTGGCATCCTTATATACATTTAAGTTAATTGAAAAATAACCCCTTGCCTAGCTCTCATACTCGACTTAGGATACGCCGGTCGTAAATCTTTAAGATTAATTAAACTGCCAATTGCACTAAGATAGCCACACAAGTAGATCTCGGGACTAATTTTTAGTTGAGTACACCGCTAATTGAAAAATTCCTTCCGACCACCCAGACAAAATAGGGTCCTAGAACATGATTGGCATCTAATCATAGATAGCAACTAATCTGACATGTTAAGTGCCTTTCAAGTAAAGTGCCTTTAGAAAAATTAATTAACTCTTGGATTATATCTTCCTGGAACTTCGTTAGGACGCTACTTGGGTAATCTTGCAGCCGTTTACAATTGCAGACATACTTATGCTACAAGACCTTCATTCTAATAATTAGAATGCTAAAATTATACTTGAAAATAACTGTTTTTAGAAATAATAGAACTATTAGAGCGTCATAAAACAGTATGTTACACAGCCCCCCTCGAAAAATTGAAATTGCTCTTAGGAATTTCAAGCAAATTGAAATAAAATAAATGTAGAAATTAACACATCCAACCGCAATTATGTTTAAGACAACTGAGTCTTTTTAGAAAATTGGCGGAAGGAAAAAAAATAAAAAATTGGAAAATAAAATATTAGTGAGGTTTTAGGTCTTGGACGTGGAACACCCCTAGCGGTTTTCCGTCCATGGAAGATAGTCGATAAGTGGTAGAACCTAAAACTTCTATCACCTTTGCTTCTAGGAACTTCGGGGCTAATTTTTTATTGAAATGTTTAGAAGCATCTGATAATATGAAATTGCGCTTCCACACTAAATCCCTACTTTGAAATTTAATGGTCTGCGCCTTAAATTGTAAGAGTGCGTATTACGTTCATACGCCAAATGTATGTTTTTCTGAACTTCTTTAAAGATGGGCGATAATTCATTGAGGTCTTGAACCAATTGTTCTCGAGTATCAATTGCCAGATCCTCTGGATTTAAATCCTTTAATTTATTATAAAATTCCCCGGTCAGAGGGACCGTGCGTCCAAAAGCTAAAAATGTTGGGAAATATTTTGTAGATTCATGAACAGCATTACGAAGCGCATGGGCAATTTTGTGAATATTATCGTCCCAATTCTTCTGAGAATCTTGAATGTAACTGCGAATGACAGCTCCAATTACCCTGTTAACGCGTTCTACATAATTAACTTGAGGATGGTAACTGGCGTTAAACCAAACCGAAGGTATTTTATAATTTGTCATGAGATTAGAAAATAAATTACTTTTACAGGGGCTAATCTTTTAAAGTCTCCGGCTAGCACAAACACAGCTTAACTAAACAAAACTAAAATCCTTATTTTATGAATATTAATAACAGTTCTGGGTGAAACCACCCCCAATACAATAATTAATTAATTATACCGTAGTCTACTTAACTTGCATATGGCGACGACCCTCCTTTAACCACGGGGTCATCAACACCAGGAAAAATACGACCTTCTCAAGGGTCAAATAGTACCGTAACGCGACTCCTGACCTGAGCTTTGCATACTCAGGTAATCTCGTGGCTTAGTGATTAACGGCCTCTGACACCGTCGAAACACAATATAATAGGAGACCCTTCTAAAGTGATGCGGTCTCTAAAACAATAATCTAGCGGATCAATTTACTTGACCTGAGCTTTAACCCGGAATTGTATTTTATGGAAGTCGACAAGTACTGTATTTAAACAAATAACTGACTTATTCTGCATAACACAGCCTTGAGTTCATGGTAATACCACATATAATAATTACTTACTCAGAAAAATAAACTAACTTTGAACATAACGGCACGCACTTGAATTCAGAGAAATAAAACACTTCACTCAATCGTGCAAATAACCGCCAGCTTTAAACTCTAACGCGTCTGGAAATAAACAACCCCCATTACACCCGGCTGGCATCCTTATATACATTTAAGTTAATTGAAAAATAACCCCTTGCCTAGCTCTCATACTCGACTTAGGATACGCCGGTCGTAAATCTTTAAGATTAATTAAACTGCCAATTGCACTAAGATAGCCACACAAGTAGATCTCGGGACTAATTTTTAGTTGAGTACACCGCTAATTGAAAAATTCCTTCCGACCACCCAGACATAAAATAGGGTCCTAGAACATGATTGGCATCTAATCATAGATAGCAACTAATCTGACATGTTAAGTGCCTTTCAAGTAAAGTGCCTTTAGAAAAATTAATTAACTCTTGGATTATATCTTCCTGGAACTTCGTTAGGACGCTACTTGGGTAATCTTGCAGCCTTTTACAATTGCAGACATACTTATGCTACAAGAGCTTCATTCTAATAATTAGAATGCTAAAATTATACTAGAAAATAACTGTTTTTAGAAATAATAGAACTATTAGAGCGTCATAAAACAGTATGTTACAATTGCTAGAAGATTCTCGGTCCCTGGAGAATATACAGTGCTTACGGCGCTTGTATGTTTGACGGGTTGCCTAATAGTAGCTCGCAACATTATGAATACTAATTTTTTTTACTAGTATTTCAATTGTCATTCATTTAGGTAAAACTCCTAAAAAAGGAGGTATTAACCGAATTTCGTGAAGGTTATTCAAAATCGGTTGTTGTTCCGAAAACGTTGATGTTGTGGGTAAACTCACATTGCTAGATCGTCAAGTGACTGATCGTAATGTTGACGCTTCCTTGGGTATTAGTGAGTCCAGCATATATTCAATATTGCACGAACATTTATTATAGCCCCGTCGCGACGGTACGCGAGCCACTATGTCAGTTGGTAACAATATTAGATAATGTAAAAATTGACGCGCAATATATCGATGACGTCACACAATATGCAATTTATTGCAACATAATTACACAAATTTTAAAGGAAATAAATTTTAAAGAAAACCCCAAAGAGACACTCACGTGAACATGTAGGGCTTCCTTCAGGATTACTCCATGATGGCGGCGGCTTCCTTCAGGATTACTCCATGATGGTCGCCCGTGGCTTCGCTAGTCTTCCGGGCGTCGGTTACTTCGCTAGTCTTTCGGGCGTGGGAATTCTTGAGCCAGGTTGAAACCAAATTTGATTTGTCTTCTTCCTATGTAGAGGGAACGACGGGAAACTGGTATATAAGGATCGATAATCAACGATAAGGGCAAAAGGGACCTACATAACAAAAAGATACGATAAGATACCAGACCAACTACACACTTCTTCACATCTCGGAGGCTAGTTCCACACGTATCCGGAAATCCCCCACTTCCCTGACCCTCGCGTCGGCGCGAATCTCGCGCAACGCGCCATCTGAAGTGACGGAAACACGCGCACAAGTCTTTTCAAATTTATGGTGCGAAATTCTTACACATCAAACCTCAATTGAGAATGTCTAGTGCCGAATTTTTCGGCACGTAACACATTTAACCGTCAAAAAGATTTGTTCATGTTCGATCCCACATAATTTGTTAATCGCTCTAACGCAGGCTTGTGGCGATTGGTCGAAGAAGTAATCGAAAAATACTATCGCAGTGCTTCCAAACACGTCCACGACATTGTGATAGGTGACGAATTGCGGATCTACGTGTATGGACTTGAAAGTAAACAGCAGTCGATTGTATGAGTCTTTCAAAATCAGCCAAATTCAACATAAGGTGCTCGTGCACGAAGTACTCTGATGATTCCCTGTTTTCCCAGAAAAACTGAACATGGCGCCACAGTTCCTTAAGAACGTAGAACGGTTAATTCTGAATGGTATACAACTACTTATCAGTAGTCTTTGAAGAAGAACAACAAATCGCTTCTCCATCATGATTAAGCGAGTTCTCACAAATCGGCTCAAATAAGTAACTTTTTGAGTAGTCGAAACGGCGTTTTGATGGGTTATTCGCCGTAGAGTTGTGATTTGGCATCTAGTGACTTCCTTTTGTTCCAGGGAGGGTAATGTTTTTTGACACCTGAAGAAGCGGGTGGTGCGTACAAAATGCATGCTCAATTCAAGTAGAAAATATCGCTCAGACGCATGCAAAAGTGTATCGACCTTCATGGAGAATATTTGTTGATAAATAATTGTTTTGATATCAAACCCCGAAATATAAGAGGCAACCCTACTACTGCTTTAGCCTCCTGCTGTTAGAGTGTCAGATTTTCATTTACAGTTCTGCACCATTAAAAAGTATTCACAAACATTTATATAATAAGTTTTCTGTGTTGTTAAAACAAGTTTATTTTTCAAAAAGTTGTATTAGTTTGCTTTTAATTACTTTATTACCATATGAGATTATGATCCAATTAATTCAATTTAGCATGAATAGGTGCTGTGAGAAATGAGCACGTTTTAATTTGATTGCGTAATGTTAAGCTATTATAAACGCGGCTGTTTTTAAGTCTAACCTTTGAAGATAACGTTTTTAAATATTCATTATCTGTTCTCATAACAGGTATAAACAAAGGAGAATTCCATTAGTTAATCTATGTGAGAACTAAGTAAATATTTTTCTACTTTGATTAAATATTTTCTTGGGTTAATTTGACTTACTGTTTTCTTTAAAGTCAACAATTTTATAGGAAAGGTTAATAATTCAGGAATAATAAACCGAGAAACCATTGTTGTATTCACATAAGTGCGTGTGTAGTCCCTCGTGCCACTGTTTATTGTTCTACAAAAGACCAAGCGTCATACCTGTTGCCCAAGGTGGACACGTTATAAACGATTAAAGTATGCGTGGCGTCCTTTTATTTATCTCAAGGTACGTGGATTAATCCACTGAACCCCCTAGTTCCTTTGCCCAGCGCAGGATAACGGTACACCATCCCGACCGCCGCATGCCGACTCAGCTACCCGAGCACTTTACTTCGGCATCAGCCTGAGCGAAATGCTCAATACTTGCAATAAATTTCTTATTTTTCCGCGACAAATAGTAATGCGATTCTAGCGATTATTACGTTTCCAACTTGGGCGTCATTTATAATGACTCATATATGGTCGTATATTATTGCGCCGTCAACGGTTACAAATATACATACAATAGGATGGGGTATCTGTTTTTCCACAGTTGCATAGGTCGGTGTCTGAGAGGTTAAACTGAAAAAGTGTAGCATTGAAGTTTCCGTGTCCCGTGGGGAATTGTATTGTAGGCCAGGAAGATAGAGGGATGTGATCTGAAATTTCTGTGAGTGTTGAGAATATGTTAAGTGTCTACCCTTATTGGAGGTACTCCAGAATTTTTACCAGGAAATCCCTAACGAGCACCAAATAAAGATCTAAAAATTTTCAGTTCAGATGGTCTTGTGTTCCCTATAAACCTTTGGAGTAGGATGTGGTCGTATAGTTGTATCGGTCGTCTGGTCTTGATGTGTTTTCGCTGGATCATAGCATGTATAGTGAGATTGATTGGAGGTATTTTAAGGAGGGCATACAGCGCTTCGGTAGAGGCAGTTCTGTATGCCCTGGAGCAGAAAAGAAGGAAGGGTCTGACACAGAAATGAAGAGCTCTTATATGGTGTACGGTGGTGTATTGAAACCAGGAGTCTGCAGCGTATCGTACGATTTGTATTGTTACGTTGTTTATAATTCGTGTCTTAGTTTGTTGTGAGAGTGAGAGTGAGCGTGGGAGACATGTTTGTAGATTGTAAAGAAGTAAAGTAGTTTTATTTCTAAGGTGTGTGATGTGTGCGTTTAATTTTAAATTATTTTCCAAGTGCATACCCAGATACCCGACCGATTTCGAATATTTAAGTGAGATACCTTTTAGGCGTATGGTAGGTCTTCTGGGGTAAAGTTTACCCTTAAGGAGAAGCATGTGGATTTTTCCGTTGAGATTGGTTGACAGAAGACACGCGACCACTGTTCTAGAACTCCGGTTACGCACCCGGTCTGATACTTAAACATTCGGCAAAATCCAACTTTTGCGAAAAATTTTTCTGAGAGGTAGTGCGTGCATCCCAAATTATGTTAAAAAAATTTGTCAAATGTTTTAGGGCACACTTTATTACATCTAAATCAATTACCAAAATTTTTTTGAACCTCGAAATAGCAAAAGCAAGCATAATGTTCTAGCAATGCAAGTGAACAATAAGCAGACTATGGGGACTGTTCACGAAGGCTGTCGTCTGGTTATATACTGCGGTGATCAGACTGATGCTATGCTATAGGGTAGTAGTTTGGTGACCCAGAACCAAGCAAGTCCAAACAACAAAGGAACTCCCGCATGTCCAGAGTCCAGCAAGACTGAGTATTAATGTAGCCATGAGTTCCGCCTCCACTACAGTGTTAGAAGTAATTCTGGGGTTCACCGCACTAGATCTCTATTTGGAGGAAGTAGCACAAAGAGTAACTCTAAGTGGGTATGGAATAACAAAAGAACTAGGTGGAGACACCAAGCGATTCCTACAGAAGGGACTAGAAAAATAACTTTTGTGCAGCCAGTATGGAACTCTATGCCACCAATACTGTTAATAGAAAGGCACTTTAGCGTTAGTACATAACATAATATTGAAGCAAAGATGAGATATCCATCTGTAACATTATTTTGTAATGTTAACGAATAAACAGATCAATTAATTAAAATTCAGTAACTTGCATAACTTATAGACAAAATTTCCACAATAAATTACTTCATATTTAGTTAGGCTCCCTTATAATAAAAGACCAGCTTTACAAATAGCTTCAGGCTAAACTATTGTAAATTCCAGCGACTTTCATCATTTAAAGGTCTACCTTCGTAAATCAAATACAATAAACCTCTTAAAGTTTAGGTCGGTTACAGATTGACGAAAGTGATAAAATTAAAATGTAATAGTACCTTTTAGCGTAAATAAAGGAAACCAATTTTCAGTTTGAAAAGCTTAACCTTCTTAATACTTTCGTTGATTGACAGCGGGTTATAGAAAACGAAATATTATAAATAGCAAAAACTATTTCCAATTTGATTTGTTTAAATATTACAAGTAATTTTAAGTAGTCTGGAGACATCCATTGTATTTAAAATCCATTTCGGCTCAAGTAGATTAGCCGGTCTTTGTTAATGGCAGACTACTGTCGCCATAGGTAGGTTCCACATTTCAATAATTAAGAAATTCGTAGAAGGTACAATATAATTTAAACCCTTGGGAAAATAATTGCTTCCGTGACTCTCATCTAAAAAGGGGTTGGATTTGGTTTCGAAAATTTTGTTTTGTGGGAGGTTCTGTTCAGTCATTGGATAACAGAAAATGCCGTACATAATGATTAGGGTAGGAATTAGTCTATATAACTGAAGGCTTTAGCCAAAAGACAGAGTTTTTCCAATGGGGCTGTCCGTGGTCAAAAAGTAGAAAGAAACGTAGTTCGCGGGTAGCGTTCTCCGGCATCACAGATATAATATTTGACTTAGTATCACGATATTAAAAATTGGAAAGAAGTGATTACTTTTCCAATTCGCGAGGGTTATGCCCATATGTTCGCGGATTTATAGTGATACAAGGTAACTATTTAAAAGCTTGTAAGCGTGTGACGCACAAGTAAGTGATATTGTCAATATTCTGCCGGGTTCGTGTGCCAGTCAATTCTTTAAAAATTACAAAAAGAAGCAACAAGCGAGATTCTCTTCCCAAATTTAAGAACTGTTCTACGCTGGAAAACAAACCCTCAAACAATGGTCAATTTTTAGTAAGTTTTATAGTTAAGTAGCATGACCAATTTTTAGTTAATTTATTTGTTAGGACGTTTTGGCCATAAACCGTAGGATTAATTTAGTGTAAGATTTCTAATATAAGTTTTCGTTCATATACAAGTGTTTGGGAACTAGTTATGTACTCAAAATTTTCATAAATTTCATAGTCACCTATTCACTTAAACTTCTAACTTAAAATCAATGAATGTAAGAGGTTCACGTTTATTGCTCTGTGAATTAAATAGTTTTGTTTGCCGTTGATTAAGTCAATAGTTTTTCTTATTTTTTTTATATATAAGTAGTAAAAAAGTGAGGAATTGATTAAAAGGAACAATTGTCCTCCTTGGGATGACAAGTCTCTCAAGGTTTTGTACGAACATTTGGACATTCTCGAATTGTCTGGCGCCCTTGGCAATTGTCATTAAGCCACAATATTTTATAAAAGGTAAGTGCCAAATCTTTTGTAGTATATTATAAATTAATTTAACCCTTTTTGCAAAATTTTAACCCTCTATATGATCCACGACCTTCCGCTAGCTAGTGCCCGTGACCCCCCTTTAATTTTTGTTTTACAGGCCGCCCCCATTTTATAATTTTACTGGAAAATACATACTTAGTAGCTTTTCCGCCTGTAACACATCTTCACAGGTACCTTCAAAACGAAGGAAGGTATGGGTGCTGGAATTTTTACATCTGACCTGAACCTCAACCAATAATTAAAACTCGGCACGCTAGCAACTGTTTTTCAACCAGAAGTGATTGCAATAACCGAGAGCGCAAACCTCATTAAGGAATGAAATGTCCGAAACAAATCCATTAGAACAATTAGTGATAGCAGAGCAACACTACTCGCAATCTCGAACCAGAAAATTTCCTACAAAGTCGTATATGAGTTCATTAAAGCCCTGCTTTTGAAAACACAAATACCATAGAACTAACCCGAACTACGGTGCACGGCGGAAATCAAGAAAATGTTCAAGCAGATTTACTAGCAACGCAAGGCACGGCCGAAACTCTTGTGAGACCAGAGCCGGCCATTGCCTTGTCGCCTACTTTGATCAGAAAACTGATTAAAAAAGATACTCACCTCAGACATTGTGAAATGTGTCCTAACATGGAAAAATGCCGTCAGGCCAAGAAACTATTGGAGCACCATCTGCACATTTGTTGAATTCTGTATACAGCTGCCGCGTCAGAAATTACGCCTCGTTGTAAGAATAACGACTGGGCACTGTAGATTAAATAAGTATTGCATACCATGCGTTTGATACAAGAACCATTCTGCCGAGGATGCTACTTGGATGACGAGACTGATGAATACATTCTGTGTGACTGGTCCGCGCTCGCCATATTACGAGGATCCATGTTAGAGGACCTCTAGCCGACGCAGGTTAGAATTCGCAGCACATCTATGGGGGATATCCCCAAAAGTTTGTTTCAAGTCTAGGATGGCTTGAGCGATCACCGTAGTGCTGTAAGGAAGGTAGCATAATGGGCCCGCATCGTGGCCTAAGTGCATGTGGCGCAAGTCTCCATCACTATAATCCTGAATCCAGCACTTAATTTATGCAAACATCAAAGACATTTATTTTAGCATTTAGTTCATTTTACCATTGGATTAATACTTCGATCCCTAATCGTCGAATCATACGTTTTATATCGATGGGGATCTAGCGGTTACTTTTTAAATCATGTTATTTTGACAGTGATAGCTATTTTTCGTTCAAAATATTCATTTGAATTCATTCGCGCGGTTCCAAACAAGTACATTTACGCTTAATTAACGTTGAGAAATATTGAAAATGTATTTCCTGAGTGCTGTGTTGCCGAGAGAGTGCGATTTTTGAAAAGAAATTTCGGTCGCAACGAAGCACCAACCGCACTTGCTGTACACAAATTTGCGAAGAAAGTTCGTGAGATGTACATGCCACTCGACATAAAAAGTGGTTTCCTTGCTTGTACAGCGCGTACAATTGAGAATATTCTTGCTGCAGTCGAAAGTATGTGACTCAATCCAGGAACATCAACTCTTCACGAATCGCAAGACCTGAACGTTAGCCTTATCAATCTGAGGAGAATTATACACAAAGTTTGTAACAATTTTATTCTCTGAAAATATTTCTACAGGTATCTAACCTATTTAATTTATTAACAACCAACTTAAGTATAATAATGCTACACAATCTACGAAATACATATTACATATTGTCGAATACAATATTAGCTTTCAATTCGAAAGTGTAAAATTTTAAATTATGCGGTGACAAAAAGATGCCTTTTTGTTAGTGTCATCATAAGAGTTCCCTCTGTTAGACGATTGTAATATTAAGCTTGTTGTCAGGCGGCAACCCGCGTGATAATATCACTTCCAACTCAGCTGTCGTCAGAAGAGGTCAATTGTTCCTTGAACGCAAGGACGATGACGTTAATTCAGTCCACATGTTGGAAGCATCAGAAAATCAAAAACTGTTTTCTTAAAATGTGATCGTCTCGGGGACGCGCAGTTTTGATGTCCACACTTGCTGGAATTAGCTCGCAGATGACGAGACGTTATTTTGTTTGAATGGCTTTTGGTTAACAGTAAGTAGCACTGAATTTATAGTCTTACTAAATCAATATTTTTAGTGCAACTTAGGAAAACTTAGGAAAACTTAGGAAAACTTGGGAAAATTTAGGTAAATTTAGGAAAAATTGAAGAAAACCTTTGTACGAATGTCGATTTGGCGTGCATCAATTGTTTAATATGGACGCTGTGATGCTGTTTGGAATTTCAGTAAGCAGCTAATTTGGTTGTATGGAATTGGAGATTCCTGTATTTTAATTGTTGAAACAAGCAATTATAAATCATCAATTATAATTCCGGGTATGGCCCATATACCTAGCAGGTATTTTTCCATCGGATGAACATCTGGTATATAGATTACTTTCATATACGTCAGCTGTAGCACTGGATATAGCAGACAAATATTTTTTTTGTTTGATCACGTGGTGATGTTCAAGTTCATTAGGTGAATGACAGGCTATTTATTTTTCAAATTAAGCAACAGGAACCTGTAAATTTTCACTTTAAATCTTTTTATTAATACATTTAATATACGGTAGATGTCAATATGAGATAAGAAAAGTTAAATTCTATATTTAATGAAAATTGATTTAATTATTTGAAACATAATTTACTCAAATCTTAGAAATTAAATTTTTACATTTCATATTTCACTAATTGCTAAGTGGAATATTTTTGTGAGGTTAAGTAGTGCTACTAAAACCAACCGAAATTGTTATTTATAGCTAAATATTCAGAAAAGAAACTCATGCTCCACTCATTTTTAAATAAATTTTGCTAGACATTTCTAATAGAAATTACCATGTTTTATCTGTGAGAAGTACTTATACGATCAAGTACCTATGTACATATCTTTCAATAATTTAATTTGATCAAAATTATATTAAAGAAAAAAGATGTCTTGTAAATAATTTACTAAATACTGAAGGAATAGATTTCTATTTAGTCAAGACTATCCTTATTAATTGGAATTAATGAAGGTTGATTCGAATTAATTTTTAAATTTTGGGTATAAATGCACAAACAGTGCTATCTTTGTTTTAATCTGTTCACAGGTGTGGCAGTGCATCTATAAAGGTCAATATCGAGCCATAAGGTAAGAAAACTTTAGGGATTGTGTTTCGGTAATATATTGTATAGCGGTAATTGAGTAAAGGTTTCCGCATTCGCCTTATACAAGCGACTTAAGTAAGGTCTTCTTCGTATACAAAAATTCGGTGGCGCCATATTCTTTACATTTTTGGTCGCAGTCCAACCCCGACCCACAGCTCATGTTCTACCCAGAGCAAATAGTTCGACTAGCCGCTTAGCCTTTAGAGGTTTCGTCATCTACGAGCGAGTTTCCACCGAAACTTGCCGTGGGCTCTTTACACTTACTGGAAATTCTCGTCAAACTTCCTTGTGCCTTTCAGCTTGTCACATAGGACAAAAAAAACCTATTAGGAAAAATCCCTTAATATAACTGAAAAGGCTATAAGTTCTCGGATTGTTCTCTTCAAGGTCCAATCGACTCTGGAATTGAACGCTAATAGCCACCACCCACTTCAATATCCTTCTCAGTTTGAGCCGTACAGCAGCTGGATTGCTTCACTGAACCCGTCTCATTCCGACTCAGCTGCCCGAGCACTTTACTTCGGCACTAGTCCGAGAGAAATTCTTAATACCTGCTACAAATGTCCTATTTTTCCATGATAAGTAGGTAATGCAATTCTAATGGACGTTTTCAACTTGGGCGTCGATTATAACGACCCAAATGTAGTAATAAATTATTGCGTCGTCAAACGGTTACAGATTCACATACAACAGCTGTAGCTTAATCGATTTGTTAAAAACTATTTTTTTGGGTTATGACAACGTTGTATTTTTTAAATACAAATCATAGTTGGTTATTACACAGTTAAAACTTTTTTTTGTTCTTTTTAGTAATATATAACATGTAGGGGTCTATGATTTCATATTAATGCCAATTTATCAAAAACTAAATGTTTTTTATAAAACAAACATTCCCTCGGTAGTTTACCGAAAGTAGCCATTTAAGTAGTCATTTACAGCAGTGTCAAAATTAAGTAGCTTATGTAAGTGATAGGCTTCTCAAAATTACGAAAAATACGATATGTCACAATAACAATTGTATTGCTGCAGTCAAATTATATTTCGATCGCTACCCAGAATGAAGACAACCTTATAAATCCATTTTTAACAAATTGAAATAAAAGTTGATCAATGATGGGCCTTTTTACAAACCAAGAACAAATATTAAACATTCAACATATGGAGAAAGCTTTTAGCAAATAGCAAATCTTTCAATGTCATGTCGCCAAATTGAAACAGAAGGTAGAATTTCAAAGAGTCAAGCTTCCCGTATATTGAGGGGAAACAAATTTAGGCCATACGCAATTAGAAAACAGCAACATATGAAACCTACTAATCCCGAACACCAAACCTAATTTTGTCACTGGTACTTGACAGACACACAGACAAAAGTGCTTATTTTTTATATAATACCTAGGTTAAAGGCCAATACTTATATGTACTGCACAGATATTTATGTTTAAGGTGTTTTTCCTATTTCTATGATTCGTATACTTAAATATAGAGAAAAAAGAAAGACGAGATGCTACGGTTCAAGTTTCTAGACTTCGGAGTACAAGGAGTTGGGAAAACAAATGCAGATCCTATCTAAATGTTCCGAACTTACAATACCCCGCTGAAGGCCTAAAGTTCGCAACCTTAACTTAAGCTAAACCCTATCATGTCTTTTCACATCCCGACCATCGGCAGTCGGAAATCAAGCGCTAAATTGGCGAGCTGACCTACGACACATGTACCCAGGGGGTAGTCACTCTATAGGCGGTTTTAAAATAAAGTTTTTGGCGCCACCAGCCGCATTGAAACTGAGTAAAAATTGAAAATTTTACAGATATCTGTAACTGTCAATCAAACTGAGCTGCGCGCACTGCTCGTTTCACAAAATGACAATGACTACACCGACCAACGTTTGCTTCAATTCCGTATCTATTTTTGGTACAGTAGCAGTAATTTTAGGCAAAAAGTATTATAATATCACAGTTTAGAAAGTGTGGTTTTCTATTGTGAAAACAAGGATGCAATTCGCCATAGATTTCCCAACCCAAAGAAATTTTTGTATGTTTATTACCAGTGGATGGATTTAATTGGAACAACTTCTCTGAAAAAAATGGATCCTGCATGGATCTACAAAAATTTACGAGTTTTCCATGTTCATTTTGTTCCAGAGGATATTTGTCGAAATACGTATGTAGTTTCTAATAAGCATCTTTATATTTTTATTTTACCAATATTTAAATTTAAATATATACTTGTGAAACTTAAGTTTGTATTGATTTGATTACATTTTAACATAAAAGCATAAATCTTTCTTAAGGAAACCACAGGTTTATGTACCCCTTTTAATGAATGGAACAATAAGTGATTTGATAGCTTTTTCTTATAACAATTTTGAATATACAGTTAGTAAAATATAAAATGTGGTACAGATATGTAATACATTGAACAAACAAAAGTACAGTATTTAACTAAACAAGTATAGTACTCAACAGCAGTGTTCAATGAATTACAATATGATATTACATTTTATATTTACCTAATTTGTATACATTTTCAAGCAATACATTTGAAATTCCTGCTAAATACGCATTTAGTGGCATATTTTCCAACAGATGGCGCTCATCACTAGTTAAGCTTCAATCTGCATGGTGGCGCTAAACTTAATTTTAATTGTTTACGTACAGTGACGCATTTCTTGTATTATTGGTCTGTGCATGTACCCCGACAACGGCAGCCGGAAATCGGGTATACATGTGTAGATTCTAAACTAACTATAATACATAGCCCTTTTCCTATTTCTACTTATAAACAAAGTAACAAATAATGAAAAATGACAGCTAAACTTAAAACTTAACTAACTGCAAAAGTAGTTCAGAATATTTATGTGACGCGGTTTGTTGAAAGTGAACGCTGAACCATTTACTGTGTTTGTAAGGCACAACACTTACTTACACTACACTATTGGTTATTGTTATCAGGGTGTATCTCGTCTCTGCAAGATCCGTTTGCAAGTAAAATTAAATGGATAAGGGAAATGTTTGATTAAGTGATTGATGGAGGGTAGGAGTGTGTTGGAATCTACGGTTATTAAGTGTTTAAAGTCTTGAATAATATCTAATGTGAGTGAGCAAGTGTATATTCGATGCATAGGGTGTCTGTTTTTCCACAGTTGCATAGGTCGGTGTCTGAGACGTTAAACTGAAAAAGTTTGGCATTAAAGTTTCCGTCTCCCGTGAGGAATTGTTTTGTAGGCCGGGAAGATAGAGGGATGTGATCGGGGATTTCTATGAGTGTTGGGAATATGTTGTAAGTGTGTTTACCCTTATTGGAGGCACTCCAGGGTTCCTACCAGGAAATCCCTAACGAACACCGAATAAAGATCTTCAGTTGAGATAGTCTTGTGTTCCCATCCTTGGGAGTAGGATGAGGTGGTATAGTTGTATCGGTCGTCTGGTCTTGATGTGTTTTCGCTGGATCATAGCATGTATAGTCAGATTGATTGGAGGTATTTTAAGGAGTACATACAGTGCTCCCTTAGATGTCGTTCTGTAAGCCCTTGAGCAGAAAAGAAGGAAGGATCTGACACAGGAATGGAGAGCTCTTCTATGGTGTAAGGTGGTGTATTGAAAGCAGGAGTCTGCAGTGTATTGTATAATTGGTATTATTACGTTGTTTATTTTGTTGTGAGAGTGAGAGTGAGCGTGGGAAACATGTTTGTAGGTTGCGATGAAGTAATGTAGTTTTATTTCTAAGGTGTGTGATTTGCGCGTTTAATTTTAAATTATTTTTCAAGTGCATACCCAGATACCCAACCGATTTCTAGTATTTGAATGAGGCACCTTCTAGGCGTATGGTAGGAGGTCTTCGGAGATCAAGTTTACCGTTAAGGAGAAGCATGTGGGTTTTTCTGTTGAGATTGGTTGACGGTAGACACACGACCAGTGTTCTAGAACTCCGGCCACGCATCCGGCCTGGTACTTACAATACATTCGACAAAATCCAGCTTTTATGAAAAACTTTGATGAGAGGTAGCGCGCGCCCACACACCCACGCACGCACGCACGCGCTCGCAGACATATGTGTGATTTCTTGCTTCCCAAATTATGTTAAAAAATTCGTCAAATGTTTTAGGGCACACTTTATTACATCTAAATCAATTACCAAAATTTTATTGAACCTTGAAATAGCAAAATCAAGCATAATGTTCTGGCAATGCAAGTGAACATTAGGCAGACTATGGGGACTGTCCCCGAAGACTGTCTTCTGGCTCTATACGGCGGTGATCAGACAAATGCTACACTATAGGGTAGAAGTTTGGTGGCTCAGAACCAAGCAAATCTAAACAACAAAAGAACTCTTACTTGTGCAGAGACTAGCATGTCTGAGTATTACCGGAGCCATGAGTTTCACCCCCACTGCAGTATTAGAAGTAGTTCTGGGGTTCACCCCGCTAGATCTCTATGTGGAGGAAGTAGCACACAGGACAGCTCTAAGACTACATCTAAAGGGAGTATGTAATAATAAAGGAGCTAGGTGGTAAAGAACAAGACTGAGCCCATAACCTGTTGTTATTTTTTTTAAGTAGAGTCGAGAAACCAAAATTAGATTTATTCAAAATAGAGTAGCAGTTCTACCAAGATTATATTTATTTTATTTAATAGTCAAAAAATTAATAATAATTATGAGTCTCGTGTATTTTTCCACTGAAATATCAATACCTCATTCTATAGTAGAAAAATACATTACACAGACTATTTATTATTGTAGATTATATAGTGTCATAGCTGTACTTTAGACACAGCTCAATTTCCCAAAATTTAGCAATATTTTTTAAAGATTTGTTGCAATGTATGTAAATTGTATGTCGCGGAGGTGAAAGATTCGATGTGAGTATTACCAGGGACTTGTTCAGAAAATAACCAACCAAACAGATATTTGAAGAATAATATTTTCATCTCCGATTCGTATTTGCCCTCATGCGCAATAATTTGTAAAATACTTGAGCCCCAATTAAAATATCGAGTTTTTTGCGAATTGTAATATTGCGGGTCAGCAAGCAGCACGTGTTTTGGAATATCTATCAAGTACAGGTTAAATGATTTTGTTGGAAAATCCGCTAAGATTTTATTCAAAACACAGAAATCTAAGCAAATTGAAAAACTATTGTATTTTGATTTGTTTCTTGTTTTCGCGAGTAAGCTGCTGCTAGTTGTTTTATCATTTATGCCGCTGATGGGAAGGTTAGTTGCAACTGTTTTTAAATTAAGTTATGCGATAAATCTTTGCGAATTATGTTAATTTGTGAAGCTGAGTCGAGTAAGGCCCTTGCGTTACTCAAGGAACCCGCGCCGTCCTTGATTTCTATAACACAGGTAACTAATACAGTACTACAAAGATTCTGCACAGCCCGAAGCGAATGTATTTGTTGGCTTGAATTTTGAGATTCATTATTACGAAAATGTGTCTCATTTACAGCAGACAGCTTAACGTTGTTGTCATTCATTGCCAGATTGCAATCACTGTCATTTTTCGAAAATAAATGCAAAATGGTATTGTGCGATTTTGAACATTTCCTACAGCGAGAAGATTTACAACTTACTGCAAAATGACCTGGTCATAAGCAATTAAGACATAAACGTTTAACTCGAGTATTTTCTATGGGTGTATCAACCGGTAATCTTAATAATTTCGAACAATTATTAGTAAAATAATTAATTTCAGCGCAATAATTACAATTACCTGATCTGTTAAACGTTATGCCATAGGACGCAAACCTGTAATTGTCTTGATACGTGGGTTTCTTAATTCCGCAGACGTTACTTTCGCGTGAGCTAATAGCGTTTAATGCATGGCACCTTTGAGTTAGAAAATCGCACAGCGTTTTGTACGACGGCAAACTTGAGGCTTCTAATTTATTTTCTCATTCGTTTCGTTTCGGCAGAGGAAATTTCGAGGTGATTAAATAGACCAAGAGATCGCTTCATTCTTCCACTGGTCTACCCATGACAGTAAGAGAACGTAGGTGTTCTGAAATTGTATCCATAATGGTACGCAAACCTTGATACGACTCTTTATGAAGTGAAGGCAATTCAAAAATAGAACGAATATGAGTGGTTACAATTACGCGTTCGTTTTCGTAACGATCTTTCAATATTTGTTTCGCGTTTTCATAATTTTGAGGTGTTATTTCCAGACACTTAATTGTATTCAAAGCATCTCAAACTCGATTTCAAGTACTGTAGTTTCTCGATTGGTAAAAGTGAATCCTTTCAATCAATGAGCGAATTAAATGTTTCTCTGAACGATATCCATTCCTCGAATTTTCCACCAAACGTTGGTATTTGGAGATTCGGTAAATTAGCTACACGATTAACTGACTGCACAAGTTTTTGTGGTCGAGGCTTTGTTTCAGAGAAGGCATTAAATTTTAGTTGTAATTTTGAAAAGGTTGCGTCAATGCATTCCTTTTCCGCGAAAATGTCTGGAATTCTGAATCAAAGTTACTATGGTAATCCTCATGCGTATTAATTAATTTAGTACAAGTCTAAAATTGTCTTATAGCTTTACTGAGCGTTTCATCAGTTACCATACTTTTATTTAAATATTTTTTGACTTCAGGTTGAAATTTGTCTAACTACTGCTGTTCCATTGTAGAGGATTAGTTTATCGATAAGTGTATAAAGAACGCCATTTCCGTTGCTTACCACTTTCTTGAGAATAATAAGACAGCCTAATGGAACATTCAATTATTTGTCCGAATTGGCTGTATTTCGAGAAGATTCTTGTAAGCAACCGCCCTTGTTGCTACGTGCGAGAAGAGGACATTCCGGAAACGTGTTTACAATTGAGAGACGACTTTAGGGGTTGCTTACCCAGTTTGCTGCAGGTAGTTTTCCACCAAACTTACGACAAAGATGGCACAATTTCAACTTCTGTTACCCGACCGAGATATGAAACTTTGTATAGACGCGCGTGATATTTTTAATGTTCAATTAATACCGGTCACTGTAATTAGCGATCCAGCTCTACGAAGAACCAAATGTAAGGTGACAGCTTGTCGAAGCTCACTTTATATACGAGAACACAAACTGTGTTTGACAAATGAGATAATTTCGTGTACATTAAAAATACACAGAAAACGAGCTTTGAGCATCTTTATTTTGAAACGAACACAAGAATACGAAAGTTAACAGCCATCGAAGGGTGGTATGAGAGAGCACATGGGCACGGACGTGTGCCGAAACATACAAACAAACATGAATGCAATGCGAGGGACGTATGGTTTTTCTATATACATTTAAAGAACACTTCTTTTTAGGATGCTTTGCGATAATCCTTGTGCATAAATGTAACAGTATTGTCACTATATAGGTATAACCTGTTAGAAGCATGCTGCATGAGATAGTGCGATATTACTGAACGTTTTAATATGTTCACGAATAATTGTTTGGTCACATTTTCTTGTTGATCTCTTCCTGCCTAAAAAGAAATACTACTAACAAAAATAGATCATATGCGTCGTTTAGCCATTTCAAATGGACCAGCACCTTGCTGAGGTTCTAGATTACTAGAACAGGTGAAAGGGCTTGCGTGTTCTAATAAGCTAAAGAGCCAAACTACAGGTCCAACCAAAGTAGTAGGGTCGTTAGTGAGGAACCAGACTAAGACAGGTCCCCGAAAGAGGGCAGCGGCTCTTTCGGTACTTAGATTGGCGGAGACCATAGGGGTCGGTATGGCAGTCTAAGACACACTACCGCGATGTGGAAGGCAACGGGAAACCATCACATTACCTTCCAAGTACAGAGCCTACTTAAATTGTAATAAGTATAATGACATTCTCTGGGGCAAAGGATTCAGGAATTAAAATAGTCCCCATTCGTATCTCCGGGAGGAGACTACATCGGAGGATGCGATCGGAACGTTCAGAATAAGTGTTGGGAACATTTTGTGAGTCGGAACGTGGAATGTTAGAAGTACCAAGCAAGTAGGTAAGCTAGAAAACCTGAAAATTGAGATGAATAGGTTAGCACTAGACATAGTAGGAGTCAGTGAAAATCGGAGGCCAGGGGCGGGGAATTTTTTGAGTGAAGACTTCAGGGCAATTAACATAAGAGCAGAGGAAAGAAATTCGGGCGTGGGGATAGTTATGCGGAAAAAATAGGACACTGTAGAAAATTACTTACAAAAGAACGAAAGAGTACTCATGGCTAGATTAGAATCTAAACCGGTAAACACAGTAATAAAACAAATATACATGCCCACATCTAGCTACAGTGACGAAGAGGTAGAAGCGGAAGATTGTAATGCAGTGGTAGGTGAGGGTAGGGAAGGAGCGGTAGTAGGTTTATTTGGGTGATGCACGATAAACGACAGGGGAAATAAGCTGGTAGAATTTTGCGACAAGAACAATTTAATCATAAGAAACACATTATTTCAACATCATGCTAGAAGACGATATACGTGGAAGATGTCAGGAGATATAGGAAGATATCAAATAGATTGCATTCTTGTTAGATAACGGTTTAGGAATCAAGTAAAAGACTGTAGAAGCTACCCAGAAGCAGATATGGACACTGACCACACCATCGTAATTATGAAGGCTGCACTTAAACATTTGAAAAAAAGAAGAGGAGAAAGGCATTTTGACTTTGAGAAACTAAAGGATAAAGATATTCACGAAAGATTCGAAAAAAGTCAAATGAATTGCTGAAACATATCGGAAAAATATCTGTTACTAAGGAAGTAGAAACAGAATAGAATAACATTAAATTCAGCTTAGACTTGGCGGTCAGAGATATTCTGGGGTATACACAAAAACAAAATAAGAAACCGTGGATAACAAAGGATGTCCTGAATTTAATAGAAGAAAGACGAAAATACAAAAATAAATAAGACGAAACAGGAAAACAGAGATACAAAGCCATAAAATGGGAAATTATTCGCAAATGCAGTAAAGCTAAAGGACAATGGATTGATGAAAAGTGCAAAAAGGTACAAACTAAGATGGAAATAGGAAAGACAGATGAAGTCTACAAACTAATCAGAATCAATTTTAGGGATATAAAACCGTACAGCAAAAGGGTTTGTAGATCTGGAAAAAGCATTCAACAAATTGAAATGGAAAAAAATGTTCGAAATACTAAAAAAAATTGGAATGAGTTATAACGATAGACGAATAGTACACAGCGTGTACAAAGAGCAAACAGCAGTAATAGAATTAGAACAGCAACGTAGAGAAGTAAACATTAAGAAAGGACCGAGACAGGTATGTGCTCTATCCCCATTAATTTTTAACTTATACATAGAAGAGGCAATGAATACTGTCAAATGCAGGAAGACATTTGGAATTACTATGCAGGGACAAAAAATTGATATGCTTAGATTTGCAGATGATATAGCGGTATTAGCATCTAGCAAGGAAGAGTTAGAAACTGCTCTTAATGAAATGGAAATGGTTCTAAGAGCGGTAGGAAAATTAACAAAAATAAAACTAAAGTACTAGTATGCAAAGGAGGGAATAATAAATCAAAAACAAGAAAACAAATAGGTAACAACAACTTACAAGGGATTAAGGATTTCTGCTACCTAGAAAGCCCAAATAACGCAAGATGGGAAAAGCGCAAAAGATTAAAAACAAAGATTAGCACAAGGTCGTGCTACATTTAACAAGAAAAAACAACTACTGTGTTCAAAGACAACAAACATAGAAACAAGGAAAAGATTGCTTAAAACATATGTGTGGAGCACAGCACCGTTCGGCTGTGAATTCTGGACAGTACGAGAAGTTGACAAGAAAAAGGTAGAAGCCTTTGAAATGTGGTGCTACAGACGTATGATGAAGATATCATGGGCAAATAAAGTTAAGAACAAAGAGGTACTAAAAATGGTAGGGGAAGAATGAGATATGTGAAAAACGGTAAAAAAAAATAGGAGGGATAGGATGATAGGTCACAAACTACGGCATGAGGGAATATTGCGGAATATATTAGAAGCAGAGATAGGAAAAAAGAGAAGTAGAGATAGATCTAGGTGAGACTATTGCACACAAATAGTGAAAGATATAAGCTGTAGGAATTTCAGGGAAATCTGTAGGCTAACTCAAAATAGAAATCAATGGAGGTACGCATCCAACCAGTCCCAAGATGGATAAACTAATGACGAAAAAATAACTGGACTTAAACATGATGATTATTATAAAAAACTACAGGTATTGGTTATGCAATATTCTCGAATAATTTTAACTGTGGGAAAGGATTAACTGGAAAACTATTAATTCGGCAAATGTCTAAGTGTTGGGGGGATCTTGGCAGCCACAGGCTGCTTAACCTCCCTCACATACCTTACATGTGATTTTATAATGCTTCACCCGAAGATATTACATTGGTTAGGAACCGAGTTTTTTTACCGGGAAAATTTGGAATTTTGCTGAACTCTTGCTGTTCCAAGCAAGGTAGTGATGTTTAACGTGCATGACAACACACAGGACTTCCATTTTACTTCTCATCCGAACGAGGGTATATTTTTGTGAAAAATGCTCGCTTAACATGTTTCAAGCGGACCGTGTCGGAATTCGAAACTGGTACCTTGAGCATAGTAGTTACACACATATCAACTACGCCACGGTGCCGCCTCCCCCTCACATACCTCGGTGAAATACGACATATAATTAGAAAACAATAGAAGGGGATCCGAGCTGTATATAGGATGTGAGAGAATTTCAGGGAACTGTGTAGGCTAGCTCTGAATATAAATACGTGGAGGTACATGTCCAACCAGTTTTGAGACGGAACACCTAATGACGAAAAGATAAGTGCAGATAAATCTGATGATTATTATAAACAACTACAAGGGTTGGTTGTAAAATATCTGCAACTAATGTTGACTCTGCGAAAAGATAGATTGGAAAAAATTTTAAATCGGCAAATGATCAAGTGCTGGGAAAACTTGGCAGCCACAGGCTGCTTACCCCCTTCACAATCTTACATGTGATTTTCCAATGCTCCATCCGAAGGTATTATATTGAACAGAAAGAGAGTTTTGACGAACCCTTGCTGTTCCAAGCAAGGTAGGGATCTTTGACGTGCGTGACAACACTCACACACGGGACCTCCATTTTACCTCTCATCCGTACGAGGGCATATTTTTGTGACAAATGCTCGCCTAGTATTTTACAAGCGGTCCGTGTCGAGATTTGAACCCGGGACCTTGGGCGTAGTAGTCACACGCATACCAACTACGCCATGAATCTCCCCTCCCTCCCTTCACAACCACTGAATGTCGGCGAAATAGGGTATATAATTGTAAAACAACAGAAGGGGACCTAACTGTATCTAACAAGAAACAGCACCCATGACCAAAGACAACAAACATAGAAACAAGAAGAAATTTGTTGAAAGCATATGTGTGACGCACAGCTCAGTATGTCTATGAAATACGAACAGTAGGAAAAGTAGACAGAATAACGGTAGCAGTCTTTGTATGAGGATGATAACATGGAGAGACAAAGTTAATAGCAAATAGGTTATAGAAATAGTAGGGAAATAAATATGTCCGTGGAAAAAAAATAGGAGAAATAGAAGGGCAGAATACGTTCTAAGTCTTTTTTGGGGTATAGTATGGGATATAATACAAGCAGAGATAGTAAAAAGGAGGTAGATGTAGATCTAGGTCAGATAGTAACAAATGAAGACTGTGCAAATTTCAGGAAAATGTGTAGATTAGTTCAGAATAGGAAACAATAAGGGTACGCGTCTAACCAGTTCCAGGATTGAAGACCTAATGATGATGATGATGTGTCGTTTTGAACTTACCTCTCATATCTGGTTTTGGAATCATGTGTTCGGTAACATTATTCAAAGCATTTTGTATAACTCGATCGTTTGTAAACCTGTAACCTAACGTTGTTCGAAAAAAGGTCTTACAAATTGAAACTTCTAATGCCTCATTTCAGGAATGACATGAAAAAAAAATCTGTCTAGACGTCAATTTTTCCTTAGTTGTTCGTCTTTTAATTGTCCGTCTTCGTGTATTAAAATAATTCTTCGTTGTTCAATTTAACTGAGTTTCCAAAATTCCTGGTTAACTTTAGTGTTCTCAAAAGTTGTAGATGCTTTGTCAGTTTGAATATTTCCAATTATTCTCGAAGAAAATATGGCCGAGGCAAGATAACTATATAAATCATTGCGACATACGTATAGCATTTGTTTTGTTTTTGTTCCAATTCCAAGGCCACTACAATTTTCCAGTCAATTTTTAACAACTTTAAGCCTAATTCCTGACGTTAGAATGGTTTCAAAAATTTTTTTCGTAATTGATTTAGATGCAAAAAGGTGTGTTCTAAAACGCTTATTTGAAGAATTTTTTTATAAAATACCTTAGGAAGCAGAGAATCAAATAAGTCTGATTTTATATGTTAAATCCTAGTGTCCAGGTTCACATACGGTGTACTTTATTTTTATATCAGCATTTACCATCAAATAATCAAAGTTGAATTTGTAATTTTTCTATTATGCAGTTATCTTGAGTTATATCATTCAGAGGTTCACGGTCAGGTGTTTGCTACATAAGATGAAAGGAAGTCCAAGATTGTACGGAAGCGGCACGATAAAAAACGAACGTGACATTTCACAGAACATGTATATTTCCCACAATCTGTAGTTTTACATTATGTTATTAAGGATAGGTGTTTGTAAACACTTACTGTAACATATAAGTACATAATTCAAGGTAGTAGTTTTGCGCAACGACCTGAACCAATGTCACGATGTAACATTCAAATTCATCGTGTTTAACATTCGTGATGTAATTACTACGAAATCACTCTAAAACTTTGTTGATATTGGGTAATGGGAAATCCCTCTTCCGCCTAAGAAGTTGTCGTGATTTCGTGATCTTGAATCTATAGTCAACAGAAGCAAACATGAAATCTGGAGGGGTGTTGCATGTTGGCTTTGCTAAGTTTTAGAGTACAGCCAGAGTAGACACGAAACGAATAATGGTATAAATTAGTGGTTATGAACAAAACATCATATACAGGGTGTCCGGAAAATACGTGTACAACGTAAGAACAGAGATTCTTTGGCTCAAAATAGATCGATTTGAGCCAACTTACCTATTATACAAGTTGCTTCATTTAGCCGCTAGAGGGCTTCAAAAATCGTGAAAAATATTTGATATTTTAAAATAACTCGAAAACGCGTCGATAGATTTTGACCATTTTTGGGGTGCGAGTTTCTACTTTCAATTGACATCTTTTGGTGGTGTACACAATAATTTTAAAAGCATACGAGTGTCCCAAAAATGATGTATTGTATAAATATCCGACCATTACCTTTTTCCTGTTTATGCAATGACTACCAATTTTTTTTATGAGTAACCTACTTAATTTGGAAACTTTTTTGTCTCTTGTAAAATTTTGATTAGACGAGCGGTTTGACAAAAAAAAGTAATTTCAAATGTCTGTTTTTTTATTTTTATTTCATTGTTTTGTTTATTTTTTATTACTATAATTGAAAATTAACAGCGCGATACAAGTGTTGGACCACTACAATAAATTTTCAAAACGGCCGCCATTTTCTTCAATGCACAAATTAACTCTTCGTAAGAAGTTTAACTGAACCCTCTGCATTGTTTGTGCATTATTTTTTAAAGAGTTGGCTGCATTTAAAATTCGTCTATACAATTCTTCTTCGCTATCAAGTGGAGACGAATAAACCTTAGATTTTAAGGTACCCCACAAAAAATAATCGCAGGGCGTCAAGTCCGGCGATCGTGCTGGCCAATTTGTAGGAGCATCATATCCCCTTCCGATCCATCGATCCGGATACTTTTCGTGTAAATGTTGTCGAACAGCTAGAGTAAAGCGGGGAGGAGCACCATCGTGCATGAACCACATGTCTTGGCGAAGTAACAATGGCAGATCTTCCAATAAATTCGGCAATGTTTGTTGTAGAAAGTTGAAGTAATTGTCTCCGTTTAATCGATTTGGTATCACAACAGGACCGATAATAAAATTATCAATTAATCTTAAATTCATGTTGATAGTGAGTCACTTTAGTTGTATGAGGATTTTCTATAGCGTAAACATGTTCATTATGTATGTTAGTAATACCAGATCTTGTAAAAGAAGCTTCGTCTGTAAATAAAATTTTGCAACTGAAATTTGCATTTTGAATTCTCTGATCTTGAATAAATTGACAGAAAGCTAGACAGGCAAAAGGTCTTGTACCTGTTGAACGTGGTATGGGTGTAATAACTGTTCCTTTAAAACGTCATGTACAATACTTTTAGGAACTTGTAGTTCAAGTCCTAAGCGTCTGGTGCTTATTTTTGGGTCTTCTTCAACTCTATCCAAAATTTGTTCCTCCAGATCCGCAGTTCTTGTGGTACGTTCACGTCCTCGATCCGCATTTCTTGACTGAAAGCTACCATTTTCAGGAAGACGTCTTTCAATATTTGCGAATGTTTGGTGGTTTAGAATTCGGCGATTAGGAAATCTTTCCCTATAGACTCTGACGCTTTCACGACCATTGCCTTGACAAAATCCGAAAACCAAAAGCAGATCCACCTGTTCGTTGTTTGTGTATGTACTCATAATGTAAAATGAAAGATGCAAACTTTTATTGAATTAAGCAGAAATTCACAACTTGACAGGCAAATTGAGGTTAAATAATATTCAAATTAAAGAACAAAACAAAAGCAAAGCCTACTACTATACTATGTTCTTTTATTTGCCCCGTTTTACAGTTAATGCAGCAATGATGACGAAAGTATGCAGACATTTAAAATTACTTTTTTTCTGTCAAACCGCTCGTCTAATCAAAGTTTGACAAGAGACAAGAAAGTTTCCAAATTAAGTCGGCTACTCATACACAAAAATTGGTAATCATTGCATAAACAGGAAA
This sequence comes from Platerodrilus igneus, assembly GCA_036346225.1. Classification (NCBI taxonomy): domain Eukaryota; kingdom Metazoa; phylum Arthropoda; class Insecta; order Coleoptera; family Lycidae; genus Platerodrilus; species Platerodrilus igneus. Next base: position 3,003,663 of record JARFIW010000802.1, read on the forward strand.
AAGGTAATGGTCGGATATTTATACAATACATCATTTTTTAGACACTCGTATGCTTTTAAAATTATTGCGTACACCACCAAAAGATGTCAATTGAAAGTAGAAACTCGCACCCCAAAAATGGCCAAAATCTATCGACGCGTTTTCGAATTATTTTAAAATAACAAATATTTTTCACGATTTTTGAAGCCCTCTAGAGGCTAAATGAAGCAACTTGATTAATAGGTAAGTTGGCTCAAATCGATCTATTTCGAGCCAAAGAATCTCTGTTCTTACGTTGTACACGTATTTTCTGGACACCCTGTATATTTACTAATTAATGGTGTATTACTCACAGAAACTACATTTCTACCAATTGAAAATCTTGACGTTTTTAACCATCGTTTCGAATATTAATTTATCCTACCCCTAAAAAAGAAAAAGATTTAACTTCTGTCACGTAATCTTGTAACCATTTTTTTTGCTTTGTAAAGAAATTGCTTTTCGAAATAACTTAACGTACTAGGGCAATAGAAAAAAAATGAAGAAATTCGCCAAGAATATTTATTTGCCAATTTTTGGTAGATTTTCCCGTTCAGAATGGACTTGCACCTTGAAGTTCTAGATTACTACAACGGGTAGAATAGCTTGCGTGTTCCAGTGATCTAGAGCCTAACTATAAATTTAACTATTTAGTAGGGTCTTTAGTGAAGAACCAGACTAAGACAGGTCCCCGAAAGAGGACAAGCTCTTTTGGTACTTAGAGTGACAGAGCCCATAGAGTAGAGGTCGATATGAAAATCAAAGACTACTGCGATGTGGAAGGCAACGGGAAACTATCACATTATCTCCCAAGTACTCAGGGTGCTTAAATTTTTATTGAAGATGATAACATACTCTGGTGTAAAAGACTCCGGAGTTAAAATAGTCCCCCATTCGGATCTCCTGGAGGGGGCTACTTCGGAGGATGTGATCCGAAGGTTTAGAAAAAGAGTCGGGAGCATTTTGCCAGTCGGAATGTGGAATGTCAGAAGTATGAAGCAAGTACGTAAGCTAGAGAACTTGAAAATTGGAATGGATAAGTTAGCATTAAATATAGTAGGGATCAGCGAAGTTCGGTGGCCAGAGGCGGGGGATTTTTGGAGCGGAAACTTAATTTATACATGATCAGAGGAAGGAAATTCGGGTATGGACATAGTTATGCAAAAAAAGATAGGACACTGCGTAGAAAACTACTTACAAAAGAACCAAAGAGTACTCATGGTTAGATTAGAACCGAAACCGATAAATACAGTAATATACATGTCCACAGGCCCACAACTAGCTACAGTGAGGAACAAGTAGAAGCGATCTACAAAGATATCGAAGACATACTAAGATATGTAAAGGACGTGAAAATTTAATAATTACAGGGGATTTTAATGCAGTAGTAGGTGAGCGTAGGGAAGAAGCGGTGGTAGGTTTATTTGGTTTAAGCACGAGAAACGACAAGGGAAATAAACCGGTAGAATTTTGCGACAAAAACAATTTAACCATTACAAACACATTTCAACATCATGCTAGAAGACGATTAACGTGGAAGATGCTAGGAGATATAGGAAGATATCAAATAGATTACATTCTTGATAGACAACGGTTTAGAAATCAATTAAAAGACTGTAGAAGCTACCCAAAAGCAGATATAGACACTGACCACAACATCATAATTATGAAGATCGCTCTTAAATTTAAAAATTAGAAAAAAAGAAACCGAAAAGACACTTTGACAAACTAAAAGATAAAGATATCCACGAAAGATTTGAAAAAAAGTAAAATGAATTGCTGAAAGATATCGCGAAAATTTCTGATACTAAAGAAGGAGAAACAGAATGGAATAATTTTAAATCTAGCTTAGACATGACGGCCAGAGATATTCTGGAGTATACACAAAAAGAAAATAGGAAACCATGGATAACAAAGGATATCATGAAAATACAAAATCAAACCAGACGAAGCAGGAAAACAGTGATACAAAGCTATTAAATGGAAAATTATTCGCAAATGCAGGAAAGCTAAAGAACAATGAATTGATAAAAAGTGCAAAAAGGTACAAATATGGAAATAGGACAGACAGACGAAGCATACAAACTAATTGGAAGGAATTTTAGGGATATAAAATCGTGTAGCAAAAATATAAGAGGCGCAGAAGAAAACATCATTATAGAAAACGTAGAGAAAGTGGTTAGATGGCAAGAATATGCAGAGAATTTATATACAGGAGAAGAACTAACAGCACTAGAACACGAATCAGACATTGAAAAGAATGACTTGGGATATTCCAAACACAGAGAAGAGTTTGAATTAACAATAAAGGGTCTGAAAAATGGTAAGGCATCTGGTATAGATAAAGTGTAAGCACAAACTCTAAAAGTCGCAAGATTATTATTAGATAATTAGTATAATTTGCATTAAGTTGTTGAACTTTGTAACATTTCTTTTACATGTTTATAATCATATTTCATTTTAATAGTTTTGTAATGTCTCTGTACTAAGTCACAGCGTGGCAGTGGACATCATCATTTTGTTCTCGAGCTTACTTAAGGTCGGTTTGAAGCAGCTCTAACTTCGTTTCTATTCTGTGCTAATCTAAAAAGCTTTACCCACCCTTCACAATCTAAATTTCTAATAATTTGACTAATATAGCTTGGTCTGGGTCTTCCTATACTCTTCTTTTTCTTATCTACCTGGTTCTACATAGATATTAGCAATCTGATGGTTGTTAAAGAACTCCAACATATTTACATGATTCCCATTTATAAGGAAATGAAATATTACCTGGTTATCCCCTCCAAAAAAAGAATAGTGTTAAATTATATGTTATGGTAAGGCTTAACTAACGAATCGTTACCAATATGTTAGACCGCTAACTAATTGTGAGTTATGTCATGGTGACATTTGGTTACCTGTTTTAATTCATTTTTATTTATTATTTTTTGTTTTGTTTTTGAACTTACTTAAGGTAGGTTTGACGCAGCTCTAAATTTTTTTCTATTCTGAGCTAGTCTAAAACGGTCTACATACCCTTCACAACTTAAATCTCTAATAATTTGACTAATATAGGTTTGTCTAGGTCTTCCTACTCTATTTTTATTTAGTAGTCTATAATCTAAGACCTTACTAAATAGTCTCTCGTGTCTTAACTGGTGCCCTATCATTCTATCTCTCCTGACCTTTAATTGTTTCCACATACAGGGTTCCTCACCTATCCTTCTATAAACTTCCTCATTTGTTACTCTATCTGTCCAACTACCCTTTAATATTCTCCTATAACACCAAGTTTCAAAAGCTTCTAAATTTTTCTTATCTATCTCTTTAATTGTCCAAGTCTCACTACCGTATAATAGAACGCTCCATACGTACAACTAATACTATTAACTATTATTAAATGTTTCTTTTTTAAAAACATTTTTCTAGCTTGAGCTATTCTAGCTCTATATCCCTTCTGCTACGTCCGTCCTGTGTAATTATACTACCTAAATAGCAAAATTCATCTACCTCCTCTAACCCGGTATTGCCTATTTTTAATTTTGGTTTAGAACTACGCTGTAACTCACTTGTCATTATCTTTGTCTTTCCCGAGTTAATTCTCATACTATAGTTACTCTCTAGTATCTCATCCAAAATATTTAAAAACTCTCGTAACTCTTTTCTAGACTCTGATATAATGACAATATCATCTGCAAAACGTAACATGTCCATTTTCGGTCCCTATATACTAATATCTATCTCTTTTCTCTTTCTAGCTAAGTTTAAAGCAAAAATCAAGGGAGATAGTATACAGCCCTGTCTAACACTATTTCTAATATTAGATTCCTTTTTTTATTTCATCAAATCTAGTTATTGTGCTTTGGATTTTATATAGACTGTAAATAATTTTTCTATCCCTATGAGAAATTCCAATTTTTCGCAAAACCCTGAACATAACAATCACATAACCCTATCAAATGAGTCTTTTTATTTTTTGTAACCTTTTTTCGATAATTACCCTAATCATTAGCATCGGTTCTCTAGTCCCTCTCTTTTTACGAAAACCATATTGGTCTTCACCTAAATAATCGTCAGTCGAAGCTTCTACTCTATCTTTAATTATTATTGTTAGTATTTTGGAAACGTAAGAAGTTTAAGTAACCGTTCTAAAATTCTCACACCTATCAGCTCCTGACCTGTGTCATAATTTATTTTTACTAGTTCATATAATCTGTCTAAAGTTTTCTGACTTGAATATTTTATTAATTCTGCGGGTATATCGTCTATCCCTGGCGCTTTATTTAGTTTAAGATTCCTAACAGCTCTATAAAATTCCTCTCTTAATATTGAGAACCCTATTTCTACATCCTCTTCTTGGTCGTTCTCTAACTCATCCATATCGTCTCCCTTATATAAATCTTTTAAACATCTTTTCCATCTATCTGCTACCTCAACTTTATTTATTAGAAGCTCATTATTCTCATCTTTAATACCATTAAATTTTTCCTATCTTCCCCGAAAAACTTTTTAACTGCCCTGTAAGCCCTGTCTGTTTTACCTACTCTGAAATCGTCTTGTATTCCCTTACAATTCTCTTCCATCCATTTATTTCTACCTTTTCTATACTCATGTACTATCTTATATCTAACTCTATTATATTTGTGCTTACTTTCACTATCCAATTCTCTGAAAGGTTTAAGCTTTCTTCTATTCTCTATTAAATCTAATATCTACTTTGTTACCCAGGGTTTTCTCGCTTCTACTTTTTCCTTACCTATAGTCTGTGTTGCTGTATCATGGACAGTCCTTTTTATTTCTTTCCATATTTTTTCTGCGTTCCCTTCTATAGCTATCTCTTTCATCTTATAATCTATTACTTGTTTATATTCCTCTTTTACCTCACTATCATTAACCTTACCTAGAACCCATCTCATTCTTTTAGCCTTTTTCAATTTCCTGAATTTTAGATTACACTTCATTTTAACTAAGTTATGATCGCTATCTATGTCAGCCCCTGAATAACTACGACAGTTTTGAATTTGGTTTCTAAATCTTTGCTTAACTAAAATATAATCTGTTTGGTATCTAGTCCTATCACCTGGCGCTTTCCAGGTATATCTTCTTCTAGCATGTTGTTCGAATAGGGTGTTTACAGTTACTAATTTATGTTCCTGACAAAATTCAACTAATCTTTCTCTACCATTTCGTCTGCCATACCCAAATTTTCCTACCATTTTTCCCTCACTACCTTCTCACATTGACGCATTAAAATCGCTCATAACTATTAAATTCTCATCTCTCTTTACTTTTCTCGCTATACTATTTATATCCTGGTATACGTTTTCTACTTCCTTATCATTGCACTGAGCTGTTGGCACGTAAACCTGTACTAAAACAGTGTCTGTGTGTTTCGTACTCAATCTAACCATTATTATTCTAGCACTAAATTGTAAGTACTCTTTAACTTTACGTTCTAATCTTTTACCTAACACTATTCCTACAGCTGACTGTTCATTAGTTGAAGAAGTTGTAATTATTCTATAATTATCTTTCCAAAAGTCATTCTATCTGGCCATCTAACCTCACTAATACCTAAAATATCCAGCTTTCCTTTTCTCATTTCGACTAATAAATTCGTTAACTTAGCTACTCTAAGTAATGACCTTACATTCCAAGTCGCTATCACTAAATCGAACCGTTGATTTAAATTCTTACGATAACGAGCCCCAAGTACCCCCTCCCGAAAATCCGAATGAGGGGGTATTTTACCTCCGGACAAGAATTTTACTTGTGAGCTCTCCATCATACATACTTCGTGTTTTAGGCCACGCTTACCTGAGAAATATTGGCAGTGGACAGTGGTCATTAACTAGTATCCGGTATGATACTACAGTGATCTATCCGTTTCTAGACCTACCGACTCCGTTGCGCGAGTCTAGGTCTACCGACGCGCTCTATGACAAGAGTAAACTAAAGTAGGTGAAGGAAGGTATAAGGGCTCCGATAGTGGGCACGACGAACCATATACCGGGGTTATGGGTGTCGGCAATGGGCACGACACCGGACGATGCTGAATGCCGGCTATGGGCACGGTAGTGGTAATAGCTGGCTTTGGGCACAGCAAGAAAAGAGAGTAGACGTTGGCTATGGGTTCGGAGCACCGGCTATGGGAACGGTGCGGTAGGTACTAACTATTTACCACTGGCTATGGGCACAGTAGTAACAGAGTCTTCAACCTTTCAGAGCGAGTTGGTAAAGCAGACTGATCTCTCTCGCAAAAGCGCCCTGATTTATACAGCTGCTTGGCCGACTCGATTTGTGTATTTATTAACCAAAAGGCGGTATAACATGTAGTAGGCATACAATTAACTTATAACTACTTGAAACGTCACATTGACGTCGGTAAATTGTCATTACTATACTCCTCCTAATTGTTTGCATACAAAAAGGTGGCCTGGTGTCTTTATTCGCCGTTAGCAGCCTTTTATTGCCGAATAGTGGGCGTACGTTTGTTGTTGTAGCTCTGATACTTCTTGCGCTTTGGAATGTGTCTTTCCTAAACACGGTGATCTATAGCGAGAATGGTAATAGCACGTTGGCGCGAGTGTATTGTTTAGCTCGCTTTCGTGTGCAGAGCGGTTACTTGCCGTTTTCTCGACTTGTCCGATGTACCACTGCAGTGCGTCTTGCAGCTGTGTCATTTGATCCGTCAGCATATGCAGCTTTCTGCTAACTGGATCTTGTGATACGGCATGGGTGTATGTTTCGTCGATGACGTTCATCATTTTATCCGCTAACGGTGCTTGTTTGTATAGTGTGTCGGAAGCGAATCCAGTTAGAATGCGTTGCACGTGCAGTGGTAGTGCATTTTTCCACTGCATTGTGATGATGTCGAAGGTGGCGTCTGTGCCGGCCAGATGTCGCATCGTTGCCAATAGTTGTGATGGTGTATGATCGCCGAGCGGTATGCCGTTCAGTATCTTCCGTAGTTTTGCCTCTCTCGTGATTCCATACATGCGCAGTATATCCACTTTCAAATTACTATGTGGCTGATCCCTGGCTTTTCTGATAGTGTTGTGATTTTAACTGATAATTGCTCTAATAAACTAGCGGGTATGTTTGCTACTAACAATCGATATCGTGTTTGTTCGGATCGTATACCGTGAGCTGCGAATAAAGCTTCCGTTCGTAGATGCCATAGCTCCCGCGTTGCCCTCCAGAACTCCGTTAATCCAATTTGGCTCTTGACTGTTTCGACGCAGGATGATGCCTTCGCATGCTGTTAGTTAGTTTCCATGTTCGTCGGTTTATTAATGTAGTGACTGTTATTCTTGTGTCCTGGTCCTCTTTAAACAGACACCCACTCTCCCCATCTAAAACAAAAATGCTCCTACTCAAAGGCTACCTCAGCCCAAACCGAAATCCTAAGATTCACATCCTTAACACACTAAGTCCCCTCTCAACAACAGCTCCCTACCTTGGACTTCACATTGACACACGCTTAAAAATGAACTCCCATTTCTCCAAACTTCGAACCAAAACACAAATCATACTCCATAACCTACTTCACGCACTCCCAAAGTCAGTCCACCTCACCAATTCGACACGAAGACTAATCATTAACCACATCATAATTCCGATCATCAGATACGCAGTAGATTCTTGGCTCCCGCTTACACCCCCTCCTCCAGCCGTACGCTCAACACGATCATAAGACCTTTCCTACTCTACACCTCAAGAGCGTACAGAACCACCTCCACAGCGTCCTTGTATACCCTGCTTCAAATCCCTCCGATCGAAATCCAACTAAACTCCTCACTTAAAATCCTCAAACATAACCTACCAATCATCCTACACGACAGAACACTTCACTATGACGAATACCGTACTCTCCCTAAAACTGACATAAAATCCCGAATACATAATTCCCTACTTCATTCCTAGCAAGATCTTTGGTCCCGCTCCACGACCGGCAGATATACATTTGATATCTTTCCTAATATCACAAACATCCCTCCACATATTACGTTCTCTAATCCCCCTACAATACAATTTCTGTCCGGCCATGGAAATTTCCGTAATAAACTTCATCAATTCCATTTAACTCCTTCCCCTCACTGTCCTTGCAACAATCAATCTCTAGAAACCTCACAACACCTGATATACTCATGTCCCCTAACCTCTCTACTACAAATCAAACTCAAGCAATCTACAAACTTTGACCCGTTCTCCCCACTTCCTAACATAAACTTCCTAGTTACTAACATCCCTCAAGAACTAAACCATTTCATAAATGAAATCCTTTTAACCAAACCTACCACTCACAACCAGTAGCACTAACACACTTAATATACACTCTTGCAATTCACTACCACATCACACTTACACTCGCACTATGCACACAATCAGCCCCACTTTACGTGCACAGTCGACGACAAAGGTAGGGGCACAAATCCCTCACCAAACCTTCAAGAACCCCAGTTGTCAGGAATTATGGATTCTAAGGTCTTAAATACATGTAAATACTATAATGTACGGCTAGTATGGGCTCTGGCCTAGGTATAGTCTACAATAAAGTAATTTATCTATCTATCTATCTATCTATTCTTGTGTCGTGTCTGTAGTTACCAATGTATAGTGATTGCGTGTATTTCTTAGTCGAGGTGATCGATGTGTTGACCGAGTTTAAATGGTGTTTGCTAACCTTTGTCGTGGTCGTTGAGGTAGTGACCGTAGTGACTTCGGTTATGTGACTTACTTGATCGTGATCACCAATGTGATGGCGTGTTCTTTTCCGTCGGAGTTGGAATTATCCTTACGTTATGTTCTCTGTTTGGATCATCAATTTATTGAGCGTCGGGGTGCGCGTTCTTCTTCGTCGGGGTCACCAATGCAAGGACCCTTTAGCTACGTGCTCTACTTCGTCGGGGTCACTAATGTAATGCGTAGTGACCGTCTGGGTGCGCGTTCTTCTTCATCGGGGCCACCAATGTAATGACACATTTCGCTCGTCGAAGTCACCAATGTAACTTCTTCGTCGGGTTCATCAATGTAATGTGTAATGACCGTCTGGGTGCGCGTTCTTCTTCGTCGGGGTCATCAATCTAATGACCTTTTTCGCACGTCGAGGTCACCAATATAACTTCTTCGTCGGGGTCACCTATAAAACTTCTTCGTCAGGGTCACCAATATAATGTTCCTGTCCTAAGTCACCGACGTTGCAGTGGACAGTAGTCATTAACTAGTATCAGGTATGATACTACAGTGGTCTAGCCGTTGCTAGACCGTTGCGCGAGTCTAGTTCTACCGACGTAATCTGCGACAAGAGGAAACTAAGGTAGGTGAAGGAAAGTATAATGGCACCAACAGTAGGCACGGTGAACCTTATACTGAGGTTGTGGGCGTCGGCAATGGGCACGACACCGGACGATGCTGAAAGCCAGCTATGGGCACGGCAGTGGTAAAAGCTGGCTTTGGGCGCAGCAAGAAAAGAGAATAGATGTCGACTATGGGAACGACGTCTATGGGCTCGGAGCACCGGCTATGGGCACACTGCGGTAGGTACTAACTATTTAACACTGGCTATGGGCACAGTAGTAACAGAGTCTTTAACCTTTCAGAACGAGTCGGCAAAGCAGACTGGTCTTTCTCGCAAAAGCGCGCTGATTTATACCGCTGCTTGGCCGACTCAGTTTGTGTATTTATTTACCAAAAGGCGGTATAACATGTAGTAGGCATACAAGTAACTTATAACTACTTGAAACGTCACGTTGACGTCGGTAAATTGTCATTACAGTTTCAGTATTGGTCAATCCCACCAATAGGGTTAAGTTATTCCCTTCAAGAAATATAATTTTTAGGTTACATACATTCTTGATCTAAGGAAGGGTTATTTCTATATCATATATTGTTCGTACTCAAAGGTTGTCAAATGCATGGCGGTTGTAAGATAGGCAACAATAACAATATTACTCTAAATTATTGTACTTTTATTATTCATTTATCTTGATTAATAATGTATAAGTTTATAAACCTATGGTCTTGGACGAAGAGGTTTCACATGCTAAATTATAATGATTCAGAAAATTAAAAAGTTCCTTCCTCTTGTTTTAGTTAATCTTTCAGTAAAATAGCTTTACATATGCTACACAGAAACAAAACGACAAAACGTAATTTCAATTTGCAGTCTTAATTTATTTCTCCAAATTTTGCCGAAAATAATCTCGTCGTGTATAAAAGGAAGATTTTTTTGTTAAGCACTTCGCTATTACTAAGCAAACATGCAACTTGAGTAGATACAGTTAGCCTTTGAAAAATTGGGTATCGACCTGATAATGTCATTAAGCAATGAAGTTCGGAATAATACCCTACCAGGAGAGTTACTTTTAATTTTAGGAACAAACGAGTTCCCATAATTTCAGGTTGAAAAAGGCATGCTAATTAAGAACATCTAGTTTTCCTTTCGAAGTGCCAGAAGTCCCAGTAGGAACTGTTTAAAACAAATTGAATCCCGGAGATAATGACTTTTATTTCTTTCCGAGGTATCTACAGTCAAAAAATCACATGCCAGATATTTATAATAAATCTTATGAAACTATAACCTACACTAACCGTAAATAAGTAAACATTTTTACTTACCCTCAGAAGTCCGTGTTGAAACTGAAATAAAGCAACGGAGGAAGGGAAAGAAGGAAGCACTGCCTTTACTAAACACTTTTATACAGACGTAACCTGAGCAGGTTTTTACTGATTGTAAGCGATACATTCTTACAATGCATTTATTAGAGTTTGTACCGTCATGAACGACTGTCGTCATACTAACTCGTGGTTAATGACGGGAATCGGATAATCGTGAATTAGCAAGAAGGGATTAGAAGGCGCGATTATGCATAAATTTATAAACGTATCCGTTCTTCTTATTAGTTTCAGAACGTAGAAAGTAATTTTGTTCGCCGAAAACGTTTCCCATGAAGCTAAGTAAATTTTGATATATTTCGTTTTTTTGTTTAAGAATGTTGTATTTTGTTACGTTTATTTTCCGCATAAATTAATTACCATAATTTTCAATTCAAAACCCACTTGGGTTCCAAAACATAAATTTATTCAGTAAATTAAAATAACCCTTTCACGTGTTAATTCATTTATCTGTTTGCATAAATTCAATTTAGATTGTTACTTCCGCTAATTAATACTAAATTCTAGTTCTAAAAATTCCCCAACGTAAAATTTGCGCTAAATAGTCAATAACGTGCTCCAAGTATACGATAATGAATGCTTATGTGTTTTCCCACTGAAAGAATTCATCGAATTAAAGTTGCGTATTGCCCCATTATAAACTGTATTTTTTCGTTTTAAGCCTGACTACTAGATTACGTTGAGCTTTGGTTCTTAGTTAAACAAAATTAATATTCATTTTGCTTTGCAATCTGCACAAATAAATACGTTTTGGTTGATGCGAATTTCGAGCACGCATTATAGCGTAGTGAGTATTTAGGGTTTTTATAAAATTATAACTTCCGACTACCACGAATTAATTTTATTTGTAATTGCTTTAGCTTTCTTCCAGCGGCCTCAAAGCTGCAATGAATGGTTGTCCCTTGTAGTACTGGGATGCCCAACGCATTCTTTATGGGTGTAGGCCCCCTCTACCAGTTGATGTGTACCAACTACCGACTTAACCCCGACGTCAGCAACTTCGAGGGTGAGTGCTTTCCGTCACTGATCGCGTTGGAACAATATCGATGGGGATTTTATTGTTTAGGCGCATGCATTTCCACATTTAGTTCTTCTATACAAAAATTATCCTGCATTTCTAAATTTAATTCGTCAATACTACCACTGTTGAACCCTTTTTGTATTTATTGGCATTGTATGGATGCATTGCTATTTGGTTTTAAATAACTAAAAACAAAAATTGTGACCATCCTTATGTATAGGTTAAGTTTTATATTTACAAGAATTTAGAGCTGTTGGTTTTAGGGGGGTAATTTTGTTTCTTTTTGGTTGGAAATTAAGATAGGATAGTAGCCTAAAAGTGGCAGCTCACCATTTAAAAAAATGATTTGGTTTTTTAATTTTCTTGCTAGGTTTAGTGTTTAAGAAGTAATTTTTCGTTGTTGTTTGTTTCCTTTTTGTACCAATATACTGTGTACATATTGTGCTTAATTATAGGTTTCTCTTTTTGGTATGTTTTGTTTTGAGCGCGAATGAGTGTGAATATGTGAGTGTATATAATTTTTCCTTCTTTACTTCAGGTCTCCCTTAATTTTTTTGTTGTATGTATAAAACCCCGTCCACTCGCCAATCGAGCTCGGTCATACTTCTTTCTTTCTTTTTTTTTTGGTTTTTTTAAAGGTTACGTCAATGTACGTAACATAAAATATTAACGCCCTGGCGTGGGGCTGCGATTTTGTGTCATGTAACTTTGGCTCCGATTTTATTGTAGTTAGTTTTGGCTCCGAGTTCGTTTTAGTTAATTTTTGCTCCAACTTTTTGTTTATTATTGTTAGTGCCTAAGTTCCTACATCACCCGCATTTTCTCGGCCTGATATTACTTATGTTTCGTCCCTTACGCTTAATATTAATGGTGGGTTAATTTCAGATTAATGGACTTGTGTTTTCGCCAATAATCCTAGTCCATTGAAAACGCTGGCGCCCAAGATTTTTCTTTTTCTTCCTTCTCTCCCTGTACATTTTGTTCTCCCCGTCAAGTCTAGAGTTGGCTTTTTTCCTCCGATTTTTCCTTTATTCTACAGCCCTATTCTAATTCCTATTTTGTTGTTTCGCTCCTATTGGTGTTCTCGAAGTTTATCCGTCGGATGTTTTAAATTGTCCTGCATTCGCAACAATTTTTTTTTCTTTTGAGCTTTTATCGAGTTACGGGTAGCCTTTATTTCGTTACTTTCTAACAATTTCTTTCTTGTTCGTATTCAAAATGACTTCTTTTTCGACTTCCCACCAAGGCCTCCCAGTGTGGGAGTGGAATGAAATTTTCTGGTAATCCAAACACTCTTACCGTATATGATTTTTTGGAACGAGTCGAAAAACTCGGACGAGCTCACCATGTGTCAGAATTGCAGTTATTTGAGTCTGCAGCAGAGTTGTTCGAGGCTAAAGCTTTACTTTGGTATCGTGGTTTTCGGCATAGGTTTTCTGACTGGAAGTCGTTGTCTAATTTACTAATTCGTCATTTTGAACACATGGAGTTTGTTCATAAAGCTACTACTATTGAGAAAAATACTATTAATTCACATGACCGAGTTGCTAAGGTTCCTCTTACGCCTACAGGTAGATCCGATATTTCTTCCGTACGTTCTACTGCTCTTCCTCCTATTTCTACTTCTACTCGTCAGGTCGTATGCTTTAATTGCGACAAACCTGGTCATGTTTGGCCACGTTGTACTCGTCCTAAAATACTCCACTGTTATGGTTGCGGACATAAGGAAGTTACTCGCCACAACTGTTCCAACTGTCATCCTACTACTAATAGTTCCGCAAATCAGACTTCCAATTCTATTCTCACCTCTAGGTGCATAACTTCTTCTACTTCTCACTCTACGTTCTCTTCTGTCCCTCATCCAGGTCATCCTGCTACTACTATCGAAACCTACCCCTCTTCGGCAAACACACCTTCGAACAAAATTTCTTCCGTCTCTAGTTCTACATACTTTTCTACTCCTCCTTCTGCTCGCAATACTTATTCACTCTCACCCCAAACTGTGCCTCCACCACCCTTACAACCCATACTCCGAATTGGTGACTTGCAGCTAGCTTCTCAAGAGTTTGTTCCCGCTTTCCTAAACAATTCTACCAAAGAATTCTCTGTCGTGTCTGCACGAAAAAGTCAAAAAACTTCTAACCGTTAGGTTTATTGTGTAATTTGCGTGATCAAAAGCAACGATTCCCATTGCCGTTAAAAGTTAAAGTTCTTATGTAATTCGTAGTGAAAAACAAATCAAACTAACTGTTTAATAAAAAACCTATGAAAAAGCTTTTTAGGTTCCGTTGGTAACACAGTTTCCATGCAAAAAACAATCGACTGACTAGCAACATTATGAAGCTACAACACATATTGTACATGAAGTCCATTGTAATATGTCTCCTATCACGAGGAAAATTCTATTCTCTTGCGCTACTATTTGTGAGAAGTTTCCACGCTTTTTTAGGAATGCTGTTGTGAAGTCCCGCAAATGGAATGTAAATATATACAACTAATTTATATTTATACAAAATTTTGTAATTGCTTATGGATTTACCTAAGACTGTCTTAACCCGGTAATGCAAGCGAAGCGCCGCCTCAGGGCACCATTCAAAATTCCCTCCGTACTTTATCCATTGTTTTTAAATTAATAATTATTAAAGATAGTAATAATAAGAAGGTAAAGCAAAGCTGAATTTTTAATTCAGGTGACAAAGGTTTTAATATCGATATTGATGAAAGAAATGAAAACCCGAGGGCGGTAGATGTGAATAGCAAATAAACAACTGAACTGTCTATGGTAAAAACGTACCGCCACGATAGACGGAGATAAATTTATGTATTTTAGGTTTAATTTTCGTAAACAAACTGAATAATTCATTTAAAGTCGATGTGTTAGTTACATCTACTGACTTTAGTTTTTGGTTTTTTTATCAAGCGTACCAAGTTTAAACATTTAACTCAATAATAGTGAAAAGAGGGATGTGCTGAAAGTAGTATTTCCTCAAATTTTCGGTCTCAAAAGGAATTCCACGAGAGATCAAGATCGATTGTCCACCCACATCGCCCGATCTCTTACGTTTGATTTTCTAATGCTCTATTCAAAGATACTACATTTGCCAGGAAGAGAGTTTTTTACCTAGAAATTTTGAATTTTGCTGAACCATTACTATTCCAATCAATGGATGCATCTTTAACGTGCGTACCCAGAGACACACGGGATCTGTATTTTCCCTCTGATCCGAGCGAGAGCGTATTTTTGTGAAAAATATTCACCTAACATTTTTCAAGCGGTCCATGTTGGGGATCGAACCCAAGACCTTAGGCTTAGTAGACACAAAGTCAAACGGACCCGCCGGTGTGACCACCCCACGTAAGTACTAAAGACTATATCCAAAGGAAAATCGTCAACAACTTTCAAGTTGTTGACTTCGTCTTACAGTCATGCAAATAGAATTCGTTCAAATGCCTTTTTCACTAAACCCCACTACTTGACACCAATGTAACAAAAACGCTATTTGCACAAACAACAGTTCTTTATTTTCAGCTTTTGTACAAGCCTTTTCAACAACCCGTGGCTACTATGAAATTTTCTAAAAGATTCACAACAATTTCTTTCCAGCTAACCGCTATAAGTACAAACACTAACTTCTAAACACTACAATATCAGAAAGGGCAATTTATATGCACCACGAACTGATTTTATATCACGACTTTCAAAGCTTTATATTAGAACTAGTATCATAACCAAAGTTTCAATCAGAACTGTCTTCCAATATTCATTTATATACATATTCAATTGTTTTAATGATTTCGAGAACATACCAGAATATGCAAATAATATTCTCGAGATTTAAATAACTCTTAAATGCACAACTCTTGTACCTATCAACCAAATTCATACCAAATATGCGATGTCGCACAGCCCATCATTCATCTTTCGTGTACAAATGCTTTGTTTGCGTTGTATTGTAATTATTTTGGTCAGAAGTAGACCAAATGGCGCCACATTATATTTTTTTCAAACGTCAGTAATGAATAGATGGAAATTCGCGACTCTTGCCTTTACAGGGTTTCCGGTAAATATTGCAACAAACTTCAGGAGGCGACAGTAAACCTTTAAACATGAAAAAATGTTTATATGTAAACATACTCTTAAAGATTCACAATTTTTTTTTATTTTTGGCCCATAACTCCCAACATATTAGAGGTATAGAAATGATATTCAATTAACTTAACACGTAAAAAATGACATATTGTGCAATGTATATGTAATTTTTAAATATTTCAGAGGTGTAAATATAGAAACGATCTGAAGTATTTACCCTTATAATTACAACGCACTGGCATAAGACGAATTTCAGTTTTATTTTTTGAATCCCTAAACTGTACTGCACGAAACATTTACGAGAGTTCTCGGCCTACAATGAAAGACTGTAATTTTCAGTAAAAAAAATGATTTTATTTTTCGCCATAATCCCCCCTTAACTTCAACACATTTGATCCAGCGTTTCTCCAACATCAGTATTCCTTCCCGGAAGTGAGAGTCTGGAAGACAGTGAAAATATTCGTCTGCGGCCCTCTCAACTTCTTTATTGGACATGAAGCGCCTCCCAGAAACAAATTTCTTCAAGTTTGGGAACAGATAGAACTCTGAGGGCGCTAAATCAGGGGAATAGAGAGGATGGTCGAGCAAGTCGTATCTCAAATCCGTCCATTTTCCCAGCACCAACGCACCCGTGTGTGCAGGTGTGTTGTCTTAGTGAAAGATGATTTTCTTCTTCTTCAAGCCAGGCCTCTTCTCGCGAATTTTGGCATCCAACTGGTCAAAAAAGGTGGAGTAATATTGAACTGTAATTGTTCTGCCTTTTTCAAGGTAATCTATTAATAGGATCCCTTTCGCATCCCAAAACACGCTGGATATCACCTTTCCGGCAGATGCGATCGACTTCGTTTTCTTTGGTGCTGAACAACCGACTTCCACCCACTGCTTCGACAGCTGCTTCGTTTCTGGCGTGTAATGGTGGACTCATGTCTCATTCTTCGTGATAAATCGACTCACAAAATCGCTCGGATTCTTATCGAACCGGGCCAAACATTGCTGCGAAACTCGTTTTCGCATTTGCTTTTGATCGGCATTCAGCAAATACGGCACCCATCTTGCGCAGAGCTTTCGCATTCCTAACTCTTTGTGTAAGATGTTTCGCACCCTTTCGTCCGATATCCCTACAGCCTCAGCTATCTCCTTCACTTTCACTCGCCTATCGTCCAACACGATATCATGCACTTTTTTGATCGTTTCCGGTGTGGTTGCGGTTTTTTGTCGTCCTTCACGTGGGTCATCTTCGAGAGACGTGCGATCACGTTTAAATTTAGCCCCCACCTCTTAAGAAATCAACATGTTATGAAAGGAAAACCAACTAGTATAGGAAACAACGTTTATCCAGCGTATCCCAGGGGATTTACATAGTGCAAAAATCTTTGCAAAAGTAATTCAATACCCTTCTTTAATTACCTTAACCTAATTATCTGCCTTAATTCTAGTATTTATATAAAAAAATTTAACACATATATTTACATTGGACTGTTTTTAGTTCTATGGTTGTCCAATATTAAAAACTTTGATATAAAACAATAGTCATAAAGTCACGTACTTATGTATTGTTCACAAGTTATTCTGGATAAACAATTACAAAAAAAACTCGCTAAGAGTCGAAATGCATTTCCTCGCAGCGGAAAAGATAAAATTGAAAGAACGCCACATTTAACATAGTGTACTCTAAATTATATATAACACATCACTCAATAAGTCCGTAGCATAACTAAGAAAAACACATTTTTTTGGCGAAATTCGATTTTATTCATCAACATACATTCCTTCAAGAGTGATACAATCAGTCCAACGCCGTTTTAGCATTTCGATACCTTTTTGGAAAACAATTCGTCTTTGGCCTCAAAATAAGCTTCAGTTTCAGCGATCACCTCTTCATCCGAGCCAAATTTTTTTCCGGCGAGCATTTTTTTCAGGTCTGCGAACAGGTAGTAGTCGCTGGGGGCCAAATCTGGAGAATACGGTGGGTGCGGAAGCAATTCGAAGCCCAATTGGTGCAATTTGGCCATCGTTGCGATCGACTTGTGACACGGTGCATTGTCTTGGTGAAAGAGAATTTTTTCTTCTTCATGTGTGGCCGTTTTTGGCAATTTCTTCCTTCAAACGCACTAATAATGCCATGTAGTATTCGCTGTTGATTCTTCTTCCTTTCTCAAGATAGTCGATGTACAAAATTCCGTGCGCATCCCAAAATACAGACGCCAAAACCTTACCAGCCGACTTTTGCGATTTTGGTCGCTTTGGACGTGGTTCTCCGGCTGCAGTCCACTCAGCTGACTGCCGATTAGACTCTGGAGTGTGGTGGTGGATCCATGTTTCATCCATTGTCACATACCGACGCAAAAGTCCTTTTATTCCGGTTGAACAGCTCCAAACAGCTCTCAGAATCATCGACACGTTGTTGTTTTTGGTCCACTGTGAGCAAACGCGGCACCCACTTTGAGAACAGCTTTCTCATGGACAAATGTTCATGCAAAATAGTGTGCACACTGCCTTCTGATATCTTCAAGGTGTCAGCTATCTCACGCAATTTCACTTTTCTGTTTTTCAAAACGATTCGGTGGACTTTTTTGATGTTTTCCGGTGTAACCACCTCAATTGGCCTTCCAGAGCGTTCAGCATCGTCAGTGTCTGTACGGCCACGTTTAAAATCAGCAAACCACTTCTCCACCGTTTGTCTCGATGGAGCAGAGCCCGGACAACACTTATCAAGCCATGCTTTGGCTGCGATGGTATTTTTACCCATCAAAAAGCAATGATAAATCAACACGCGAAATTGCTTGGAATTCATTTTTTTTGAAAAACTCAAAAGTATCGTCACTTAAACCTCTGTAACTTGTAAACTAATCGTCGGATTGTCATGAAATTTTGACAGATATATTTTTAAGGTTAGTACTTCCTACAAATCATATGGATTATTACATAGCAACGCCATCTATGTATCATCCTACGGACTTATTGAGTGATGTAATAGTTAGGAAATTATATTTTTTAATTAATTCACAAAAGCTGTCTTCATTAGCATATTCCGACAGTTTCATTGGAGTGAGTTTAATTTCAACATCGTAATACCTCCATTTCTGCAATGAGCAATTCGTAAAACAACAAAAAACCAAACCCAATTCTTCCTGATGTAGGTCATCAAAGCGACGCAGAAAAGAAATAGGAATTCCGGTTCCGATGTGGCAAGCAACTGGTTATAGTCGACATCTGCGGGATCACATGGCACACCATGCCAAAATCTTTTTCTGGAAAATCAAGTGAATCAAATTCAGAAGAAGTAAAGGTCATCATAGTAACTCTTCACTTTCCTTGACCAATAGCCAGTAGTAAATCATTATCTGATGTAGGATGTATGTTTGTACATGTTGCGTAGCGATGGGTTAAATTAGTTGAAAGTAAATTAGCACCAATTTCAGTAAGTGACTTCGTTGTTGGAAAAATTTCATCTCTCAAAGTAACAACTTCATACAAATTAATTTCACAATCCTATGTTATAAATCCATTAACTGTAAGAGCCCACTTGTTTATCTTGACGACTATAACGTGATGCTTCTGTGTCGGACAGTTACAAATCAATAGATAGATCTGAAGTAAAAGTTCGACAACAAATCATTAAATCTGCCACATTTAAAAACTCAAAGCCAACAACAACTGATAACGGGAAACCTATTTGATAATTCCTATTCCACTGCAATTTATGTTACTTTTCAAGAAACATCCATATATAGATAAAGAAAACGGCAAATTTGAATTGAAGCGCACTCGCTTATCACACATATAGAAAAAACATTTCACGAAACACGTAATATTTCCGAAAACAAATGTATTAAAAATCGAAAACCGCGTTTTAAACGTATTATAATCTTTAAGAAAAATATCAGCTTCTAAACTTTATTGAAATAGAGTAGATTTGTTATATTTAAATTATAATTGCATGTACATGATTAGAACAAGCAATTATTTCAATTTAGAAGGAAGTCAGAAACGCACTTCGCACATGACCGTAGGTGCAGTGAGGAATATGAAAATTTAAATTAGGTATGATCCAAATTATTTAGATACAGGGACGGAACGTAACAAACGGGCGCAGGCAGTACTCAAATTCGTCACAAATTCAGCCCAGCATATGTACAAGCCACAGCCAAACCACGCGTGGCTCGTGTGTTACGTAGTTTGTAATATTACACCGCATATTGAAACCAATCCACGGCCAGCCCACTTCGCCGTCACCCATACATGAGCAAGTTTGTGCAAGTCACACAATGTTCGTGAACCGTGGGCAACAGTTTCTTCTGTTTCGATCTGCATAAAATTTGTATAAGTTTTAACTGAATAATTTTTAATATAAATTCGTCGCGTCATGAGCAGTGAACAATCAATTTCTTACGTATAAGTGTGCCCTTTACTTTACTCAACTAACCACCCAGATTACATGAAAACAAATATAAAGACTGAAGTGTGGGAAGAAATAGGAAGCGAATTGAACTTAGAAGGTTAATTTGTTTGTATTATTTAATATTATCCATACTCACATAATGCATATTTAGAGATACATATGATTAATATTTTCCTCTTTCAACGGCTATTCTTTGCCATTCAATAGATCGTTGTGGGTTATTGAAACACTGTTTGTTTAAACTTTATTCTGATCTTAAATGCTTCTTTAGAGACTCTTGATCGATTTGACGGTAATGAGGTTGTTTTCTGCAGTAGTGTTGATTAGTACGTTATCCTCGACCGACGGAAACGTTCACCACAATACCTATGTTCACAAATAATTATGGAGTACAGTTGTGGCTTTTACAACATCATCAATTGTCTCCAACTTGCATTCAAAGGCCGTGCATTTATATTTCCAATGCTCCACCCGTAGGTACTACATTGGCCAGGAGGCGAGTTTTTTGTTGCCTGGGAATTTAGAAGTTTGCCGAACCCTTGCCGTTCTAGGCAAGGTGGGGATCTTTAACGTGCGTGACAACACTTACACACGGGACCTCCATTTAACCTCTCATCCGAACGAGGGCGTAATTTTTGTGAAAAATGCTCACCTGTCATTTTTCAAGCAGTCGGCCGTGTCGGGATTCGAACCCAGGACCTTGGGATCCGTAGTCTTACGCTTACTACATTGATCCACGGCGACGTCACATTCAAAGGTCGCTAAAATACCAAATGAGCTCGGGATATTTGGTAATTGTAGACTTTATTTTTAAAGTTCTGTGTTACTTTCACTTTTGTATATCGGGACACTAAATAATTCAATACTACAAACCCTTCATCCCCGATAAACACTCACGGCGCAGTTTCTGTTTACCAAGGTAACGGTTTGAATTCTGGCAACTGAAGACATCCGTTACTTCACTGCTGTCCTAAATTTGGATTTGGAAATATGTTCTCGTCGCAGAATCTATCCATTCAACCTACGTCAATAGTGAGCGTCTACTGTTGCTCTTAAAACGATCGAACTGCGTTCTATGTACTTAAAGTACGATGGACTGCTCCATAGTGATGTTTTGGCGGCTCCGTGGCTTGGCATGCGTATGACCACTGAGCCCAAGGTTCTGGGTTCGAATACCGACACGGTCCTCTTAAAAAATATTAGGCGAGCATTTTTCATAAAAATACGTCCTCGTTTGGATGAGAGGTAAAATGTAGGTTCCGTGTATGGCTGTTATCACGCACGTTAAAAATCCTCTCCTTACTTGGAACAGTAAGGGTTCGGCAAAATTCAAAATTTCCAGGTAAAAAGATCTCGCTTCCTGGTTAATGTAGTACCCTCGAGTAGAGCATTGGAAAAATCAAATGTGGTGCATATACTAATGACCCCATAAAAGTCAAGCGTATTGAGGTCTGGAGTTCAAGTCACAAACCTCCTATACCACTTCATCGATTTGGAAAGAATTGGTAAAAATGGTCTCGAACAGTCCTATAAATATGAGCAGGTGCCCCATTATGTTGTAACCACGTATTATTACGCATGTTTAGACGTAATTCATCAGGCGAAATTGTTCGTAAAAAGTACAAATGGTTATCACCATTAAGTTTTCCAAGTTTTCCAAATTTTCATAGCGGATTGTTGTCGATAACATCACTCCAAATATTAATGGGGAAATTTTGTCGATCTTTTCTTAATACAATAGCGTGAGGAGTCCCGTAATCCCAAATGCGGCAGTTGCAACTATTGTAAAACTAAAGTAAAGTAAAGAAAAATATGCTTTATCTGTAAACAAAATGCTTCGATAAAAATCAGGTTGAATGAATCAATTAGAAAAAATCTAGGCGATAAGGATAATCTGCTGGAGTCGTTGCTAGGACCTACTGGATGTCATATGGGTAAAGTAATTCCTCATTTACCGCTCTCCAGGCAGTTGATTTGTTAGCATTCACGACATAACTCAACGCCCAAATGCTGGTATCGGGATGATTACTTTTGATTTAAAGTGGTATCTTCAAGAGCTACAGTGCGAACTGTTCTTGGACGACCAGAACCATCAGAACGTTTTGACGAATCGACAATGATTTCTTCCAAAAGTTGAGTGGTACGAAGGTTAACGGTTAGGACACTTTTCTGCATACAAATGCACGGCTTCATGACCATTATATTTAGCTTCACCATAAATTGGCTAAAGCTTCAATTCTCTTCATGTTTATTGGAAAAGTTTGAAATTTTGTTTCAGCAAGAAAATGCGATGAGGTTTTACTTCAGGCTATTATGATACCTACTTGACTTTTTTTATATTTTATTTGACGTTACTATGATGTCATTTCATAATAATGAAATTTATCAAATTGATTTTTATAAACTGCAACTTATACACACTGTCTTGGTACGTCTTATTGTAGCATACTAATTTTTCTAGAAAACTACGTACTTTAAAGTTTTAAACAAGGAATACATTCTTTATGCAGAAGAACACTTTAAGGATTCAAAAATGCAATTGAAATTCATTTTATGCCAGAACTGTAGAAGTTGTAGGGGTAAATTCTTCCCATGCTCTTATATACCTGACCCTATGAAATATTTAAAAATTACTTGAACATTGCACAATACGTCATCTTTTAAGTGTTGCGTGTCAAATGAGTATGATTTCTGTACCTCTAATATTTTAAGAGGTATTCTTTCACCTCCTGAAATCTATTGCAATATTTACAAACCAACCCATATAGACGAATGTTGAGAGAAATTAAGAATTCTTATTATTAATTATTATTCAGTTTATGATTATTGATTGTCTAGATCCACATTAGTAAGGTTATTATTAGGTGAAGCCGAAGCTTGTAACATTCCTTTTAAATGTTTATAAACGTATTTTATTTTAATAGTTTCTGTATTGGAAAATTCCACCAATAAGGTTAAGCTACTTCCTTTAAGAAATATAATTTTTAGGTTACATGTATTCTTGGTCTAAGATAGAGTTATTTCTGTATCATACATTGTTCGTACTCAAAGCCTGTCAAATTCATTGTGGCGGTTGTAAGGTAAGAAACGATAACATGATTACTTTGTGCTCTAAATTATTGTAGTTTAATTATTCATTTGTTTTTATTAATAAGTGTCTATGAACTCATCGTCTTGGAACGAAGAAGTTTCACACACTAAATTATGCCGATTCAGAAAATAAAATAGTATATATCTTTGGTTTGAGTTAATATTTCAATAAGATCACTTTACATATGTTAGATAGAGAGAAAACGACAAAACGTAATTTCAACTTGCAGTCTTAATCCATATATCCAAATTCTGTCGAAGATAATCTCGTCGTGTATGGAGGGAAGATTTTTTCATGAGCATTTCGTCATTATCATCGAAACATGCAGCTTGAGTAGATACAGTTAACCTTTGAAGAATAAGGTATCGAACTGATTAATGTCAGTAATCAATGAAGGTCGAAATAATACCCTACCAGGTTGACTACTTTTAATTTTAGGAATAATCACGCTAATCAGTTTGATACCAAATTGTTCAAAGGTTAACTGTACCCTTACATGTGATTTTCCAATGCACCCGAAAATACTACATTGGCCAGGAAGCGATTTTTTTTTAACCTGGAAAATTTGGAATTTTGCCGACACTTGCTGTTCCAAGCAAGGTACGGATCTTTAACGTACGTAACAACACTCACACATGGGACCTCCATTTTACCTCTCATCCGAACGAGGGTGTATGCTTGCCTAACATTTTTCAAGCGGACCGTGTCGGGATTGGAACCCGGGACCTGGTTAACTGTACCCACTCAATAGCCCTGACGAAGCGATCAGCAGATGTACCCTTTTTTTTCAACAAACTAACTGGAAATTATCTTTGACAAAATGGGGGAATTAAGACTGCAAGGTGAAATTACTTCTGTTATTTTTCTCTAATTACCATATGTAAGACTATATTAATGTAAAAATAACTTGAACCACAGAAGGAGCTATACTATACCCTTAATCGCATAACTTAGCGTTTAAACCTTCTACGTTTCAAGACGATGCTGCCATAGGCGTCAACGTTGTACATTATTAATCAATACAAATGGATTATAAAAGTGCACTAAGTTACAATACAAAATAACAATAATATTATTCCTACCCTTACCGCCATAATGAATTTGACAACCTTTAAGAACAATGTAAAAAAGCAAAAATAATCCTTCCTTAGATTAAGAATGCACGTAAACTAAATATTATATTTTTCAAAGGAAATATCCCTAACCCTATTGGTGGGATTTACCAATACAGAAACTATTAAAATGAAATTTCATTATAAACATTTCAAAGGAATGTCCCACATTCTGAAAATCTTTCTGTCTATCGAAAATATAAATTGCTGCTAGTTTTGGTGATGCTGAAGAACTTTTATTAAATAGCCATTCTATTTTCTGTGTTCCACAAATAAGCCAAAAATTATTTTGTTTGATAATTAATTTTGTGACAGCTATAACCTAATATACACTTTGTTCTATTTTTAGGACTATGAATCGAAGGTAAACTTTGTTTGGCAGTACTCCAAAGGAAGCTTTGTAATGTAAATTTTCTTTCACACACGTTTGTCCAAGTAGAACAAAGGTTCTTTGAAATGCTTTATCTGCTTTCGTGTTTGCATTTTAAATGTTGACGACATGACCAAAATTATTGGATATGTATGAAACAGAAAATAACGGGTTGTGTGAAGTTATCTACGCTTTTCTAGCAACGTTTTTCCAAACCTAACACACATAATGTTATTATGTTGTTACGAGTAAAATGTGTGTTACGTTATAAATTTAGTTTTCGTCTGAAGGGTTGAAAATCTCGTAACAATATTAAGGGTGTACCGGCTAACTACAGTGACGTGGGAGTGCAAGAAATAAAAATAGTATAAATAATTAACATTTGAAATGGTTGAAATACAAGCAAACTATGATACCTTATTCTGAAAGGCTTTTTGTTCGTCATAATTAAGGGTCGCCAAACCGTCTTGTCTCTGCAATCCCTTCGATTTTTCTCTACACGGTAGCTGGTTATTCCGAATAGGTCTTATTTGCCTTTGGTTGTCTAAATTTATACCATTATACGATACCTTTTACTAGAATCCCTTAAAAACACTTATTAAATATTGTTATATCAAAGATATTTTTAAAATAAGCGCCTTTCGCAAATACAACTTCATCACTAGATATTTTTTCACACTTAGATAATTTTACCTAGTTCCTAAATAAATGCAAATAAAAATTCAACCTAAACTTAACTACTGTTAACGTTAAATAATTGCAATGTAAATACAAATATACTTTTCTTCAAGAAACCTAATTTCCTAACACCAAACTAGACCAGTCAATACTAAAAGAAATACTACAAAATATTAAATCAATCAATAACACTATCAAATCATTTTTCCCGTTTCCAATATTAATATACATGACATTCTAAATCCCATTTTTAGAAATTCCCTTAATGACAATACCTAGAAAACAGTTAATTACCAACTTTCCCGTTTATCACTGTCCATTTAAAATACAAAATGTTTATTCCTTGACTAACACTAAATTTCACGAATACAGCTTACATTTAAAATACATATTTCGAAATATTTTAAAATATTCCAAACTTCCTGGCACGATACATCATGCTTAAATTTAACCAACACTAGTTTCATCCCTAATTTATCGTCCAATAAAATAATTACCTTCACATTTGATTAAGTTTCTGCTACATGAACACAAATCCGCTTACATTTACAGTTTCAAGTACATAATTAAAAAGTATAAATATAAAAGCTCGTATTACTCACTGTCGATTTTCTTTCTTTACAGCTAACACAGCTCCCTTAATACAACACAACAAAATCTAAATTACTCGAGGTGTGAACCCTCCAGGTTCCTATCATTTTAACAGGTTGTCACGACTTTAATTCTACGAACACGTATTCAAACATACCCTGTCCTTTTAAGCGTAATTTAAAAAGTAGTAATCCCCTCTTCCTGGATGATGTCTATATTCACATCTTGAATCTGTGTCACTTCTTGCCTTCAACTTTTAATCTCTCTTCATTCCAAACTAGAAGCGCGGGCCGCCCGCCTTATTATATGCTGGTATCACTACATTTCAACCTTTCTCTTTTAAAATACCGTCTTAGCTTCCAACTAACGGTGTTTAGTTGTTACATATTGTGGGATTATAATTAAGTTATAATAAACGATGAGTCATAAATATACTTTTATTATTAATTATAACCCTTTTTATAGTAAACAGGGTGTTTTATTATTAAACGTCGTTATCACAAACAATATATTACGTCTCACATATATTGTTAATACGTCTTTCGCTCACCACGGCTACGATCAAACTCGCATCTCGGTGTGGTACGGCGCAGGTCGTTGTTCACAGGTGTGTGACGGCTTGTTGGGCGACGCAGGACCGTACCCCACAATATCAATTTTTCCTTTCAACAAATTTTTATTCCCATAATGTACCATTTTGCCTATTCTTAATAGAAAGTGATTGTCACGTTAATTACGTATTGTTGCAATTATCCTTGATCGTCTAGTCAAGTGTAATGCGTTTTATTTTAATCATAATTTTCCGTCTCACTTATTTAAGATCCTTATACTACATATTTACTTCATTGCATGTTTTATGAAATTTTTTATTTCAGTGGTTTTTATTGTCGTGACGTTTATACTACTTAAAGACTAATGCGTTATCTTGGTATTGCATTAAAATGTTCTAAGAAAATTCATTTTTATTGTTTTAATTATATTATCTGCCCTAATTGAAATTATATATTTTTTAAAACAAAAGAATTAAAATATCATGCTTAATTAATATTAATTATTCATGAAAACTATAATACAGGGTGCTTCTATATTTAGTCTGTCCATCCAAATTTAATATTTACATTTTCTTACCTGATTTAAAGTTCAAGTGACACGAAGGCGTTACAATGTACGAGGACTATTACTATCTATTTGACATACAAAATGTATAGTAGGTTAATTAAATTTGGTTGCCATGGATGTTAGGACGTTTTATAAAAAGTCAAAATTTGACATCCATAAGTTGAACGGCGATATACCCTATTTGCGAATCATACTGTGGTATTATTTGGTCGGCATGGTCAACTCTTACCATATATCAATTAGTAAATAAAATTGGATCAGGACAATAGATTGCTTTTTTGGTTCCATTTTTTATTTTCCTTTCTACAATACCGATTTTATAGGTGTGGCGATTGTTTACTACGAAGAAACCTTTAGTATTTTGTCATCGAGCCGAAATTATACCTTCTTTGCATACCATAATTTCATTGTTTTCTCTCTGCAGTATACCTTCAAATTTTGAAATGTTTTTTCTTGTTTTATAGAATATTTCAACAGCAGGATACGGTGGTGTAAGCAAAAGATGTATTGAGGTGAATAATCGTCTGTATCTCGTATTGATTTAATTATTTTCGTCGCATCCTCAACACCGAGCACAAGGGTTGAATTCTTTTACAACTTAAATATGGATATCGTATACATAGCCAGTTTTAACATCACACCTATCTGTAATGATTCGGCAAAGGCACTAATAAAAGAGCTGATACCTTATGACAATCCCGAGGAAGACTCGAACAGTCAAGCGGATCTACGAAACACCATGATTCGCCAAAACGGCAATGGTAAAAAGCCTTGGAATCGACATGAGGAGAACCTTCACAGAGGGTGAGGTGCTTGCAAGATGCGGAAACAAAAAAGCACCCGGCCCTAACAACATCCAGGCTGAAGTCATAAGGGCGTTGGCAGACCAAATATCTGATGCGTTAACTGCATTCTACAATGAATGTTTCATAAAAACAAAATTTCCTACCATTTGGAAAAGGGCAATCCGGGTAATTATCCTGAAGGGGCATGACAGAGATATGTCCTCCCCAGGATCATATCGGCCTATATGTCTCTTGAACGTCCCAGATAAAATATATGAAAGATTACTAGCCAACAGGATAGTGGGCTATAGTAACGTACACGGTATGAACAACTGCCAATACCGTTTGAGAGAAGAGAAGTTGACTGAAGACGCTATCAACCACGTTTTTGAATCTTCGAAAAGATCCGACAGTAAATACGTCCTAACGGTAATGATAGACATCGAAGGGGTATTTAACAGCCTCTGGTCGCCGGCCCTGTTTTACAGGGTGGATTCAATCAACTGTCCCAAACAATTGTATCATACGTTTTGAAATTACTGCTAGGACAGATATATTCCACTACAAGGACCACAGTCGATATCTAAAATCGTTACCAAAAGTTGTCCGCAGGAATACGTCTGCGGACCTCTATTTTGGGACATTCTGCTGAATGAGCTGTTGGACGACCTTCAAGCCATGAGAAAGGTTTTAACTGAGCGAATAAACAACTGTTGTAGAAGCAACAAAATGTTCATCTCTGCGTCCAAAACCACATACATGAAGGGGAATATCGCGAGGAACCTGTAACGGGCATTTTTGTAATTTTAACATTTTACGCTATCCTCAATTCATAAATACATTTCTACAAATTACTATTTTTTATATTTGATATTTATTAACTCCTTAGGCGAGTGCATCGTATTAATTATAGATTGCATCGTCCTTGTCTTGCCGTAAATATAAATTTTGTTCCTTATGTATTATCGAAGTGGAGATAAGAGACGCTCAGATGTTATGGGTATAGCAACGAGTTTAAATAAACAGATTAGAGTGCAGAGTTGTGGTTCGTTCTTGGTTCCTATGCATTAATTACGTTGAAAAATACTGTTGCTTTTTGCTTTTGACAAGAATGAGAATTAATGCGGGAAATTTTCGTATTGTTCATGAACAGCACGGCACGATTTTAGATATTTTTCTTGTGAAATAAAAGGTGTATATTAACTGTATTATTATGTTTATTGCTTACGCGTGCCTTACTAATTGTTGTTTTTGTTGTTTTTTTGTTGGAAATAAAAGTGATAGAACCTGTCATGCGTTTTACGGAACATTTACTTTAGTGATACGCGTACTTTACTAATTTGTGGTTTTTAGTTGTTTGTCTTGTGAAATAATAGTCGTAGAACTTGCTAAACTGACTGATTCTTTCTTTAGGATTAATGTGTGTGCGATCTAGTTTCGCGGTCCTTTTCTTCTCAGAGTAGCGCATACTTTGGATTATTTAAATACAGTGATACTGTAGTTTCTGAATTTTCTAACAACAAAGAATCTAAAATAGATCATTGCTTGCGCGAGTTTCGTTGTTTGCGGAATATAACAGATTGCCGGTTTACAAAGGTATTGGTTGAGGTTTCTCACTGCTTTTTGGAGGTTTGTGAAAATAATATACATTTAATCCCAGTTGAAATTAAACTAGTGCTGCAAAATATTTCGAAGTTATTGTCTCAGGAAATAGAATTAACACGAGGTTTGTCAGTGCTGCATGGTTCCGTCGCGTGATGGTGTCTGCTGCTGACCCCAGTGAAATACGTAGGTGTGATTAGTGTAACGTGTGATAAGTTCCATCAACACCCGCACAGTCAAGGGTGAAGTGCTTCGTTAGTGCAGGACATCGTGAATCCCACACTTCAATTGTAAGGAAGCGTTACTGAAGGACCTTTTGTAAGTTGAACTATTTCCTACTTGTTATTACTTTAAATATCTATCCGTTGCTTTGCCATATCTTTGTCGTTCTGATACCTTTTACAATAGACTTGCATGCTATTTTACAACATAAGAAAAAAAAAGAAAGAAAGAACAATCAATACTACTGAATTACTCATACCAATGGTGTCTTATCTATTTATCTTTCGTTAACATTTTATCTGATTTATGTTTAATTGGTGTGTGAGGAAACGTTTCTGCTACTCCCCAATATTACCTCACTTTGTGATAAAAATTTTTGTAATGCTTTTACCGTTATTATATTATAGAGCTTATCCAAACAGTTCTTTTTTTTACATTCTACAAGGTACTGAATAATTTTAGACTTATCATTGCTGCTATGCTTATTCTTTTTTTTTTTAGGTTTGCTTAACTATTTTTTTTGCAGTATTGTCACTAATTTCTTACAGCCGCGTACATCATATGTTAGTCTGCTTTCTACAACCCCCCCTAATCTCCGATTGAGCCCGGATTATTCCTTGACTATCTTTGTGTTACGCACGGCTACGGGCCAACGTAACCTAACGTTGGCGCCCGAACAGGGACTGCCACGAATTACGTAACGTAACATTTTTGGCGCCCAACGTGGCTGCCCCTAATAACGTAACAAACCCCCAAATCATCTTACGACAGGAGAGAGTTAAAAGATTGCCCCAAACTAAGTACTTTGGGGTTATCCTAAACAAGAAACAAAACTTTGAAGATCACTTAAAAAAGACGTGCGCAAAGGCAAAAAGCTTAATGCAAGGCATCACCAGTCTACAAAATCCCGCTCAACTGTGTCAAACTCTACATTAACAGCGTGATGGCATCAGTAATAACTCATGGGGCATGAGTGTGGTATTCTAGGATGAATCTAGTGAAGCCATCACAACGCGTGAGCTCGGCGCAAAGGGGACTCATGCTGCGGTTGACAGGGACCGGCGTCGCCGTGGATCAATGTAGTAAGCGTAAGACTACGGATCCCAAGGTCCCGGGTTCAAATCCCGAAACGGCCGACTGCTTGAAAAATGGCAAGTGAGCATTTTTCATAAAAATTACGCCCTCGTTCGGATGAGAGGTTAAATGGAGGTCCCGTGTGTGAGTGTTGTCACGCACGTTAAAGATCCCTACCTTGCCTGGGACGGCAAGGGTTCGGCAAAATTCTAAATTTCCAGGCAACAAAAAACTCGCCTCCTGGCCAATGTAGTACCTTCGGGTGGAGCATTGGAAATGTAAATGAACGGTTGACAGGGACCTACCGCACCACCTCGCAAAAGGCATTGGGCGTAGCACTGGGAATAATGCTACTAGATCTAATAGTAAAACAATGGGCTGCTACATACTTCCTTCGGAAGGAGCAGTACGCCAAGGTGGAGGCAATTACGGAAGCGCCACCACGCACACCACGTAACATACAGAAAGTCATTATTGTCCAATGGCAACACAAATGAACACTAGCACGAACGAGCGACGTAGTCGCATACTAATTCTAGATATAGTATGCAAACTGAAGACACGGAACTTCCAACCGGCCGGGGACTAATACATTTCATGACTGGGCATGGACCATATCCAACATACAAGCACAGATTTCAATTAACTGACAGACACGTGCACAGGCGGGGTGATGGGGACTTCAGAGCATATACTGCTGAATTGCATGGATCTCTGGGACTCACACGACAACGCACAACACACAAAGAAGCTAATACAAGACGAACTTAACAACGAACAAACTATGACAGGCATACTGTGGGACAAAGACCTCTTCCCGCATCTAAATCAACTCACACAGTACATGACAAAACACTACACGAAAGGCATGAAAGACAAAAACCCTAACTAACTAATTAACAAACAAACAATCAAAAAAATAAATAACAAACACTAAAACAAGACAAAACTGATACACACAAAACAGACACACACAAATCGCTCGAGCCACCAAATGACAACACGTAAGCTAACAAATATTACAACGAAAGAGACTACAATAACACAAAGAAATACCACATACTGGCCCATTGACGGCTTTCCAGGGGTTGCGCCCCCGAGGCATCAGGAGCTATATCATATAATAAAAAACAATTCAACTTAATTTAAGTGAATATGTGCAGTGACACTACGTGCATGTGCATAAACAACAAGTCTCACCCGGATTGATGTACTTCTACGTAGAATAAGTTTAGTATTTAATTTAGAACTTTTGAAACTAACAGTTAAATTTAGTACCTAAGCTAAATAACAAAAGGGCAAACACAGACGTATTAATAACTCGAAGCCTGACTATCTGATATTGCAACTAATCTTAATGTAACCTTTAAGGAAAACACTCTGGCAATATCATTGGCGACACCACCACCTGGTTTCCGGCTGCCGGCGGCCAGGACACGTGCAGGAATGCGGACTTCTCGGTTTCTGATTTCTGGCTGCCAACGGTCGGGAACTGGAGGGGGAAGCAATCCCATTGCACCATTCTATGACACCACTACATACAGACAAACACGCCGTTACAGTTTCGCACTCCCACACAAACATCACCAGCACAAATACAAATATACTAACACGCAAACACACTGGAACTGTACGTGACCCTCCCAGGTTTCCGGCTGCCGATGGCCAGGACTTTGGGTGGAGCATTGGGGACGTGGCCGCAGGCATAGCGGCCATTACTCAAATTATCATGCCGATGGCATGTGCAGGAATGCGGACTTCTCCGTTTCTGATTTCCGGTTCGGAACTGGAGGGAGAAGCCGTACTATGACACCATTACATACTGGTAAACACATACACACACGCACACGCGCACGCACACGCGCGCGCGCGCGCGTGCACACACACACACACATACACACACACACATACACATACACACACACACACACACACACACACACACACACACAGTGTTAGTCGGGGAACGGGTCAGGTCTGTTTTAATTTTTTAGGTAACTGTCTAATAATAAAGTTTAGTTTATTAAAAAAAGCATGACTGCTAATCCCAAGGTCCCATGTTCGATTCCTGACACGGACGCTTCAAAGTATTAGGCAAGCATTTCTTACAAAAATACGTCCTCGTTCGGATGAGAGCTAAAATGTAGGTTCGCGTGTGTGTTGTCACGCACGTAAGGATCCCTACCTTGCTTCGAATAGCAAGGGTTCAAAAAATTTCCAGGTAAAAAACACTCGCATCCTGCCCAATATAATGCTTACAGGTGCAGCATTGGAAAGTCAGTTCTCGTTCGGCAGCTCCGTATATCAGACAGGTTCGAGTATGAATTCTGATCCAAGGTCGCGGGTCCGACACGGACTGTCTGAAAAACGTTAGGCGAGCATTCTTTGCAAAAATACGCTCATGTTCGTATGAGAGGTAGAATTCAGTGCTCGCATATGTGTTGTCACGTATCTTAAAGATCCATACCTTGCTTGAAATAGAAGAGGTTTAGCAAGATAAAAAAAATTCCATGTAAAAAAAAACTCACTTCCTGGCCAATATAGTACCCTAGGGTGCAATATTGAAAGTCAAATGTAGGGTGTCTTTATTGGCGGCTCCGTGGATCAGACAGCTTCGCGTATGACTGCTGCCCCCAAGATTCCGTATTCGATTCCCGACATAGGCGCTTAAAAAATGTTAGACGAGCGTTTTTCATAAACATACGCTCTCGTTCGGTTGAGAGCTGAAATTTCGGTCCCGTGGGTGAGTGTTGTCACGTATGTTAAAGATTCCTACCTTGCTAGTAATAGAGAAGAGTTCGGAAAAATTCCAAAATTGCTAGTTAAAAAAGCTCGCTTCCTGGCAAATCTAGTACTTTCGAGAGGAGCATTGAAAAGTCAAATGTGAAGTGTTCTTATTCGGCGGCTTCGTGAATCAGATATGGTTGCGTATGGCTGCCGATCCCAAGGTACCGGTTTCGATTCTCGACACGAATCACTGGAAAGATGTCAGAGGAGCATTTTTCACAAAAATACGTTCTGCTTAGGTTGAGAGATAAAATGTAAGTCCTGTGTGTACATGTTGTCACGTATGTTAAAGATTCTTACCTTGATTGGAACAGCAAGGGTTTGGGAAAATACAAAAATTCAAGTGAAAAAAATCGCTTCCGGGCTAATGTATTACCTTCGGGTTTGGCATTGGAAAGTCAAGCGTAGGGTGTTCTTATTCGGCGGCTCCCACTCCCACGGTCTTGAGGTTCGATTCTCGACACGGACCGCTTGAAAACTGTTAGGCGAGTATTTTTCACAAAAATACACCCTCGTTCGGATGAGAGATAAAATGCAGGTCCCGTGTGTGAGTGTTGTCACGCACGTTAGAGATCCCTTATTGCTTCGAATAGTAAGGAGTCGGCAAATTTCCAGGTAAAAAAACTCGTTTCCTGGCAAATGTGTAGTACCTCCGGGTGGAGCTTTTAAAAAATCAAATGTAGGAGAGTGGTTACATCACATCAGGCGATCGGGGTAAACCATCGATCTTGGTTTTTTCATAGAATTCCTATCGAGATTTCAAATTCGAGGAAATATTATTTTCAGCTTCGTACGCTGTAATATCGATGTTGACAAAAGGACAAAAAACTAGTCAGTAGATGCAACTAAAAATGAACAACTGGACTCTTTACAGTACTAACACATCGACTTTAATGAATTATCCAGTCTCTAGTTTCCGAAAATTAAACCTAAAATACAGAAATTTATATCCGTCGATGGTGGCGGTACACGTTATTCCCTAAAAAGTTTAGTTGTTTATTTATTAGTCGCATCTACTGCCCCTCCTGTTTTTCATTTCTTTCATGAATATACGAGTAGATATTAAAAAGTTTGTCATCTTAATTAAAATTATAGCTCTTCTTTTACCTTATTATTACTATTTTTAGTATTTATTAATTTAAAAACAATGAACAAAATGCAGGAGTTTTACGCACCTGAACCAAGAATGCCCTGGTGCGGCGCATCACTTGCACAACCGACATAAGACAGTCTTAGGTAAATCCATAAGCAATTACAAAATTCTATATAAATTTGTTGTATATATTTACATTCCATTTGCGGGACCTCACAAAAACATTCATAAAGAAGCGTGGAAACTTCACACAAATAGTAATGCAAGATAATAGAATTTTCCTCGTGATACGAGACTTATTACAATGAACTTCATGTAGTACAATATGTGTTGTAGCTTCTTGATGTTGCTAGTCAGTCGGTTGTTTTTTTCCATGGAAGCGATGTTACCAACGAAACCTAAAAAGTTTTTTTCATAGGTTTAATTAAACAGTTAGTTTGATTTGTCCTTCACTGCGAATTGCATAAGAACTTTAACTTTTAACGGAACAAGGATATCGTTGTTTTGATTATGCAAATTACACATTAAATCGGACGGTTAGAAGTGTGTTGATTTTTTCTGTAATAATAAAAATAGAGTGAATAAATCGTCAGTAAAATGTTCATACGCTCATATAAAATGTTTCACAATTAGGGGTGGTACTCCAGTGCCACGGGATTCTTGAGCTTGTTTCTAGCACCAATGTTCTTAAGTTTTGAATCCAGGAAAACTTAGAAGTGCATAGCAACGAGCAGGTCTGCACACTGCCGGAATAAGAATTGGCTCAGGGTTTTGTTTGTCTTCAGCCGTTTGTTTTCATATTGCAACTATTGCAACTACCCACCGTCGTCATAGAAACAGGTAGACTGATGATAGGTAAAAATGTTTATAATGTCTCCCGTAACAGAAACTACGGCTGTTAGTAGAAATTTTGTTTGGGCACTGCAAACTAAAGAACACCCGAACAGGTTGGGTTTGTCAGATGACTCTACTTGTAGTGACTGTTAACCGGAGGATGAGTGCGGTGCACATTTCGTACGCCTGTCCGGCACTCGTCGAATTATAGGCATGCATGCTGGGGAAGTTCTAGCCTGACCCGACCAGAATCAGCCGCACTTCCTGATCCGACATCCTCAAGTTCATCTGCGAAGTTGGATAGCTGAGTGAGGACAAAGTCTAGTGCAAGAAGGGCAGCACAACGGGCCCACTTTGTGGCCTAAATGCGGGTGGCGGTGGCCATCCTTCTTGATTCAATACTTACTTACACGATTAGCAGACAATATATGTGGGGTAATAGGATTGGACCCGTGACTACGATAGTTTTTTCTGTGCGTATATAAGTTACAATTTGTTTTAGTATGACGCGTAGCCATCTCTAAAATTGACTTTAATGTTACTGTTGCTGGTAAACGATATTGTTGAAGACTCAGAGCATTGAATGTGGCAAACTCAAAAATCTTCCATTTAACTACCTACGAATTCTATTGTTTTTAGTATATGGGTTTCAATCACCTTTGCTACTAAACGATATTATTATAAACATCTAAAGAGTTAAAATTTTTTAACATTTTCTGTTGAAGCATTTATTCGAACTATAGTTCTTTTAGTATAAAGGTTGGCTCTATCCCAAGATTGGTTTTGCCGTATCGTGGTTTATACTTTGGAGGGGGTGGTGGGGTTAATGTGTTCAGTACAAGAGATGGTACAGAACGCGCATCCCTAAAGGGAATTACTGGATCGATTTGGGATAGGCAAAATCTGCTAACAATGTTTACCTATATATATCTCAACACCTTCAGCATCAACGACAAGCAAGAATATTAACATTTAGGCATCCATAGTAAAGTATCAAAACAGCAAGTAAATATTAAAACGTATTGTAATCCAAGATTAAAACAAATTACTAAATCAGACACAATCTATTTCTAGGACCCTCGATGACCAAGTGTGGGCATTGTGGTTATGTTCAGGGAAAGATTATTTGCTTACTGTGAGAGAACGTACACTGTAATATCTAACCAACACTTATCTTCGTTTCCAACATCTCTCAAATTTATAGACAATTTGCATATGCTGGAATAATACAACGCCTGATCTAGGATGTATCATCAAAGAAAAGGATATACCCGCAGTCTCTATTTCCATGGACGGTGATAACTGCGTGTAAATCGGAGGGTGGGGAAAGGATTGAACAATTTTAGATTTCGACTTGGCGGCGTGAAAATGATGTGATGAGCACGATATAACCAAAACCTGTATATTAATAATAATTAAAGAAAAAGAAAAAAAATTATAATCATAACAATATAACACTCTAGTCTAATATGCACGACCAACTTCCACACCACTAAAACAATCACTGTCAAACCTTAAACGCGCGGAATATCTGGAATAAATCAAAACATAAATAAATAATAACAATTCAATTTGTCAAACAAATGTCAAGTTGACATTTTTATGTATACACAAATTATTTTATTTTTACAAGTTAATAAAAACAAATATTTTAAAAGAAGAGCATTTTAGTTATTTGGAAACTATACCATCTGGGAAAATCATATAAATTTAGCCTGTCATCAACAATTACTCCAACCACAAAAATTTGGATATCGACAAGAAAAATTTGACATTTTGGAACTGTACAAATATTGAAAGTTTAATAAATATGGAACACTTTATAATTCCTGTATTGAATTTCTGACAAGTAAACGTCGATATTAACACAAATGTCATCCATCTCAAAATTTGAATGCGAAATATGCCGAAGATCCTTTAAAACCCTTATTGGTTTGAAGATACACACTGGAAAAGTCCATATAAA
This sequence comes from Platerodrilus igneus, assembly GCA_036346225.1. Lineage (NCBI taxonomy): Eukaryota > Metazoa > Arthropoda > Insecta > Coleoptera > Lycidae > Platerodrilus > Platerodrilus igneus. Next base: position 3,041,177 of record JARFIW010000802.1, read on the forward strand.
TTCAGAGGAAACTTTGTCTACCTTTACTAATGAAGACAGCAAAAGGAAAAATACGGTAACTGAATTTGATTGTAAGATTAGCCAAAAAAATTTTTTAAACCAACGTAAATTGAATATTCACAACAGAAAAATTCATAACTCAGACAGTAAGTCACAAACACATAAAAGTCAATCTGATATACCTATTCCTACCGATTCGACAGATTCATATTCCGAATGCTTTTTATTTAACAAAAGTTTAGCAAATCTGAAACAATCAATGGTTGTGGTAAAGAGGGTTCCCAAAAGTGTCAGAGTCCAAGTAGCCATACACCTTAATACACATATAAAAGATGTTATAAATTCGAATTCGGTTACTTCTTGGAAGAATCTTTTTCTATTTGCCTAAGAAATTCTAAATCTAAACTGGATAAAAATAATAAATCAATTTCTTCACAAATTTTGTCTAATTTAAGACAACCAACAATACTTGATTCTATACATTCTAAACATTCGAAATTTAATAACAAGGAAACGTCTTATAATATGTCCAACAGAATTGTCAACAAAGTTTGCGATGGGGATCTTCAAGGTGCGGTTAAAATTTTAAGTTCGAATGATAGCCTAGCCCCTTTTAATGACGACACTTTCGAGAACCTGAAGAAAAAACACCCATCTGCTAGTAATTTACAACATAAAATTCATAATTTCGAAAATACGCTAATGGTAACAGAAACAGATGTTCTAATTGCAGTCAAATCCTTTCGCACAGGATCTGCAGGTGGTCTAGACTCTCTTCGACCTTCACATCTTCAAGACCTTCTTAGTTTTACTACGGGTACTAACACTCAACCTCTTTTATCTTCGTTAACATCTCTATGCAACCTTATGTTGTCTGGTAAGGTTAATGACAAAATTTGTCCAATTCTTTATGGTGCATCACTATGTGCATTAAATAAAAAAAAGCGGGGACACTAGACCAATCGCAGTAGGAAATGTTTTCGTCGTTTAGTTGCCAAAATAGCATGTAGAAAGATCAAAGACAGCTTAGGAAATTTGTTTAGACCCACTCAATTTGGTTTCGGAACACCTGGTGGTTGTGAAATAGTTGCACACACTGCCCGTTTATACCTAAATTCTTTATCATCCTCCACCAATAAAGTCCTCCTAAAAATAGATTTTAAAAATGCATTTAACACAATCAATCGTTCAATTCTTTTAGATTACGTTCAGAAATACACACCTTCTATATACCCTTTAATTTGCCAATGCTACCTACAATACAGTTACTTGAGTTTTGGCAATAAAGTTATACACTCTGAACAAGGCGTACAGCAAGGAGATCCTCTAGGTCCTCCTTTATTCTGTATGGCCATTCACAAACTAACTAAATCCTTTGATACAGATTTTAATAGTTGGTACCTAGATGATGGCTCTGTTGGTGGAGATATAACATCAGTTAGCAATGCCCTCGAAAGCATAATATCAATGTCAAGAGATTTAGGTTTAGAACTTAATTTGGAAAAATGCGAGCTACTTTTAAACCATCATGACGAAAGATTAATTAAACATTTCCAATCCTTGGCACCCGGAATTTCGATAACAAAAGAGAATAAATGGATTTTATTGGGAGCCCCTCCATGCTCAGAATCAATGGACTATTGCCTAAACGAAAAAATCGTTTCTTTAAAATTAATGTCCACCCGTTTACAAACCCTACATTTACCATCACATATAAGTTATTGTTTGTTAAAAAATTGTTTGGCTATTCCCAAGCTTATGTTCGTCCTCAGATGCTGCCCAACATGGCAAAGTCCCGAGTTTCTACAAATTTTCGATAGTACAATACGGGTCACAATCGAAGCAATTACTAACATTAAGTTGGAGGAAACTCAATGGTCTCAGGCAACTCTTCCAATAAATAGAGGGGGATTAGGAACACGTTTGGCAAATTCTTTATCCCTACCCGCTTTTCTATCATCTTTTAACGCATCTATGTCCCTAATGAGCGAAATTTTGCCAGGACAACAATTCAGCTTTGATGCAACTTATTTTGAAGGCGAAAATCTGTGGATGTCAACTGTGCAACAATCATCAATTAAGCACAACAAATTCTCCCAGAATGAATGGGATAAACCAATGCTCGACATTGTTTCCAATAACTTGCTGGAATCAGCTCTAACATTAACTGATAAGGCTCGCATTCAAGCAATAACTACGAAACACAGTGGAGCTTGGTTATCGGTTTTGCCAGTAGCTTCGTTAGGTTCCCTATTAGACAATGAGACGTTCAGAATAGCTGTTGGATTACGATTTGGAGCTCAATTATGCATCGTACACACATGCATATGCGGTTCGCCAGTTAACGAAAAAGGAACTCATGGATTAAGTTGCCGTTTCAGCGCAAGGCGTCAACCTAGACATAAAATGGTAAACGACATTATCAAACGTGCTTTAGTTACCGCAGGCATTCCAGCTATCTTAGAACCTAATAGTATTTTTCGCGACGACGGGAAGAGACCCGATGGAATTACTATGATTCCGTGGAAATTCGGCAAACCAGTTGTATGGGATTTTACGTGTACCGATACTCTAGCCAAATCGCATATAAATTCAGGCGTTTTAACACCAGGCGCAGCAGCTGTTGCTGCGGAATCTTTAAAGATCCGAAAATATAAAAATTTATCAGACAATTACATTTTTTACCCAGTCGCAGTTGAAACACTTGGTGTATTCGGATTGCAAGCAATTGAATTTCTGAAAGACATAGGTAAGAGGATTTTCGAATCAACATATGACAACCGAGCTACAATGTTTCTGTTTCAAAGGATAAGCATTGCAATCCAAAGGGGTAATGCTGCTTCAATCTTGAGAACGCTTCCCTCTTTACAACAATTAGAGGAGTTTTTCATATCTCCATTTAAAAATAATAAAATTACATTTTCCCAAAGTCATTCAAATTACACACATACGGCTTCTATTTTGAAAATCATTTTATCTTAACATCCAATAATCCAGTCATTGAAAGTAATTTAAACTTTGACGAAGAAAATGTTTGCAATCTTCCGTATTACAAAACTATTGATCAACCTTCAAAGATGAATAATGTAACTTATAACATGCCAGAGAGTATAAAGAAATTGAACTGTTCAATGATACGTGGTTTAACTAATTTAGGCAATACTTGCTTTTTCAATTCAGTTATGCAATGTCTTGGGCAAACACCATATTTATTAAAATTACTTCCTGAAACATTAGAATCTCACCAATATTTCAAGCAACATCGTGACAGGTTAGATCCATACAATAAAGATTCATTGATGTTAGATTCATTTGAAGAAACTTCAGAAGAACAGCGACCCCTAACAAATATTTTAGTACAAATGCTAAAAGAATTACATAGTGATAGACCAGAAGCATACAATCCTAGCATGTTATTTTCAAAACTCAAACAAAGTATGCCACAATTTGCTGAAGGCCGGCAGTATGACGCACATGAATTACTACGGAATTTGTTAGAAGCAGTGCGCAATGAGAATTTGAAAAGTCATCAAGCAGTAATTCTAGAGAAATTGAAACTTAGTTGCAAAGCAGATAAATCATCTTTTGAAAGTGATAAAAGAGAAACTGTAAAGTTTTATGAACATCAGTCCGAATTGATATTTCTCTCTGAACAAGTTTTTCGAGGTGTCTTAGTCAGTAGATTACAATGTCAAGAATGTATGCATATTTCATATCGAAATGAGGTCTTTCATGATTTGAGTTTACCGATAACGGAAAAACAAATTCCTAAAAAAACAGAAGAATTGGAAGAAAACACATCATCAAAACGTCTTATGAAGAAGGAAAAATACAAGACCAAAAAAAAATAGAAAAGAACAAATAGACTACAAACAGGTAGTAGATAGTGTAATATTTAATATTAGTCGAGCTGAAGAAGTTAAAGAGAGCAATTCAAAATATGAATCGCTGGTTGATTTAGAAGACATCGATAAAAACACATCAAAACATGAGAAATTTTTTAAAGGAACTGACTCTTATGGTATTGTAGTTTACAGACCCACAATTAAATCAATTACTACAAATTACAATGAATCATCTAATGAAACATTTTGTGGAAATAATAGACACTCCGATGACACTTATGAATTGTTTGACTGCATAGGGTCACCTTTGGCTTTTCTAAATAATAAAAATATTGCTACGAAAGGAGATTTAGAAAAATCACTTTTATTAAACGATGATACATCTTGCCGATGTAATGGCGATAAGGACATGGATGGTTCTTCTAGAGATTTTAATATTCAGCAAGAAAAGAAAATGAATAAAGACTATAATATAAATGAGACTGATGGCAGTATTCTAAGATAACAATGTGAAGAAGGCGAAGGCTCTTTGCAATCTTGTTTAAATGAATTCACGGCAAGTGAGTTACTTAACGGAAATAACCAAGTAAGCTGCGATGTGTGCACAAGGACACATATCAGATCTAATAATGAAACTGTTTATACAAATGTCATTAAGCAAGTTCTAGTTTTCAATCCACCTACAGTTTTAATTTCACATTTAAAGAGATTTAAGGTCTTAAAACTTCATTCAGCCAAAATGAATAACTATGTTGCCTTTCCAATGTTACTGGATTTAGCGCCATTTTGCTCAAAACAACGTCAAAATATTGCAACGTTTAATTCTAGTCAATCTAATGTGTTGTATTCACTATATGGTGTTGTCCAACATAGCGGCTCAATTCACAGTGGTCATTATGACGCATATGTAAAAATAAGATATCCTTTAGAAAACAACTGTGACAATTGCCAATTTCTACATACAAATAAAAAACATATTTCGTCCTTGCCATGTAAAACTAACGAAGCCAACATTGAAATTCCTTTGGAAAAGTGGTATCATGTTAGTGACTCCCATGTGTTAGAAGTGCCTAAAAAAAGGCCCTTGAGGCGCAGGCATACTTGTTATTTTATGAACGGATTTAGTAGTTTGTAATTTAAAGTTTTGTATATTATGAACAAGTTTAAATATATTTTATTATAACAAACTAAATTAGAAAATCCTCAATAATTTAAATCAGTAAAATATAAAGAAAATAAAATAGAGTGAAACCGTGCATCCCCAGGATTTTTAAGTGACAGTGATTGTGACCCCCCGGACGTGCATATTCAACTCCTCTTAGAAGTAAGAAACAAATAGATGTTGGCAGACGACCAGATCCTCGGATGCTGGAGAGATTTATAACGAAGGTAAGAATAAAATTGTGGCGGCTGTACTCGCATAAGCATAGATTTGTAGTAATAAGCAGATTTCGAAATAATTTAACTAGCTCGTTTTATGTGTAATGGCGCTAGTCGATATAATGCTCATGGGAGTGCACCTGATAATGTATTTGCTTTAGCTGATATATGCACTGTTACATGCTTATGCTTATAGATTTTTATTTAATTATATATATTCATATTTATTTTATATTTATTTATATTTTAAATTTACATTTTACATTTATTTTGCATGTATTATATTATTTTGGAGCCTAAATTGTTTTTTCTGACGTTCTGCCGTCATTTTTGTTGGCATCATTTTTATAAGATTGTAATTGATTGTAATAATAATATAAATCAATTAGGGAATGACAGGAATAGCTAGAGATGATTTTAGACTAAATTTATAGAGTAGGCAAAATAGCTGGATCCACTATTAAAATATTTGGCGAATGCTTAGAAAACTTGAATCCATTTTTTTTAAATAGTTAGCTAGATTTGGATAGTTTTAAGACGACCCTTCTGGTCGCACCGGCAAGCAGAGCTGGTGACTGCTATCCGGTATTACGGATCCCTTCCCCTTTCATTTTGCTTGTGTCGTGTTGATCGGACACACTTCAACGTGAACGCTAGGGATGCCATTATTCAAACCCTATTTTTAGTTTAGTTTTAGTTTGTTAGATTTTTATTTAGAATAGATTAATTTTGAAGTTGATTACACTTGAAGCACGTTAATTTCGCGTTTAAACCTAATGTAGTACCTTCGGGTGAAGCATTGGGGACGTGATCGCAGGCATATCGGTCCTTATTCAAATTACAATGTTTCTATTTGCAGGCGGCTCCATAGCGTAGTTGGTATGTGTGTGACTACTATGACCAAGGTCCCAGGTTCAAATCCCGACACGGTCCGCTTGTAAAATGTTAGGCAAAAATACACCCTCGTTCGTTTGGGAGGTAAAATGGTGGTCCCGCGTGTGAGTCTTACCATACACGTTAAAGATCCCTACCTTGCTTGGAACAGCAAGGGTTCGGCAAAATTCCAAATTTTCCAGGTAAAAAACTCGTTTCCTGGCCAATATAGTACCTTCGGGTGGAGCATTGTAAAATCAAATGTAATGTCTCTATTTCCTATTTTCTAGTTAACGCTTGAAGTGAGCGGACGTGTTTTACGGAGCTCCCGCTTCAGCAGCAAACAAGTAAGTTTTTATATAGGGTTTTTTAATTATATTTTATTATTTGTAGCCTTGTTGTTTACGGTGTTCAATTTTATTATTGTGTGCTATAAATTTTTAATACGTAGGGCAGTAAATAAAATTAAAAACAAAAACTTAAATCGAATAAATAATAAATAAATCGCGTTTTAACTTAAATTTTAACCAAAATCCGCGTTCAAAAATAAAATAACTTAAATTTCGGACTACTAAACCAAAAATCTAATCAAGAAATACCCAAAATAAATTTAAAATAATTTAAAAGGCGTTTTAAATAAATTTACAGAAAAACCGCGTTAATCGTGTAAAAACCGTGTAAAATCATCAAACAAATTCGGGAAAATTTTGTAGTGTGCGTGTAATTAAATAACAAATTAACAACCAACCTCTAGGGCCTTTGGAATTAACCAAATAGCTTAAAAACGTAAATTTTGAAACAATGTAAGTATAAATATTCCATTATTTAAGTAAAAGCGTACTTAAAGATTGCTGAAAGTCGAGTTTTCGGTAAAATAAGTGGTGTAGCACTTGAAGCTCGTACCAGGTACCGAGTAAATACGGGATAAATACTTCCGGTAACCACATTCCAATAGCACGTTGTAACATTTTTTTGACCGCTACACTATATCAACGAATTTTAGTTCTAATAATTCAAGTAAAGTCATTTAATTATGCGAACCATTTTTAAAACAAATAAGTATCGATATTGTATGTGCTAACCGCCATACAGAAATGTTAGTTTGGTTGCTAACATCAGGCGCAGAAACTTAATACAACTATTATCAAGGCCAAACACCTTTCCTGTTTAGTGTATAGCACTTTTGCGTCCACTTTTGCCAGAGCTCTCGTAGAGAAAACAATGGAACCACTAAATTTTCTGGCGTGTAACTTACGCCTAGCTTTTGTGCGGAGTACAGCCCTAGTGCGCTAAAACACTAGGTTTGTGATTTTAGCAATGGTAAGAATTAAAATAATAATTAATTAGATAAACTAAATAATTTGTTGTAGCGCTCTACTCTAATCTTATCTTATTTTATATTTTTATGGTAATTGCTCTTTTGATAATTTAAATTATAGAAGACGTTCGTTTTATAAATTTCTCTTATCTTTAATTACACTCTTTGTAAATTTTATTTTTAATAATCTTCAATATTTGTGTTCCGTTCCGTTTAAAAGTCGATTTTAAATGACTTCTAATAAATAACTTCGTTTCAATAATTACCGAGATAAACTCATTTAATAATTCTTTGGACATTTGTGTAAATAACACAGAAAACAATTCTTTAATGATTTCGTAAAAGTACGATAAGATATGTTTTTCAACGCTTCGTAGAATTCGTCAACTAGATTTTTATATTATAATTAACAACTTTAAGAAGTCGTTTTGTATCATCTGGTTTTACAAAACTAAAGCAGCGTACAGGCTGTGTTTAATGGAAGATAAAATTCTACTTTTACATCTGCGAATGTAAAATATGAACGTCCTTCGACCGTACGATGGATAGTTGGATTTTGTGTTATGTTATGAAAAAGCAAAAAAGTTCGAATGTAAAATAAACGTTCTACAAAATGGGTAGAAATTTTTCTGGTTTGTAAATTAAGTCCGATGATGCTTTCGAATGTAATGGAATTTGGTTGGTCCTGTAGTGCGTGTAACCAAAACGCATAGAAGTTAGCATGGTCCAGTCCAAGGGTCACGCAGCTGTTCTTATTCTGTGGAACATGTGGATTTGACGTCACTTGTTTTCTGAAAATGTATGTATAAACACTTGCCCAAACATGTTGTGAAGACAACATGTTAAGAACACCTGCAGAGCCAAGGTAAGAGATTAAATTATTCTTGCATCATGTCCACATTTGGCGATCTTTAATACCAGGCTGCTTCAGAAAATATTTTTGTAACTATCTATTTTGACAAATCCATTTCGCAAATTAAAAAGGGACCTTAGTAAATTTTTGTTGACAATAATAGTTCAATACAATTACAGTTATTAAATTTTATAAAATAATGTGAACTTAAAGAGTTCTTATTGATGTTTCATTTAAGCATGATTTCACTTACGATTTTTAAATAATGAATTAATAGAGAAGTAGTTGAAGTTTTATAAAGTGTAAACAGAAAAAGCAGATCTTACATTTCTGGTATAAATTCAAATTAGATTTTTGTAATCAAATTAACATTTGAAGTCTTGGTATTTTTCTTTGTATATATATAATTCTACCTTATGAGTAGATGAAGCTTGTATTATCTTTTCTTAAACATAAATTTTATATCTACCATTTATATGAAAGTGCCATTTTTGATTAAAGAAACAACATTTAATTTTCTTAATTAATTGTTTTATTCTGAACAAGTACGTTCAGAAATAAGGTGACAAAGAATAATTCCAAATAGAGTAAAGTGGTAAACCCAATTTAATAAGAAGCTTTAATAGCCTTTGCAGTATTTAAAGAACAAAACCTGTGTTCATATTATTGTTGCCTGATTAACCTTTGTTGTTTTTCTGATGAGGTAGCAAGAGAATACTTCTTGTGTCCTCATTTTAGTATATTTAATTAAATTTTCTTTACAGCTCCTGCGTTAGCAGTTAATACGGTATTCCTCCTTAAGGACGCCCAAGTCCCCCTTAAGGAAACCCTGAGTTTAAAATTACAGACTTGGTGGCGCGCTGTTTAAACTCCTGTTTTGTCGAGAATCTAGTCCTAGTAATAAAATAATGCTTTTCATCTGGGTTTTCGTTTGTTCTTGTCGTTTTTTTTTGTCGTTTTGATTTGTCATCATGGTTGTCCACTGGGATGAAAAGCCATTAACGAAGTACAAGAAGAGGGGAGATCGGTCGGAGTCTGTCATGAGCGAGCAGTCGGGGGCTATGTCGGTGGCGAAGGTCGAAGACAAGGAGCTCGTGGTCGGGGTGGAGAAGTTGGTGTCGCAGCCCGACGGGGAGGTAGTCGCATCGCAGAGGGAGCCTGGGTCTGCGGTGGTGGAGTCGTAGGGGCCGGCGCCCCTTGTGGCCGGGTTTGAGTGGCCCGCAACGTCGAGAGTCGACTAACAGCAACGGAAGCGTTGCGGCTAGCGAACTAAATGAGCTGGATCTTCTGATGTTCAGGGCGAGGCAGGCACACGGCTTGATACACAAGCGGGTCCCTGCGATTTCGGCGACAATCACCGTGGACGACAGGAGGGTGATTCGCAACGCCGCGGACGAGTTCCGAGGCGTTCCGAATCAGCTTTTACGGATGGTTAGAGGCCGTAGGTTGGTGCGGGGCGAGGTAAAGGGGGCTGTAGCAGTAGTAGCAGTCGCAGCGGCGAGCACGGAGCAGATCGTGGTAGAACATGGGGGATCAAGAGGTTGCTTGGTCCGGCTGTCGTACGCCACTGCAGTGGGCAGCAAGGCAACGAAGACAAGTCCAGCGTCGACGTTCGCGGTTCAAATTGGCGCCAATCCAGGAGTCAAGGAGGACGTCATGACGACGTTGACGAATAGTATCGACCCGGCCAAGGATGGGTTTGCTGTGGTTGGAGCACGGTGAACGCGCAGGGGTGGTTGTTGTCGAGTGCGCTGGTTGGGAGGACGCAAGGAAGTTGCAGTCGACGGTAGGCGGGACTTGTCAGGGTGTCACTGCGAGGACCATAGAGAAGAGGTTAGGGAGATGTTTAGGTACGGCGACAGAGGACCCAGGGATCCGTTGGCCAGCGTTGTGTTTGAGGTCTCGCCGGAGGCTAGGAGGTGTTTCTTGGCGGATACAGTCAACCTGGGGTGGCGTAGAATCTGGGCACGCTGTTATGAGTTTGGTAATAGGTCAGCGGAGTGCTAGGAGCGAGTGTAGTTTTGCTGTAACTGTGCTGAGCTGGGGCACGAGTTCAAAAACTGTAGACGGGCAGTTTCTTGCTGCGTGGTCTATGCGAGGTCGAACGACGGGGTTGGCAATGTCAGGGTCGACACGCGTCACGATGCCAAGTCCAGCCAGTGTCCCACGATGCAGCGTCTGAAGCCAGCCATCACCAGAAACATCGACTATGGATTCTAGGCCATTAGACGATGTTCCGAGAAGCTTCAAAATGAAATGTGCGCAAATTAATTTAGGCAAGGGCAAAGGGGCCACAAATAATTTCGTTAATATAATAAACGAAAATAAAATCGACATCGGGCTCATACAGGAACCGCACCTGTATAGCTACAAAATGAGGGGGTTACCGTCTTAAACGCGAATAGCGAACGACCGCGCAGCGGAATAATAATAAATAATGGGACGCGTGCCGGTATTTTGTTAAATAATTTGTCAAATAAATTTTTAACGACGTCAGAGATAAAAACAGGATCCAAAACAATAACTCCCGGCGAGAAAATCCCCAAACCGAAGAATTAATTTATGAAATCGAGTTTGTATTTCGTGAGGTTGGTCGAAATCGAAAGCTGATCGTCAGCGGAGATTTCAACGCTAAATCGCCACTGTGGGGTAGTACACAGGAAGATGATAGGGATTCGAAGGTCGCTGATATTTTAACAGAGAGATCTTAGCATCGTCAACAACAACGATTCGCCCACGTTCGAAGGGTATAGAGGTAGTAGTTTTATTGATGTCACGGGAGTCTCACATAGTTTGTTAGGGGCAGTCGAAAATTGGGAGTTAAAGTCGGACGAGATCACTCTCTCCGATCACAAATTAATAACATGGAATATCGACGTCGAAACACGCGTAAACGGGCAATTGCCGATCTTTCCGCGGTTCTGTAATAAAAAAGCGAATTGGGAACAATTCAAGCAAAAATTTAGCGAATGCATCCCCGCGCTTGAAAACGAATTAGTAAATTGCCGAGAGGCACCACAAATTCAAGCATTCTCTAAAAAACTAAACGCTGTGGTAGAAGCGTCGGCGCATTCCATGCCGAGCAAGAAAACATTTAAAGACAACGTACCCTGGTGGACACGCGAACTAACCACGAAAAGATCGGAAACGCTTAATCTAAGGCGTCGCTACCAACGCGTCTCGGGTGAAATGCGAGAGCAAAGAAAAATTGAGTATAGCCGAAGCAACCGCGAATATAAAATACTAATAGAAAAAACGCGATCGAATAAATTCAAAGAATTTTGCACGCGTAACTCAGAAAAAGAACCGTGGAGAACAGCGAATCGCGTAATAGAAGGCAAACAGCAAAAAATCGCGCTCGGCAAAATAAGAAAATTGGACGCCGAACACACAGATGGTTTTAATACCACGGCGGAGAAAGCTTCTTTCCATTGGATAATCCAGAGGAGGACGATGGGCTACACGACACGATACGTCGAGGAGCCGCAGAAGCTAGGGGAAGAGGCAGCGATAAGGAAATTCGCAAGCATGAGATCGTTAGAGTTCTTAGGAGGATGAACCCTAAGAAGGCGCCACGGTCCGACGGAATCACCTCCGACGCAGCTCTGGAGGCGTGCCTGTCGGCCCCGTACGTCTTTGCCGGGTTGTTTAGGGTAAGCGGAAGCTTTAGCAAGCGGCAGGTAGGTGTTGCAGAGAAAAAGTCGACGATCGATTCATTAGAATTTGTAGTAGGGCAGATCAAGGAAATCAGGGAGGTTAAGGAGCATTGCGTCGTTGTATTTCTGGTTATCTCGGAAGCGTTTGACACCGTCTGGTGGCCAGCTATCATTTGTGAATTGGAACGTAGGGATTGTCCAGCGAACTTGTTGTCGCTGGTCAAAAGCTATTTTTCAGGAAAGTTGGGGCAGGTGGAAATTCCGGGGGAAATTGTATCGCGAACTGTGGAAAGAGGTTACCCGCAGGAGTCTTGCCCCGGGCCAATCTTCTGAAAACTTTTGTACGAAAGCATATTCAGAGTCAGATTGCCCAAGGGTGCACAATTTTAGGTTTTGCGGACGACACGTTATAGATTGTTAGATCACGGTTGGTTATGGAAATGCGTACCAAACCAAAAGAGGCGCTACAGAAGCTGCTAGATTGGTCGCAGGAGGTTAAACTAAAATTTGATACTTCAAAGTCAGAGGCTCTTTATTTTGGTACGAATCTGGAGCAACGCTCCCCTAGGTTAGAACTAGGCGGCAAAAAATTCCGTTTAGGGAAGCTATCACTTACCTTGGAGTTAAAATCGACAATAAATTAAATTGGAAGGTGCATGTGCAGTATATTAGAGCTAAGGGAAGTGGAATATCCAATAGGATAATGGCGGCTGCAAAAATCGATTGGGGATTTAGAGGCGAATCTTTAAAGACGGTTTACACAGGAGTAATCGGGCCGGTGATGTTGTACGCAGCATCGGTCTGACCAGATGGTTTGCAAGGTTAGGGAAGGCACACAGTTGGCAAGCGCCCAGAGAATCACGGCGGTCATGGCAGCGCGGGCATGCAGGACCACCTCTACCGAGGCGGTGCTGGTTATCAGTACGATTCTTTCGATCGAGTTCGTAATAAAAGAAATTAGAGGTCGCAGAATCATCGATACGAGGGGCGAACAGAATATGATCGAAAGTTGTTGCTAAGGGATAGGGAAGTTGAGAGGAAGATAGCTATTTTGGAACTAGGGCATCCGCCGGATATTAAGGGTATTCAGTTTGTTGAAGGGGATAAAAGCGCTAGAGGCGTTAAGATCTATACGGGCGTCTCAAGGGGCGGCGTCTGTTGTGTACAAGGAAGAGAGGGAAGTGTTTCATTTCCAAACTAAACTCGCGGACTGGAGCACCATCTTTCAATGCGAAATGGTGACTCTAAGGGAAGCTATAGAGTACGTCGTCAACCACTCCGGCGCAAGTAGGTACTCTATCATCAGCGACAGTAAATCCGTTTTAGTAGTCCTGTCGAATATGCACACTCCGACCGCTCTTCAGCGGGATGTCTGGAGGATGGCGCACATAGCGCTAGGTTTTCGAGATTTGAAGATCTTCTGGTTTAGGTCACACCATGGATGTAAAGGGAACCATAGGGCCGACGAGTTGGCTACGGAGACAACCACAGAGGGGTTCCGTTCGTCACATTCACTTATACCAAAGTCGTTAATTAAGAGGAAGCTTCGAGAGATATCGATTAGTCAGTGGAAGGAGAGGTGGAATAACGCCACCACAGGTTTATTCCAAGCATAAGGGCTAGGGACAGAATCGAGATAAAAATCGATTGCAAAATGGTGCAACTCGCTACGGGTCATGCGGCGTTCAAGGCATATCTGAAAAGATTTGGTCTTGGAAATGACGACGATTGCGAGTGCGGTGGGGATCAGAGATCGATTGCCCCATCGAAGCTTCAAATAGGGGGTTAGCGGACATAAAGTTGGCTATCGAAGGCCTAAGATGGCCTAGGAACTTGGAGGAGGTCCAGGAAGTCGCAAACCAGAATACGTTCTGGGTCGCGCTTAAGGAATTAGCAGGTAGGGCGGTTAGGCTGGAAGTAGATAATAGGGGTTAGGGAAATGGCGGGACGAACATTGGGCGATGACGAACTTCGCGCGGAAACCGACTTGATTTAAACTTAAATACAGCGGACGGCAACATTTATAAAAAGTAAAGAATGAAATAATATTAACTTGTAGGATCAATTCCACTGAATTGCGCTAAACCAAACAGGTCGAAGCAAGTAAACAAATAAATTAAAATCAAAATAACAACGAGCAGTATAGGTACCGGAGGCAGAAGATGAAGAGAAGTAAAATTTTCAGATCATGTAATATATATTTAGAGATAAATAATTAGACTAGATTAAGTGGAATATCTTAGAGCAGGCGATTAATTATTAATTATTTTTTGCAAATTAAATAGCGTAAGACCAAGAAATTAAATTATCTGTCTTATATCAGATTAGCTATAAGTCGACCGTATGGTCGCAACAGTAATCAGAACTGTTGATTTCCCATCATTTTTATGACGCTCCCATTTCGCGTTTTGCTATTGCTCTGTAGCTTCGAGCATTTCTCCTGATAACTCTAAACTCAAATTTATGGGAGCCAGCTTGATTTATATTAATTTTGTCGGGCGATATCAGTTCTCGAGTTAGAAATTTGATCGCGTCTAAACTCGATGTAGTACCGTCCAGGTGGAGCATCGGGGAAATAGCCGCAAATGAAGCGGCCCTTATCCACATTATAATTTCCCAACCTCTAGAAAGTAAAGCTCCTTTCTACAATTATACGATTATCAAGTTTTATGTTCATAATGAGGTTACATAAATTGATACATAGTTATAGTATGGGGTTGTACATACAGTTTTGGCTCCAGAAAATCTACCCGATAATCCACATAAAAACTTGGTAAAGTACCATAAACCTCAACTGTACTAACAAGAATGATTGCCGACTACCTCAGTGGGAAGGGAGTGTAAGTGTTTGAAGAGGGTTCCGGAATGATATTGTATGTGAAATACCAATTTTAATCGGGAATTACCTTGTACGCCACTTAATATCGAAATACGGGGATTTCTTAAGAAAACTCCAAAAGAAATAACAAGAGGATACCAAAATGCGAGATCAGAAAAGTGATTCTGGTCAAAAATTCACACGAAGGATAATCGATGACACTAATGCTAAAACCTACCTACAATAAACGTTAATAATAAGGACAAGGACAAGCTGAGAAAAAAAGGTTTCCAAAATCAAATGTTAAATTATCTGTATATTAATCATACCTCTAGGTATTTGCAATATATTTTATTACATCAGGACTGAAACTATTACTTTTACATTAGTTGTAAAACATCAATATAGGAAAGTCTTTACTGCATTACACAATTATGTTTTCATTAGAAATACGTACGGGAGAGTATTGTCCTCCTTTATGAATACAAGGTGCTGATAGTTGAGAATTCGAGAGCGCAGCTTTGTTCCACCGTTGTGCCAACGCTTCCAAAAATCATGATGAAAGCGCTGAATTAACTGCTATCTAAATAATCTAGAAATTTACAAGTGATTCAAACCTATGGTCAACGGCTCGAGCGTCAAATAATGTCCAGGTAAAAGTACACTTAGATCATAAGGCTCCGTTGATATGCTACAAAGAGAACGCGAGTTGAGCAATACCTCGATCTGTATGCAAACAGTATTGAATTCCTCGTTGGTAAAGATTTGCATACTTATAACCCGACGGATGTGAGTTTAAACGGCCTTATCGCTCTCTACTAATCCAGAGAAATGAGGTACGGAAGGGAGCGAAAGTTCCACGTAATTGCTTCATCCTTCACGGCTTTCTGCATATGTGAAATGAGCTCTTTGTTGGTTTCGACAAAGTTAGTGCCACTGTCACTGATGACCTGAGAACAGGGTCCACGATGTGAAATGAAGCGATGTAACGCGGCTAGAAAAGACTGTTGATAAATCCGAAACTAGTTCAATATGTAGGGGCTTGGTTGCGAGACAAACAAAAAGACATATGTAGACCCACGTCGACGGGACAGGAGAATAGAAAATGGATCACCATAGTCGTTTGCGACTACACTAAATGGCTTAACTTCTGTAACTCGTGTAGAAAGCAAGTCACCCATTGTAGGAACAAACGTTGATGGGCGTAAACGAAAATAATGGTTACATTTTGATAAATCGTGCCCAATCGATCGTTTGGCGGACAATGTTCAAAATTTTTGTTCAAGTGAGGACATGGAAGTATTAACTCCAGAAGAGTTTTGAGAATCAAAAGTTCCGATAAATGATGCTTGCTGGGTAAAAGTGCATGGTGTTTGGTGTCGAGTGGTAAAAATGAATGCGACAAACGACCACCAACCCAAAGTATCCCATACTTGTCTAAAAATGGAGACAGTTTTTGAAAAGATTTGGAACAGGAAAACCGCTCTTTATATATTCTACATTCTATTTCGGACTTAAATGCGGAAGAGCGAACATCTTTGACAATGAATAATAAAACTTGATGTAATTCTAATTCCACAAAAGCACCTGGAAATTTAGGCGTTTTACAAAGATTATTTTTAAAACGAATGCAATATGCTAAAATGCATTGAATTTTGCCGAGTGAAGAAAATTGATTGAAAAGCGAATCAATGATTGACGGTAACACTTCCGAAACAAATGTTAAAATTCGTCCTTACCCTGTGGTGTCACTAGATGAAGAAACTAAAAATGTTGTAGAAAGCCATACATCAGACGACAATTGAAGCTACTATGGCCCCGTCCATCATAAGGAGTATGCGATAAGCTCTTGAGATAATAAGCCTCTAGAAGCTGGGTCTGCTGGGTTATCAGCTGAGCGAATATGAAGCCAACAACCCGGGGAACCTCGTTCCTCAATGTGAATGATCCTGTTAGATATGAAAGTTTTCCACTTGTGTGGATATACGTGGATATTTGATAATATACAAAAGGAATGTTTAATAGGAAAGGACCTTACATGTGATTTTCCAATGCTCCACCCGAAGGTATTACATTGGCCAGGAAGCGAGTTTTTTTTACCTGGAAAATTTGGAATTTTTCCGAACCCTTGCTGTTGCAAACAAGGTGGGTATCTTTAACGTACGTGACAACTCTCACACACGGGACCTCCATTTTACCTCTCATCCGAACGAGGTAATATACACCCTCGGGACCTTGGGCGTAGTAGTCACACACGCCACGGAGCCGCCCAATAGGAAAGGACCACCCAAAACGACTTGGGATGCAAATGATGGTAAAATTATTGCATGCACACTATTATGTACTTACCGTCAGCGTTTTCCATGACAGAGCACACTGTCGCCGAACGAAAACTTGTGGTTTACTCAAAAGTGCATTAGTGTGTTCACTCTGCGATAACCGAACAATAAGTCCCACATGTTTTATGAAGAATGATGTGCGTAAACGAGTTACCATCCCGCACTCACTCTAATACTCTATTGTTTGAGAAAACAGGCAAGGATGTAAAGGTTTAGGGACGAAACAACCCTGGTAACTTACTTGAACTATGACTATTACTAGAAAAATATGACAATATCATAAAAGCTCATATCAAAAAGATTTCCTTTCAAAAGCAAGATAGCAAACAAGATTAATGTTCCCATTTAAGATTTCTTAGTAAGACATTTGTTAACAAGATCATTCTCGTTTTGGTTTTTTAAAAGAGCAAATATATCAAGCAATTCAAAAGGCCAAAAAGTTTAACAAGTAAATTGATTCGATTCTGGATGTAAGCGTAAGCGAACAATGTGTTATAATTGCATGGTAGATTTTTGAGGACAAAGCAAATAAACGTTTATTGTCTTTGATGAACGTGAAAATCATTAGATACGGCTTTGTACAATCATTTAAAAGAAGAACTAGAATCGTTAGATTTTTAGAAAATTTATACGACACAAAGAAATTTATTGATTCCATAAATGAAAAGCTATGTACTGCGGAAAATGATATACTTATCGAAGAAAACTTTTTAGTACAAACAGCACAAGAGGTTAAAAGAAAGTCTAGAGAAGATGCCACCAATTAAGTTACCAAAATTTCTAAGCAATGTCCTTACAAACTATTTGAAATACAAACTGTTAACCAATAGTAAATCAAGTGACACAAAGTCTAAAGAACAGATTTGAAAACCACAGGTTTCATTTTACTTTTTAGATCCACTAAATTTTGAACAGCTTATAATAACAAAATTAGATGCTTTGGACAATAGTAGTAGGATAGGGGCATCCTGGGACAGATCCATATTCCTCGCTATCCACCCGATCCTCCCGATTCATATCTAACCTAGGTTTTTACATGTAAATTCCCATAAGAAAGATCTGCTAAGTTTTATTTTAAAGGGTTTCCTCCTTGCTCCCTCCTTGTGGACCTTCTAGTGGGAGTATTTTTTCCTTGCTTCATTTTTACCCCCACCATCCCTACCCTAAAAATCGGTAACCTAACACCTAAAATTTAGGACAAACCCTTACAACCACTATATAGGTAAAATCACCACTTCGCTATGGTATCGGTTACCTAGTTTCGGCTACTTCCAAGGTCGTGGTGACGTCATAGCCCTTTATAAATAAAGTGCAATGTAATACTATTCTAAAATTTTTATCCTGACATTATACATAACAAAATTTAAAAATATTTAATTCCAAGCATGGAGCCATTTTAACTAAATTTAATACAAAGTTATACACAGAAAACAGTCCTTTCTTTATATTTGTTTGGAGTGGTTTTAATTTTATCTAATTTTTATTCGCAGCTTAAAATTTAAATTGACACCCAAGTCCTCGATCTCCTTTTCTAGGCAATAGTTTGATACATAGAAACCATCTAAGTTTTCGAATTGCAAAATGTACCGAAGTTTGTCTCTATACATAAAGTCTTTGATAACCAGATCCATTCCTTTGTGTAATTCTTGCAGCTTGTGACAATCTTTTAATCGCGGATGTCACAATATATCCTGCATATGTATCTTGTTAGCTTGATCGACATCTTGTCGGTATTGGAGGAGTCCTTATTTTCCCGCAAATATACAATGTTTAGCGGAACCCCTTTGGGTGTGCTGTACGCCAAGGTTACGAAACCCGCATTCGTTAGTTCGTCTGTTATCTGCCATTTTGTTAAATACATTTTTAGAATAACCTTTTAAAAAGTATACGGATTTAGTACCATCCTTTTCCACAAGGACGCCTACATAACTAAAAGAGTCTTTCTTACTAACCACAAATGCATACAGCTTGTAGAACCCGGATGCGTATAAGTCAGTCCATCGGCACATAATATAATCTTTTAATTCTTCCTCATTTTCTCAAATAAGGTGTTCTTTGTCTAACATCTTTGTATCGCTCGCGTATTGTCGCAGTGTTTTCCATGTAGTCCAACTTTCGCCTTTTTGCATCCATTTCCTCTAATTCCAGCTGTCTTTTTCTTCAATTTACAGCGTATGGCGTGCATAATAGGGCAATTTTCTTTAGCGTAAACGGATAGAGTTTACTTCCAATATTTACGCGTAGTCGTACAACCTCTGGGCGAATGTTAGGCGTATTTATCAACCCCAATTCCGAAACGATTATTTCTTTAGGAATTGTAGAATATGATGTTGCAGATTGTGTAAAATATTTACTACGTTCTTTAATGCAGCACTTGTGTAAGATTTTTATTTTACCTTGGCTGTCTTCCTCCTCTACTATCTCCAAATAATTTACAGGTAAATAGTTGAAACTAAAAGCCGAAAGCACATACTTTATCAATTTTTCCTTACCTCTAGTTTTTCGGACAACTTAATTTGCAAGACAGTCAATTTGTTTGTATTGCTATTCCCCCAATACATGTACTGTAGTAGGTTATTATACACTAAACATCAGCTATTTTGCAGCTTGTCCGATAGCTTACTCAATATTTTGGCAAGTGGTACCGAGTACATTGGCGCCTTTAGGAAGTATAACTTACTATCTTCTAATAAGCTTAAACACTCCTTTAATTGATTATACACCTGTTCCGCAGTGACATACTTTCCAATTGTACAGTTGTATATTGCCGTTTGCACAATCGCGTAATACCAGGTTCATTGGCCAAAATAGACGCGAATGTTTCCCTTAAACGTGCATCAGGACAACGTAAAAAATCCAGTATGTGATTTCCAAGTTGCTTATTAACACCAGGACTTGTTGTCTGACACACAATCGATTCCTACGGCTTTATCGTTGTCAACTATAATATTGCAGTTTTCTTCGTATTCGCCCTTATAGCAAAAGTTATGGTTCGTTGTTAAATAATTACAAATCTCCATCTTGCTAAATATGCCAGCAAAATCTTGGGTTACATCCATGTCAAAAAGATAGTAAAAATCTTTTTTGAGTAGGTCTAATATATCTGGTAGTTCTTACAATAAAGTTTCCAACTTAGCATCTGCTAGTTCCACTTTGTACGGAACACATATAGGATTTTGGAATATTTTATTAATGCTTTCGAGGCCTTCTTTTTCGATAATGTTTTTTACTCCCTGGCCCATCTTGTTAGTGCTTTCCAGATAAAACGGAAGCTTATTTGGAGTTAGGTTAGTCGGTATTGTCTAAAGTTAGGTTAGGTTAGTTGGACTTGTTAGGAGTTAAGTTAGCTAGTGTTGTCTGGAGTTAGGTTAAGTTAGCCGGATTTGTGCGGACTTAGGTTAGATAGCAGGAAAATTGATGGGTTAGGTAAGAGCCGCGCCGTTGACATAATCTATCAGTTGATCCTGCTATCTAACCTAAGTCCGCACAAGTCCAACTAACCTAACCTAACTCCAGACAACACTAGCTAACCTAATTCCAAACAAGTCCAACGAACCTAACCTCACTTCAGACAACACCGACTAACCTAACTCCAAACAACGTAAACTCACCTAAACCCTCCCTCCTCCTCCCTTCTTTGTCCTTTTCTCCTCTCGCACCCGTATGACATACATCCTACATACATCCAAACTATATCCGACATACACCAGACATATGTCCAGTATACATCCTACATATATCCGACATATATCCGGACATATGTCGATGCGCACCCCTGCCCAGTCCGACCTAGGTCGAATTAAATCCGACCTATCCGACGTAGGTAGGATTTAATCCGACCTAGATCGGATTAGACGCCGAGCAAACATCGGCAACAAAAAAAGGATGTTTATATTAAAAAAAATAAATTTGTAGTGCATTTAACAGCTGATACGATCGATTTGTTTCCGCTAGGCTATGCTTCCGTTTTCTCTGGAAAGCACTAACAAGATGGACCAACAAGTAAAAGAAATTATCGGAAAAGAAGGCTTCGAAAGTATTAATAAAAAATTTCAAAATTCTGTATGTGTTCCGTACAAAGTGGAACTAGCAGATGTTAAGTTGGAAATTTTATTGGAAGAACTACCAGATATATTAGACGGACTCAAAAAAGATTATTACTATCTTTTTGACATGGATGTAACCCAAGATTTTGATGGCATATTGAGCAAGATGGAGATGTGTAATTATTTAACTACAAACCATAACTTTTGCTACAAGGGCGAATACGAAGAAAACTGCAATATTATAGTTGACAACGATAAAACTGTGGGAATCGATTGTTTAACATGGCTAACAACCAAAGCAAGAATTAAGATATACAAGAAATTTATATGTCAGATAACAAGCTCTGGTGTTAATAAACAACTTGGAAATCATATACTAGATTTTTACGTTGTCCAGATGCACGTTTAAGGGAAACATTCGCGTCTATTTTGGCCAAAGAACCTGGTATTACGCGATTGTGCAAATCGGCAATATACAACTGTACAATTGGAAACTATGTCAGTGCGGAACAGATGTATAATCCCATAAAAGACTGTTTAACCTCATTAGAAGTTAGTAAGTTATACTTCCTAAAGGCGCCAATGTATTCGGTACCACTTTCCAAAATGTGGAATAAATTATCGGACAAGCTACAAAATAGCTGCTGCTTAATGTATAATAACCTACCACAGTATGTGTATTGGGGAAATAGCAATACAAAGAAATTGACGGGCTTGCAAATTAAGTTGTCCGAAAAACCAGAGAAAAGGGATAAATAGATAAAGTATGTGCTTTCGGCTTTTAGTTTTAACTATTTACCTGTACATTATTTGTAGATAGTACAGAAGCAAGACAGCCAAGATGAAATAAAAATCTTACACAAGTGCTACATTAAAGTTGATAGTACATATTTTACACAATGTACAACACCATATTCCACAATTCCTAAAGAAATAATCATTTCAGAATTGTGATTGATAAATACGCCTAACATTCGTCCAGAGGTTGTACGACAACGCGTAAATATTGGCAGTAAACTCTATCCGTTTGCGCTAAAGGAAATTGCTCCATTATGCACGCCATACGCTGTAGGTGGAAGAAAAAGAGCTGGAATTAGAGGAAGTAGATGTAAAAAGGCGAAAGTTGGACTACATGGAAAACACTGCGACAATACGCGAACAATACAAAGATGTGTTAGACAAAGAACATCTTATTAGAGAAAATGAGGAAGAATTAAAAGATTATTTTATGTGCCGATGGCTGACTTAGATACATCCGGGTTCTACTAGCTGTATGCATTTGTGGTTAGTAAGAAAGACTCTTTTAGTTATGTAGGTGTCCTTGCGGATAAAGATGGTACTAAATCCGTATACATACTTCTTAAAAGGTTATTCTAAAAACGTATTTATTAAAATGGCAAATAACATAGGCAAACTAAGGAATGCCGGTTTCGTAACCTTGGCGTACACCACACGCAATGGGGTTCCGCTAAACATTGTATATTTGCCTAGGAAAGAACCTTTCGGATTTATTAAAACCGAGGGTCCTACAACCTATAACGACCATATATTCCCAAAAGTGGTGGACATGCAACTACACAACAGTGAGTGGGAGAATAAGGATTCCCTCTAATACCGACAAGAAGTCGATCAAGCTTACAATATACGTATGCAGGATATAGTAGGAGAGCCGTGATTCAAAGATTGTTATAAGCTGCAAGAATTACACGAAGGAATGAATCTGGTTGTCGGTGGAATCAAAGACTTTATATATAGAAACAAACTTAGGTACATTTTACAATTCGAAAACCTAGACGGTCTCTATGTATCAAATTATTGGCTAGAAAACGAGATAGAGGACTTGGGTGTCGATTTAAATTTTATGCTACAAATAAAATTTAGATAAAATTAAAACCACTCCAAACAAACATAAAGAAAGAACTGTTTTCTGTGTATAACTTTGTATTAAGTATTAATTAAATATTAAATATTTCAAAATTTTGTTATGTATAATGTCAGAATAAAAATTTTAGAATAGTATTACATTGCACTTTATTTATAAAGGGCTATGACGTCACCACGACCTTGGGAAAGTCGCCGAAACTAGGAAACCGAGAGCACAGCGAACTGGTGATTTTACCTATATGGTGGTTGTAAAGGTTGGTCCTAAATTTTAGGGGTTAGGTTACCGATTTTTAGGGTAGGGATGGTAAGGGTAAAAATAAAGTAAGGAAAAAATTCCCCCCCACACACAAGGTGGTGCGCAAGGAATGAGCAGGGAGGGAACAACGAGGAAACCCTTTCAAATAAGACGTAGGAGATCCTCCTTATGGGAATTTACATGTAAAAACCTAGGATAGATATGAATCCGGGAGGATCCCACTACTGGCGTTTTTGTAGAAGTGTCAAAACTATCTGTATTATCCTCTTCATTTATTAAAAAAGAACTTCTTTGTTTTGCAAAACATTTAAAGATTAAAAATTCTTACGATTGAATTCCTATCCATGTGTCTACCAGAGGGATATGTGAAAAAAGGAAAATGAAGAAGCCAATGCCGAATCTGATCATAAAATTACAAAAAAAAATTGTCCTGGTTACTTACATTGTTGTTTAAAAGTTCTTCTTAAACATAAGAAGCATGTATGAGCATATAGCCACTTCAATATTGTGCAAGTATCTTTGACATTGTTTTGTACGCAAGTAGCCTGTGAGTAGATGCTTGCCAAATTAAAATTGGTCTTAAATCGTCTTAGATCTGTTTTAGGGTGAGTTCGTAGAAGATATAATCCTAAGTTCATAAGCAGATATGCTTAAAGTTTTGTACTATGATCATATCATTGACAAAATTGCCAACTCTATGCTATTACTAAAAAAGAAGTTTGATTATTTGTCTCTTTTCGTGTTAGAGATCTTCAGAGGTTCAGTTAGTTTACTTTTAGACCGACTGTATTTATGTATGTTTATAATGTTTGCCAAGCCAATAAATGTAATAAAGATTTGTTAAAAAAATAACTTTGGTTTTTTATTTGTTTTGCTTTAATGAACAAGTTTACATTACATCGCATTGTTAATTTTTATACATCATAAAAAATAGTAAAAATTTGGATTTGACTTAAATGAGGGGACCATCATTTTGTATTGATAGGCCCCATTGGGGGTCTCTGTCCAGTACGCCTTTATGGTGCCAGTCCGACACTGAGTCAGCACCCCATCTTAATTTGAAAGTAACTTTTTTGTTATTAAAATCGCACGCCTCGTACTTAGGCACAAAAAATTTCTGGTTTTAAGATTTGTAATGTATATTGTGGTGTCAACGTCATTCATTTCAGAACAAAATCAAAGTGTATGTCTTGTATAAAAAATTTCTGTTTACATTTTGTAATAACAATTTTACATTGGCCATCGCTATACTTAAAGTAGAACATAGACAAACAATATGGAATTTAAAAATATTTAAACAGGTAGTTTGTACTTACATAAATTTATACTAATAATTCCAACTCGTTAACTATTCCACTAGTTTTCACTTTTATTTCACTTCTCGATTTGAATATCACAATATTCTTAATAAGAGCAAATTTTATGTGTAAGTCACCTCTCTAAATATAAACACAGTTGTATAATAAATCGTATCGCAATATGTCCGGTGACCGCGATGTCAACCACTCGTTCTAAAGCGCGAATATGTGGTTAATTCGCGAACGGTTGAAATTCTGCGATAGACTGAGTTGCACGAACGGTGTTATTCACTTTTTGTTCATCAAATTTACCGGTATTTGACGTCACGCGTTACGTGTTTTAACATTCCTTCAATATGCTTCCATTTTCTAGCTTGAACTGTTCTAGCTCCTATATCCCTTCTGCTACGTCCGTCCTTAGTAATTATACTACCTCAATAGCAAAATTCATCTACCTCCTCTAACTCGATATTGCCTATTTTTAATTTTGGTTTATAACTAGGTCTTAACTCACTTGTCATTATCTGTCTATTCTGAGTTAATTCTCACACTACTCTGTAGTATCTCATTTAAAATATTTAAAAACTCTCCTAACTCTTTTCTAGACTCTGCTATAATGACTATATCATCTGCAAAACGTAACATTTCTATTCTCTGTCCCTGTACACTAATACCTATCTCTTTTCTCTCTCTAGCTAAGTTTAAAGCTTCCTAAATATAAAAATTAAAATTTAAGGGAGACAGTATACAGCCCTGTCTAACACTATTTCTAATCTTAGCTTCCTATTCTATTTCATCAAATCTAATTACTACGCTTTAGTTTTTATATAAACTGTAAATAATTTTTCTATACCTATGAACATCCCTGAACATAACAATCCAATTAACCCTATCAAATGCTTTTTCTAAATCTACAAACGCGAAACGAGTCTTTTTATTTTTTGTAACTTTTTTCGATAACTACCTAATCATTAGTATCGGTTCTCTAGTCCCTCTGTCTTTACGAAAACCATATTGGTCTTTGCCTAAATAATTCTCAGTCAAAGCTTCTACTCTATCTTTAATTATTATTATTAGTATTTAGGAAGCGTGGGATGTTAAACTAACCGTTCTAAATTTTTCACATCTATCAGCTCCTTACTTTTTTGGGATTGGGATAATACTTTTTTCAAAATTTATTGGGACCTCACCTGTGTCATACATTACTTTTACTAGTTCATATAATCTTTCTAAAGTTTTCTAACTTGCACATTTTATTAATTCTGCGGGTATATCGTCTATCCCCGAAGCTTCATTTTTAGATCCCTAACAGCTCTATCAAATTCCTCTCTTAATGTTGAAAACCCTATTTCTACATCCTCTTCTTGGTCGTTCTCTAATTCATCCATATCGTCTCCCTTATATAAATCTTCTAAATATCATTTCCATCTATCTGCCACCTCAACTTTATTTATTAGAAACTCATTATACTCATCTTTAATACCACTATATTTTTCCTATCTTGCCCGAACATTTTTTTAACTGCCCTGTAAGCCCTGTCTGTCTTCCCTACTCTCAAATCATTTTGTATTCCCTTACAATTCTCCTCCATTCATTTATTTCTAGCTTTTCTACACTCACTACTATCTTATTTCTAACTCTATTATATTTTTGCTTACTTTCACTATCCAATTCTCTAAAAAGCTTATACTTTTTTCTTACCTATAGTCTGTGTTACTATATTATGTATAGCCCTTTCTATTTCTTTCCATCTATTTTCTACGTTCCCTGCTATAGCTATCTCTTTGATCTTATTATCTAATACTTGTTTATATTCCCCCTTTACGTCATTATCATTAAGCTTACCCAGATCCTATCCATCTCTTTTAGCCGATGCCGAATCTAATGATAAAATAACAAAAAAACAAATCGTCCTATAGTTGCTTACATTGTTGTTTAAAAGTTCTTCTTAAACATAATTTGCATGTATGAGCATATATCACTTAAATATTGTGCAAGTACCTTTGACATTGTCTTGTACGCAAGTAGCCTGTGAGCAAATGTTTTCCAAATTAAAATTGGTCTTAAATCGCCTTACATCCCTTTTAAGGCAAGAGCAGGTAGAAGCTTTTATAATTCTTAGTTCAGAAGCAGATATGTTTGAAGTTGTAGTGGTTTTGAGTTTGGATACGTTAACAAAATATTCAAACTTAGTTTGGTGCATAGCCGGATGTTAAGCGGAAGGGGTTACCGACATAAACTTAGGAATGCCGAAGGTAACAATAGGCGGGAGAAAGCAAAGTACACAGCGAGGCGAGGAGAAGTGTTCTCCGTAGCGTGGAGTGTAAGAAATCAAGTTTTATTAAAAAAAAAAGCTGCACCTGAACTTCATGAATTCTTTGATAAACGAAGAAGATTATTTTAATGGTAAATTCATTGATTACCAAAAAACTGCAAGTAACGACGAACGATCGGCGTGTTCTTATTTTTATTTTGTTTTAGATTTAATCACAATTTTTATTACAAGAAGGCGTGGGTTTATAATTGTAAACACTATCTTGGAGAAATTGCAGTGGCGTGCCGTGAGATTTTTTAGTGGGGAAGCGCTTCAAGTTGGCACTTATACTACTTAATTCTATCTCTTTTTAAATCTTAGATTTTTAATACTCCTCCTTTTTAACATAAGTAAATTCCATTTTCCGCATTTTGAAGGGCACCCAGTGTGGGTGTGGGTGTGTGTGTGCATGTGCGTGTGTGTGTGTTGCGCGCGTATGTGTGTGACAAGCGTGCGTGTGTGGTGTGTGTGACTATGTGTAACTTAAGAAGCTTGAGCTTTGTGTTCAGAAGCAAAAAAGTAGATTTAAGAAAGTATGTGTTGTTTTGAAGGCGTATTACAGCATATGGCTTTATTTTTTTGGATTTGAAATAATTAGTTTTGCTGATTTGTGTATTGTTAATATTTGTATTATTTTGAATTTTCAAATTACCTAAAAAGTTATTCAAAACCTTTCATGCCAATAAACTTTCATTTAGAATTGAACCAACCTTTTTAAAAAATATGCTAAAATATATCCAATAAATTATTCTGCATATTTTGCATTAAAAGCCAGCTGTTAAAATCTGAAGAAGACCACATTGCTTGTTTGTTTTTCTAATTTTAAGAATTGCACTCACATTAACAAAGAAAATTCTTTAAAACCTATCTATTATTCGAAGTAAAACTAAATTATATTGTTCTAGAAATATTAAAAAGGCATTTTTGGTTAAAAAATAATAAACCTTAGGACGTAAAAATTCAAATTAATGTTACTGTATTTTTCAATTTATTTATCAAGCACTAAAAAAAACTTAAGTATTAATAACTATAAACAATAAGACACACGAATATGCACACACTTAAACATTATATACAGTGTTGACGGAGCACTTTTTCTTTGGCTCTTATTCAATATTTTATTTATAATGCAATTCTATTCTTCTATTAACCTCTGCAAACCTGCCTATTACATCATCATAAAATCTTGGATTCTGTAGCAAGTTACTAATACATTCTTTTTCTATAGGCAACGCAGCTAAATGGGATAGTCTTTCTTCATCATTTGAATTTCTGATAAAGGTTTTAATGCGCCTTAATGTAGAAAAACTGCGTTCAACCGAACCACCTGTTGCAGGAATTGTTAAAACAATTTGACACAATTTAAAGACTTCACTATAGGACCTTGCCAAATCAATTTCTTTAGGAACACGTAGCATATTTAATGGTGTTTTTTGATTATTGACTTCTGGAGTGTTATATAAAACACTTAGCTGTGAATTTAATGCAAAAATGTCAAAAAAATTGCATAATTATGTTTTAAACTATTAAAGGCTTCTTCAGGAAAACGGGCTTTATCAGTTGTTATAATTACATAATTCGACGTATTTTAATGCACTGAAGTTCTGAAATCTGCTTCTGAGTTGTTGAGAAATATTACCAAAAATTTACAACACAATAGTTTTTCTTATGGTACCTGCTACAAATACAAATTCTACTTAATGATGGTATAATAATCTAAATTAAAAAAAGCTTAAATCTTATTACTAAACTCACATTTTTAATTAGTTTTGAAACTTTGTAGTTCAAATTAAAAACAAGTTGAAAATGCAAGGCATTGTCGCAACGAACTTCCAAATGTAGACTTACTTTAAAACAATTTAAAGAAATTAAAATTATTATGTTGTAATAATTATAAGTATTCAGATAAAAACAAAAATTTATAAACAACAAAAGAGACATTTTAATATATTTTATTTTATTGAATAAATATTTTAAAAGCTATATATTAGTTCCCATCAATAAGATAAGAAATTTTTTTTTTTTTTTATATATGAATCTAATTATTTTCGGTAATCAACATTTAAGTTTAAACAATGTCTATAATATTGGAATAACTGGCATGAAATGCCATAAATTGTTCAAATATGTGTCGCATATTGATTTTAAACTTATTTAAAATTTTAATTATCCCTGTGGATTTTCCCGGGGGCTCGGCGTCCCCGTGGCCCGACTTTAACTGACATCAAAACTTAAGCTCTGGACACCGAGCGGAATCGATTGATGTATCACACATTGATGTCCGACCATTAAAAAGGCCTCGGACACACAGACAGACAGCCACACAGACAAATAGATTTCATAAACGAACGAAGTTTGTTGATAATTCACCTGTTCGTGATTTATTTAAAAATAATTAGTACCCACCAAAAGCACGAGTTTACTACTTAACCCACGCTATCAATAAAATAATGCTACTTCTAGTATATGGATAATCACCATCAACACAAATAACAACAGACGTTCATGTTTCATGAAGCGGCGGTGAACACCGCTTCCAACTCAGTTAAAATCGGCAGCATTCGATAAATACACGATTGTGACGACTTGTCGTGTAGGATAAACCTCAAGTTGATATCGTTTACACATTTAGAAGCGCTAGAAAATACCGCAAAGTGGCCAAGTTCAGAAAGTCTCTGCTGACAGACGAAGGGGCGCTATTATGTACGATCAGTCGTTTACAGTTTCTTGTATTTATTTGAGGAAGTAACTTACTCATGAAAGATGCAAAGAGCAACGTACATCAAGGAGCAATGAATGCTCTATCAAATATTGAATAAACTTTAAATGCTTATTTTTATAACAACTAGGGAAAACGGTGCTTCCATCTCTTCCATGGACTGCACGCTCCTGATAAATTGTCATGTTTTTTCTAGCGGTAAGATTTGTAAATAACATTCCATGGAATTTAGGGTATGTATTATAACTGTTTTTTTAAAAATAAAAATTTGTATGATTTTAAAATGGTTTGTTGGACTTTTCTTCAAATTTACATGCAGGACCACCGCAATGCTCTCAAGAAAACATTACAAACTTTTGGACTATGATCATATCATTGACAAAATTGCCAACTCTACGCTATTACTAAAAGAAAATACTAAGTTTGACTTTTTGTCTCTTTTCGTTTTAGAGAGGTTCAGAGGTTCAGTTAGTTTACTTTTAGACCGACTGTATTTATGTATGTTTATAGTGTTTGGCAAGCCAATAAATGTAATAAAGATTTGTTAAAAAAATAACTTTTGTTTTTTATTTGTTTTGGTTTAATAAACAAGTTTACATTACATCGCATTGTTAATTTTTATAGTTCATAAAAAATAGAAAAAAATTGGATTTGACTTAAATGAGGAGACCATCATTTTGTATAGATAGGCCCCATTGGGGTCTCTGCCCAGTAGGTCGATACTAAGTCAGCATCCCCATGTTAAGTCGGTAGTAACTTGTTTGTTATTAAAATCGTACGTCTCGTACTTAGACAGAAAAAATTTCTGGTTATAAGATTTGTAATTTATGTTGTGGTGTCAACGTCATTCATTTCAGAACAAAATCAAACTGTATGTCTTGTATAAAAACTCTCTGTTTACGTTTTGAAATAACAATTTTACATTGGCCATCACTGTACTTAAAGTAGAACATAGACAAACAATATGGAATTTAAAAATATTTAAACAGGTAGTTTGTACTTACATAAATTTATAATAATAATTCCAACTCGTTAAACTATTCCACTAGTTTTCACTTTTGTTTTACTTCTCGATTTGAATATCACAATATTCTTAATAAGAGCAAATTTTATGTGTAAGTCACCTCTCTAAATATAAACACAGTTGTATAATAAATCGTATCGCAATATGTCCGGTGACCGCGATGTCAACCACTCGTTCTAAAGCGCGAATATGTGGTTAATTCGCGAACGGTTGAAATTCTGCGATAGACTGAGTTGCACGAACGGTGTTATTCACTTTTTGTTCATCAAATTTACCGGTATTTGACGTCACGCGTTACGTGTTTAACATTCTTTCAATATGCTTCCATTGAAGTAGTTGCAGAATATGACATTGCATTTATGTAGTTATACGAAATTGTGGGTTGCTTAAGTAGTACTTGTATTCCGATTTTATTAATAAGCGCCACCGAAAATGGAAGTAATTCTAGAACGAATTAAAACATATGTTACTTTCTGTGTCATAATTTGGTTTTGATGACTGTAAAAACAGTACTCCTTACGCAGTATATCTAAACCTAATTAAAATGGATTTATAATGATGTGGAAAATACACACATTAATTATTTTAGATTATCAAAATATAGAGGACGTTGGACGCTTCATATATATAATATCAAAAAGGTTAAGGTATGCATGTCTTCTCTTCCTTCAAAATTGGTTCTGATAACAATCATAAAAACAAACGCGATTTATTTATGAACACGCAGATGTGAATGGAAACGTAATCTTTTCTGCTCTCTTGATTGTCAGATACTTCAAACAACTACGTCGAATATGGAATAAATAAAATACCAGTAAATATACTTTAGTATAGGTTAAATATTGACATTTACATTCATCGAAAGTATCCTTTCCATTTGTAAGACGGTACTTTAAAAATACCCTTTTAGTGCTGGTCTGGTCAGGAGGACAGGTCGGTTGATTGGAGATCGCCGAAGGGCCGGATGCCTGAATGGTCCAAGATAGGCAGAAAAAAGAAAAAATTACAACAAAATATTGTGTTTCCCTACCTTAGCCGTAAGTGACACTTACGTCACTGAGACGACTTTCCGAGAGTTGCATTTACTAGGATGGCTGTGAGGCGGGACGTAAATTTTTACTTACTTCCCCTGGGACGTAAGTGATTGTCATCCAAATGAAAGAAACCATGGTTACGGGTCTAAGCCTACATTAAATAATTCTCTATTGTTATTTGAATTTTAAACTTAATTTAAGGGTATTTCGACACCTGCAACGAACAACGTCGGATATGAAAAATTAGCAAAAACGGATTTTTGGGTTGATAACAGTCAAATCCAAAGACAAACAATGTCAGCATAAGAATATTCACAAACACCGTTATTTATGGAAATATTTACCGGAATATTGTGGTATACGAATCCCTATCCGTCTAATACAATTGTATGTTGTCATCAGATAGTATTCGGCGTTCATTGAACGTTTAACACTGCATTTCATAAGACGCATGTGCCATTACCACCAGTGTTCAATGAAGGAAAGGAGCATCGGCATGTGCTCATATAACTATAACCGTTGTATAACGGTTTCTTTCTGAAATAGTACGTAAATTGAATCTATTGTATAATTTGTTAATAATCTTAACAAAAATGAGCTCGAGAAGTGCTCGAATATTGGGATTAGCTTTAGAAAAAAGCGCTGAGGAACCACCACGTGCAGATTATTAACACGTTCCCTGCCAAGCAACATTTTCAAAAACTGCTCCACCACGCCAACTAATTTTAATTAATCAATTGTATTATAAAGTTAAAAAACATATATTTATAGGTAAGATATTAAATTTAGATCATTTTTAATTACTTTATTAATTATACGAGTTATATCGTGGCCGGTTTTGGCGGTAAAAAATTTTATGGCAGCGCCAACTACGGACGTACTCGTAACGTGTATATTCGTGGTTGGCGAATGCTTGTAACAAAGATACATTGTTGAGTTGATTGAGAGGGATTTGGAACTTGTGTAAACAGTTCTAAACTAGTCTAGAAATGTTGCCAAATGGTGCACATATTGCAGTATATGCATTTCAAGCAACAGTATTGTATAAACCTTCGAAGCAGCTGGATTCTTTCGTGTTCAATGTGTAATTTTCCTGTTATTATGCCCTATGCGAATTTCTTCTGAGATATTGCTAAAAAATAGTTAGAGATATGGCCAATAAAAGACTAAGAGATCAGGAAATTAAATATTACGCAAATTTGAGTGAATCTGAATGGGATACTCTTGTCACAGGCGATTCTGATAGTGATAATTATTTACCATCTGATGAGTCGAGCTCGGGCAGTTCAAGTGCATCAGGTGAAAACATAACTACAGATGATCTACAAGATGACGATGTAACTGAGACTTCACAATCAGGTGATCCTGATATTTGGACTAATGTAGCCCAAATTCCACCAAATTTTATATTTGAAGAAGAAGTTGGTTAGAAAAAAGATTTGACTAATACAGGTATACAATATTTTGTCGATAAATTTTTTTCTGATTCGTTTATTACACTATTAGTAAATCAAACAAATTTGTATGCATTACAAGAAATCAGTCGAGTTGGAAAACAAAAGAAATACAGCAGAACAACAACATGGAAAGATACAACTTTATCAGAGATGAAAGTGTTTTTAGGCTTATTATTGCACATGGGGACAATATATTTTCCAACAATTGAACATTATTGGAATACCGGCGTATTCTATAAAACTTCTTTTTGGCGACAATGTATGAGTCGTAATCGATTCCAGTCAATATTGCGATATTTTCATTTCGTCGATAATACTATTGAAACTGATAATAGACTGTACAAGATTCAACCAATTTTGGACCACTTCAATGATATAACGCGTAATAATTACGTACCTGATAAAAAATTATGTATCCATTCTTCTGTGGCGAGGACGTCTCTTTTTTAGACAATATATAAAAAACAAGAAACATAAATACGGAATCAAATTATACATATTGAGTGAATCTGACAGTACAATTATAAAAGTGCTAGTCTACACTGGAAAACTTGAAAAATTTGATAGGAATATTGTTCACGCCGCTGATGTAGTATTACATCTCATGGAAGGTTATTTACATAAAGGATATACCCTTTATATGGATAATTTTTATGACTCCATTGCATTGACAACGTTGTTTTCTGAAGAAAAAAAACCTATGTATGTGGAACTTTACGGGCCAACAAAAAAGGAGTCCCTAAAGTTGTTTCAACTAGACAACTAAAAAGAAAGGTATATATTGCTGTGATTCCTACAAAAAGCTTCACCAGAGTAAAAAAAAATATTCGAGCCTCTCACACTGGGCACCTAGATTTGCTGTGATTCTCGCCCTGTTGAATCTCTTCTTTCCGCCTCGGCTGCTCACCTAGTTAAAACCTTCATCCTCATTCATAAAAAAAACACATTCCTACCACAAACATCAACGTTAACTCTATTTACACCAATATTCACAATACATTAAAATTTCAAAATTAAATTTCAGCATAAATTGCAGCATTATAAAATTTCCATTTCAAATTTTGTCATCATTTTTAATTTGCATCCAGAATTAAAGTCCTGGTAGGATGCATACTAATTAAGTTACAATATGTGCAGACCTAAGTCTGAATAAAAGGGAGCATCTCCCACCCCTTTACGTTAATTAAACAGGTTAGTCTAATTGAGCTCAAAGACAGACCCAAATTTTCATCATAATCAAAAACATAAACTCCTAAATACTCCTTTCTACTTATACAAGAAAATTTCACCTTACAATTAAAAATTTGTTGTTTATACAAATTCACTACTGTCTATTTTATCAAACAAATCATAACGATATCCAACACACACCAAAACATCAAAGTTCGAACAAAATAGTACAATTTACCTGAAGGTTACTGCACTCGTGGCTTCAATGCACATCGGACTTGCTAATTCCACCATTCCAGCTGGTTTATGTTTACGGCTTTAGATTCAGAACGCTTTTAAAATTTTTGTACACCACCATTCGTCTAAATTGGTTCAGGACTTCTCAGGAACTCATCTATGTATATCCCCGAAAATTAGCAAAGCAATTCATAATTCGTTCACACTATACAAAGCTGCATACTTAAATGTATTTATTTATCGCTACTTATCTATCTTTTCTAAGTGCACTAATGCATAATAACTTGTATCGTAGCACGTATTCTGCTTGCAGTATCGTATAACATCAAAATAAAGAGCAAACTGTTTTAAACTATTCAATAAAATCAAAAATCTAAGAGCCAAACTGTTTAAAGTATTGAATCAAAATCGAAAATCTAAGAGCCAAACTGTTTAAAGTCTGGGTTTATATAACGGTCTTGCTTGCACGTCGGATTTGTCCATCAACGGACAATTTTTAGAATTTCGCATTCTCTGTTCTCTTTTCGACAGCTCGGCACGCGATTCTACAAAATTTGCACTCGCGCCAGGTTGAAAATCCAAGAAATTTTCACACGTCTCGCCACGCGTCTGCGAATAACTAATTAATTTTGTATAGAAATTGTTGTTTTCACCTCTCATATCTGCAACTTATTTCAACCAATCGCAAACCCAGTGACGTTGCTCAAATCACGCCTTTTATTATCCGCGTCTCTGCCTTGCGCATTTTATCCGTCTTTTTCGAACCTGGCCTTAGTGGTGCAAATCGATATTCTTTACTATCGGTTATTTCAGTCCACGTGGCTTCCTATGTTAATATAAGCTACGGTTTATCCGACCGTTTGCAATATACGCAGAATTTTCATGTTTATCCAAATAAATTAACAGAACTCGACATTTAAAAATACGCAGGTGTTCAATCGTAACATTTTAAATAACACTTCTACGATTTGAATATTCAACGTATTCTAACCTTCTTGATATATTTGTATGCTAGCAACGCATCTCATATTTGGTATTATTGGGTTTTTAAAAGCTTTTATGCATATTATACCTTAATAATCGTTCAATTAACTCCAATTAAAATAATAATGAATGGCATCGACTTCTACCCTTTAATTTTTAGTGAATACAAATTAAATATTAATTATTATTTGTACACTTTGTTTAATACCCGTTACTTAAAACTTGAATTAATTAATATAAATTTCGCACGTAATTTCTATTTGTTTCTTTATACTTTGAACAATTAAATTACATACAAGTTGAGCATTTTAATTCTGCTTCTTTTTATAGAAAGCGTCTAGTGAATAATTTAAATCCCTTATTTTTAATGAAACGAATAAATTTTTATGCTCCACGGTTTTAATAACGCGTATTATCTAATAAAATTCTATACAAACCCTACATTCTAATAGAATGATTTAAATCTTCACAGTAGGCCTTTAATTACGCGTACTTTTTCCCAAAGCTTCCTTATACACGGTGATTAAAATTATTTGATGTCGTTAATTAATTTTCTACCCTGGTCTAAATTTGAATATTATATATATATATATATATATATATATATATATATATATATATATATATATATATTGCTGTGAAACCTTTTAAATCACCTGGTCCGTTGATTCCTTCTGTTAATCGCCTCGGCTGCTCCTCTAGATAACTTCCATCCTCAATCATAAAAATTAAACAACACATTCCTACCACAAACATCAACGTTAACTCTATTTACATCAATATTCAGAATACATTAAATTTTCAAATTAAATTTCAGCATAAAATTCAGTTTTAAAAAGAATTTCAGGATTAATTTTATTATCATTTTACTGTGCATCCAAAATTAAAGTCCTTGTTGGATGCCTACTAATTAATATAACAATCTAAGCAGACCGGAGTCTGAGTATAAAGGAAGCATCTACCACCCCTTTACGTTAATTAACCAGGTTCGTCTAATTGAGCTCAAAGACATACCCAAATTTTCATCATATTACCGAACATCAAAACAAAATACCCCTTTTTACTTAAACAAGCAAATTTCATCTTAAAATTAAACTTTTATGGTTAGAACAATTTCACTAATGTCCATTTAAAGTAAATCAATTATAAAGTCATTCAATACACACAAAAAATGTCAAACAAAATAGTATAATATACCTGAAGGTTACTGTCCTCGTAGCTTCAAAGTATCGTTTCTTTAGTTAATCACACCATTCACCAGGATTATATTTACGGCTTCTGATTCTCTACGCTTTTAAATTTTCTCCATCACCATCCATTCAAAGTCGTTTCTGGGCCTTTCCGGAACTCATCTGTGTTTATCTGACCCTTGTTTCATGGATCCAGACACGTATTTGAACCATTTAATTATTAACACCCCCGAAAATAGCAAAGAAATTCATGCTTCTGTCACCAATATACGCCAAAACTGCCTACTTTTGTGTATACATTCGTCGTTGTAAATTTTGCTAATTGGTACAGTGAAACTAAATTTTATTACCTTGTATCTAAGTGCACTGAAGTACATTCATGTTAGCACGTCAATAACAAGCTATTTTGAATCACTAAAATATACTAGCAAACTTTACATTATTTAATCAAACTAAAATGCACGGTTTAATATCTTCAATCAAGTCGCGTATGTACGAGCTTTTAACGCATCGAATCGTCAAAAGTCTAAGAGTCTAAGAGGGCTTGTTTATATTCATCTCGGTATATATAGCAAAAAGCCGGCACGTCGCTTTTGTCCTCAAAACGGGTAATTCTAAAGAATTTCTCATGCCATGTTGCCAGTCTGTCGCTCGCGCGTCGATTTTTACGAATTTTCACTCGTCCCATTTAAATCTCAGAAATTTCAACACACGGCACGCAAGCATGTCCGAGAAATAACTAATTGACTTTTATACCGAAATTGTTGTTTCTACCTCTGATATTTGCATCCTATTTTCAACCAATTGTGACCCTCGTGACGTTGCTTAAATCCCGCCTTTTACTATATGTGTCTTTGCTTGACGCATTTTCTCTTTCCTTTTCTAACCTGTTCGTATTGGTGCAAATTGATATTCTTTATTATCGATTATATTTTAGTCCATGTGGACTGTTATCTGGGTTTAATAACCCCGTATCGCACATTCTCGTGAATATTAAGCCCCGGTTTCTCCAAGATTCTTTGAAACTATTAATTATCTACAAAATTTACGCCGTATGTGATATTTAAACTACGCAGGTGTTCAAAATAATATTAATTCTCAGAGCTTTTTTAAATAAACCCTGTTTTGTATTTCGTGCTAAAGCATCTGACCGTTTCCAATATCCTTAGAATCGACATGTTTATCTAACAAATTAAACTGAAATTGCCTTTTAAAATACGCAGGTGTTTTCAAACGTAACATTTTAAATACCCTTCTACGATTTGCATTTTATTGGGTTTTTTACAAGTTTTATGCTTATTATTAATAATGGTTCAATTAACTCCAACTAAATATTAATTATTATATGTACGTTTTAATACCGGTTACTTAAAATAGGGTTAATTAATATACATTTTGCACGTAATTTCCATTTGTTTCTTACGTAGAGCTTGTTAATACTGTTTCTTTTGATATAAAGCGTCTTGTCCATGATTCAAATCTCTTATTTTTACTGAAACTAATAAATTTTTATGCTTCACGGTTTTAATAACGCGTATTATCTAATAATATTCATTATACACGGTGATTA
The DNA here is from genome assembly GCA_036346225.1 of Platerodrilus igneus. Classification (NCBI taxonomy): domain Eukaryota; kingdom Metazoa; phylum Arthropoda; class Insecta; order Coleoptera; family Lycidae; genus Platerodrilus; species Platerodrilus igneus. The sequence goes on from JARFIW010000802.1 coordinate 3,079,442, forward strand.
AAATTATTTGATGTGATTATTTAATTTTCTACCCTGGTCTAAATATGAGTATATATATATATATATATATATGGAAACGAAAGGGCACAGTAGTAGTCTGCAAATGGAAAGATAAAAGAAATGTGCTAACAGTTAGTAATATGCATAAAGTTGAAATGGTGGAAGTTCAAAATCGGAACAAGAAAATCTCAATAATGCCTAATATAATCCATGATTATAATTTGAGAATGTCCGGCATAGATCAGGCGGATCAAATGCTCTCCTACAATTCTGCTCTAAGGAAGACAAATAGATGGCCAAAAAACTGGCGTTACATTTCTTTGACTAGCTTGAACTTTAGAGAAAATTTTATAAAATGTCTACTTGGAGAGCATATGCCTAAAGATTCGCATTCCAAACAGCCTAAATCTACGCTTCATTATTTGCAAGCTCTACCACCTAGTGTGAAAAAACTTCGTCCTACAAAGTCATGTAGGGTATGCACGAGGCAGAAAATGCGAAGAGAAACAAGATATCATTGCCCCATATGTACTGAGAAACCTGCCTTGTGTGTCGAAAATTGTTTTAAAATTTACCACGAATGAGATATGCATTATTGTGTTCAATTGTAACAAATAGTTTGATTTATTATTACTTTTTACAATAACATTATTAGTATATTACTCATTTCATAATTACTTATTTAAATTGTAATAAATTTATTAAATTATACCAAATTGTTGCGCGTTTTTCTAATCCCAGACGCCAAACACCTTCAAAGAACATGAATCTACTACGAGTTTATTTGTATGTGGCGTAGGTTTAGAAAAAACATTCTACGATTTAACTCGTAGCTGACGCCGGAGTAGCAACTTTGACATACGAGTTAACTTGTAGGCAGCAGCGAACGTGTTAAAAGATGTTTCTATATAGCATAAACAAAGAGTTTGGGGATGAAGCTGCTGATGATGTTCAAAATATTGTTGTTGAGAATTTAGGTATGCTTTGACAATTATTTTATATTTGCTATGCTACTAAAAATCCAAATGAGCAAGATCTTTCGCCTACTTTTAAAATTTTGTTATTATTCCCGATAAAATTATAGGATGTCCCACATGCGATGTTATACATTTTTTTAAAACTACAGCATAGTCATTACAAAATTATTCAAAACTTTCCCGTAGAGAGCATTAAGAGCTGACTTATAAGGCATTTTCAGTTATGCCAGTAAAAACTGAGAAGAGAGGCGGATCTACCACATTCAATGTTTTTCTAGGAACTGCCTTTACCAGATTTTACAGAAACAACTATTTTCTTCGTAACCTGTTAAAGCTTTATTTTTGATAATGTTATTTTTTACATATGCGTATTATCCATTTTGAACGGATTTGTACCTTGAGAAATTCTAAAATACTAGAACGGGTAGAATGGCTGGCCTGTTTCAATGAGTTAAAGAAACGAACTATAGGTTTAACCAAATTGGTGGTGATTTCATTGAAGAACCTGACTAAGACAGACCCTCGAAAGAGGGCAGCAGATCTTTTGATACTTAGAGTGACAGAGACCATAGTGGTCGGAATGACACTCTGCGATGTGGAAGGCAATGAGAAACCACCACATTACCTCCAAAGTACACGCGTACTGTTTTAAAGTAATGGCATACTCTGGGGTAAAAGATTCCGGAGTTAAAATAGTCCCCATTTGGATCTCTGGGAGAGAACTACTTCGGAATATGTGTTCGACAAGTTTAAAGGAAGAGCACGGAACATTTTGCGAGTCGGAGCGTGGAATGTTAGAAGCATGAAGCAAGCAGGTAAGCTAGACAATCTGAAAATTGAAATGAATAGGTTAGCATTAGACGTAGTAAGGATTAGCAAAGTTCGATGACCAGGGGTGGGGAATTTTTTAAGCGCAGACTTAAGGATAATTCATACAGGATCATGTTTGGGGATAGTCATGCAGACAAAGATAGGACACTGTGTAGAAAACTACTTACAAAAGAATGAAGGAGTGCTCATAGTTAGATTAAAATCTAAACCGGTAAATACAGTAATAATACAAATATACATGCCCACCTCTAGCTATAGTGACGATGAGGTAGAAGGGATCTACAAAGATATCGAAGACATACTAAGGTTTGTAAAAGGACATGTAAATTTAATAAATACGATTTTAATACAGTGGTGGGCGAGGGTAAGGAAGGAGCGGTACTGAGTTTGTAATACTCTTATCCTAAGTTACCGGCATGGCATTGGAGAGTGGCCACTAACTAGAACCTGGTAGGATATTACAGTGATTTATCCGTTGCTAGACCTACCTACTCCGTTGCGTGAGTCTAGGGTTACCGACGTGCTCTGTTACAGGAGAAAAATAAGATAGGTTGAGGACGGTATAAAGACGCTCACAGTGGGCACAGCGAATCTTATACCGGGGTTATGGGATGGCAATGGGCACGACACCGGGCGGTGCTGAATGCCAGTTATGGGCACGGCAGTGATAATAGCTGACTTTAGGCACAGCAAGAAAGGAGAGAATAGATGTCGGCTATGGGCACGAAGTCTATGGGTTCGGAACACCGGCTATGAACACGGTGCGGTAGGTACTAACTATTCTGTACTGGCTATGGGCACAGTCATAAAAGAGTCTATAACTTTTCAGAGCGAGTCAACAAAGCAAACTGGTCTCTCTCGCAAAACCGCGCTGATTTATACCACTGCTTGGCCGACTCGATTTGGGTATTTATTAACCAAAAAGGCGATATAACACGTAGTAGGCATACAATTAACTTATTACTATTTCAAACGTCACGTTGGCGTCGGTAAATTGTCATTACAGGTTTATTTGGTTTAAGCACGAGAAATGATAGAGGAACTAAACTATTAGAATTTTGCGACAAAAACAATTTGATCATCACAAACACATTATTTCAACATCATGCTAGAAGACGATACACGTGGAAGATGCCAGGAGACATGGGAGATATCAAATACTTTACATTCTTGTTCAACTACGGTTTCGAAATCGAGTAAAAGACTGTAGAAGCTACTTAGAAGCAGATATAGACACTGACCACAACATCGTAATTATGAAGGTCGCTCAAACATTTAAAAATTTAAAGAAAAGGAACGGAAAAGGCACTCGGACTTTGAGAAACTAAAAAGATATCAACAAAAGATTTGAAAATAAGTCAAACGAATTACTGACAAACATCGGGAAATTCTCCGTTACTAAGGAAGTAGAAACAGAATGGGATAACATTAAATCCCGCTTAGATATGGTGGCCAGAGACATTCTGGGGTATAAACAAAAAGAAAATAAGAAAACATGGCTAACATGATATTATGTATTGAAGTATTTGTATTGGTCACAATAATTAATTGTTCTCATGTCATACTTATTATGTAGTATCTGTGAGTTGAGACAGCCTTTTGTGAGGTGTGCCTATGACGTATTATTATGATTATTGCGGGTCGATGTACAAGATGTCTGACGTGGTTAACCGGGAAAAATATAGCGGTTCAACAATGTATTAGTATTACTTCACCATGTTACGGTAATTGTAATAAAGATGTATAATGAATAACGAGTATTTATTGCATAATAGTAACTAAGGCAATAAGCGTAGAGTAGCGGTCTGTAATACAACGTATATGTAACTGAACCTGATCCCAACAGGGACTCGGTACATAGTATTGGCAACCAGTACATAATAGTGCGGTTGCGAATACATACCAAAGAATGGAAAGAAATAAAAAGGGCTGTACATGATACAACACAGACCATAGGTAAGAAAAAAATAGAAGCGAGAAAACCCTGGGCAATAAAGGAGATATTAGATTTAATAGAGAATAGGAATAGGATATTAAAATTAAGCAAAAATATAATAAAGTTAGAAATAAGATAGTATATGAGTATAAAAAAGTTAGAAATAAATGGATGGAGGAGAATTGTAAGGGAATACAAGATGATCTGAGAGTAGGTAAGACAGACAGGGCTTACAGGGCAGTTAAAAAGTTTTTCGGGGAAGATAGGAAAAAATAAAATGGTATTAAAGATGAGAACCATCTGCTTCTAATAACTAAAGTTGATGTAGCAGATACATGTGTAACGAATACGATTATCTGCTTCTTAAATATACGCTTTTGTTCCATATACCTATTCAATAAATATTAAATTCCAATAGAAACAATATATTACGAATTCATATATTTAATATTCAAAGTAAAATTTAAGAACTCTTCTATTTGTATGTATCTTGATACAATATCCCCTTTTCTGCGCGTGCTTGGATAGCAACGTAGCCTCGTGGGCAAGCTTCATTTGATATCGGGATGGAATTAGAAAACAAGTGTTAACGTGGCCCTGCAGGTTTTTGATAAAACATACCGTCCCAGAAAGAAGTGAAGTGGTGTCAACGAATACCATGGCTTCATTTTTAGTTGTAGTATCGACCTAAGTATAGTCAAGAAAATATATCTACGCGCAAGTACAAAATTATGTCAAAGTAAAGTAAAGCAAGTCAAATTATATCGAAGTAAAGTAAAACAAGTACGAAAGTATGAATTTATATTGAAGTAAAGTAAAAACAATATGGATACGCAAACACGTAATAAGCCCTTTGGGATGTTGGTTGTACTGAAAATGCAGTTTTAAATGTTGCTATGCGAGAGGGTAGAAATTTCCACATATGTTTGGTTAGTATAGAGATCAAGCTCGGGCACATGTATCAGCTGCACGCACCTGCCATTGTAAGTACCTACATGTTTAAAGAATTTGGTAGCCTAGCAGATATTCAGCGGTGAGTCATCCTCAATTTTATAGCTATATTCATTTCATGGAACCATCATTTACGATGTACAAATAATTTTTGAAAATTCTATATATGTTTACTTAAAGTTGATACACAAAATTTTTGAAAAATTTTTATGGTCATTTAAATTGATACACTTAAAATTTTGTTCAAAATTTAATAGTCGAATAGTGCATAAATGTTCTTATTATTTCCAAAGCATTTCTATAAGACAATTTTGAAGTTACAAGGTTATACTAAAATGTTTGCATAACTAAACATGTGATACGTTGATATTTGTTTGTCACATTATAGTGTATAATATATTTTGACAGTACACCTGAAGTACAGCTTAATTCAGACAATAAGTGTTTTTTGACCTTTGATTCCATCAAATATATCAGTTAAAATGATAGTTCTGTAATCTACAAAAAATCTGAGCATTTAACTTAATTCTTGTAAACTCGAACAGGATCCTATTCAAGTATCATGATTAAACTGTAATATAAAAATGAAAACCGTATGTTTCTTATAGAGAATTAACGTAAATTATTCAATTATAAATGTCCTATAAGTATTCAGAGATTAATACTAGATCTTAGTAAAGTAATTGTTTCGAAAATCTCCGTACAAATAACTTTGTATAAGCGATGTTTATATATATATTTTTTCAAATTAATAGAAAGAATAATTGAAGAATAATAGAAGTCAGCAGTAATTGTTCTATAGAAGCAAACAATCACATTTATGAAGTTTTTGTAGTGAAGAGAGAGATGTTATTGGTGTTGGTTTAAATTTTTTTGAAGCATAATTTTTGCTATTTGATCTTTCTTTACTTTAATTTTTTTGTGATAAAGTTACTAGGCTCTAACGTAGCCCTAGTCTAAAAATATTTAGAAGTGATTAAATTTTCAGGTTGTACGAGGACGTCGTTCCCATTCCAAATTGCAGGGTCAAAAGTAAGTATTATTTTTTTATATGTTGCTCGTCTTAAGGATTTTTTTTCGAAGATTTCCGTATCTGATCTTCGGATAGATTCTCATTATAACATTCATTAAGATACGGTGGCGTCCAATAAAACTTCTTTTTTTATCGTATACCATCCTACGACCCTAGCTCATACCTCTGCCAAGTTGAAGAAGCTTAGCTGGCTGGAAGATCTCATCAGAGGGACCTTTTTCTCTCAAAGCCATTTAACATACTTTTTACCCTGGACTTTAAACAGGAACACCTCATAGTCTATCGAGGCTCTGCCGCCTATAAGGTAGAGTAGACACACTATTTACCTTTTGAGGAATTTAGTGTGTAACACATGGAAAAGATATTTAGAGGATTTGTATAAGAGAGACGATATGGATGAGCTAGAGAAAGACCAAGAACAGGAAGTAGAAATAAGGTTCTCAATATTACGATAGGAAATTGATAGAGCTGCTAGGGATCTTAAACTAAATAAAGCGCCGAGGAAAGACAATATACCCGCAGAATTAATAAAATATGCCAGTTCAGAAAACTTTAGACAGATTATATGAACTAGTAAAAGTAATATATGACACAGGTGAGATCCCAATATATTTGGAAAAAAATATTATCCCAATCCCAAAAAAGTCAGTAGCTGATAGGTGTGAGAATTTTAGAACGGTTAATTTAACTTCCCACGCTTCCAAAATATTAACAATAATAATTAAAAATAGAGTAGAAGCTTTGACTGAAAATTATTTAGGGGAACACCAATATAGTTTTCGTAAAGACAGAGGGACTAGAGAACCGATACTAATGATTAGGGTAATTATCAAAAAAAGGTTACAAAAAAATAAAAAGACTCATTTCGCGTTTGTAGATTTAGAAAAAGCATTTGAAAGGGTTAATTCGATTGTTATGTTCAGGGTTTTGCAAAAAATAATAATCTCTCATAGTGATAGAAAAATTATTTACAGTCTATATAAAAACCAAAGCGTAGTAATTAGATTTGATGAAACAGAAAAGGGACTAAGATTAGAAATGGTGCTAGACAGGGCTGTATACTATCTCCCTTGATTTTTATTGTTTATATTGAGGAAGCTTTAAACTTAGCTAGAGAGAGAAAAGAGATAGGTATTAGTGTACAGGGACTAAAAATAGACATGTTTCGTTTTGCAGATGATATAGCCATTATATCAGAGTCTAGAAAAGAGTTAGGAAAGTTTTTTAATATTTTAGATGAGATACTACAGAGTAACTATAGTATTAGAATTAACTCGGGAAAAACAAAAATAATGACAAGTGAGTTACAGCCTAGTTCTAAACCAAAATTAAAAATACCGTGTTAAGAGGAGATAGATGAATTTTTCTATTTAGGTAGTGGATGGACGTAGCAGAAAGAATAGTAGCTAGAATAGCTCAAGGTAAAAAAATGTTTCTAAAAAAGAAAGACGTACTAATAGCTAATAGTATTAGTTTAGATAATAGAAAAAGTTTCTTAAAGTCGTACGTAGGGAGCGTTCTATTATACGGTAGTGGGACTTGGACAATTACAGAGGTAGACAAGAAAAAATAAAAGCTTTTGAAGCTTGATGTTATAGGAGAATGTCAAAGATTAGTTGGACAGATAGAGTAACAAATGAGGAAGTTTATAGAAGGATAGGTGAGGAACCCTGTATGTGGAAACAATTAAAGGTCAGGAGAGATAGAATGATAGGGCACCAGTTAAGACATGAGGGGCTATTTAGTAAGGTCTTAGATTATAGACTACCAAATAAAAATAGAGTAGGAAGACCTAGACAAAGCTATATTAGTCAGATTATTAGAAATTTAGGCTGTGAAGGGTATGTAGACCTATTTAAACTAGTTCAGAATAGAAAAGTATTTAGAGCTGCGTCAAACCGACCTTAAGTAAGTTCGAAAACAAAACAAAAAAAATAAATAAACAAAAATCAGCTAACTAAATGGCACCACGACATAACGACAATTAGTTAGCAGCCTAGCATGTTAGCAGTGATTCGGCGCTTAAGCCTTACCATAAAATATAATTTAACACTTTTTCTTTTGGAGGGATAACCAGTTAATATTTCATTTCCTTATCAATGGGGATCACGTAAACATGTTGGAGTTCTTTAACAACCATCAGGTTGCTAATCTCTGTGTAGAGCCAGGTAGATAAGAAAAAGATAGAAGAGTATAGAAAGACCTAGACCAAGCTATATTAGTTAAATCATTAGAAATTTAGGTTGTGAAGGGTATGTAGAACTTTTTAGATTAGCACAGAATAGAAAAGAAGTTAGAGCTGCGTCAAGTAAGGTCAAAAACAAAATGAAGATGGCTTCTATATGAAACAAAAGTTAGAAAGATTTTAGTTTATGCACGTAGTCATTAGCCCAGAGACTATAGTGGCTAAAAGTTATATAGGAATTCAAAGTTAAACACTATGTTTATATGTCCACGTGATTATGTGCCTCAGTGTTTAAATGTCTATATGTTTAAATATTTGTTTGATTAATTCTAGACATGTTTAATTGACCTTTATTAAAAGTCCTATGATTATATGTTCAGGGATTATGTGCTCTTAAGCATGTTTTTTATATTTGATGCCTTAAAATTAATGTTTCTTTGTATTCTATAAGATGTATGGAGTTGCTGCAATCATGCATGATTGGTTTTAATGAGCATTTTTCTGCTTATGAAGTTACTGTTGTTTCTCCTGTAACGAATATATATTCTATAGCACCATGTTTGCAAGAATCACTTCAGCATAATTTTATTCTGTGGTATTTAATTCTCGTATTAGATGCTATAATATCTAAGAGAAACAATTCTATATGAAAACAGGAAATCATGTTCGCTTAAATAACTTAAATGCTTTGCACGGAGATATTTAATAATATTATAGATTCAAGGAACGTATTTATATGGGGGCTAGTCGTTTGTGTTGCCTACTTTACAGGCGGATTCTTCCTCTTCATTCGTTAGAATTAGAATAGCGCGTGCGTGTACTGGTCACGAAGTAATGCGTCAGGCAAATAAGGTGTCGTACTAGAACGGAACGAGGTCGGCGATTGCTTTTCTAAAGGTAGTCGAGTTGGCATTGTTTTCTTGAAAAGTATGAATCTTCAGGCCTTGCAGAAGTGGGGCCTCCGGATCGGCGTGGGATGGTAATAATAGGGGGGCGAGTCGCCTTGGGACACAGAGTGTAGCTCCAGGCTCCTGTGACACCGGCAAGGCAGTGGAACACGCCGCCTCTTGAATTGTTGTGTTGGAATTTGTTAACGCGTATGACAGAGTAGAATGACGGAGTAGAAAAGTATTTTTAAATGTTGCAATAACATTATGATATGGTAGGACGGTGATATATTTGAATCAAAGATTGGAAAGCTATTCGTTTATCAGGGCAACTACAGCTGTTTTTTTTAATGTTTTGTTACGACAAGTTGATGAGCAGATTTTAGAGGATGTACATCGCCGTTTGAGAACTAGAGATGAAGACATCAACATCTACAGGTATCAAACCTTCTTTTTTGTTTTGTTTGTGAGAATTCGTGAATGCTCACATAATTAGTTTTCAAGGATCGTTTGGTCAAGTTAAATTTTTTTTGTATATAGAACAGCGTGGGAGAAAATAGTCACGAAATGCTGTAGTAATAATTTTATAAAATTTGCAGAAATTCACTTGTTAAAAATATGAGACTTCAAAGTCCATTTCTTGTTTTTTGGAAAATTTATTTGTAGATGTTAAATTTTAATAAGTTCATAATACCTGAATTAAATGAAAAGTTGTTTGTCCAAGTTAACTACATGTGATTCAAATTTTTTTAGAGATAATTTATGAGAAACATATGTGAGCCAATAATCAGATCTGAACACTTGGTGTCAAAACTTGTTTTAAAATATTATTAACTTAAGGTCCTGTTATGCCAAAGGCAGATGTATAGAAAAACCAATTTTATTAGTTCATTTTGTAAACATATTTAAAGAAAAAACCAAGAAAGAGAAACTATATTAAATTTCATTTTTAGACTCGAGTTTTTTTATTCCATGCATAATTAAATTTACTAAATTTTTAAAGTAAATAAGTTTGTTGAACAATGAAATTATACGAATGCTGAAGTAATTTAAAAAGCACAGATATGCTACAACTGATTTGTTATGCTACAACTGATTTGTTCTAGGTATTCATTTTTGATTTAAATATCTTTGGTGTGGTAATCTTAATATTATCCACCTGTAATTATTAGTCTGTTTTTTATTGGAAAGCACAAACTGTGTCTTTCTAATTGAGAATTTGTTGTGCATTTTTTTTTCAGGTTCATCGAGATCGGAGAGGTCGTAAGTATGTTCCAGAGGTTTCCAGATACATTAGTTTAGTAAGTTGTAAGTTTTTATTGCGTTTATATCCCGTGAGTTTCTGTATCTTCTCATAGGAGTATTGAATCTTTAGTGTAACCGTTCATACAGATACAGTGGCGGTCAACCCATTTTCCTTTTGTTAGTTTATTGTAGAGTTTAGACCATCCCCACGCCCTTTCTCATTGCTCACCCTTGGGGTAATTCCCAGACTTAGCCGCGAATAATTAAAGCTTCACTTATATCCAACTAGTGCAAGTAAAAGAAAAAAAAATTGTTTCACTGACACCCAAACAACGTGAGGCTATCCAGCGAATAAAGTAAAAATAAAAAAAATAAAGCTTCACTTTATCCAGCAACAAGGAAGCCCAAGTGAAAATATTGTTTTACTCCTCTAAAGACTGTTTACCTGTTTCGTGATAGTTTGCTGTTTCCGGTACCGAATCATTTAACCATTGCACCTAATGGAACTAATTATATTATCCTGAAAGATTATGCGTAGTATTATATATAAAAATTGTAAATGTAGATAGTTTTAATTTTCACACCATTTTTCTGTTATTGCAAATAAGAATACGAGGGTGTCCGAAAGCCAAAAAACTGATTTGCACATATAAGAGGCAGTAGTTTTTGGACTTTGACCCACCCTCATATATTAAAATTTTGATATTTGTATAGCCACATTGAGGTTACAAAATATTTTAGTATATAGATTAGTTTTGTCCTATTTTTTACGTTATTAAGTATTGAAATCTCAATATTATTAAATAAACATTCGGTTTATTTATATTTATTCTTTTATTTATGTTCATTGAAGATTTTTTGGTTCGGATGTTTATTATTTTAGTTGCTATGTCGAAAAAATCATGTATCAATTTGGTAGTTATCCTATTAGTGCTTATAAAAGTAATTTATATGAAAGTCCTTGTAATTGTAGCTACTTTTTTATGTAACTACTATCAGTCAATACTGTAATCATTACATTTTCTTGCACTTATAATATATTATATATAAGTGCAAAAAAATGTCAAGATTACTGTGTTAACTGTTAATAGTTACAGAAAAAGTAGCTACAATTACAACTCATTTGATTTCATACTACAAGACTAGCTTGTAGTGAGGATGGTACGGTTTGTTGTAATGGTAACTACACAGTTTATTAATTACAACAAATAAATACTGTAACAGTAACAGTATTATCTTGTAGTATCAACAGATCAGGTATGAAAAATATCAGAAGTGTTTATTAACGATTACAAACTTCCTGTAATAGCTACTGAAACCATTGAAACTGTATTTTTTTTTATATCTGGCTAGCCTCACGCATGGGCGCTAGTGAAACGTTTTTTCTTCTTGCACCACGTTGTGTGCCAGTGTAACGAAGTCTTCCGACATAACTAGGGGTCTATTCCTTGGGCAGAGCTATGAGAAATGGGGGGGGGGGAGTCGAAATCTGTCTGTAGATCAAACTTAATCTAAACCAAATAGACGCCACCAAGTCCTGATTTAATTATGATAATTGCATGGCATATTTCTAAGGGCGGACGTGGAGACCCAAAGAAAAAAGGATCGCCTTCGCTGACAAAAATTTGTCTTAATAAAATAAGACGCAGCTCCTGTAAGAAATTGTAATAGTTAAATACATAAAAGAGTGGAACACTATTTGTGTCCTACAAAAATTACATAAAGAAGTAGTTAAAAAGGTATTTTCAATATAAATTTGGCATCAAATTCCTACTCATAAGGATAATAGCTATATGTGATTAGATTTGATCATACTTGATCAAAATAAAAAACTTTAATCCTGAACCAATTGTTTACTAAAAAGAATCTCTTTTAAAATAATAATATGATTTGTAACAAAAATTTAACCAATAACTGTATGAATCTATAGCTTTCAACTTCATGTTTATCTTAATTATTTTTAATCAAATACTTTACAGTATAACATGTACTTGTTATACACATAGGGTTCCGACCTGTGCAGATCTGTTCAGGCAGATGACAATTTAATAAGTTCTAAAAATATAGCATTCAAGTTTTCTAAATTACATATGCAAGTTTTAATTTATATAAAGCAGATCACAAAAATAGACGTGTTTACATCTTTTGTACTAAAGCTGTTCGAGGCACTTGCTTTCAAAAATACATCTGTCAGCAGTACACTGCAGAAAAATATATGACGTCAGTAACACCTGTTGACATTACCGACGCTTCATAATGGGCCACGCGTGTGGTTTTCTTAAAACATCAAATCAGTAAACTTTAATTTTAATACTGGAAAATCCAGTTCAGCAATTAGTCGAAACTTTTACAATATTCATGCTTTTATGCATTAAACAAATTAACGTGTTCCTAGTTTGAAACACATAAAAAGAACTTATCGCTATCTACGAACCAAAACTGCATTTCTCGCTTTGTTGCAAGGAAGGATGAGATCCTCGTTATTTCATGCAACGATCACCGCGTTGTAGTGTGAACCAAATTCATCCAAAACAACTTCTACTATCAATTCGTCCTACGTGTCGAATCAAATCCTGTTACCATACATTAGTGTCCTTGTGTGTCCTAAAAGTTTACACCACAAGTGTCGTTTTCTTAATAAACTGCATTCTAAATTTCGTGTTCTAAGAGTTGCATTATAAGTAGTTGCTATAAATCGTCGCGCTAAATAAATTATCTCAAATTAAACAAGTTAATAACCTTTATACGTTACCGACCGTTATTCGAAGATGTGCTTACACATTGAAGTGGATTCGCAAATTGCCGGCCTGCAATCTAGGGTACATGTTATTGCTTCTTCCACATATGGCCGACTGACTACAAAACTAGCTCGGGCGACCGAGGCGTCCGGAGGGGGACCGTCAAACAGAGATGTAGATGACACAGATATTTAACCACAAGTAGAATACCAAAGGACGATGCGGGCTTAACGTATTACTATGGTTGTTGAATGTACTTTACTATTATTGTTAATAAAATTGTTATATTATTTTCGTAATTTTATAGAGGGATTTATTATCAAAAATAAAATTGTTACACCATATATAATAATAACACCAAAACTATATGAAATACAACAATTCGTTTTGCTATAGTGGAAAGCTGCATTTCAAATCACTTCGACGACCAAGTCAAACTTCGGCATTTTCAATGTAACACACTTCACTTCAGTTCGTGACATGCGTAATTCAACTTCGTTGTTTTTAATATTATTAAAAAATATTAAAGTATCGCTTAAACGTGCTTCTTGTAATATCATCATTAGGTCTTCAATCCTGGAACTGGTTAGACGCGTACCATCATTGTTTCCTATTATGAACTAACCTACAGATTTCCCTGAAATTTGCACAGTCTGCATCTCATCATTATCTGATCTAGGTCAGTATCTACCTCTTTTTTCCTATCTCTGCTTGTAATATATCCCATACTATTCCCCAAAAATCCCTTAGAACGTATTCTGCCCTTCTATTTCTCTTATCTTTTTCACCAGATATCCTTGTTCCCCTACTATTTCTTAAACCTATTTGTTATTATCTTTGTCTGTCCATGCTATCGTCCTCATACATCTGAAGCACAGCATTTCAAAAGGCTGCTACCGTTTTTCTGTATGCGTTTCAGACTGCCCGTATTTCATAAGCATACTGTGCTGTGTTCCACACATATGCTTTCAACAATTTTCTTCTTGTGCTATGTTTGTTGTCTTTCCTCATAGGCGCTGTTCTTTCTTGTTAGATGCGGTTCGGTCACCTTCTATTGTTTTACAATTATATACCCTATTTCTCCGACTTTCAGTGGTTGTGAAGGGAGGTAAGCAGCCTGTGGCTGCCAAGTTCCCCCAACACTTAAACATTTACCGATTTAATATATTTTCCAATATATCTTTTCGCACAGTCAACATTAGTTACAGATATTTTGCAACCAACAACTAGTTGTTTATACTAATCATCAGATTTATCTGCGCTTATTTTTTCGTCATTAGGTTTTCCGTCTCAAAACTGGTTGGACACTTACCTGCACTTATTTATATTCTGAGCTATCCTACATAGTTCCCTGAAATTCTCACACAACTCGTTCCCCTTCTATTGTTTTCTAATTTTATGTCCTATTTCACCGAGATTCAGTGAAGGGCGTTAAGCAACCTGTGGCTACCAAGATCCCCCAACACTTAGACATTTGCCGAAATAATGGTTTTCCAGTAAATCCTGTCACACACTTAACATTATTCGAGAATATTGCCCAACCAATTCTTGTAGTTCTTATAATAATTATCATGTTTAAGCACAGTTATTTTTTCGTCATTAGTTTATCCATCTTGGGATTGGTTGGATGCGTACCCCCCCATTGATTTCTATTCTGGGTTAGCCTACACATCTCCCTAAAATTCCTGCAGCCTACATCTTTTATTATCTGTGTGCAGTGGTCTAACCTAGGCCTGCCTCTTCTTCTCTTTTTTCCTATCTCTGCTTCTAATATATTCCGCACTATTCCTTCATGCCGTAGTATGTGGCCTACTGTCCTATCTCTCCTATTTTTTACCGTATTCCACATATTTCTTTCTTCCCCATTTTTAGTACCTCTTCGTTCTTAACTTTGTCTGTCCATGATATCTTCATCATACATCTGTAGCACCACATTTCAAAGGCTTCTACCTTTTTCTTGTCCGCTTCTCCTACTGTCCAGGCTTCACAGCCGTACAGTGCTGTGCTCCACACATATGTTTTAAGCAATCTTTACCTTGTTTCTATGTTTGTGGTCATTGAGCACAGTAGTTGCTTTTTCTTATTAAATGTAGCACGACCTTGTGCTAATCTTTGTTTTATATCTTTTGTGCTTTTCCCATCTTGCGTTATTTGGCTTCCTAGGTAGCAGAAATCCTTAACCTCTTGTAAGTTTGTGTTACATACTTGTATTCTTGTTTTTGATTTATTTTCCCTATCTTTGCATACTAGAAGTTTAGTTTTAGTTTTGTTAGTTCTGTTAGAACCGTTTCCATTTCATTAAGAGCAGCTTCTAACTCTTCCTTGCTAGACGTTAATACCGCTATATCCTCTGCAAATCTAAGCATATCAATTTTTTGTCCCTGCATAGTAATTCCAAATGTCTTCCTGCATTTGACAGTATTCATTGCCTCTTCTATGTACAAGTTAAAAATCAATGGGGATAGGGCACATCCCTGTCTCACCCCTTTCCTAATGTTTACTTCTCTACGTTCCTGCTCTAATTCTATTACTGCTGTTTGCTCTTTGTATAAGCTATGTAACTATTTGTCTATCCCTATAACTCATTCCAATTTTTTTGAGTATTTCAAACATTTTTTCCATTTTACAGTGTCGAATGCTTTTTCCAGAGTCCGAGCTTGACCTCAATCATAACCAATCATATGTGGAAATGTCCACTGTCTTGCCTAGCAACAATTGAAACTGCATCTAAAGCTCAACCAATTTCCATACGGTTAACAGTTGTTTAATATAATTCATAATTCTTATTACTTTAACACTTAAAACGTTGAAACTGTAAAACAAACTTCATAACTTCATACTTGATAACTTGCAACCTTCCAAACCCCAAAACTATACAATTTTAAGACTTTAGAACTTTAAGACTTGCGCTGAAAAAAAACGGGAAAAATGAATTTAAAGGTAAGTTTGAGAATTATTTACCTACCGTAGAAATGTATTTATGACTATATTAGGCCGATGCTACAACGAAAAATAAATCCATGGTATCCGTTGACTCCACCTTACTTCCCTCTGGGACGGCATGTTTTATCAAAAAACCTGCAGGCCCACGTTAACACTTGTATTCGGATTACATGCTGATATCAAAATGGAGCTTGACCACTAGGCTACGTTGCTTATCCTATCTACGCGGAGGAAGGGGGATATTGTATCAAGATACATACAAATAGAAGAATTCTAGAATTTTACTTTGGCTATTTATATGTAGATGGGGCCCTATGTATGAATTCGTAATATATTATTTCTATTGCAATTTAATATTTATTGAATAGATGTATGGAACAAAGTGTATTTTTAAAAAGGCAGAAAATAGTATTTGTTTCAGTTTATAACTAGAAAATCCACGACATTGCTCATTTGAGTGAGAGGATTGTTGCAGCTGTAGCATTCGTCACGACTCCCTGTATTTTATACTTTTTAGTATTAGAATATTTCTATCTTTAACTGTAAATAAAATTTACTGTTTTCATTGTGACACTTGTGGTGGCGGTTTTGTTTCAATTTTTCTGTACGTCGATCTTCTGATTCGCTCCAACCCGTTTTTATTATTTTCAATTTTTTGTAATTTCTATAATTTGTATTTCTTTCTTAAATATTGCATGCGTTAAGTTTCTTTTATTTTTAAGTAAGCATAAACAAAAATCATTAACATACACTAGTTATACAGGGTGTCTATAAATTCATGCAAAACTGGAAGAGAATCCTAGTTGAAAATTATAAAGGCTCTTTCCTATAAAAAAATTTGTCAGCTTTTTAAGAGACGTAACACCCGAAAAAAGGGAAGTAAAGTGGAAATATATAAGTTTGAAATTTTTAGAGCTAATTATAGGTGGTTTTTCAATATTGGCATAAAGTTATTAGAGGGTAAAATTAGTATCCCTTACTTTGTTTTATTTCACAATTTTTTTATGGTGTTGAGTAGTGTAAAATGAGGGTTTCTGGGACCTCATTTCCACCAGCATCCTCTTTTTCCACACACATCTGGACCAAATAGTTTTCTTCAGCTAGCCATTTCATCTTTCGAGATAAATATATCTTGGTTGGTATCAATTAATATTAGATTTTTCTTAGCCACCCGAATTTTTAGGAATTTTTCAGATTGCATCATCCCCCAGGGAGCTACCCCAATTTTAAATTTTTTTTACCAATGTAAAGGAAATTGCACCATGATGCATGCCATACGCTGTAAGTGGAAGAAAAAGACACTGGAATTAGTTCAAAACGTTCAAAACCCTGCAAACAATTTTTTCTGCATTCATTTTTATAATGCCCTAAATTTTCTCAACAAGCTCGATTTCCCGCCATATGAGTTAGTGTTATTTTATAAAATTTCTCGAGTAATTACTCTATACAAAAGTTCCCCTTATAAAATCAAACAGCTGCTTAGGAAACAATACGTTACAAAGTAGTTGCAATGTTTCCTAGCACCTGCAGTGATTACATTTTCATTAAAAGCTGCATGTAAATGCAAAACTTTCTTCTAAAAGATAAGACCACTCGCCACCTGCCCACACCTGCTTACAATGGACTTGTTATCTGGTATTCTGCAGCTGTTAAGATGTTACAAAGTAACAAGATTGTTATCCTTTGTCTAAAAATCCTTTGATAATTGCGTTATCTCCTTTTTGGCAAGCTGTTACGGTTTGTATTTCGGCAGTTGTTGTCGGGAATTCTGCATACATGATTCTTCGGCGATATCTTTGAAAATCAAATACCCTACTCCCATAGATGATTCTGTCCTTATAAAATAAAGACCTTGCTTTGAAAGACAAGATTGAATACAACATCTTCTTACCGAAGATACATGTTGTAAAGTCGCGCTACTAAAGTGCGTTCTTAGTATAAGTGAAGTTGGTGGTTCCAGCATGCAGCCAATAAAGAAATGCAGTCGCATTTTTTCTTGCGGAAAGGGATGGTACTAAATCCGTATACTTTTTAAAAGGTTATTCTAAAAACGTATTCATCAAAATGGCAGATAACAAAGACAAACTAAGGAATGCGGGTTTCGTAACCTTGGCGTACACCACACGCAAAGGGGTTCCGCTAAACATTGTATATTTGCCTAGTAAAGAACCTTTCGGATCATTTAAAACCGAGGGCCCTACAACCTATAACAACCATATATTTCCAAAAGTGATAGACATGCAACTATGCAACAGTGAGTGGGAGAATAAGGATTCCCTCGAATACCGACAAGAAGAAGTCGATCAAGCTAACAAGAAACGTATACAGGATATAGTGGGAAAGCTATGATTAAAAGATTGTCATAGGCTGCAAGAATTACACGAAGGAATGGATCTGGTTGTCGGTGAAATCAAATACTTTATATTTAGAGACAAACTTCGGTACATTTTGCAATTCGAAAACCTAGACGGTCTCTATGTATCAAACTATTGGCTAGAAAAGGAGATAGAGGAGAGGAGATAGAGCTGCGAATAAAATTAGATAAAATTAAAACAACTCCAAACAAACATAAAGAAAGGACTGTTTTCTGTGTATAACTTTGTATTAAAATTAAGTTTAAATGGCTCCATGCGTGGTATTAAATATTTTTAAAATTTTATTATGTATAATGTCAGAATAAACATTTTAGAATAATATTACGTTGCTCTTTATTTACAAAAGGTTATGACGTCCCCACGAAATAGCAGTCACACAGAGAGGGGTGCGCTTGGGGGCGGGGTGCGCATGGGCAGGGGTGCGCATGGGCAGGGGTGCGCATGGCCGGGGGTGCGTATGGTCAGGGTGCGCATGGGCTGGGATGTGTCTGGGCGTACATGAGGGAAGCGGAAGTTAACAGTCACCAAGCATCTAATTCCTTTTTGGGTGGTATGGAGTACTTGCCGCCATATGTATCCCGATTAAAAAACACGATTTGTACATGCAGCTTATTAATAAAATTAGTTTATCGAGCGAAGATGACAAGCGCAACGTCATCCCTGGAAGTATATCAATCTACGCATGAGGGCATAAAGATATAGGTCTAAGATAGTTGTTTATATTTGTATAGATTTTGTAAATCTATTGTATATATTAGTTTTAAGATTCCATAATTTTTAAGTTCTTCTCCCACCTTCCCTTCTTCCAAATCCCTCCTGCTTCTATTCTGGTGGACAGAGTATACGTGTTATCTCCACGTGGTGTTCGCGAAACACAGCGGTTTTATATTTCTCGGGAAATGGTTGGTTAAAGCATATGCCTTGGGTAGCGAAAAAAAAAGGTTTTAAAGATGGAGTTAAATATAGATGGGTAAAAATTAGAGGTTTGAATCTTTAAAAGGCGTAACTATGTAAGGGGTGGTTCTATTTAAAATCTGTTTGCAGATTTGAGCGCCCTAGAAAAATCTAATATTAGTTGATTCATGGAAGCTGGTCGAAGAAAAATGTCTTCTGAAAATATTTTTAATTGCAACTCTTGTGGTGCTTCCTATACCTGGAAAAATGTTCTCAAACGGCACCGGAACAAATGTCGTGGTGTGTAACATCATCCACTGTTAAGCTTATACATCCCTCAACAGCAAAGTACTTAAACTGCGGGTCTTACGGTATCGCTTTTACGAGAATGGACAACTTACTGCGGCACAAGGAAAAACAGCATGGTATGTCATTAAGCCGTAAACGTTCAGGTCCGCCAGCTGTTAAAGGGTCTTGTACGAAAGAACCACAAATTCTGTGTAAAGTATGCGATATAGTGACATTCGCGTAAATTTAGACCATTTTGATGCAAGTGATTACCCCCCAAACAATAAGTACAATATTCCTTTAGTTAATAAGAAAGTGCTTGGAAAATTTAAAGACGAGTTTTGTGGTGACTTGGTCTTGGAGTTTGTTGGCACCATGGCGAAGTCGTACTGTATAATAAGTGAGAAAGACATAAAAAAGATAAAAGAAATTTCTCGTAGTGTTGTTAAGGGTATTGGTGTAGATAGTTTTAGAGATATAGTTAACGATAATTCCAATGCTCTCATGCATACGATGGTATGCATTCGTAGTATTAAGCATCAGCTGTACACTCAGCTAATTAATAAGGTTAGTTTGTCGGGTGACGATGACAAACGTTATGTCATCCCAAACAGCACATCAACATATGCATGGAGGCATAAGGATATAGGTTAAGTATTTAAATATGTACATAATAGCGTATAAATTAGTCATAAAATTTTCCTTTCACCTCAATCCCTAATAATCCCATCGCTCCCGGTGACATGTGTTTACCTCCACGCGGTGTCGTTGGACAGTAAAACATATTGTTAGATTAAGGACAATATGTCTTATTGACCGAAAACACGTTTCCTCTCTTTTTAAACTACTCAAATGTCTTTAGACTCGTGTTTTTATTAATTAATCACTATATACCTATGTTACAGGTTACTTTCAGCTGCTTGGATTCGGTTACACGAAGAAAATAAAATAATGTTATACTTTGTAATGTAAAAATTGTATTCTATTAGTTTCTTAAACTGTAATTCGGATAAAATAAATTATTAAACTTTTGTGTGCTTAATTTCTTTGTGTTAATACCTCTAAGTGTTTGGATAAAGGATTCTAGATATTAAAAAGGAGAGGTGATTAGAAATCGACCTTGGTAAAAAAATCTTAAAATTGGGGTAGCTCCCTGGGGGATGATGCAATCTGAAAAATTCCTAGAAATTCGGGTAGCTGAGGCTGATATTGATTGATAGCAAACATGGTACATTTGTCTCGTGGGTGGAAATGTGGAGAAAGATTTATCTCGCAGAGGGTATGTGTGTAAAACGGTAATGGATGGTCCTATTTTAAATCTGTTTGCAGATTCGAATTCTGGGTAAAATTCTAGACTAATTTGTTGTATTGCATGGTTAAAAAAATTATAAGGACGGTCAGAAATCGCCACCAGCAAAAAATCTTAAAATGAGGGTAGCTCCCTTGTGGATGATGCAATCTAAAAAGGAAAATAATCTTGTTACTTAGTAACATCTTAACAGCTGCAGAATACCAGATAACAAGTCCATTGTAAGCAGGTGTGGGCAGGTGGTGAGTGGTCTTATCTTTTAGAAGAAAGCTGTGCATTTACATGCAGCTTTTAATTAAAATGTAATTACTGCAGGTGCTAGGAAACATTGCAACTACTTTGTAACGTAATGTTTCCTCAGCAGCTGTTTGATTTTATAAGGCGAACTTTTGTATAGAGTAATTACTCGAGAAATTTTATAAAATAACACTAACTCATATGGCGGGAAATCGAGCGTGTTGAGAAAATTTAGGGTATTATAAAAATGAATGCAGAAAAAATTGTTTGCAGGGTTTTGAACGTAACACATTTCTTCTAATTCCAGTGTCTTTTTCTTCCACTTACAGCGTATGGCATGCATCATGGTGCAATTTCCTTTACATTGGTAAAAAAAAATTAAAATTGGGGTAGCTCCCTGGGGGATGATGCAATCTGAAAAATTCCTAGAAATTCGGGTAGCTGAGAAAAATCTAATATTAATTGATACCAAACAAGATATATTTATCTCGAAAGATGAAATGGCTAGCTGAAGAAAACTGTTCGGTCCAGATGTGTGTGGAAAAAGAGGATGCTGGTGGAAATGAGGTCCCAGAAACCCACATTTTACACTACTGTGTTGCGTTTTACAAATTAAAAATATTATTCAGAATCGCTTTATAATTCCTCAACTTTTTGTCCCTTGCCTTTTTCCCATAGAATTCATGATAGTGGGTAAGATAGCCGGAATTGACGCACCTCCACATAAATCAAAATTCCATAATACCACATGCAGTAAGAAATAAAGAATGAAAAGTCCTGTTTTACCAGTTAAAAACATTTTTATGTTGGCGAACGCAATTTGTAAAGTACTAATTTTAACCAATAAAATATTATTTTTGCACTTATTTTTTATTTGGATATTTGTGGTCGTTTGATAAGGCTTGCAATTTTTATTATGGCAACACTTACTCATATTTCTCTCGAATTTTATTATTACCATATTGATTTCCCACATATATTATTCAGAGACATTTGCAATATAAACAACTAAAACTGCGAAAATGCAATTTTTTAATCGTTACAATAATAATGTAGACTACAGAATTCTTTTATTCGATTGCTTGTGGTTGATTTGGATACCAGAAATGAACCCTTTTGTCTTTGGCGACGTTCTTTTAGAAACTTTTAATAAACAGTACAAGATTCCACCCGATTTGCTAATTATTTTCCAGAGTTTTGTTGATTTTTTAAGGAAGAGGAAACGTGTTTACGCAAGTTACTATTTATGGATCACAGAAGATTGCATAGAATGGATAAACTCTAGGTTAGGTAAATTTCAAACACATCCTCGATACTGTGTTTTAGTATAATTATTTATTATCAAATTATTCCAGACATGTAATATAAATTAGCTTAATGGATACTTTAGATAAGATGCGTTATTGTTAGAGAGTAGTGCATCAGCCTGTTTCAATTTTTTTTAATGATATACAATGCTATTAACCTTTAGTTTAAAAACTATTGACAACGAACTAGTAGTCAGACCTCAATACGCGTTTAACGTATACCTTGGTATTCTATAGTAACACTTTATTATTTGCGCTTCGTGCCATATCAGTCCAGATAATTGAAAATTAAAGTGTATTAGCATACTTGATTTGTTGTTAATAATTTTATATAATGTTTTTGGTAATTTTCATCGAGGTCTGTTGATATCTAAATATATTATGCTTGAGGTTAGCGATCTGGTCTTCAAGTTCAGCTTGTAACATGTCTTTTTGGATGAAGCTTAACCATGTTACAACGTGCATTGCACTTTATAAAGTACTAGTGTTTTTCTTACTCTAAAAACACATTTTATTACCATTTGGAATTAAGTTTGAATATGAAAATATTGTAGCGGGCTACTACTACCGCGTTCCACTAATTTAAAACAAGTAATAACAAGAGTCTTTATTACTCACTGTTCACAAGTCTAATTAACAGTATATGCCTTATTTATATATGTTTTCAGTCCAATTAACAATGAAGCACTATTACACTAATGAATTTACAAGCACTAATATCTTCTTAAACTAACTTCTTTAGGATTGGTTCATTAACAACACTAACACAACTATTTATTTATTACACGTTTGTCTATTTATGTATTCTACAAGCTGCATGTACCTTAGACACGTTCACATAGCATTTATGTTTACTCTTGGGCCTCCAAACGCTCAACTATTTAACTTCACACTATATAATTTATATTTGACATTCTGATATAGACTAACTCTGTACTTCATCATCGGTCTTATTTATACCGTGAATTAAAAAGGATAACTCATCCTTCTTTTTATAAATTAAGGCCGACGTTTCGTCCATTTTTGTAAGAAGCTTCACCAGGACAAGAAAAAAAAATGTAATAAAATTTTTAAAAAATAAAGACAAGAATGATAATATTAAGTAGGCAAGTTAAAGTGTAAAGAGAAGAGTTACTCATGAACTAGCAGACTCACTAGCCCATTCAAAACCAAAAGGTGTCTTGTGGAAAAGTAATTGGTGAAAGTAGCGAAAGTGGTAGTTTATATAGGGCGAGAACTTAATACATAAGTGATCATAAATAGAGTGGAGTGTCGTAGCGGTTCAGTGAACGTCACGGTTCCGCTGTTGTGAACATAAGCTTGTTTTCCAAATGAGGAAAGGTAGTAGCCATCGTCTTTGTTTAGATTATTAGAATTTTTATTGATTTCTACGGATTCTCTAATTTTTCTATTGTAGAAAAATGGAATTCTGGCAATTAGTTTCGTCTTGTCAAAGTTAATGGTGTGGCCTGTTTCATGTTGGTGTTCGGCCACTGCTGAGCGATTGTACTGGCTTCTTCTTAAGCATCGCTTATGCTCGTTTAGTCTAGTCTGTACTGACTGTCCTGTTTCTCCTATGTATACTAAACCGCAACTGCAAGGTATACTATATACGCCTGGGGCTTTAAGACTATTTTCGGAATCATTTGGGGTTGGTAATATTTGTGAAATTTTATTAGTGGGTTTATAGATTGTTTTGATGTTGTGTTTAGGTAGAATTTTGCCAATTTGGTCTGTTACTCTGTGTATATATGGAAGAATTGCAAAAAATCGTGTGTCTGGATTACAGCGTGGTTTGGGGGTTCGTGTAGGATGCAGATACCGGTTTATTACTCTCCCGATATCCGATTTACAATAGCCGTTTTTTATAAGACTAGTTTTAAGATGGGTCAGTTCATTAGATAAGTGTTCTGGTTATGGAATCTTAATTGCACAGTGGACTAAAGAGTTGATTACCGATGATTTTTGTGAGGGATGATGATGTGACGACGCATGTAGGTATCTGTCTGTGTGTGTGGGTTTTCGATATACAGAATGACCTAGTCGTCCGATAGTTGACGCTCCACCAGAACGTCAAGGAATGTCAGAGTTCCATTTTTTCAATTTCTATAGTAAACTAAATATCTTTATGTTGATTGTTTATGTGATCTAGAAAATTATTGAGTGTTTGATGTCTATGGGGCCAGATTACATAAGTGTCATCTACATAACGGAGCCAAGTTTTTGGTTTAAGGTCTGTGGATTCTAGAGCCGTAGATTCCAAAGACTCCATGAATATATTGACCACAATAGGCGATAGAGGTGAGCCCATTGGTGTGCTCGAGGTTTGTTTGTAAAATTGTCCGTCAAAGATAAAATAGGTAGAAGTTAAGCATTTTTCAATGAGCGTGGCCAGGTACTCAAATTCGTTTTCTTGAGGTAGGAGTTGTTAAATAATATCTGTGACGGGTACGTTTGTAAATAAGGATGTTACGTCAACACTGACTAGTATATCATTTGGATCTAGTGCAATATTTGCAATTAGTTCTATGAAATGAGTGGAGTTTAAAACATTAGTAGGGGTGTTACCGGAATAAGGTTTTAAGAAATTTGCCAGGTATTTTGCCAGATGGTAGGTTGGCGAGTCAATTGTGCTAGCTGTCGGACGCAGAGGGACATCAAGTTTATGGACTTTAGGGGAGGATATTGTAAACAAAACAAAAACTTTCAGTAATCTTAGACACTCACTAGCAAAATTACTTTGTACACTCACCTTTTTGGTACGGTGTCGTGATTGTAACATAGTTCCAAATTTCCTTAAAATAAAATATCACATTAAAACATATTCTAGCCGAAAAATTCTTCACAGAGCAGAACTCTCACTTCTTCGCGAACGAATTTCCAACACCTGAAAAGAAATAGACAATATTTCTAAACAGCTCCTACAGCTCCATGCGCCACGCTTAACTACAATGACTGGACTCTGTTTGACCGAATTTCATACTTGCAAGCCCAAAAAACCACCGAACTTACCATAAAAACCCACTTACGCAAATTCTTGCAACTTTCCAAGCACATTTGACACCTTAAAAAAACATCTTGCCCGAAAACTCTATCCTCAAATACCGTCATAAACCGATCAGAACATATCCTATCCGAAAACGAACTAAATATCCTGTCCAAAGGACTAAACTTCTCAATTGCACCCAGAAAAATTCCCGCAGAGGAAATCATTAGCTCTTGTAGAATCAGCGATCCGATCTCTACGCCAAGACGATGCCAACCTAATTCGCTTTGAAACAACTAAATGTCTCCGACATGCCAAAACTACTAACAAAAGTGTGACCAAGCAAGAAATGACGGCTTTAAAACACCTACGAACAAACAAGAAAATTGTTATACTCCCTGCAGACAATGGTAATGCGACTGTAATTCTAAACCGTACAGAATACCAAGAAGAGATTAAATAATTATTAGAAGACGATTCCATTTCGAATGGACCTGCACCTTGCCGAAGTTCTAGATTACTAGAACAGGTGAAATGGCTTGCGTGTTCTAATGAACTAAAGAGCCAAACTACAGGTCCAACCACAGTAGTAGGGTCGTTAGTGAGGAACCAGACTAAGACAGGTCCCTGAAAGAGGGCAGCGGCTCTTTCGGTACTTAGATTGGCAGAGAACATAGGGGTCGGTATGGCAGTCTAAGACACACTACCGCGATGTGGAAGGCAACGGGAAACCACCACATTATCTCCCAAGCACACAGCGTACTTAAATTGTAACAAACATGATGGCATTCTCTGAGGTAAAGGATTCCGGAGTTAAAATAGTCCCCCATTCGGATCTCCGGGAGGGGACTACTTCGGAGGATGCGATCGGAAAGTTAAGAATAAGAGTCGGGAACATTTTGCAAGTCGGAGCGTGGAATGTTAGAACTATGAAGCAAGTGGGTAAGCTAGAGAACCTAAAAATCGAAATGAATAGGTTATCATTAGACATAGTAGGGATCAGCGAAGTTCGGTGGCCAGAGGCGGGGGATTTTTGGAGTGGAGACTTCAGGGTAATTCATACAGGAGCAGAGGAAGGAAATTTGGGTGTGGGGATAGTTATGCGGAAAAAAATAGGATACTGTGTAGAAAGAGTACTCATGGTTAGATTAGAATCTAAACCGGTAAACACAGTAATAATACAAGTATACATGCCCACCTCTAGCTACAGCGACGAAGAGGTAGAAGCAATATACAAAGATATCGAAGACATATTAAGACACGTAAAAGGACATGAAAATTTAATAATTACGGGGGATTTTAATGCAGTGGTAGGTGAGGGGAGGGAAGGAGCGATAGTAGGTTTATTTGGTTTAGGCACTAGAAACGACAGAGGAAATATGCTGGTAGAATTTTGCGACAAGAACAATTTAATCATTACAAACACATTATTTCAACACCATGCTAGAAGACGATATACGTGGAAGATGCCAGGAGATATAGGAAGATATCAAATAGATTACATTCTTGTTAGACAACGGTTTAGAAATCAAGTAAAAGACTGTAGAAGCTACCCAGAAGCAGATATAGATACTGACCACAACATCGTAATTATGAAGGCCGCACTTAAATTTAAAAATTTGAAAAAAAGAAACGGAAAAAGGCACTTGGACCTACAGAAACTAAAAGAGAAAGATATTCAAAAAAGATTCGAAAAAAGGTCAAATGAATTGCTCAAAGATATCGGGAAAATATCTGATACTAAGGAAGTAGAAACAGAATGGAATAACATTAAATCCAGCCTCGACATGGCGGCCAGAGATATTCTGGGGAATACACAAAAAAGAAAAGAAACCATGGATAACAAAGGATATCCTGAATTTAATAGAAGAAAGACGAAAATACAAAAATAAATCAGACGAAACAGGAAAACAGAGATACAAAGCCATAAAATGGGAAATTATTCGAAAATGCAGGAAAGCTAAAGAACAATGGATTGATGAAAAGTGCAAAGAGGTACAAACTAAGATGGAAGTAGGAAAGACAGATGAAGCATACAAACTAATTAGAATCAATTTTAGGGATATAGAACCGTATAGCAAAAATATAAGGGACGCGGGAGGAAATGTCATTATAGAAAATGTAGAGAAAGTGGGTAGATGGTAAGAATATATAGGGAATTTATATGCAGAAGAAGAATTAACTGCATTAGAAAAGGAATCAGACATTGAAAATGATGACTTGGGATATCCTATACTTAGAGATGAATTTGAAATAGCATTAAAGGGTCTGAAAAATGGTAAGACGCCGGGTACAGATAAGGTGCAAGCGGAGACTCTAAAAGCCGCTGGCCAAGCAGTAACAGAACGTCTCTTCCAACTTGTAAGCTATATGTATGAGACAGGCGAGATACCCAAAGATTTCAAACATAACATCATAGTAACCATACCAAAAAAGAAAGGCGCAGATAGATGTGAAAATTTTCGAACAATAAGCTTGACAACACACGTATCAAAAATATTAACTAGAATTGTACAAAGACGAATGGAAAAACGGGCTGAAGAAATACTAGGAGAAGACCAATTTGGGTTTAGGCGAAAAAGGAGAACACGGGAGGCTCTGAGGGTGATAATGGAGAAAAAAATAGAAAAAGGGGAAAGCGTGTATATAGGGTTTGTAGATCTGGAAAAAGCATTTGACAATGTAAAATGGAAAAAAATGTTCTAACTACTCAAAAAGATTGGAATGAGTTATAGGGATAGACGGATAGTACATAGCTTATACAAAGAGCAAACAGGAGTAATAGAATTAAAGCAGGAACGTAGAGAAGTAAACATCCGGAAAGGGGTAAGACAGGGATGTTCCCTATCCCCACTAATTTTTAACTTGTACATTGAGGAGGCAATGAATATTGTCAAATGCAGGAAGACATTTGGAATTACTATGCAGGGACAAAAAATAGATATGCTTAGATTTGCAAATGATATAGCGGTATTAGCATCTAGCAAGGAAGAGTTAGAAGCTGCTCTCAATGAAATGGAAACGGTTTTAACAGAGAGATACGGTATGAAAATTAACAAAAGTAAAACTAAACTACTAGTATGCAAAGGAGGGAAAAATAAATAAAAAACAAGAATACAAGTATGTAACACGAACTTACAAGAGGTTAAGGATTTCTGCTTCCTAGGAAGCCAAATAACGCAAGATGGGAAAAGCACAAAAGATATAAAACAAAGATTAACACAAGGTCGTGCTACATTTAACAGGAAAAAGCAACTACTGTGTTCAAAGACAACAAACATAGAAACAAGGAAAAGATTGCTTAAAACAATTGTCTGGAACACGGCACTGTACGGCTGTGAAGCCTGGACAGTAGGAGAAGCGGACAAGAAAAAGGTAGAAGCCTTTGTGGTGCTACAGACATATGATGAAGATATCATGGACAGACAACGTTAAGAACGAAGAGGTACTAAAAATGGTAGAGGAAGAAAGAAATATGTGGGAAACGGTAAAAAATAGGAGAGATAGGATGATAGGCCACATACTACGACATGAGGGAATAGTGCGGAATATATTAGAAACAGAGATAGGAAAAAAGAAAAGAAAAGGTAGACCTAGGTTAGACTACTGCACACAGATAGTAAAAGATGTGGGCTGTAGGAGTTTCAGGGAGATGTGTAGGCTAGTCCAGAATAGAAATCAATGGAGGTACGCATCCAACCTCTCCCAAGATGGATAAACTAATGACCAAAAAATAACTGTGCCTAAACATGATGATTATTATAAGCAACTACAAGAATTGGTTGGGCAATATTCACGAATAATGTTAATTGTGTGAAAGGATTTACTGGAAAACCATTATTTCGCCAAATGTCTAAGCGTTGGGAGATCTTGGCAGCCACAGGTTGCTTAACCCCCTTCACTGAATCTCGGTGAAATAGGGCATAAAATTAGAAAACAATAGAAGAGAAACGAGCTGTATACATGCTGTATGAGAATTTCAGAGAACTATGTAGGCTAGCTCAGAGTATAAATAAGTGCAGGAAAACGTTATGACGAAAAAATAAGCGCAGATAAATCTGATGATTAGTATAAACAACTAAAGGTGTTGGTTGTGAAATATCTGCAACCAATGTCGACTGTGCGAAAAGAAATATTGGAAAAAATATTAACTCGATAAATGTTTAAGTGTTGGGGGAACTTGGCAGCCACATGCTGCTTACCTCCCTTCACAACCAATGAATGTAGGAGAAATAAGGATATATAATTGTAAAACAATAGAACTGCATCCAACAAGAAAGAACAGCGCCTATGATGAAAGATAACAAACATACAACAAGAAGAAAATTGTTGAAAGCATATGTGTGGAGCACAGCACAGTATGCCTATGAAATACTAGCAATCTGAAAAGCAGACAGAAAAACGGTAGCAGCCTTTTGAAATGCCGTGCTTCAGATGTATGAGGACAATAGCATAGACAAACAAAGATAATAACAAATAGGTTATACAAATAATAGAGGAATAAGGAAATCTGGGGAAAAAGATAAGAGAAATAGAAGGGCAGAATACGTTCTAAGGCATTTCTGGGGAATAGTATGGGATATATTACAAGCAGAGATAGGGAAAAGGCGGTAGATGTAGACCTAGATCAGATAGTGATAGATGCAGACTGTGCAAGTTTATGGGAAATGTGTAGGTTAGTTCAGAATAGGAAACAATGATGGTACGCGTCTAACCAGTTCCAGGACTGAAGACCTAATGATGATGGTTGATTTAAATGAAATAAAATTATTTCAAGGGATAAAAGTCGAGCGAAACGAAAACGAGATTTCATTAAGTCAGAGTACCTATTGTTTTTAACATGACATATTGTAAAGCAGTGGGTACCCCTCGTACAACTAAGTCAGATTATATTAAATAAAACTCTGATGAAAATTGCCAGAATATGTATGATTCATGGACCGAAGGAGGGTCTCCAGAAACTAGATACAATCGTTCAAAAAGCTCTTAGTTTAATGGTCCAATCTTTGAAGTTTGCTTTGTGACTGTTGCTCTACCATACTTCAGAAGGGTATTTATTGATACGCGTAAAATTTTATTGGACTAAAATCTTGCTAGCCACATTTCATTCAAAACAATTGAAGAATGTGAAAGAAGTAGTGTTGGTTTTGTGCTTTTGCCTGCCAACAGTACTCACATATGCCAGCCATTGGATGTGGAATTTTTTCGACCCTTGAAAGAGAAATGGCGTGCAACATTAAATGATTGGAAGACCAAAAATCGAGGTTGCATTCCTAAGGATAAATTTCCATCCTTTTTAAAACGCTGCTTAGATAGTTTTAATACTGATAATGCTTGTTCAAGGAATTTGATTAGTGGCTTTAGTGCTTCTGTAATATATCTGCTTTTGAAGCGTCTGCCACAAGCCATTAACAATCAAGATGAAAAGGAAACATGTTACGTTTATTTTCGGGATAAATTAATTACTCTTTTCTCCCTTTAATTTGTTTTCAGTTAAATCAATTCCTTTGTTATTCTTAAATCCTTCATCAACATCCTGTGTATTTTACCTGTTCATCATAAGCTCGCTTTACAATAATTGTTTAACTCAAATCTATTTGCTTGGAAACGACAAGTTTATGGTAAAATTTAAATAAGTCAATACCTTGTTTTAGGTATCCTTTAATTTGTTAAACATTCCGATAACGTATAATTGCTTTCTCTCTTGTTTGAATCTAAAGACTCGTCGAACTAAGGTCGCGTACTATCCGATAAAAGCGTGTTTCCAAGTTTTCTAATCACGCTTTTTGATAACCACAATATGACTTGGAGCTCTGGTTGTTCAAAACGAATTTATGTTAATTTTCTTTGCAAAATGTTAAAAAGCACTCGTCGTAAGTGCTAGATTCTTCGATCGTTTTTCTTAATGAAAATTTCGCGGATGCCTTACAGTGTGGTAGGTATTGATGGTTTTATAAACCCGTACTTGTTGGCGTAAATAAATTAATATTTTTCGTAATCACTCTAACTTCCTGTGCGGGACACGATAGTCCTTTCAATTGCCGCTCGTTGAGGTATAGCAGGCTGCACCCGTTACGGGATCTCAGGTCAATCTGGTCCGCTCCGGTCCGAGGAGTAAACGAGAGATCCAACACCGTAGAGACGTGGGTGAGTTTTTTCCCGGCTTGTACCGAGACCCTGTCCACTTAGATTTTACTGTTTGGGGCTCATACAAGTCTCGAATTAATTGTATGTACGAAAATGATTTATGATACTGGGATCTATTGCCATGAGATTACTATATTACGCTTAACTTTAACTACCATCTATTAATGAGGGAACGGGCTAAAAATTTGCTGGCACACTGGAAGACGTTATTGCCATTGTAGTTGTAATTGTAGGTTATATGTTAGCAATATCAGAGCCTATGTGAGGTATCGTAATATTATGATTACTATACGAAATTGGGAAATCTGGCATACAAATACACTAGCTAGCAAATGCTAATATAATATATGGTTTATTCTCACTTACTTAAACCAGGTTAAGGCCCATTGTAATGCTTTTTTATCTTTTTCTGCTAATTAGAGTTTCTTTGCTAATGTGTTATTTGCTTTGTTTTTTTTATTTAAGTATAACTGCAGGTGGGGATTTCTCCCACAGGTTGTACGGAGCGGTTAATAATTTATTTTTATTTCAGGCCTTATTTAATTTTTGTACGTATTATACCCCACACACTCACCGACTGAGCCCGGTCAATTTCTCTTTCTTTCTTCTTTGTTGTCTTCTTTTTTTGACTACATTGCCGCACGTAGCAAACAGCTTGGTGTAGAACACTGACGAGATTTTTACAACAAAGTAAAATAACTGACTACAACATCAACGGTCAAGCAACGTAAAAAAGGATAAACATTACACCAGGTAAAAGTGTCAGTTCAGCAGACTTTGTTGCTAGCATTAATGAAAATAACAGAAGAAAAGATACAGGATAGGCTAAATCTTCACAGTAAGAAAGGGAGGAATCTGATTTGGATGATCTAAGCCCAAACACTTTTGGATGTTCGTCTTTTAAACGAAAGAAAACTAAGAAAAATTCAAGCATCTCTGAGAGTGATGACTGCAGTTATGATAATTTTTCTGTTCATGATGAATCTGATTTCGATCAACTATCTTTGAGCTGCGACAATGAAGAGTTCATTCATGATCTGTCTAATGATACAGGATCCAATGATAAAACGTGCACTAATAATACTACAGACTTCAGTATTAATTATTTCAATATAGATGAATTTGTACTAGTGACACTAGTTTATGATGAAAATACTAAAAAGAAAACAACGAAAACGTTTATTGCTCAAATTTTATATATCAAAGTAATTTCTCTAGAGCTCCTGTTAAAGTTTATGCGCAAATCAAGTAAAGCCAAAAACATATGTTTTTCCAACAATAGAAGACACTGCTTTTGTAAAATTGGCTTAATATTCAGCAAAAATTATCGCCACAATTTTCAAAAAGAGGTCGATATTATTTCCTTATTGAATCGGATATGTAATTTAATCTTAGACGGGAAAATCTTTCTTTTTTAATTTTCCAGAGTATCCTACCTATGTGCATTTTGTAAATAGCTTCCTTAAGTTTTATAATGTTTTTTAATATAAGCCTTAAAGCTTTAGTTATATAAGTGCCACATGTATTGTTATATAAAACATATGGGGGTGTGAATTATTAGCCTAGGGCTAAATTGGAGATCTTATGGTAAAGGGATCTCGACATTCTTCCGACTAAGCTAGGGATCTATTCCTCGGGTAGAGCTTATGAGGAGTGGTCGTGGGTTTTACGACAAAACATTGTTTACTTACTGACTCTAATAATACTAAAATAGGGGGTGCAAAAGGGGCGCCACCAAGTCCTTAAATCTTTTAATCACGGATTTGCTCTAGGGGAGGACTTGGAAGTCCTTAGAGAAAAATATCGTATTTACCGCTAAAGCAGGAGCTGTAAAGAAAATATTATTAATATAACAATGAAGGACACAAAAGATGTAATCTTGCTACCTTATGCTATATAGAAAAAGGATAGCCAATTATATCTATAATTTAAACATTATATGAACCAATTTGGACATTAAGACTCTTGAAGGTGTTGTTTAGTGCTTGTTTATCAAGTCACTGTTATAGACTTTACTTTTATGAAAGGGAATTTATACCTTTTTACTTTTTTAACTAATTACCCTATCTTTGAACTCACTTGTCCAAAATAAAACAATTTGCAATTGAATTTAATGGTTGCTCTTTAATTAAAATTTTGCTCTCTAAGTAGTAAAATTTTATGTACAAAATATACATCGCAAATGTGGTCTAAAGTTTTCACCACAATGATTTAATATGAAAATTAAGACTGTCTTTACTAAGAATAAAAAAATATCAATAACATATTAAACATTTTTACAAGGCTTTCCAAATTAATTACCCAAAATACGCAGATCTGTTACCTTGGTTTACAAATGTGTATTAAATATTCAAAGACTAAAAATATTAGTTCTCGTAATTACTTAAAGTATGATTGAATTTGAATGAAATACTTTGTTAGAATTAAATAAAGGTATTCATATTCATTTGCAATAATATCATATATAACCCTTGATTCAAACTGTGATAAATTCTAAATAGCGAAAGTTTTCGTAATTATATGGTAAAACAAGAATCATAAATTGCTACAATATTGTTTTCGATCATCTGCCTCGCTGTTCTGATAGGCGAACAGCTGTAGTCATGTCAAAGTGATAGAAAAACGTTTACCTTGCAAACAGTTGTTTTAAACGACATTGAAACAATTACGTTGTCGGATCCAGATGTGCTGGCCTGCGATCCTTTGACAAACAAATGACGTCAACGTACTGTCCACATTTTATTGCGTAATATTATAGTCTTTGAACTTACTAAAGGGGTTTATTTATTAGGTTTTTACTCCTATGTGACCAGCTGAAAGGCACAAGGATGTTTGACGAGGATTTCCAGAAAGTGTAAAGAGCCCACGGCAAGTTTCGGTGGAAAATGGCTCGTAGATGAGGAAACCTCTAAAGGCTAAGCGGCTAGTCGAGCTATTTGCTCCGGGTAGAACATGAGCTGTGGGTCGGGATTGGACTACGACCAAAAATGTAAAGAATATGGCGCCACCGAATTTTTGTGTACGAAAAATACCTTATTTAAGTCTCTTGTATAAGGCGAATGCGGAAACCTTTACTCAATTACCGCTATACAACATATTACTGAAACACAATCCCCAAAGTTTTCTTACCTTATGGCTCGATATTGACCTTTATAGATGCACTGCTGCACCTGTAAACAGATTAAAACAAAGATAGCACTGTTTGTGCATTTATATCCAAAATTAATAATTAATTAGAATCAACCCTCATTCGTTCCAATTAATAATCATAGTCTTGACCAAAATAAAAATCTATTCCTTCAGTTGCAAGTAAATTATTTATAAGACATCTTCTTTAAAAAAGTTTGATTAAATAAAATTAATGAAAGATATGTACATATGTACTTGATAATATCAGTATTTCTCACAAATAAAATATAATAATTTTATATTAGCAAGGTCTAGCAAAATTTATCTTCAAATGACTGAGTATGACTTTTTTGAATATTTAACTTTATATTACAACTTCTGTTGGTATGAGTAGTACTACTTGAACCTCACATTCTAAGACAAAATATTCCACTTAACAATTAGTGAAATGTAAAATGTAACATTTTAATTCTCTAAGGTTAGAATAATTTATGTTTCAAATAATCACTTCAATTTTCATTAAATATAGAATTTAACCTTTTTTACCTTCATAATGACATCTACCGTATATTGTTAGTACTAATAAAAAGATTTAATGTGAAACTTTATAGGTTCCTGTTGCATAATTTAAAAATAACTTGTTTGTCATTCACCTAATGAACTTGAATATTTCTACGTGATCAAACAAAAAATTATTTGTCTGCTATACCCAATGCTACAGCTGACGTATAAGAAAACAAATTACATACCAGATGTTAATCCGACGGAAAAATACTTGCTAGGTATAAGGACCATACCCGGAATTATAATTGATAATTTATAATCCTCTTGTTTCAGCAACTAAGAATTTAGGAATTTCCAATTCCATACAACCCAATCAGCTGCATACTGAAAATCCAAACACAACATCACTGCGTCCACATTAAATAATTGAAGCACGCCAAGTTGACTTTCATATAAGGTTAAATTTCACATCGTTACTAATAAATTTTCATTTCCTGCCCAAATAAATTATATATATTTCTTAAATTTCAAAAGCTAAGATGTACAAATTATCCTAGATTGCACTAAAAATATCAATTTAGTAAGGCTATAAACTCAGTAATACTTACTGTTAACCTAAGGCCATTCAAACAATTTAACGTCTCGTCAAATGCGAGCTAATTCCAGCCAAGTGTGGACATAAAATGCGCATCGCCGAGACGATATCATTTAAAGAAAACAATTTTTAATCTTTCTGTGCTTCCAACACATGGACTGCAACCACGTCATGTTCCTTGATTTAAGGGACAATGGACCTACTCTAACGACAGCTCAGTTGGAAGTGATTTCTTGACGTGTGTTTCCGCCTGACAACAAGCTTGATATTACAATCATCTAACGGAGGGAGGTCTTATGGTGACACTAACAAAGGGCATCTTTTGTCACCGCGTAATTTAAAATTTTATACTTTCAAATCGAAAGCTTATATTGTTTTCAACAATATATAATATTTATTTCGTAGATTGTGTAGCATTATTATACTTAAGTTGGTTATTAATGAATTAAATAAGTTAGATATCTGTGAAAATATTGTCAGAAAATAAAATTGTTACAATATACTGAATGTTTACTGGAACCATTTATACGAACTTGAAGTGCATTTCATCTTCGCAAGTCGAAACAAAATCAAACCATAAAACAGGCTATCCAAAGTTTTCCACGTTTCTTTAACCTGTGTTAAAGACAAATTATTTAACGGTAATTGGAAAATTAAATATGATATTTGAACTTGTAAGCTCGTAATCTTATCATTGCTGAATGTCCACAATAAACATTATTACATTTACTTGATAATTACAAAGACAAAATTTCGCCAACCATTTATGTTTGTTTTTTTAATAAGTTAATTGAAATTAATATTAGAAAATTTTTAAGAAATTATTATTGGAAATTCTATAAGACCATAACTAGAAAATCCACAGAGCACATTTTATAAATTCAGTGAAATCAAAATTAACAAATTTAAGGAATTAATTATCAGAAATCCATAGAGGGCTGTAATAAAATTATTTAGTCCGACTTAACAATAATTTAATCTGCTTACCATTATTGAAATACACAGAAAAGCAAGTGCATCTTGCACTTGGTTAAGCGGCAACGCCTATCGCTACATTCAGGTTTCTGTCGAGGACCCTATTCAACTGCATGGTGCTTGTGACTCCGCAAGTGGTCGTGCCAGACTAAATCGTCCGTTCGATGCGCAGAACTCATATCAAAATCGCCTGACATTGGAGATGCAATTCAAAGAACCAAAGTTTACTAATAGTAACTAAACCAATATTATAAAGTAATATTCGGATTGTGATTGGGGTACACGACCCTGATCTAAATACTTATTTACATCGCAAAATTTAATTGTTTATTTAAATAGACAATGCAGTGTATTTTATAAATAATTTGAAAAGGATTTGTAGTCGTCAAAAAATTGTTACAGTATTATAAGCTTGTAGTATTTTATTAAAAATGAAACAACCATTTGTGTTTTTTTGTAAAGTACTCATTTTACATGTTTGTATACCTTATTTAAAAAAAATTTGGTGTTTCATGTTACCTCATAGTCCTTTAATTTGATATAAACAGGTGATTTGAGAAGTTACCTCACCTTATTCGGTAACTTGAAACAGCCATGTATTGTTACGTGCCGAAATCGGCACTAGACATTTTTAATTACGTTTTAAATTGGTAAGGATTTCGCGCCATAAATTCAAAAGACTTGTTGCGCGTATTTCCGTCGCTTGAGAAGTGCGTTGCGCGAAATCCGCGCCGACGCGTGTGGACGAAAGAGTAGTAGGAAATTTCCGAAAGACGCGTCAAGACTTGCCTCCGAAACGCGAAGAGAATGGTATCGTATCTTACCGTATCTTCTTTCTGATATGTAGGTTTCCTGTGATTTCAAAATTTATCGTGCCTTACCCTGTTCCCTTTACCTTATTTGTATCTACATATAGAGAGGAGACAAATCAAATTTGGATGCAACCTGGCTCAAGAAATCCCACGCCCGATAGATTAGTGAAGTAACCAACGCCGGAAGGCTAGCGAAGCCACGGGCGGCCATCATGAAGTAATTCTGAAGGCATCTTTGTGTGTTTAGGGTGTCACCGTTTTAAAAAATTACCTTGAAACAGTCTGTTTTGTGTGAATGTATCTGTAGTGATACTTTTAAGTTGTTGTGTCAACTTTTGTCTGATTTTCTTATCGTAGTGGATGCACTCGTTAGGAAAGTGATCGTACTAGTTCTCTTAAGAGTCTAGTAAATTTTTTAACTTATGATATACCTTAACTAGTCGGATTAATATTGCAGGTGGTCCTTCAGACCGATCTGTGTTTTAATAGGGACAACTCTCTACCTTCTCTCGGACGCTTGTCCAAAAAACTCTACTTTGTCGTATCCTGCTGTTTCCGTTTCTGCCTTATCTTTCCTTCGGTAGACTTGTTCTCGTCCCGGAACACCCGTCTACCACATAAGAGTGATTTTTTCCTCACTCCGAGATACTGACTACATTGGCTGGTTGAGTAGTGCTTTGCTATCCACCTTTTCTGTCTCTTTAGCTCAATGCGAGCCCTTCCTCTATTTTTTTCTACCTGTTCCTATTTATCTGTTTTTTCATTTCCATCAGTCACCGTGTGGTTGCGCGGGGGGTTTTCACAGACACCTGGACCACGTCTCTGGGAATCTTTTGTGAGGTCATGCGGTGCCGCTGTCAGCGCATATGGGCGCTAACAGTGAAGGTATGTATGAGTGTGTGAATGTGTGAGTGTATGTAGAAATATCGTGTGGATATCGGGTGATTATATCACCGATATCAATTAACGCCGGGTGCAGGGATGCACCTAAATGCCTTTGCCGGTCCCTCGTGCCGTTTATTGCACACGGGCCTGCTTCACAGGTCGCTCTTTTTAGGGAGCACGAGAAATTCCCATTTAACGGCTCCCCGGAGCCACTCTATCGTTATCTTACCTATTATCTTTGATAATAACTTAAGTTAATATCTTTATCTTATTTATTCTTGGATAATAATCTTAGTTTAATATGGTTATCTTACCGATTACCGTTAATAATAACTTTAGTTTAATATCGTTATCTTATCTATTATCCTCGATAACAACTTGAGATTTTGCTTTATCTTTTTATCTTCCTAACGTTTGGTATTTATGACCAGACATGGGAATTATTTTTCTCGAATATTAAGTGAAAAAGCTAACCTGATGGTAGGAAATGTAATTTGTTAGGTTAGCAATGTAAGAATTCAGTAATGTGGTACGTTTGGTAAATTTGTTGATTCACGAGCATGTCATGGACAAGTTTTGATGTGTATTGTTTATTAAACCAGAGTACCAGTAACGAAAAATTTGCTAGAGTATAGACTAAATCACTCTTATGAACATTTTTAAATTTGGGCACTTTTTTGCCAACAAAGAAACAGTTTTGATGCAACGCTCATGTGCGTCTGCACTTAGGAAACTCTAATGTCAGCTTTAGGTTAGTATATAGGTTAGGCGATTTGTCGCATTTGTTTTAGTTTAAGTAGTGTTTGATGCTCCCCGACAAATTTGTGCTGTCGATTATAACTGCGCCACACCAAAGACTCGTGTGTGCACTTTTCCGTTTCCTGGTAATCCGGAAGACGTGTTATTGGTCGGAAAAAACCAGGTGGCGCCTCAAATAAACATTTTGTAGGATTTAAGTTAGGATTTATGTAGGGTAGTTAGGATTTAGATTTTAAGATGTTACTGTGCTAACAGTCATTTTCTTTTTTTAGTTTTTTCTTTTATGGCTTTGTCGCGTCTGCTACGTGCCGAAATCGGCACTAAACATTTTAAATTAAGTTTTAAATTGGTAAGGATTCCGCGCCATCAATTTAAAAGACTTGTTGCGCGTATTTCCGTCACTTGAGAAGTGCGTTGCGCGAGATCCCCGCCGACACGTGTGGACAAAAGAATAGTGGGAAATTTCCGAAAGACGCGTCAGGACTTGCCTCCGGAACGCGAAGAGAGTGGTATCGTATCTTACCGTGTCTTTTTTCTGATATGTAGGTTTCCTGTGATTCCAAAATTTATCGTGCCTTACCCTGTCTCCTTTACCTTATTTGTATCTACATATAGAGAGAAGACAAATAAAATTTAGATGCAACCTGGCTCAAGAAATCCCACGCCCGATAGATTAGTGAAGTAACCGACGCCGGAAGACTAGCGAAGCCACGGGCGGCCATCATGA
The DNA here is from genome assembly GCA_036346225.1 of Platerodrilus igneus. Classification (NCBI taxonomy): domain Eukaryota; kingdom Metazoa; phylum Arthropoda; class Insecta; order Coleoptera; family Lycidae; genus Platerodrilus; species Platerodrilus igneus. Next base: position 3,119,097 of record JARFIW010000802.1, read on the forward strand.
AGTAATTCTGAAGGAAGCTTTACATGTTCACGTAAGTATCCCTTAGGGGTTCTGTAAAATTTGTATATTTTAAAAATGTGTTGCAATAATTTGCATATTGTGTGACGTCATCGAAATTTGCGCGTCAATCTTCACATTATGTAATATCGTTACCAACTGTCTTTTGTGGCGCATGTACCACGTTTACGGGAATGTAATAGTATACCTATAGATATATTATGTATATGTATTTTTATATATGTTTTTATGTAAAAACATGTTCTTTGATCCAGGATCGATTATTGTAATCGGTTCTTGAACAAAAACGTCCAACCTGTTCAAAACTACAAGCCTTTGATATTCAAAAGTGTTGCAAGTTACCTCTTTTTACAGTATTATAGATTATATTCTTACACTTATAACCAACGTGAAATTTTAAAATGCTTCTGTGAAATCCGCAGTTTTGCACCTATGGCAGTATCAAAACAGGATAACGGTATCTTGTATCACGAACACGAATTGTTCTTTGTTCACATTTTGTAACAATTTTCATTGACCGCCCTATACTTAAAATAGAGCATATATAAACAACGCTGATTTAAAAATATCTAAAAATACCTTGAAAGATTGTACTTACCTTAATTATTGTAATTTCAAATTCTATTTTGATTTCAATTAACCTGCATTTTACGATTTTATTAAAGAATGCAAATTTCATTTGTAAGTTTCCTATTTAAATATAATCACACTTGTATATAAATATCACAATATTCTCGCCGACCGTGATGTTAAACATCCACTGGTCCCTAAAAGACGAACATGTAGTTATTCGCGAACGGTTGAAACTCTGCGATAAACTGAGTTGCAACAACTGTGTTATTCACTTTTTGTTCATCAAACTTACCGATATTTGACGTCATACATTACGTGATAATATTTTTCCAACGATTTTATTCGTCCTTCGTTTCGATGAAGCAGAGTATGCGATTTCAATTGTTTATCGGAAGCTATGAGATGCTTAAATCTCACTTAGTTCTTTGATTTTATTAACGAGTGTTATCGAAAATGAAGATAATTATAATATTATAGAAGTGATTGAAACACGTTGAACTTTCCGTGTATAAACTAACAGCAACGTTTGTTTGATTTTAAAGATTATCACAACATAATTAATTTCGACTAATATTCATATGGAAAATATTCATATTAGTGAAGCTAGAGTATACAGATGATGGATGCCTCATAAATATAATATACGCAGTTAAAGCCAGGCGTAATCTTTCCCTCCCCCTTACAATTAATTGATTTTGATAAGCTATCATAAAAACCACCGGGATTTAATTATAATCATGCAAATATGAATGGAAAAGTGTTTTTGCTACCATGGTTGGCGTATACTTTGTAGCTCTGTGTCGAATAAGGAATAAATAAAACACTCTTAAACTTCCTCTATTATAGGTCAAATATGCGCACTTACAATAATACCCGAATAAAAAATGAATTATTCAAGACGCGTACAGTCGGTGCTCAAATAATAGAAATGCTCAGTCTCGTATTATTGTGTGGGATGGAAATCCATGTGTTTCTTATATAGGGGTCGTTTCCTTTGTTACATTTTTCGAAGAAATCCGTACAGTACAAAGTTAGTGTGATGCACAAAATTTTTAAATCCTGTTACGGTAAAACCCGCGACAGAACAAAAAAGATGAATCGACTAAGCATAGTTGGAGATTAGGGTAGGGGGAAGTAGACACGCAGCGGCTCCGTGGCGTAGTGGTATGTATGTGACTACTACGTCCAAGGTCCCGGGTTCGAATACCGACACACAATATTAGGCGAGCATTTTTCACAAAAATACGTCCTTTGTTCGGATGAGAGGTTAAATGGAGGTCCCGTGTGTGAGTGTTGTCACGCACGTTAAAGATCCCTACCTTGGTTGGAACAGCAAGGGTTCGGAAAAAATCCAAATTTTCAAGGTAGAAAAAAAATTGCTTCCTGGCCAATGTAGTACCTTCGGGTAGAGCATTGGAAAATCACATGTAAGAAAGTAGAAACGCGATATCATAAACTAACTAGCTGGAATAAAAGAATATTGGAATGCCTTCGTTAATTCGTTCTACTTTAAAGTTTGATGTTACAGTTGGTTACAATTAGCAAATTGGTATTTGTTAATTTTATGTGTTTACATCATCATTATCATTAGGTCTTCAGTCCTGGAACTGGTTAGACGCGTACCATCATTGTTTCCTATTCTGAGAACTAACCTACACATTTCCTTGAAATTTCGACAGTCTGCATCTATCACTGGCTGATCTAGGTCTACATCTACCTCCTTTTTCCTATCTCTATTTCACCGAGATTCAGTGAAGGGGGTTAAGCAGCCTGTGGCTGCCAAGGATCCCCAACACTTAGACATTTTCCGAATTAATAATTTTCCAGTAAATCCTTTCACACAATCAACACTATTCGAGAATATTGCCCAACCAATACTTGTAATTGCTTATAATAATCATCATGTTTAAGTGCAGTTACTTTTCGTCATTAATTTATCCATCTTGGAACTGGTTGGATGAGTACCTCCATTAATTTCTATTCTGAATTAGCCTACACATTTCCCTGAAACTCCTACAGCCTACATCTTTCACTATTTGTGTGCAGTAGTCTAACCTAGGTCTACCTCTACTTCTCTTTTTTTCTATCTCTGCCTCTAATATATTCCGCACTATTCCCTCATGCCGTAGTATGTGGTCTATCATCCTATCTCTCCTATTTTTTACCGTTTTCCACATATTTCTTTCTTCCCCTACCATTTTTAGTACCTCCTTTTTCTTAACTTTGTCTGTCCATGATACCTTCATCATACGTCTGTAGCGCCACATTTCAAAGGCTTCTACCTTTTTCTTGTCCGCTTCTCCTACTTTCCAGGCTTCACAGCCGTACAATGCCGTGCTCCACACATATGTTTTAAGCAATCCTTTCTTTGTTTCTATGTTTATTGTCTTTGAACACAGTAGTTGCTTTTTCTTGTTACATGTAGCACGACCTTGTGCTAATCTTTGTTTTATATCTTTTGTGCTTTTCCCATCTTGCGTTATTTGGCTTCCTAGGTAGCAGAAATCTTTAACCTCTTGTAAGTTCGTGTTACATATTTGTATGATTATTTTTGATTTATTTCCCCCTCCTTTGCACACTAATACTTTAGTTTTAGTTTTATTAATTTTCATACCGTATCTCTCTGTTAGAACCATTTCCATTTCATTAGGAGCAGCTTCTAACTCTTCCTTGCTAGATGCTAATACCGCTATATCATCTGCAAATCTAAACATATCAATTTTTTGTTCCTGCATAGTAATTCCGAATGTCTTCCTGCATTTGACAGTATTCATTGCCTCTTCAATATACAAGTTAAAAATTAATGGGGATAGGGCACATCCTTGTCTCACCCCTTTCCTAATGTTTACTTCTCTATGTTCCTGCTCTAATTTTATTACTGCTGTTTGTTACAACCCCCGCGTCGCGTGTTCAGAGCCACTACCACAGTTGGCAACACTGGCACTATCCACGTTCACATTATTGCACAACAAAGATATTAAGATATAATTATGTGTCAAACTGTATCACATGCCAAATTCGTTTACAATGATACAAGTTACACCTTAAAAAGATAAAAGTACTCCTTAAAAATGTAAAACTCTTCACGATTTTGCGAGTCATCCTTGTGCAGGGCCCATTCTAATCTCCGGGTATCTCGTTTGTTGAGAGTTGTTGGGTGTGGGTTACGTCATGCCCTCGTTGAAACCAGATTTAACGTCTTCCCTCTTCTTTGTTTGTAGGTAGGACGAAGGAACAGCCAGGTAAGGAACGATATAAGGCAGAGATAAAAAGAAACCTACATCCTAAAAGAGAAAAGACAAAAAAAGACAGAGGTAAACGTCACCGTTCGACGTCTCGTTGGATAATCATGTCGTGTCACACACCGCGCACTTGCGCCATCACTCCGCGTCTGCGCATTCTTTTGCGCCGACGCAACTGTCCGGGATGACGGAAATGAACAAGTCTATTTTAAAAATAATGGTAGGAATTCACTCACAAATTTATACTTAAACTAAATATTGTAGCATGTTTAATTTGATCAGTAATTATTCGCATTGAATTACAAGGATAATGCGCCAAGCGTGCCTTATTTTCTAATAATGTTCCATATAGTACATAATAGAACGCTTCGTTTTAATAATCTTCTTATAGTAAAATATCTGTGTGACTTAAAGCAATCTCCAAGTCAAGCGAATACAGACTGCACAAAGGAACAGCGAAGTCATTGGACGGATGACCCATGAATGACTTCTCGTACGGCAAAGAGGTCCCCAAAATCCGCACGAGGAGAAGATCCTACAAGACTTCGTAGTCGAAGATGGATATCTCTGGCGATGCAACCCTAAACAGAACCGCCTCCTGGTACCCTCCGATGCACAGACCGACGTCTTGCATGCTTTTCATGATCTGGCTGGACATCCAGGCTCCGACAAAACTTACCGTGACCTCGGCGAAAGATATTTCTAGCCCAAAGTCGGCGACGCGGTGAAACGATATATAAAGCAATGCTGAACCTGTGCTGCCACGAAAAGGAGACCGTATCAGCAAAAATCACCCCTCCGACCACATCTACTCGTCCGACCATGCGAGGTCATATCCGTCGACACCATGGGGCCGTACATAACTTCACGACAGAACAATCGGTTCATTCTGGTCATAACCGACTTGTTCAGTCGATGGGTCGAAACATTCCCGACACCTGACATCAAGTCAGCCACAGTCATCAACCAGTCATCACCAAGAGCGATCCTTACCGACAACGGGGCCCAATACATTTCTCGATGATGGGACCGAACCATGGACCAATGGGGTTGTCACCACTGGACCTCTCCAATCTTCCATCCCCAGACGAACCCAGTGGACCGCTGGAACCAGGAGATCAAGAAAGCCTTGCGAACCTTCGCAACCCAGCACGACGCACGGTCCTGGGACAGAAAACTCCCGGAAATAATGTACTTTCTCCGCACTAGAAAAAACACAGCTACGGGAACTACGCCCAGCTATGCCCTACTGGGATACGAACTACCCCGTCCGGGAGACCTTCACCAACCACCAGTGGACAATCAGGGAGAAGCTCGGCTGCGTCGCATCCGAGAGATTCAGGATCACGTGCGCCACTTCAAAGATAAATATGGCCAAACCAAGGATCCCGCTTTGTTTGCGCCTGGGGAAATGGTCATGGCCAGGAACCATCCCGCCAAAAGAAACCAATTCGAAGCCAAATGGGCTGGACCTCACCTAATCCAAAGAAGAGCCGGACCCAACATCTATTGGGTCCGGATGGAACGGGGAGACATATAAATACATTGCAAGGACATGCAACCAGCACCCACCACCTCCCCGCATCAATCAAACTATGTTAACGCTATGATCCCATGCAATATACTGAACGAACTGCAAGTGTAAAAGTTTGACTATATCAGAGTACACGTGCTGAACACAGAACAATTCCAACTAAAAATTGTATTACCAACATTTGTATAATCTTATTTGGAAATCTAAAATCGATAATGGAATTCATTGGTTAAAGCTCTGATAAACGTTTTTCAACATACGATGGATAGCGACCCGAAGACTATAAATATAAATTCGATTTCTGCAGAAGACATCCTATTACTTCTCATAGTCTGGGATTCTCTCTCCACATGCAGTACTCTTTATAGTCTACAGACCTTTCCGAAGCGGTGCTCATCATAGCCTGCTGAAATCCTACGCAGTGCTCCTCATAGCCTGCGTCCTATCCACCTAGCCGCCGTATCTGGAGGCCTTTGTAATAACTTACGAATAAAAAATAAACGAAACACTACGTATGGGTCGTAAACCTCGTTCTACACATCAAGTGGCCCACAGGCAGGAACAGAACGCTTTCCGACACGCAATCCGTTCCATAAGATTGCACCCGAAGCTGCTATCTCCACTACCGCCGTCGCCGAAGGCCGTCGCTCAATGCACTTCCTACACCGACCGAGAGATAAGTTTCTTCAATGACAATGGTTGTGTTTGTCAGGTCTACCTGCGGGACATCACCCCAATAGAGTTCGACGGGACCGAGCTCTCCTAGGCCTAGAGCCTCACCATCCACGACGTCTGCCGAAGTATACCGAAAATCACCTAAAACGTCTGGACCTTCCAGACCTATAGTCAATCGCTATTCACCACCGTACAAGTTAATTTTGGGCCTCACCCGTCAAGTCCGAAGGTGTCCGAAGCTTCCCGAAGGCAACCGAAGCCTTCTAAACCCCTTTTCTTTGTATATATTGTAAATAATAGTGTTTAAAGTGCATATAATTTCATTTCATAATTTCTTTTAACGTAACTTTGACCCTCCACTAAAAACACGAAGACCACCGACGAGATCCGAAGACCACCGAAGATGTCTGGACCTCGCCGACCTACATTTATGTCCTAATCGTCCTGGTTCAAGTTCACATTGGGCCTTTTAAGCATCTTCCAAAGCTTTCCGATCAAATCCGAAGACTTCCAAAGACCTCTATACCCCGTTACCGTAATCAGTGTGCAAATTTACTTCCGGCTCCACAGCAACCACGAAGCCATCCGAAGCCAGCCTAATTGAATTAACTCACTCAATTTCATCTTATTTGTATGTTATTTGGCAACTTATACTGATTTTGCTTATATGTATTATTAAACAATTAAATAAGCCAAGCCTACTTAATTACAGACGCCCCCCTTTGAACGATAACACAGTCACGCTAGCTGAATTTTAAGGTAGCATGCGCTAGGCATTTTTTAAAAGCGGCACAAGGTACAAATTTTTTATCGGCGGTACAAAATCAGCTCTTTTCATTTCTATTTTTGTTTTTGTTGTTCTCGTATTTTTTGCGGAGTGGTCCTGCTAGCTTAATATTAAGCTAGCAGCACCACGCATTTCTTCAAAACGGCACAAGGTACAAAATTTTTTTGGTGGCACAAATTGGTACAAAATAGGTACTAAATAATGCAATTGGTCCGAAGCGATTCTGCCCATTTGGACCTGCCAGCTTAATAAGCGTAATGCAGCGTCGGACTGGTCATACAGTCGAGGTGGCATTTGCCAGCCGGGCCCCAGCCTACGCGGGCCCCCCACGGGCCTGGGTTGCGGGGCATGCGGCAACCGTAGCACAAGGGGCCCGCGCAGCGTGGCCCCTGTGCTACGGTTGCCCGCGTGCATGTCTCGGAAACTATGCGTCGTACAAAAAAAGTGTACAGTCATAATTTGTAGAAAATTGCTTTGCCTACAAATAAGTTAATATAACTTTTTGCCTTAAATTAAAGATTAAAGAAGTTATAAGCAAAAAATAAAAAATCCTTTTTGCTTATGTATAACTTCTCTAATTTTTAATTTAGGACAAAAAGTTATGTAAACATATTTGTAGGCAAAACAATTTGCTACAAATTATGACATAACGAATTTTTTGTAAGACGCATAAAAAAGTGTTTTCACCCCTTTTTTCAAGATGGCGGTTGGGGGACAAGGGTGGCGACGCCAAAAACTTGAGGTTAAGCTTCTATTGACCCCCCACACATGTCCCAAAAATAAAATTGCGTCCTCTAATAAATGCAATACTCGTAAAATTGCCGGAAAATGATGGGAGTTTTATTTTGCTTTTTTTTATGTATTACAGTGGTTATTATTATTATTAATAATAATAGTGTTTATTCCGCCGTTTATTAAATAAACTAAAGCAAGAAACCCTACAGGAATCTGTCATGATTTCGAAGGACTGGGACTTTTTTGCTGAGGTAAGGTCGCGGAAAAAGCGCGGAAAATTCGCAATTTACGCGGTTTTCTGGATCTAGCTAACACGGCACCAAGCATACGCGACTGATTCCTGGAAGAAACGTTCTTCACGTCAGATCCGTGGCTATTATTTTTTTTAATTACAGAAGAAAACTAAAATTATGTGGCAAAAGAGGGCTGTAAAATAAAACATTTTATCGATGAGGCACCCTCATAAATATAATAGGAAGTGAAAAAAAATTGTTTTAATTTGTCTCGCCACGGATCTGACTATGCAAACCACGGATCTGCTGAGGTAAGGTCGCGGAAAAAGCGCGGAAAATTCGCAATTTACGCGGTTTTCTGGATCTAGCTAACACGGCACCAAGCATACGCGACTGATTCCTGGAAGAAACGTTCTTCACGTCAGATCCGTGGCTATTTTTTTTTTTAATTACAGAAGAAAACTAAAATTATGTGGCAAAAGAGGGCTGAAAAATAAAAAATTTTGTCGATGAGGCACCCTCATAAATATAATAGGAAGTGAAAAAAAATTGTTTTAATTTGTCTCGCCACGGATCTGACTATGCAAACCACGGATCTGCTGAGGTAAGGTCGCGGAAAAAGCGCGGAAAATTCGCAATTTACGCGGTTTTCTGGATATAGCTAACACGGCACCAAGCATGCTGGGGCGATAGAGGTTAAAAGCTCGATGAATTCGGAACTGCAACATTTATAAATAACAATTAAGAAACGTAACGTATTTATTAACTCTCATCTCATAATTCTGAGAAACGGAACGCATTAAGCAAGTAAAGAATCTTGTGGTTGGGGAATCCCCGACGGGCGGTCGCTGCTCTTTGAATCGCATTTCATTGTTTAGTCGGGTTTGTATCGCCGGTACTCTAGTTCAATTACGTTTGTTTTTAAATATTATACTGACTTTCTTTACATCGAGAAACAATGGAAAAGGTTAGTTGCATTATATTATTTTTATTGCTTTCTGAAAAAAAGTTACTTTGGTGCTTTTGTAATTTAATATTATATACCTAAGTATTACTCAAATTGATATACTTAACGGTTTCAGTCACGTTCAGCGGCATATAAACCTAAATCTGGTTCGGAGAAACGGAAAATAAAAGAAAGATAGAATTACAAACAGCGGCTTCGAATCCAAAGCAATCCAGGCTTTCTTTCACGTCTACATCTCAAGAGCTTGAAGATCCTCGAAATCGGAGCGAATCGCAACCAGGTTAATAGATTTAATTTAATACAGTTTTTTTTCTAATTTAACAAATCTTTACATATTTGTTTGCCAGTTTTACCTGTAGTTTCACTTTTAATTCCTTCTTTATAATCTAAAATTTGTCAAAATTATCTGTTTGAAGCCAAAATTACGTCTTTTATATATCGACTTTGATGAATAAATTTTAAGCTACAGATAGGTACGGAATATTTTAGAGAATGCTACATTTTTAGAAATCTTATATTATTATAAACAAAAGTCTTGGCTGATTAACTCATTAGTGTCCAGACCATACCCTTGAACGTAGATAGCTCAATTTTTGTAATAAAATGAAATCCCTTTACTCATATTGTAGACGAAAAACGGATTTTTATTAAATTTCTGAAACCCCTCAACCGGTTTCAATGATATTTTGTGAATATGTATAGCTATCAAATATTTATACAATATTTTATTTATTTTTATAGGACCCTCATCATCATCATCAATATTTGAGTTAGACGAAAAATTGGATTCAGTTTCGTATGCAAGTAATTCAGAACAGAGCATAGCAGCGACGACTCTACCCATACTAATCATGCAAGACACAGCACCACAAGAAACAAATGCATGCTTTTCTAATCCTAAAGACACAATTACTTCAATTACTTCTAGCGACACTGGATCTAGTGCAAATATTGATAACGTTGCGTTGAAGCCACTTACATTAACAGTCGATGATTGCAGTGAAATTTATAAACTTTCTGAATTTGCTGTGCCAAGAAAAAATGCTAAGACTGCTGAGAAATTAAGTTTCTTATCTGTTCACCCTATCCAACCTTCGGGTGATAAAAACAGTTTGCCTTTCGATGCAAATCGAGTTTACTACCGAAAGTTACCAACAGGAACTTTAATTCGACGAGAATCTGTCTCTTATTCTCTTGAATTAAATAAGCTATTTTGTACTGCCTGCATGTGTTTTGCGTCTGACGCCACGAAAGAAGGAGGAGGAAGAAGTCCATTTATTGATGGCGGTACTCCATCCAAAAAACATATTTATGAGCAACTTGTCAAACACGAGGAAAGCCACAGTCATCAGTTAGCCGTAGTCGCCTTGCTTATAGCAAAAAAAAAAGAAATGTGGAACAGCATCTCACACCAAAGAATATGCAAGAGATTTCCAATAGGCGTCTGGTACTGAAAAGAATAATTGATATAATACTATTTATATCTAAACCAGGCATTGCTTATCGTGGAAAAAGTGAGGCGTTGTACTCGTTAGCGGATATCGCAGACGACAACTAGAATCACGGAAACTTGTTAAATTTAGTTGTCCTATTGTCGAAGTATGATCCAGTTCTTAAGACCCACATGTCCGAGGCAATTACTGAAAGTAAAAAAAGAAAAGACTCAGGAAAAGGTAAGGGTCGAGGTAGGCTTGTTACCTTTTTATCAAAAACCACTATAAATAAATTAATAAATATATGTGCACGTCAAGTTAAACAAGAGATCGTTAAAGAAATCCAGGCGGCGAAATCTTTTAGCCTTAATGTGGATTCTTGCCAGGATGTTGGCGTTATTGACCAGGCTGCAATTTGCGTGCGCTATGTTAAGAGTGGCGAAAAACTGAACTACGAAAAACACATTGCCACAGTGACTGCAGGTGCCAGTAAAGCTATGCAATGCATAGCAACTCTTGCACAACGTACGTACAATATTCCCCTAAATTGTGTAAGATTATACTTATCCAGCGTACTTGCAGCAATAATAAGCCATGCAGCGAGCGCCTGGGCAACCAGATTACATCTAGTAAAACCCAAACAAAAAGTCAACAGTATCCAAAGGGGGGTACTAATAAGACTTACTGGAGCATACCGGACCGTATCACACGACGCCCTCTATGTGATACTAGGAGTCCTCCCTCTTGATCTGTATATCAGGAAGAGAACGGCGACATACTGGTTAAAAAACAACGAACCAGAAAAAGTCCAGGAAATCCTAAAAGTAACATCAGAAATTCGGATAAAAAATGAAATTCAGGACACAATACTATCCGAGTGGCAAGATAGATGGAACCAGAGCACAAATGGGAGGAGGGTATACGCACTAGTCCCAAACATTCGAGACAGACTAAACTGTCACCACTTGGTCCCCTCACAAGGGCTTATTCATTTTCTCACGGGGCATGGTCCTTATCCAACCTACAGGAACCGCTTCGACTTCCAAGACAACAACAACTGCACATGTGGTGAGGTGGGGACACCGGAACATCTGGTGTTCCACTGCACCGAACTGCAACAGGACCTAGGAATGGACAGGACAATCCTACGGGACATACCCCTCTCGGACATGCTCTGGAACGAAAACATATTTCCTTAGCTAAACAGAATCACTCACCAAACTACTACTATACTACACCAAAGGTACACAAACGGACTCTGACAGGACACACACAAACACCATACAAACCCCACACATCACAAATACCACAAACACAGATCACACGAAACACAGAAGTTTGACGTAACGCATCGAACGTGCAATACAAAAGCACAATCCACCCAACACACATAGGAACCGACAACAAACAAGCGGCATTCTTCCAAGGACATACCAGGAACCACGTGTCTCCTGAAGATCTACCAGAAGGCTCGTGAATCCTGACGACCGGGAGTGATACCAGTGAAAACGAAGTGAAAATAGTGAAAACGGCAAAAGTACGACAAACGTACCTCAAACACAAGTTTCCCCCAGAACACTTATTAGCATTAGAATACTAACACTAGTAGGATAAGGACTCAATACTAACCATCTAAAATAAAAAATACAACTAACTAAAATAAACAAGAGAGAATACTAACCAAATTTGTAATTGCTTTAAGAAATCTAACCCTAGCTTCAGTAACGTAATGTTTATATTTCCAATGTTGTAGCGCAACTAAAAATTACTACAGGGGAAATATTCTGACAACATAATTACAACACATCAGCACGACAAAATATACACAAGCACGCACACGCACAAGCACACACACACACACACACACACAACAGAGACTGTACGTGGCCTCCCTGGTTTCCGGCTGCCGATAGCCAGGACACGTACAGGAACGCGTACTTCTCGGTTTCTGATTTCCCGCTACCGGCGGTTGGAAACCGGGAGAGGGAAACAGTCCCAAGGACCTCACCAAGGACATAAGCACACGCACACACAAACATGAAAACAATAAACACACACACCATTATAGCACATTGGCACGACAAAACACACACATACACACACCAAAACACACACAAACACGCACGTACACGTACCTGCACGCACACGCATACGACACAGATATATACGCACACGTGCACACATACACACCAGGGACTGTACGTGGTTCCCCTGGTTTCCGGCTGCCGACGGCCAGGACGCGTACAGGAATGCGAACTTCTCGGTTTCTGATTTCCGGCTGCCGACGGTCGGAAGCTGGGAAGGAAAGCAGTCCCAAGGACATTACCACAGACAGAAACACACACACACTCACGCACCCACACGCGCACAGACACAAACACACACACACACACGAGTATTTCCAAACGCAAATAATATAAAACTAACTAATATAATTTAAGGTAGCAAATAATTCTGTTAGATTCCTTAGGAGTAACAGGTTTGCTGTAATTTTTAGGTAGCAGACTAATTGTAATGTTAGAATAAATAAATAAATAAATAAAAAGTGGGATCCCACAAGAACGGATGCTCAGCATGGTCCCTGTCCGGAAATCAACAGGAGAAGATTACAGAGCTCTTGTAAGCAATGAACTAGCCCAGTTAGGCTTAAATTTGCAAGATCTTATTAGCGTGTCATTTGATGGTGCCGGAAATATGGCAGGAAGGTATAATGGTCTTCAAGCAAAACTGAAGGAAGAAGTGCCAAAATTAATTTTCATACATTGTTATGCACATGTTTTAAACTTAGTGCTGGGAGGCGCTACGTCAAGCTGTACTGAAGCCAAGAATTTGTTTGGGCTCTTGGAGTCTACCAGTGTATTTATTCATGAATCATTTAAGCGCACATCTCTATGGGTGGAGAAAATTTCAGAATTAACAGCTGGACAAGACAAATTGAGACGATTACAGAATATCGGAAAAACAAGATGGTGGGCTAAAGATAAAGCCTTGACCACTGTTATGGAGAAAACTCGATATGTGGCGTAGATAAAAACTTTAAGTGCCATATCATCGAGCACGGAGTTCGAGCCAAAGGTTTCGTTCCAAGCGAAGGCTTGATGGATTCTTTTTTGAAATTCGAAACAATCCTGACAGCCTTCACGTTCAAGAAAATGTTTGACCTATCAACCCCAGTAAGCCAATAACTCCAAACCCCTACATTGGATTATCTTAAAGCTTGGGGATTCATCAAATGTTTAGATATGGATTTACGAAGATATTTAGATACTTTTGATGATGTTTTCAAAGCTGCAAGTTTATTTGCATCCGATGTTCAAGACTTGATGCACGCTGAAAACATTGATCTCGACATACAAACCACGTTACCGTTACGAAGAATTTCTAAAAAACCGAAGAAACATGACCAGTTATGTGAAGATGAAGTAACATTATTGGCTACAGACCCAAAAATATTTTATTCTATTTCTGTCTACAAAGTCATTATTAATACAGCTTTAGTTAAAATAAACGAAAAATTCATCTGCAACGAAGATGTTGCGCTTGTTTGGACCCGAAAAATTTCAATAGAATCAAAGAAAATGGGATTCCTAATGACGCACTGAAGTCTATCGCATCAATTGCAAATATTGATCGAGAGTTGCTGTCAAAAGAACTGGAATCTTTTGCAAATAATTTTAAGGAACTGTCTAAAACTCTTTGGGATGAGCACATTTCTTCTAGGCAGCATAAGCAAGATTCAGATTCACAAAGCGACGAAGAAAACGACGAAGATGTTTTAGACTTAGACCAGGCAGCAAAGGACGCTATGTGTTTTTCCGGAAGTGGTTTGGACGTCTGTCAAAGTTGCATACCATGTGCATGTAAACTTTTATCGCAGTATAACATGCATATCAGCACGTACACCACCTTATATGTTGCATATTGTGTAATTCTCACAATTTCATTCACGCAAGTGACTTGTGAGAGACGATTTTCAGCATTAAAGCGCATTAAAACGAGACTTCGTTCTCTACTGGGGCAAGAACTGTTAGATTCGTTAATTATATTAAATACAGAATCGGATCTAATCAAGGATGACGAAAACAGCAGCTTTTACGATCGAGTCATTAACTGCTTAGCTGAAAGTTCTCCTCTTTTAAAAAAAACGTTGATTGGCTAGCTTTATATTATTATTTGTTATTAGTAAATACCTACTTATTATTTTACTTTATTTTAGTATTGTAATAAATTTTTTATAGTTTGTTTATCTCAATTTGTGTATCTCAGTATTTTTCGATAGTATCCCATCACCATGATCTAGTCTCGGGCCTCGGGATTGCGATCAGCCACCCGGGCCCTTCCGGCCCAGTCCGACCTTGGCGTAATGTATCGGATTTATGCTTTTATTAGTGTTGTAATATATTGTTTTAGCATGTGTTTATGTTACATGTATCCTACAAAAATATAAAACACGTAGAGTTCGTATAATATAATGTACATTTGTTTACAGAAAGCTCTCCAAACTATAGCATTGAGCAAAGAGAAAGTAGAAAGATATCGCTCCTGTTAAATGTGCTCCACCATAAAAAAGGTTATTAAAAGTTTTACAGTTGTTAAATGCTAACAACTGTGAAACTCGTGTAAGTTTACATTATAAGTAACGCTTTTACTTGTTCTATCTCGCAAAGCATGGGTTCTACTAATGTAGTATATATTATATATGCAAATATTAAAATAAACAGTATTTTTTGTGTAGACTATTTATTTAAGTGTCAGGTTCTTAAAATTAAATTCACCTGCATAGATTGATAGCACGTTTTAAAGCGTTTTTTGTTAAACATTCTTCCGATATTACGAATTTTATGTGTTTCCACTTTCCAGTAAGTTTCTCAACCTATCGCGAACATCAAAGAGTAAATTGCAGATCCTTTTAAAATGTGTTTCATCATAAATAAAGTGATTAAAGTTTGTAGTGTGTTTTATGGTAAATAGTACAGCTCATGTTAGTTGTATGATCTATAATTTACGAAACACAACAAATATGTAATTATCAACATAGTTTCTTGAGTAAACAAAGTACTTGTATTTGCTTGTGATTAGGATCAAATATTTCTTCCGGCAATAACCGTGAACTTTTAATTTTTCTATGGTTTGAGGTTAGATAGAAAAATAGTAATTATTCGAAAAATAGTGACACGCATTTTTTTGTTAATAATTAATTTTTAGATACTCCAGCACAGTTTAAATATCTTGCAATGGTTTTCCAGCGATGTCAAATATTTCAAGAAAGAACAAATCAATATCTTGTATAACAAACACCAACAACTCTTTAAACTTCGTTGACAAAGTAGAGCATATAGAAACTGCATGAAATTTAACAATACCTAAACACATTGTTTATACTTACATGTATTACTTATTATAATTCTAAACTCGTTAAACTAAACAATCCAATTCCACTGTTACGCGATTTCAATTTCACTTAACCACTTAAACCGCAAGATTTTGTTAAGTAAACAAATTTCGGTGGTAAATCCTCTGTCTAAATATAATCACACTTGTACACTAACACGTACAACAATGAACCCGGTGGTCGTTGTGTCAACCACAAAATCGAGTGATTATTTCGCGAACGGTTGAAATTCCGCGAAAGACTGACTTGCATGAACGGTGTAATTTACTTTTTGTTCATCTACTTTACCGGTATGTGACGTCACACGTTCCCTGATTGTTATTCTTTTGAAGGATTTATTTCTATTTCGCTTTCATTCGGTACAGAATGTGCGATTGTGTTTGTTTGTAGGAAGCTGTTGGTCGCTTGAAACTATTTAATAATTCTGATTATATTTATTTGTGTTACCAAAAGTGGCGATAATAACTTGTAGAACTAATAAATTACATGTTACTTCCTGTATTACGTGCATTAATGTCAAGGTTTAGTTTTAAAGAATACAACAGTTCGTCTAACGTAGGGAGATCTATACACAATTAAATTTTATTAATAGTTATATGGAGAATAGTCATATTATTGAATTTGAACAGATAGAAAATATGAATAATGTATGCTCCTTAAATATGCTATCAAAAGCGAAGGACTTTTCTTTTTCTTGCATTTAATTCTGATGTACTGTTACAAAAACAACCGGAATTTAATTATAATCATATGAGAAGGACACGTAGTTATTACGTTGTGATGGTTGCAACTGCATTTAATTTATATTGCAAAACGACTTGTTCTTAACGCATTTGCACTTTGAAGAAGTTCTAAAATACTAGAACGTGTAGAATAGCTAGTGAGATAATAGTCCGGGAAAACAGCGTTACATTGTTTATGGCCATTTCATTTCGCTTAATTTTTTGTGTAATACAATAGCTAATAATCAAAACAAGCGCAGTCGACAGAGTCGAGGTGGGGCCGATCGTGAGAAAATGTACATCTTGTAAAAACACAATTGTTCACAAGCAATTTCAAGCAATTTGAGAATTTGCACAGTTGTTTAAGTGATAATTATATCATCATTAGACCTTCAGTCCTGGAACTGGTTAGACACGTACCCTCATTGATTCCTATTCTGAACTAACCTACACATTTCCCTGAAATTTCCAGTCTGCATCTTTCACTATCTGCGTACAACAGTCTGATCTAGGTCTACCTCTACCTCTTTTTTTTCCTATCTCAACTTCTAATATATCCCGCACTCATTATAATTAGGTCTTCTGTCCTGAAACTGGTTAGACGCGAGTTCAGGTTTGTGGCTGGGACCGGCCTTTTTAAAAAACCATTTCTAACTTCTTAACAATTTTTATTTATTTACACAGAGTTGACTTGGAATTTTGAAATACATTAATTAATTGTACTAAAATGAGTAATCTAACGAACTGCATTGTTAAAGCTGGACGATGGATTAACTGTCGTCGACTGGTACTCCCGGGCTTTTTATAATATCCCTACCCCCTCACATGGCTGTGGGAACTTGCAAATCTCATGTTTGCTTACACGTAACTCTATTCATTAATACATTGTTGCGATCTAAATTCTAAGTAATCTTGGTACGTGACCGTCGGTGACCGCCTGTGACCTGACATCTGCAGTGTCACTATCGTCTGTGTTACAAAGTAGCGCTTCCGTTCCCATGATCGTTAATAAACTGTATGAATTGTCCTTCATTTACAATGTTGCACTTCACTTAGCGCATTTCTTAATATTTCTAATAATTTCCTAATTTATTCTATTTCTTTGTGTATAATTCAATTGAGGGATACATAATTTGCGTACCCTCATTGTTTCTTGTTCTGAGTTAATTTACACATTTTCCCGCAATTCCACAGTCTGCATCTTTCACTATCTGCGTTCAATAGTCTGATCTAGGTCTATCTCTGCTTCTTTTTTTCCTCTCTCTGCTTGTAATATATTCCACACTATTCCCAAAAAAATGACTTATAACGTTTCCTGCCCTTTTATTTCTCTAATTTTTTTATTTTCCACAGATATCTTTATTCCTCTACTAATTCTATAACCTCCTTGTTATTAACTTTGTCTGTCTATGCTATCATCCTCATACAACTGAGGCACAACATTCCAAAAGGCTTCTACGTTTTTCTCTCTGCTTCTACTACTGCCCCTATTTCATAGACGTACTGTGTTGTGCTCCACACATATACTTTCAACAATTTTCTCTTGTTTTTGTTTGCTGTCTTCGAACATAGCCGTTGCCCTTTCTTGTTAGATATAGTTCGATTCCCCTTGTATTGTGTATAAAGTTATACCTTATTTCTCCAATATTCAGTGGTATGTGAAAGGGTAGGCGGCTCCGTGGCGTAGTGGTATGTGTGTGACTACTACGCCCAAGGTTCCGGGTTCGAATCCCAACACGGTCCGCTTGAAAAATGTTAGGCAAGCATTTTCCACAAAAATACACCCTCGTTCAGATGAGAGGTAAGATGGAGGTCCCGTCTGTGTGTGTTGTCACGCACGGAACAGCAAGAGTTCGGCAAAATTTCAAATTTTCCAGGTAAAAAAACTCGTTTCCTGGCCAATGTAGTACCTTCAAGCGGAGCCAACCGCGGCTACTCCATGGGGGCTCAAAGGCTAGAGCCCCCCAGATTATTTTAAGGAATAGGTACCGTAAATAAACTTTTCGGCATAAATTAATTCATCGTAAAATGATTACTCAAAACTAGAGATCGAATGCATAAATGCTTTCAGCCCAGCATTTTTAAGTGGTCTCAGTAAATAAATTGTAAATGCTACGTTTACAATGATGTATGATGCCGGAAACAAATATAAATAGTAGACATATCCCGCCGTCGTCCTTTCGTAAGCAACCACATCTAACCGTTTTAATGAAAATTAACACCAAAATGCATATAATTCTTTTAAGATTTGTGGTTCAACTGATCAAATGTAGCACTGATATTAATATTTTAAAATTATTTAAAACAATTACGTTTCTCACTATATTCATTTTACATCCAACATTTAAGCAATAATAAATAAATACCTGTCCTAGACAATTTGACAGTGCTCTCTTCACGTTAACAGAACTCCTTCATTCTTTTTAGTACATCGGTGTAAGGGAGGGCTCCATTCTATTGAGCCCGGCTTCAATGTAAATCTTATAGGAAATCGAACGATGACGAATACTGTCGAACGCAAATAATAACAGCTTTACCTTTAACAAAGCTCTCATCATTAGAGCCCTTAGCCGCAGTATCTGTTGGTATTTTAAGGCGTGTTTGTTGTTGTCCGGTACTAATTTGCGTGAGCGTAGAGATTATTTCACTTGTTTTCGTTGAAAGTAAAAACCGTGTCTTGTTTTGTGAGTGTAGTCGTAGTGTATAATTTTGATTACTATTTTGAATTTCAAGATGACTGAAAATAATATTCGTAATGTAGTCGAAATTAAATTTAAAACTCTTCCATTGGCAGAAAAGGTAAAAATTAAGAACCTAGGCCGTCCGACACCGGATTTAAATATGCAACAGGTAGATAAGGTTGGAAATCGTAGTTTCACAAGGCATTTTTCAAAAGAAATTTATAAAAAATGTCAGTGGATTTTCGGATGCTCTCAATCGAATGAATGCTCTATTTTATTTTCCTTGCCATTTATTTTATTGTGACGGAATGGACAAAACACGCTTTAGAGATCTAAAGCATATAAACGATAAAATAAAAAAGCATGAAATTAGCACGTACCATATAAAGTCTTGCACGGATTTGGCTATGCTAGGCTTCGTGAACATTGCGGTTCAGTTAGATTCCGCTTATAGGCAGAAAATTATGAAGCATAATGAGCAGGTGACTAAAAATAGATACATTTTTTTAAAAATTATCAATTGTATTAAATTTTGTGGAAAGTTGGAATTGGCATTGAGAAGACACAATGAAAAAGAAGATTTCAAAAATCGTGGAATTTTGTTAGAATTAATTGATTTTACTTCGGAATTGGATGTAATTTTAAAAGAACATTTACACAAAGCGAGTGTATTTAAAGGTACAACTAAAACTATGCAAAACGAGATTTTAGAAAGCATGCTTGCAATGTGTCGTCAAGAAATTCAAGATCAAATTAAAAGTAGTGAATTTTTGGTAATTCAGTGCGATGAGACGACTGACATTTCAAATCAATGCCAAATGGTAATTATAGTTAGATATTTCTACAGAGGAAATATTTATGAGAGATTTTGGACATTTCTATGAGTAATAGATAAAACAGCTAACGGTTTAACAGAGTGTATTGAGCAGGAATTAGATAAATTAATATTAAACTCGCCATCTAAACTAATCGCTCAAACTTATGACGGTACAAATGTTATGAGTGGTTCTGCTGGTGGAGTTCGGTCAAAAATAAAACTTAGATATAAAAATGCCCATTTTGTTCACTGTTATGCCCATCAATTAAATTTAATTATGCAGAAAGCAACTAGTCAAAATGCTAAAGTTAAAATTTTTTTTTCTAATTTATCCGCAATTCTTGCTTTTTCTCTCATTCTACTCACAGGTGTGATGTACCAAAAGAAATAGTGAAGCGAAAATTGCCCACAGTTGCTGCCACACGTCGTATATGAGAATAGAGAAAAACTAATCCAATGCTTTGAGGAATTAGAAGAAATATGCAATAAAACGATTACCTGCAGGGAAGCATATGGTTTGCATAGAATTCTGGAAGATCCTGATTTTGTGTTTTTTCTCAATTTATTTCATAAAATTTTTCCACATGTTGACATATTATTTAATCAGTTTCAAGCTAGAGATACAGACAGTGTTGCACTGAAGAGAAAAATGGAAGACTTTGAAATGATAATAGCATCTGCTAGAAATTCAACTGATGAGATAGAAAAAAATATAATCTGTAATGATACTAAACGATGAAAAATTAGTAACGTGAAAAATCGGAATTTGATTGCTAAAGAAGTGTGCGATACATTAGTTGTTCAGATGAAGGACAGGCTCTAATACCGAACTCATTTAGAAGCAGCATTTTTAGTAGACGTAACTAATTTTGATACTTACTCAAAAAAAATTCCAACATTGCATTTCCAATCGATTGTTAAGTCTTATCCGATGTTACAGCCAGACAAATTGAGGACTGAATTGGAAGTGATGTACTCAAGAACGGATTTTAAAAATATATTAGGCGGCATAAACATGCTTTCCTGGTCGACCCAAAATGGGTTAAATGAAACATTTGGCGAAACAATAAAATTATTAAAAATTATAGTCACAACCCCAATGTCCACTGCCAAATGTGAAAGATGTTTTTCAACTCTTAATAGGATTAAAACTTATCTAAGGAACACAATGACTGAAGAACGTCCTAATGTCTTAGCAATAATGTCAGTCAACAAAAACTTAATACATAACATCAACAATTTTGACGAAAAAGTTATAGACCGTTTTATTGCTCAGAAAGACAGAAGGCTTGATTTCGCATACAAGCAGTAAAATTATTATTACGTGACAATTAGAGTACAGTGTGTGACTTTTTGTACATAAACCTATAAACAAGTATACAAAAATTAATGGGTCTGTGTGAGTGACTATGCTGAATACACCAAACCACTGAAGGTGAGTGTTGCTTATGTTATCTTGTATTATATTCATGCCATATGCAGTTAGAGCCCCTCAAATAAAATCACCACGAGCCGCCACTGGGCGGAGCATTGGAAAATCACATGTAAAGTATGTGAAATGGGTGTGACTACTACGCCCCAAGGTCCCGGGTTCAAATCCCGACACGGCCCGCTTGAAAAATGTTAGGCGAGCATTTTTCACAAAAATACGCCCTCTTTCGGATGAGAGATAAAATGGAGGTCCTGCGTGTGAGTGTTGTCACGCACGTTAAAGATCCACACCTTGTTTGCAACAGCAAGAGTTCGGCAAAATTCCAAATTTTCCCGGTAAAAAAAAAACTCGCTTCCTGGCCAATGTAGTACCTTCGGGTGGAGCATTGGAAAAAAATCAAATGTAAGATATGTGAAAGGGGTTAAACAGTCTGCCGCTACCAAGATCCACCAGCACTTGAACCGAATAAATTGCCGAATAAATAGTTTTCCAATATATCCTTTCGCACAATCAACATTAGCTGAAAATATTTCAACACCAATACCTGTAGTTGTTTATAATAATCATAAGATTTAAGTACAATTATTTTTTTCGAAACTGGTTGAACGCGTACCTCCACTTATTTCTATTCTGAACTATTCTGCATAGTTCCCTGAAATTCTCACAGCCTAGATATAGCTCAGTTCCCCTTCTGTTGTTTTCTAATTGTTTATTTATTTAATTACGGCAATCACCTTTAACATTCAATTTATATTATATATCGTACACAGTGAACAATAAAGAAAAAGAACACAAAATATTAATATAGCAATACAAATAACTACAAGTTTTACAAAACAATTCAATACAGTCGACCCCACAACGCCTCAGTTTGGAATACAACTCATTGCACACTTACACATTACCCAGTCACATAAATTGACAATTCTGCTTTAAATGTGTTTACAAGTAACTATATTAATTTATTTAAATTATTTCAATGTTTAAATGTATTTAAATGTAATGCTATTGACTACATTCTTAAAATATTCCATTGAAACATTAAAAATATCAAGTTGACTGTGATATTTGTTTATCAACCGTCACATTCTAGCCAATGGAGAAAAATATTCATAATTGTTTCTATGAAATGGAATATAAAGAAGTTGATGGTTACGGAATGTACGAGGAGAGACATAAATATTAATTATTTGCAACAACTGTGGACAATTAATAAAGCCGTTCAAAATTTTGTAAATATAACACATATCATTAACATACCTTCTATCAGACAGTGAACGTAAATTTATTAACGATGACACTCTCACGTGAATGAATTCATTTGTAGAAAGACCCAATTTATAAGCAGCATAACTTAAAAATTTGTTTTGAACACTTCCAATTGCATTTATATGACACTTATAATTTGGGTTCCAAACTTGGGAAGCATACTCTAAGTGAGATCTTACTAGTGATGTATAAAGTAACTTAATTGCATTTATGTCAGAAAATTCCTTGGAATTTCTTTTGATAAATCCTAACATTCGAGAAGCTTTAGCCGTGACACTCATAATGTGAGGTATAAAAGACAAATTTTTGTCAATGATGACACCCAAATCTCTAACTTCATAGTTAAGATCTCAAGTACACTACCATTGACATTATAAGCAAACATAATAGGATTTTTTGTTTTAAAAAGCTTAACGCAGTAACACTTTTTAGGTTGAGTTGTAAATCATTCTGTAAACACCAATTATAAAAGCTTATTACATTCCCGTAAACTCCGCACAAGCGACACAAAAGACAGTTGGTA
This sequence comes from Platerodrilus igneus, assembly GCA_036346225.1. NCBI lineage: Eukaryota > Metazoa > Arthropoda > Insecta > Coleoptera > Lycidae > Platerodrilus > Platerodrilus igneus. The sequence goes on from JARFIW010000802.1 coordinate 3,142,130, forward strand.
ACGATATTACATGATGTGGAAATTAGCGCCTAATTGTCAATGACGTCACACAATATGCAAATTATGGCACGTAATTTACGAAGTATACCAATTTTAAACAGCCCCTAGGGGGTACTTACGTGAATAGGTGAAGCTTCCTTCAGAATTTCTTCCTGATGGCGGCTCGTGGCTTCCCTTAGGATTATTTCCGGATGGCGGCTGCGGGTCTCCGGACTACTCCATGCCAGCGGCTGCGGGGCTCCGTGAATTCGCTAATATATCTCGCGTCGTGGATTTTCTACCAGGTTGTATCCAAATTAATATCTTCTTCCTATGTAGAGGTAACGACAGGAACGGGTTTATAAGGAACGATAATTAAAGATAAGAGAAAAAAGGATCTACATAACAAAAAGATACGATACGATACCAGACCAAACACTCCTATTCACGTTTCAAAGGCAAGTTCCTAAGCGTCTTTCGGAAATTCCCCACTTTCTTCTCCCGCCACACGCGTCCGCGCGAAGTCTCGCGCAACGCACTTCTAAAAGTAACAGAAATACTCGCAACAATTCTTTTAAATTTATGGCTCGAAATTCCCGCATATTAGAACTATATGAATGTTTAGTGCCAAAATTTTTTGGCACGTAACAATCGCGACAAAGTCATAAAATAAAAAACTTAAAAAAAGAAAATGACTGTTATCACAGTAACATCTTAAAATCTAAATCCCTTCTACCTTACATAAATCCTAACTTAAATCCTACAAAATGTTTATTTGAGGCGCCACCTGGTTTTTTCGACCGATAACACGTCTTCCGGATTACCAGGAAACGGAATATGTAGCCCCATTGTCCTTGACTACATTTATAAGTGCACACACGAGTCTTTAATGTGGCGCAGTTATAATCGACAGCACAAATTTGTCGGGGAGCATGAAACACTACTTAAACTAAAACAAATGCGACAAGTCGCCTAATCTATATACTAAACTAAAGCTAACATTACAGTTTCCTAAGTGCAGACGCACATGAACGTTGCATCTAGACTGTTTCTTTGTTGGCAAAAAAGTGCCCGAATTTAAAAATGTTCACAAGAGTGAGTTACTCTACACTCTAGCAAATTTTTAGTTACTGGTACTCTGGTTTAATAAACAATACACATCAAAACTTGTTTATGACATGCTCGTGAATCAACAAATTTACTAAAAGTACCACCTTACTAAATCCTTACATTGTTAAACTAACAAATTACATTTCCACCATCAGGTTAGCTTTTTCACTTAATATTCAAAAATAATTCCCACGTCTGGTCATAAATACCAAACGTTAGGAAGATAAAAAGATAAAACCAAAATCTCAGTTATTATCAAAGATAATAGATAAGATAACAATATTGAGCTTAAGTTATTATCAAAGATAATAGGTAAGATAACGATATTAAGCTTTAGTTATTATTAGAGATAATAGGTAAGATAACACGATATTAAACTAAAGTTATTACTAACGGTAATCGGTAAGGTAACGATATTAAACTAAGGTTATTATCAAAGATAATGAATAAGATAAAGATATTAACTTAAGTTATTATCAAAGACAATAAATAAGATAGCGATAAAGTGGCTCCGTGGAGCCGTTAAATGGGAATTTCTCGTACCCCCTAAAAAGAGCAACCTGTGAAGCAGGCCCGTTTGCAATAAACGACACGAGAGACCGGCAAAGGCATTTGGGTGCATCCCTGCACCCGGCGTTAATTGATATCGGTGATATAATCACCCGATATCCACACGATATTTCTACATACACACATTCACACACTCATACATACCTTAACTGTTAGCGCCCATATGCGCGACAGCGGCACCGCATGACCTCACGAAAGATTCCCAGAGACGTGGTCCGGGTGTCTGTAAAAACCCTTCGCGCAACCACACGGTGACTGACGGAAATGAAAAGGCAGAGAAATAGGAACGGTAGAAAGAGGGAGGTAGGTATTTGGAATGCATAAGAAGCACTTCCAGGTAGAAAAAAAATAGAGGAAGGGCTCGCATTGAGCTAAAGAGACAGAAAAGGTGGATAGCAAAGCACTACTCAACCAGCCAATGTAGTCAGTAGCCCGGAGTGAGGGTAAATCACTCTTATGTGGTAGACGGGTGTTTCGGGACGAGAACAGGTCTACCGAAAGAAAGATAAGGCAGAAACGGAGACAGCAGGATACGAATAAGTAGAGTTTTTGAACAAGCGTCCGAAAGAAGGTAGAGAGCTGTCCCTGTTAAAACACATATCGGTCTAAAGGACCACCTGCGATATTAATCCGACGAGTTAGGGTATATCATAAGTTAAAAAAAATCACTAGACTCTTAAGAGAACTAGTACAATCATTTTCCTAACGAGTGCATCCACTACAGATACATTCACACAAAAACCCACCTGTTTCAAGGTAATTTTTTTAAAACGGTAACACCCTAAACGCACAAAGATGGCTAATTATAAGCAGTTAAATACAGATACACTGTCCCAATATGCTAAAACAACCGAGAATTTAATAAGATATCTATAAGAAGCGATAGCGCCTCACCACGAAGTTCAACAAAAACAACGAAAAAAAATGTTTATAAGTTATGGTGATTTAGTAGGAAAAGAAATAAATAATGGTATAGTATAATGTGGGCGACTGTAATAATTCAGAGGAAAAACACATGGAATGGAAAATCCTAGTTTTTTGCAACTGCGAATATGAACTATTTCTTACAATGGCATAGGCCGCGGCTCCTATGTGAGCCCAAAGAAGAAAAACATCCACTCTAACATCAGCTCAAACCAATCATAAAAATTCAATGAGTTATTACATTACATGTGATTTTCCAATGCTCCACCCAAGGGTACTACATTGGCCAGGAAGCGAGTTTTTTTTTACCTGGAAAATTTTGAATTTTGCCGAATCCTTGCTGTTCTAAGCAAGGTAGGGATCTTTAACGTGCGTGACAACACTCACACACGGGACCTCCATTTTACCTCTCATCCGAACGAGGGTGTATTTTTGCGAAAAATGCTCGCCTAACATTTTTCAAGCGGACCGTGTCGGGATTCGAACCCGGGACCTTGGGCGTAGTAGTCACACACATACCACTACGCCACGGAGCCGCCAATGAGTTATTACAACCAAAGTTACGACAATTACCACACAATTAAACGATGTAAGAAAAATACTAAAAACCAAATAATATGTTGTAGGAAAAGTTCGGGGATTAATTAAATGAAACGACAGAGTTATACTAGGGGGGTCTAGAGAATAAAGCGATATATAAGTAACGGTAAGTTTAAGGAAAGTCAACCAAAAGCAAAAAGTTTTAAGGTAAATAAGTTAAACGTATAAGACGTAAGCGTATAAGAGAAGGAATAAGTAATTAAAGTTACTAATTGATGGTGAGAACAAAAAATATTAGGTAAATCGTGAGGGGAATGAAACGTGAAAAAGTTAACTAGCATTTGGGTCAGCAGTGAATGGCTTAAGGTCTTTAATATGCCACCTGCCTTGGCGTTTTCCTTCAGCGTCTTGAAGTTCGTAGATAAGTGGACTAACGACACGAATGACCTTACAAAGAATGAATTTAGGGGCTAATTTTGAGGAAAATTTCTTAGATGCGTCCGATAAGACATAATTCCTTTTCCAAACTTGTTCGCCCAATGCGAAGGAGATATTTCGTTTACGTAAGTTATAGTGGTCCTTACCCTTTTCGTAAGCTTTTAACAAATTTTTCCTAACGTGGTTAAAGATAGAAGGTAATGATTGTTGGTCTTTGTCCCAGCGTACTTTATCATCAAATTCAATTACGTTAGTATCGTCAGGAACTAAACCATAATAACTCCTATCAATTGGGGTATATCTTCCAAAAACAAGAAATGACAGAGTGAATTGGGTTGCTTCGTGTTTAGATGTACGCAAAGCTTGAGCAATTTTAAAAATATTTTCATCCCATGTAGTGTGGTCTGAATCAATGTAGGAAGAGATAGCGGTAATTAAAACTCTATTTACTCTTTCGGTAGGGTTTACTTGAGGATGGTATTTTGCGTTAAACCAAATTTTTGTACTTTGTAACTTTTAACGAAATTTTGAAAATCTCTTGAGATAAATTGTGCCCAATTGTCTCAAAGAATAATCTGAGGAACACCGAATATAAGAAATACATTTTGCTCTAGAAATTTAATTATAGCAGCAGATGTAGCTTTACGTAAAGGTTGCACCATAACAAATTTAGAAAACCAATCGGTGACAACTAAAAGATATTGGTTACCTTTTTTCGATCGGGAGAGAGGTCCTAATAAGTCGAACGATATTAATTGAAATGGATAAGATATACGTTTAAAGTTACCCATTAAGCCAGAACGAGCGTCTTGTGAGCTCTTATGAGAACCACAAATTTTACAGTTCCTAATATAGTGTAACCGGCTACTGCTACCGCGTTTCTTTAATTTACAACAAGTAATAATACAGGTCTTTATTACTCACTGTTCCCAAGTCTAATTAACAGTATATGCCTTATTTATAGATGTTTTCAGTCCACTTAACAATGAAGCACTATTATACTAATGAATCTACAAGCACTAATTTCTTCTTAAACTAACTTCTTTACCATAGGTCCATTAACAACACTAACACAACTATTTGTTTATACACTTCTATTTATTTATGTATACTACAAGCTGCATGTACGTTAGACACAGCATATAACATTTATGTATACTTCTAAAAGCTCAAACTACTATTATTTTACAACGTTATAATTTATATTAGACATTCCAGTATAGACTGACCCCTGCATTTCTTAGCGGTCTTATATATACTCTGAGTTAAAGATATGATTCATCCTCTGGTACTTACTAGAAGCTTCCCGGTCCATGCGAGAATGAACAGTGCTGGCGGCGTTTTGTGTGTTTGATTGCTAGAAGCTTTCTAGAATCCTGGAAACTATGCAGACCCTACAACGATTGTGTATTTGACGGGTTGCCTAATAGTAGCTCGCAACAATAGCGACAGACAGATTGTTTTAGTGTGGGCCAATAATATAATTCAGATATTTTAGCGAGAGTTTTTGTAACACCAAGATGGGCAGCTATGGGATCATCATGACTTCACTGCGGTTAGCGGTAGGGACGACAAATTTCCATTCAGGGATGTTAGATATTTTGTGAGGTGAAGAAGATACAAATTTATATGATCTATTATTAGTTACACGAAAGGTAGGAAATTTATCGGAATTTTCAGAAACTTTTTTAATCATATTAAGAGACCAAGGATCGGGAATTAGATTTGGAAGGTTAAGAGAAACGACATCACGAGATAAGGCATCAGGTACGATATTTAGTTTGCCAGGCCTATGCCTAACGTCAAAGGTGAATTGAGAGATACGCAAGTTCCACCTTGCCAAACGACCTGCGGGTTGTTTTAAGTTATTTAACCACGTGAGGGCTGCACAATCAGTAATTACGGTAAAATGTGTACCTTCAACATATCCTCTAAATTTTTCGATGCCAAAGATAACTCCCAATAGTTCTCGTTCGGTAGCTGAGTATTTTTGTTCAGCAGAAGTTAAGGCACGACTTGCATAAGCAATTGAGTGTTCTAAGCCATTGCTCACCTGGAACAATATTGCAGCTAAACCAGTAAGTGAGGCATCGGTTTGTATATAAAAATTTTCATCGAAATTGGGCGAGATTAAGATAGGTGCTGAAGTGATTAACGTTTTAATTCCACTCGATAGTTTGGGACTTCTTTTTATTTTTAATTAAAGCGGTAATTGGTGCAGATATAGTTGAAAGATTGGGTAAAAAGATGCGATAATAGCTAATCATTCCAATTAAACGTTTAATTTCGGTAACAGTTTTAGGTGTTTTGAATTTAGTAATAGCGTCGACTTTAGCAGGATTTGCTCGTAGACCAGTTCCATCGATAATGAACCAAGAAATGTAAGAGACGAACAACAAAATTGACATTTCTCCCAATTTATCTTAAAACCTGCTGCGTTTAAACGTTCTGCAACTTCATTTAATGTGGCGATATGTTCATCGAAAGAACTTGAGATAACTAAAATATCATCTAGAAATACAAAGGCGCGTTCCTGATGTAAGATAGGACCTAACGTTTGATCCATAGTACGTTGTAAGGTTTGTGGTGCGTTACAAAGACCAAATGGCAAAAAATTATATTCGAAAAGACCTCGGCCTGGAACACAAAAAGCAGTTTTAGGACGGGAAGGTAAATCGAGGGGTATCTGATAAAAAGCTGGTCTAAGATCGAAAGATGAGATAAATTTTGCGTTTCGAAGCCGGCTTAAAATAGAGTCAGTTCTTGGTAGAGGATAAGCATCAGAAACAGTTACAGAATTCCGCTTTCTGCCATCAAAACAAACACGCCATTCGTCATTTTTCTTACGAACTAATAATACGGGAGACGTCCATGGTGAATTTGAAGGAGAGATAACACCAGATTCTAACATTTTATCTATTTCGGAATGCAAATGCCTTTGTAATGCAGGCGATAACGGATATTGACGTTGCTTAAAAGGGAGGGCATCACCTGTAGAGATAACATGTGTTGCAGTAGTAACGCAACCAAGTTCAGAGGTATTAAGTTTACGAAATTTGTCGATTGTAGAGTTAAGAATTACATTTTGGGAATTGGTAAGAGAAATTTTGTTAGATATTCCTGCGGATGCACAGGAATTTGTTTTAAGAGAAGTTTGCCAAGAAAAATCTTAGAACTAAAGCGATAAATTAAAAAGTTTACAAAAATCTACACCTAGTAAAAACGGATAAGCTAATGTCGATACTATCAAAAACGGAACTTCACGTTCAAGTGATTCTACTCGAATTTTTAATTTAAGGGAACCCGTTACATATATTTGATTATCGTCAGCTAAATTTATGGAAGTTTTTTCGGGAGCAATTTGAATTTTAATATTTTGTTTAGATAATTGTTGTAGACCTTCGTTATTTATAAGGGAGCATGAGGAACCTGTGTCTAGTAAAGCTATTACATTTAAGGAACCAATCGAGATGGGTAAATGTGGGCGGTTATCGAAAGATTTTTTAACAAGTTGTAAGGCAGCAGATTTTTTATGGTAAAAAGAATTAACGGTTTGTAGCCAATTAGACCATTCTGACGGGGTAGTATAACATAATTCTTTTAATGATGGCAAGGCATTTTGTAAATTCAAAGGAGCGATATTATTGTTAGAAAAGGTACAGCGTTAGAGGTAGTTTTATGCTTTGAATTTATTGACGTCTGGGTCCGTTGAATGGTTGGTGTTGAGGACGATTTGGATTCCTTGAGATATTCACGCCCTGGGTAGGAATATCTCGACGGGAGTTTGGCGATATGTTAGAATTACAGTTCGTACAGTTAGATTTATAGATATTAGCACGACCACATCCATAGCAAAAAATATTTTTGGGATATGTGCAAACATTGTAGTTATGTCCACTTTTCTTACAATTCCAACAGGTAAGTGAGTTATTTGTTGGGGTAAAAGGAATATTAAGGGTGGATACTTTATGAGAAGATTGAACTTGACACGCTAAATCGGGTTCTAAAAAGCCAGATTGCTTTTCTGGAGGAGGACGGTATTTATCCACCCGCAACTTTACTTCTTGTAGCGAACGACATAAATCTTTGAATTGAGCTAAGGAAGAAATGTGTTGTAACGCTAACCGGTTGGAAAAATATGGATTTAAATTTCTACGTAACTGATCGAAAATTTCAAATTCTGATGGTTTATTATCAAGTCCACTATATAGAGCTTCTATTGAGGTAATAAAGGAAATTACATTTTCGTCAGGTCCTTGGGTTTGATTTCGTATCTCATTCCAAAGGTCGGTAATATAACCTTGTGGTAAGAAGTCCCGTTTTAAACGCGTAACTAATTCCTCCCAAGTAGAAAACTGAGCTCTAATGTTATGGTACCAGATTAACGCAGAATCAGAGAATAATTCACCCGTTGAAACAAATAAATCCTGGTCGGTACAGTTGCGTGAAATCCTGAAATCGTTAATTCTGTCAAGAAATGACATTAAAGAAATTTTGGAGACAAAACTCTGAAAAGTTAAACCCCATTTATAAACAGGTAAGGAATTTCCCAATGGTGGAACTTGAGAAATTGCGAGATTTGATAAAGGTAGGGATATATCTGTGTCTGCATTTGGATTGAGTCTATCAAGAACTATTCCTTCAAATAACAAGATATCCGATAAGAAAGTTTGTTTAGCTTGGTTCGCTTGTTCATTGTCAAATAAACACAACAAGTCTATTGCTTAAGGTGAATTATGCGAAAACAACACGTTTTAATTTGATTTCACTAGGGCCGGGATCAATTTTATTTATTATATTAGTTATATCTTCAAGGGATTGTTTGATTTCCGACATATTTTGAGGTAAATCAGAAACGAGTACTTTTGAAATAGGTTGCCCTTTAACTTCCTGCGCTAGTATAGCTTTAAGTTGCAATCGTCTATCATTTTGGGTAGATGCGGGTTTGATATTTCTACATTCGATTTCGTAAATCAATTCCAAAGACTTAAGGGGGGTAATATTCATTTTGAGATAATATTTGAAACAACAAAATATATGAAATATAAGATACTATAGTAATTCACAAGATAATAAACAGTATACCAAACTTCAATTGGTTACGTTAAATTTATTTGAAGGCAAAATCTTTTTTTTAAAAGAGCATTTGTAGGTTACAACTATTTAAATTACTAAGGGAACACTTTTAAAATGATAAGAGGGCAAGATAGTGTTTAATGAAAGAAATACATCAAGTTAGGTTAATATATCGCTTTAAAAGACTAAAAACTCAATTGGTTGGAAAATCTATATTTAGAGATGGAATTTTTGTTTATATAGGTAATTGTAATTTATACTTAATTATTTAGGTTATAAAAAAACACTCAAAACTATAGAAAGATACATTATATGTGTTATTTAAACGGTATCAGGGCAAAATGGTATTTAAGAAAACAGATACAATAAGGTTACGTTACTCTAACGTTTTAGGACATATACTAAAAACTCAAATGATTACGGTAACAATTTTAAAACGCAAAGCTTTCTTTAAAAGTAATTTGTAAGGCATAACTAAATATCTAAATTACTAGAAAACACTTTTAAAATGGTATCAAAACAAGACAGTGTTATCCATGATTTAACAACACTTTTAGGAGTCCAAAAAACAAACAATAATTAAGTTTAATATAATATGAGATAGATAATTTTCATAAGGAACAATGAATAAGGCATGAATTAATTAATTATTTATGTTTATTTATACTTACATGTGAAATTCGAAAGTAAGGTTATATTGCTAATAACCACTCCTATTCACGTTTCAAAGGCAAGTTCCTAAGCGTCTTTCGGAAATTCCCCACTTTCTTCTCCCGCCACACGCGTCCGCGCGAAGTCTCGCGCAACGCACTTCTAAAAGTAACGGAACTACGCGCAACAAGTCATTTAAATTTATGGCGCGAAATTCCCGCATATTATAACTATATGAATGTTTAGTGCCAAAATTTTTTGGCACGTAACAAGCTATCTATATCAGACTGTAGGTGTAAAACATCAATAGGGGAGGTTACTGCCTAACTATTGAGGTTGCCGCCAATTTTATAGCATAAATTAACATACCTGTTACTATTTGATATATACGAACAGGTTCCAACGACGAGATATTACGTGGACTGTAATTGAATCAAAGCAATTGCCGGTTTACTCTGCCTGTTATAACAATGCAAATTGCACAATAATCCAATGTTTATCATCACTTAAAACATATATGATTTGATTAGAACACAACACACGCGAAGTACACTTACGTCCGCGTTCCTTAACAATAATATTATTTATTAACATTATTAGCAAATTATTGACGAATAAAAGCCTAATATGTCATTACGAAGCGGCGGTTCGCAGAGAACTCCCTTTTCGTTTTTAAGGGTTGAAAATGGAATAACCCAGTCTTAGTCCGCACTTTTAACACGTGCCAGAATCGTGGCGGTTGCGTGATGCCCTTTTAAACAAGCGTCTTTTATCAAAGTGGTTTTAAAAGGAAGGGATAGGCAGGGTCGGGTTTAACTAATTTTAATATTAACAAAAAAAGACCGAACATACCGCCCACCAAAATAAGGATAATATGACTTATCTTATTTTACTAATTAAACATAAAAATATGCTATTTACAACAATAACTAATACAAACAAATTACTGCATAGGCAATAAATTTACCTTTACTAATGGTCATTTTATTAAACCTAGGCAAGTTTTTACAGTTGCAATCCGAAAAATCCCATCATTACCGGGATACACTCCAACAATGCGTCCTAACCGCCAATTTAATGAAGGAATCTGTGCCTCTCGAACAAGAACCAACGACCCAATATCCACGTGAGTCACTTTATGAGAATACCATTTGCGCTTCTGTTGTAAAGTATGCAAACACTCTACACTCCACTTCCGCCAGAAGCTTTGCTGGATTTGTTGTAACAACTGCCAACGATCTAATCGAGCTATTTTTGTATTTAACACATCGACGTCTGGAACAACAGATACTGGTTGTAGATGCAGCACCGCTTCAATTTGTGTCAATACAGTACACATTTCTTCGTAGGTTAAAATCTAGTCGCCGATCACGCGATTTAAGACCCTTCACAAACTTAATCCCCGATTCCCAAAGCCCCCCAAATGAGGTGACCCAGGTGAATTATAAACAAATTGAATTCCTTCTGACTCAGCTGAAAACTTCATCATTTCAGTCAAAACTCTATCTGCGTCAACGAAGTTTGTTCCGCGATCACAATATATTTTCAAACAACGACCTCGACTAATCACGAGGCGCCGTAGTGCTGCGATGAATGTTTCTGGAGCCAAACTCGATGTCAATTCCAAGTGAATAGCCTTTGTGCTTAAGCACATAAACAAACATATATATGCTAGTGGTCTTTCGCCTCTAACTCCATTTAAAGTAATAGTAAAAGGTCCATCGTAATCAACACCGGAGTTGAGAAAGGCCTTTCCTGGCGTAACTCGAGGAGCAGGTAAGTTTCCCATAGAAGGCGCTAGCAAATGCGTATTGGTTTACAACAGCGAACACTTGCCTTTAAACACTCTTTTACTGCGACTTTTGCTGATACTATCCAAAAATTCTGAGCAAGCAGGAATAATGTGATACGAACACCCGAGTGTAAATGTTTAATATGACAATCTCTAATAACAAGAGTTGTCAATTTATGTGATTTAGGTAATAGCAGCGGAAATTTAGAGGTAAAGTCTAATTGTGAATTATTTAACCTGCCGCCTACCCTAAACAGCCCTTGGTCATCAATAAATAGACACAAAGGACGCAGTTGTTTAGATGAAGGTTTTTGTTGCGACAGTTATCCATTTCAATTTTAAATGTGTCATACTGAACATGTTTCACCAAAATTTATAACATTCATGTGTCAAAATATTACCAATCAAACGTTTAGTTCGAGTGGTTTTTAAATTCCAAATAAATCTTTGACAGTACGAAATTATTCTTAATATTTTCCCTAGTGTTGAAAATTTATCTAACAAATAATCCAAGCAATTTTTCTTGAAATGACGAAAAACGTTTTACTAACCCTTTCTTCCCTGGATAAAAGATCTTCCACTTCAACTGCCGCAAAGGGCGACAAATCATTTTCTGCAACCGATAACCATGGAGGACCCGCCCACCATAGGGGATGGTCCACCAGTTTCGATACAAATACACACCGAGACGCGCAATCTGCATGATTATTTTTCAAATATACATGATACCAATTAGAAGGTGCCACATACGATTGAATTCGAGCTATTCGATTCGCAACAAAGATTTTACATCGGTTTGGTGTCGACTGAACCGAAGACAATACTACTTCTGTGTCAGACCAAGCGAAAATATTTGCAAATTTTAACTTTCCCTCAAGGGTATCAATCACAAAATTAATCAATTCTGATAGCAACACTACAGCACAAAGTTCTGATCTTGGCACTGTAATTTTACTGAGCGGGGCCACCTTTGATTTGGCACATACTAACGAAACACAAACATTACCATGAGTGTCAAAAGAACGAAGGTATATCACCGTTCATTTATATTTCCAATGCTCCACCCGTAGGTACTACATTGGCCAGGAGGCGAGTTTTTTGTTGCCTGGAAATTTAGAATTTTGCCGAACCCTTGCCGTTCCAGGCAAGGTAGGGATCTTTAACGTGCGTGACAACACTCACACACGGGACCTCCATTTAACCTCTCATCCGAACGAGGGCGTAATATTTGTGAAAAATGCTCACCTGCCATTTTTCAAGCAGTCGGCCGTGTCGGGATTTGAACCCGGGACCTTGGGATCCGTAGTCTTACGCTTACTACATTGATCCACGGCGACGCTGAAGGTATATCACCGCAACATAGCCTGCTTCTGAGGCATCACAGAAGCCGTGGAGTTCTAACCTTTGCAAGTCATCCCTAATAAATCGACGAAGAATGGTTATATGTGAAAGTTATGGTAGATCGGATAGAAATTGATTCCACCTTTGAACAAACCTATCATTCGGCTCTTGATCCCAATCTAGACCTATTAACCATAATTCTTGAATAAAACGCTTATCAAGAAACACTAATAGTGCTAAAAGACCAAGACGGTCAAAAATTCTTGCTACTTCCGACAAAATAGTGCGTTTGGTGCGTGGCCCTTCGTAAACATAAATGGTATAGGCAAAAACATCTGAAGCAGGGTGCCACTGAAGGCCTAATATTTTTAAAGTAATACTTGCATTATCTTGAAACGAAAATATTTGCGAGCCACCTCCTATTGAACATTCTGAAAGCACTTCTACGAAATTGTTGCACCATTTGCGTAATTAAAAACCTTCAGATTTACACAAGGTTTTTTGTTCAATAACAAGTTGCTTTGCCGCAGTGATTGAATCACACCCTGTCACCATATCATTTACACACGTATCCTCTCAGATAACCTTGGAAGCAAGAGAATAATTAGCAGATTGTAAGTTCGCTAATTCCTGAAGTGTCTGTAATGCTAAAAATTGTGATAATGCGAACCCATAGGTGACAGTATTTAATTGAAAGTCTAAAATAGATTCCAAACATGTAAATCTACAAAGTTACGCTGACCTTCTTTTACAAGAATCAGCCTGTACATTTGCTTTATGTCGGCCGAAGTGACTACACAATGTGCACGAAAATTTAACAACAAATCAATTATATCTTTCTGCAAAGAAAGTCCAATTAATACATTTTGATTCAAAGAATTACCCAAAGTATCTTTCCACGAAGCGTCAAATACATCTCGTAATTTAGTTGTGGTATTATCTACTTTATGTACTGCATGGTGTAGAATGTAATAACATTTTAGAAAACTCTTGTTCACATTTCTCTTCCTCGGGGGGCAAGTGCACCATGGAAGGAATTTGTTCAAGCTTCCAAAATTTTCACATCAAGTTGTTCTACTGTTGCACAAAATGTAAACGACCGAGTAGGCAAGACTACCTTGCCAGTTAATATCCAACCGAACAGAGTATTAATGGCTACTGGTTCAAAGGCATCATCCCAACGTGAATTGTTTAAAATTATTTGAGCGAAGACATCTGCTCCCAACAGCCAATTGCAATCCTTGAATATGTGGCCAACTATTTATGGGTAATTTAGTAGCTGGTAAACAATCACAAATTGTAGGTAAAATGAAACATCCAATATTATATATAGGTGTGGATGAACCAAGCGGACTGACAACAGACGATGCTTTGCCATACACCGGTGACGAATTCAAACCTAGTCCCTGCATGGTATCATTGGTCCTGGTTTTCCTTAGTCTTAACTTCTGGCGACATTTATCTGTTATGAAACTTTCCATGCTTCCATTGTCAATTAAAGTTCTGACGGATTGCAATTGACCCGAACGATCTTGCACAGAAATCACCGCTGTCGCTAATAGTGTGATAGTCTGGTCTAGCGAAGTTGAAATTAACCCGCTAGTCGTGGTTGGTTGTTGAACATCCTGTTGACTGGTCGAAGCATAGTCTTCCTTAGAAGCGGGTGAACGAACATTTGAAGCTAGTTGGGGGGGGGGGGGGATCAGCCGCCCTAATACTATCAAAATGTAACAAAGAATTATGTTCTTAAGAACATTCTTTACAATTCCATTGATAACGACAATTTTTCACAAAATGTGAATCACTCAAACATCGAATACATAAATTTTTCTTTTTTACCCCCTCATCGATCTTTAGGCGATTTGCCCAGCAATTGCTTGCACTTATACACTGGATGTGAAGCCTGACACAAAATACAAGGTATATGCTTAGAAGTTGACACAAATGAGTTTCTAGGTGCTGATGATGCGTTTGTAAATCGCTTGTCTGAGCCTCGAAATTTTGTAGTATCACGACTTTTCGAAGCTGCCTCTAACGACCCAATTTCGATAATTTCTATAACCTTATATTGGCTCTCTACAAATGCTCGTAACTCTTTAAAGGTAGGAATTTCTCCATTTTCATTATGTTCCAATTCAAATCTTTTTAAAGTTTTACCATCCAATTTCTTTGACAATAGATTAAAAAGAGCGAAATCCCACAAGTCAATTCCTAGCTTTTTTAATGCAAACACGTTTTCATCGATGCAGTTTATCAAATTTCTTAATTGTTTGTGTGAATTAACCAACCTAACTTTCGAACATTTTTCAAGAGCGTTCCTGTAAGTGACTGCCAATCATCTTTTAGACTGAAATCGCTTTAACAAAATATCATATGCCGTTTGGTAAGAATCATTCCCGATTGGAATGTGTTTTATCAAGGTATGTGCACTCGAATCAATATTATCCACGAGGTACATAAACTTTTGAATGGGTAACAATTTATCGTTATCAAGGACTAATTTTTCAAACACCGCATGAAATCCTTCTCAGTCAGAAATTTAACCAGAAAACAAACTATCTTTAACGTGGGGAGGGGCAGGTTTTCACTAATTGCCATGCCATTTTCAGGGGGCAAAGTCGGCACCACTGTAATGACCAGTTTAATGTCAGAAAATTCCGAGTTGAATTTAACTGCAAAAATCTTTATTTCTGTTAAGAGATTTCCAATTCTTGTTCTCAAAACACGATAGTCTACTAATTCATCAGACCTCTGGAACACGGTAGCTTGACATAAAAATTTGAAATCTGCTTCTACTTCCTTTGCAGACTCTAACCACAAATCAATAGCGCAACAATTAATTTGCGATCTTTCAATCTCAAGCATTTTATTGAAAATTTCATTCATTCTGCTCGGCACTGTACGTGTTTCAGTAATGAGTATTTCTATTTTAATGCCCATTTTCAAATCAAATATATAATGCCGATTTTAATTCGAGATTTATAATGTACCTTTAATTAAGACAAAATAAATTACCTTTAAGATTACAAACACTGTATATAAACGCCCGTTTCTCAATACACGAAAGCGGTCTGCACATTTATTTATGTGAACGAATAAAATAAAAATTACGAGTGTTTGTAATGTTGCGAGCTACTAGTAGGCAACCCATCAAACAGACAAAACGCCGCAAGCACTGTTTATTATCAAGGGTTTGAGAATGCTTCTAGTAATTACTGGAGGATGAGTCATATCTTTAATTCAGGGTATATATATTGCTGTGATCCTCCCCAATTTTCGGGAACTACGGTTTTCGAATCGAGCACCAGCGTTGGGCCGTCATAGTTGCTGTGAAACCTACCAAAAAGCCTCACCAGAGTAAAAAAATATTCGAGCTTCTCGAATTGGGCACCAAGATTTGCCGTGATTCTCGCCCTGTTGAATCTCTTCAGATAGTTGCCTCTTTACTCTTTCCGCCTCGGCTGCTCACCTAGTTAAAACTTTCATCCTCATTCATAAAAAAAAAAAAACACATACCTACCACAAACATCAACGTTAACTCTATTTACATCAATATTCATAATACATTAAAATTTCAAAATTAAATTGTAGCATAAATTTCAGTATCACAAAATTTCAAGATTAAATTTGTCATCATTTTAATTTGCATCCAGAATTAAAGTCCTTGTAGGATGCCTACTAATTATATTAACAATATTTGCAGACCTGAGTCTGAGTACAAAGGGAGCATCTCCCACCCCTTTACATTAATCAAACAGGTTAGTCTAATTGAGCTCAAAGACAGACCCAAATTTTCATCATAATCAAGAACATAAACTGCTAAATACTCCTTTCTACTTAAACAAGAAAATTTCACCTTAAAATTAAAAATTTGTTGTTTGTACAAATTCACTACTGTCCATTTTTTAGCAAACAAATTATAAAGTTATTCAACACACACCAAAACATCAAAATCGAACAACAAAGCATAAGTTACCTGAAGGTTAATGCACTCGTGGCTCCAATGTACATCGTCCTTTGTTAATCACACCATTCCAACTGGGTTATGTTTACGGCTTCTGATTCTAAACGCTTTTAAAATTTTCTACACCACCATTCATCTAAAATTGTTTCAGGGCTTCTCAGGACTCATCTAGATATATCAAAATCTTGTTTTGTGGATCCAATCACGATTACGAATAACATTTAATTATTAACACCCCTGAAAAATAGCAAAGAAATTCATACTTCTTTCACGCTATACCCCAAAACTGCCTACTTTTGTTTATTCATTTATCGTTGCTAATTTCGATAATTGGTACTGTAATACTCGCAAATATAACTAGACTTTATTACCTTGTATCTTCTTTTCTAAGTGCACTAATGCATAATAACTTGTATCGTAGCACGTAAAGAGCAAACTATTTTAAAGTATTCAATAATCACAAAATATAAGAGCAAACTGTTTCAAGTATTGAATCAAAATCGAAAATCTAAGAGCGCACTGTTTAAAGCATCGAATAATCAAAAATCTAAGAGAGCGAAACTGTTTAAAGCCCGGGTTTATATAATAGCTCGCCTGCACGTCGGTTTAGTCCCGCGACGGTCAGTTTTCAGAATTTCGCATTCTCTGTTCCCTTTCGACGGTCAGGCACAGCAATTCTCCTAAATTTGCACACGCGCCAGTTGAAAATCTAAGAAATTTTCACACGGCTCGCAAACACGTTCGAGAATAACTAATTAATTTTGTATAGAAATCGCTACGTTTACACCTCTCATATCTGCATCCTATTTCCACCAATCGTTTCCTCGTGACGTTGCTCAAATCACGCCTTTTATTATCTGTGTCTCTGCCTTGCGCATTTTATCTGTCCTTTTCTAACTTGGCCTTAGTGGTGCAAATCGATACTCTTTACTCTCGGTTATTTCAGTCCACGTGGATTCACATGTTAATATAAGCTACGGTTTATCCGATCGTTTGCAATATACGCAGAATTTTTATGTTTATCAGCTCGAATTTATTAGAATTTGACATTTAAAAATACGCAGGTGTTCAATCGTAACATTTTAAATAACACTTCTACGATTTGAATATTATTGGGTTTTTTTAAAAGCTTTTATGCCTATTATACCTTAATAATCTTTCAATTAACTCCAATTAAAATAATAATGAATGGCATTGACTACTACCCTTTAATTTTTAGTGAATCCTAATTAAATATTAATTACTATTTGTACATTTTGTTTAATACTTGTTACTTGGAACTTGAATTAATTAATATAAATTTCTATTTGTTTCTTTACTTGGAATAATTAAATTACATACAAGTTGAGCATTTTAATACTGCTTCTTTTTATAGAAAGCGTCTAGTGAATAATTTAAATCCCTTATTTTTAATGAAACGAATAAATTTTTATGCTCCACGGTTTTTTTAATAACGCGTATTATCTAATAAACGTCTATCTTTACACTATCTTTACACTAGGCATTTAATTACGCGTACTTTTTCCCAAAGCTTCCTTATACACGGTGATTAAAATTATTTGATGTCGTTAATTAATTTTCTACCCTGGTCTAAATTTGAGTAATATATATATATATATATATATATATATATATATATATATATATATATAGAAGAATAATCCACATTTGGAATGCAAATGAATGCTTAATATATATTAATAGTTCTTAAGATGAAATGAAAACCCAACTTTGTATTTAAAGTTGAATTACCATTTCAAATCGAACTAGTAATTGAAAACCACTAAAAGAACGGCTACAGCAGGACTTGAACCTGCAACCTCTAATTTTCCGGATCAGTGCTCTAACCAATTGAGCTATCTAGCCTAATTGTTTAGATGATGTTATACTTAATACTACTGAAGCTTGGCTCTTGTTAACGATTTTTCAATTACGTCTTGCATTTAAGGTAGTATTAAGTATAACATCATCTAAACAATTAAGCTAGATAGCTCAATTGGTTAGAGCACTGATCCGGAAAATCAGAGGTTGCAGGTTCAAGTCCTGCTGTAGCCGTTCTTTTAGTGGTTTTCAATTACTAGTTCGATTTGAAATGGTAATTCAACTTTAAATACAAAGTTGGGTTTTCATTTCATCTTAATAACTATTATATATATATATATATATATATATTATGCTGTGATAAGAGGTTGTTTAAGGGTGTACTTTATAGTAAAGGTCGTTTAGAAATGGGAAATTATAATAGAAAGCAGAGAACTGCATTTATTTAAGAGAAAATCGAGAAATGGAGATTGTTTGTAAATAGTAAGCAGTCAACACCCTGTATATAAAGTATAAATAGTTTTAAGCGACGCAAATAGACATAGGAAGACGCATAGTTAGCGTAGGAATAAGGAAGACATGCATTAGGTAAATATGAAATATTGAATACCCTGTAGATAGACTTTTAGTTAATTTAGGTAAGGCAAGTAATAATATTTTTCACTGGAAGCACGCGTATTTTGTAAGTAAACATAATAAAGTGTAATTAAACACGCATTCAAAAGAGTTCCAAACAATTAGGTTAATACTGAGACAAGAAATAGAGCTTCAAGAAGCATTATGTAAATGCGTACAAGTAGTTAAGAACTTTGATAAAGAGAGGTGATTAAAAATTGCGTAAATAACAGGCAGATAAAAAAATTAAAAATCGCATTGCATCAGTTGTTTATGTACAACATGGATAAGCAATTAGATTCATCAAAACACCGCATGTTTGATAACGAAGCACCTGCGAGCAGGCCACAATTATTTGAAAGCATAGAAAATTACATCAGAAACTACTTTAAATGCAAAGATTTGATTGGTTAAAATGAGCGACGGGTTTGTAGACCATACCCACTGACGGAGTAAGAGGTCAATGATATATTAACTGGCACAGTGATAACGAAGCAGTTTTCAACTCAACAAAGGCCGAGGTGCGCCACTCTGAGACAAATAATAATAATAATTTAAAGTGAAAAGTTGTATTAGTGCGACTAAGATGAAAATTACGATTGCCGATTAAACGTAAGTAGATTTTAGGAGAATTTATTTTAAACTAAAACACAATAATAATAGGGCTTCTGAGTCTGGGGAGAATAATGCAATTCCGAGTCAGGGGAAAATAAATGATGAGAATTTCAAGTTCCGAGTCCTGGGAGAATAATAATACAAATTCGAGTTTGGGGAGGATGATAATCCAATTCTAAGTTTGGGGAAATTGATAAGAATTAATAAGTCTGAATGAGACGACAATAAATTGGGGCGCATAAGTA
This sequence comes from Platerodrilus igneus, assembly GCA_036346225.1. NCBI lineage: Eukaryota > Metazoa > Arthropoda > Insecta > Coleoptera > Lycidae > Platerodrilus > Platerodrilus igneus. Next base: position 3,161,811 of record JARFIW010000802.1, read on the forward strand.
TAAGTTTAATAATGGTAGTCCAGAGGGTGATAACATTAATTTAAATGCAATGGTTCAAGCGTATGGATAGACAATATTTCGAATGGGCATGTAATAATCCTGAATTGGGGGAAGATAAATTTTATTCAAATGGATGGCTTAATGCATGGGAAATACTAGCTGATTATGGATGCGTCAATGCGAAGAAAATAGACCAGGTCAGATTTTTAGTTATAAGACATTTTTTTCTATTTTTTTTTAATATTGAATTTGCTTAATATAAATGAATGTGAAAAACTTAACAAAAAGAAGACTTGCATACGTATAAAGTGCGTGATATGATAAGAGGTTTTGAACGTTCCACACTTCTTTTTTTATAAAAATAATAGGTTTTTTTTGTGACTTTGGGTTTGATTAAAAAGTATATGATTTTTGATAAATGAGATTTACAACATTAATTAATTGAAAAGTGTATTTTAAATAATTTACAAAAACTGTACATAATATTTGTTTCATTATATAGAATCGAATTAACTGAATTTTATAATTCCAAATAAATGCTAGTCGAGGTCATAAGATAAAGTTAGTGTGAGTGATTTGATAATTTAGACAATCAAGGAGGAGCTATAAGTTGAATACGAAATTGATAACGAGTAAGGCGGTAACATATCAAATTTTGTTATTGGTCGACAAGGTAGGTTCAAAATAAAATCCAGTCAAGTTCCTGGAGGGAGATTTATAGCAATATTAATAAGACAGCCCAACGTCGGAGGACGATAATTCCAATTCTTGTTTATACATACAGTTTATATATATATATATATATATATATATATATTGCTTTGATTCCTACAAAAAGCCTCACCAGAGTAAAAAAAACATTCAAGCCTCTCGAATTGAGCGCCAAGATTGCTGTGAAATGCTCCTTTGATATTAGATCTCTTACCTGAATATCGCCTTTTGACTCTCTCCGCCTCGGCTGCTCACCTAGTTAAAACTTTCATCCTCATTCATAAAAAAAACAAACACATTCCTACCACAAACATCAACGTTAACTATATTTACATCAATATTCATAATACATTAAAATTGAAAAATTAATTTTTAACATAAATTTCAACATCATAAAATTTCAAGTTCAAATTTGTCATCATTGCAATTTGCATCCAGAATTAATGTCCTTGTAGGATGCATACTAATTAAGTTAACAATGTGTGCAGACCTGAGTCTGAATAAAAGGGAGCATCTCCCACCTCTTTACGTTAATTTAACAGGTTAGTCTAATTGAGCTCAAAGACAGACCCAAATTTTCATCATAATCAAAAACATAAACCTGATAAATACTCCTTTCTACTTATACAAGAAAATTTTACCTTAAAATTAAAAATTTGTTGTTTATACAAATTTACTACTGTCCATTTTTATCAAACAAATTATAAAGATATTCAACACACACCAAAACATCTAAGATCGAACAAACAAAGCATAAGTTACCTGAAGGTTACTGCACTCGTGGCTCCAATGTACATCGTCCTTGCTAATTCCACCATTCCAGCTGGTTCATGTTTACAGCTTCACATTCTGACCGCTTTTAAAATTTTTGTACACCACCATTCGTCTAACAAGGTTTCAGGGCTTCTCAGGAATTCATCTACGTATATCTAAATCTTGTTTTGTGGATCCAATCACGTTTACGAATAACATTTGATTATTAACACCCCCGAAAAATAGCACTGAAATTCATAATTCTTTCACGCTATACCCAAAACTGCCTACTTCTATTTATTTATTTATCGTTACTAATTTGGATAATTGGTACAGTAATACTTGCAAATATAACTAGACTTCATTACCTTGTATCTTCTCTAAGTGCACTAATAACTTTTATTGTAGCACGTAATCACCACGTATTCTATTTCAAGTATCGAATAATCAAAAAAATAAAGAGCAAAACTGTTTAAAATATTGAATAAAATCAAAAATCTAAGAGAGCGAAACTCCTATTAACACGGGTTTATATAATGGCCCGCTTGCACGTCGAAATTGTTCCGCAACGGACAATTTTTAGAATTTCGCATTCTCTTTTCCCTTTCGACGGTCCGGCACAGCGATTCTACTAAAATTTGCACACGTCCAAGTTGAAAATCTAAGAATTTTCCACACGTCTCGCAACGCGTCCGCGAACAACTAACTAATTTTATACAGAAATTGTTATGTTTACACCTCTCATGTTTGCATCTTATTTCAACCAATCGTAGCCCTAGTGAAGCTTCGCAAATCACGCCTTTATTATCAGTGTTTCTGCTTTACACTTTTTATTCGTCTTTTTCTACCTTGGTCTGAGTGGTACAAATCGATATTCTTTACTATCTGTAATTTAAATCCACGTGGATTTTTACGTAAGTAAAATAACCCCTCATCTAGCCTTTCCTGCTAAAGCATCCGACCGTTTCCAATATACGTAGAATCTGCATGTTTATCAGCTCGAATTTATTACAATTTGACATTTAAAAGTTTGCAGGTGTGCGCTCCTAATGAACGTTTTAATATAATTCTCCGAGCTTTATTTCATGGTATTTTAACCAACCTTGGATTTTCACAGGCTTTTATGCTTATTATATATTACTAATGGTTCATTTAACTCCAATTAAAATAATAATGAATGGCATTGACTTCTACCCTTTAATTTTTAGCGAATACCAATTAAATATTAATTATTATTTGTACACTTTGTTTAATACCCGTTACTTAAAAATTGAATTAATTAGTATAAATTTCGCACGTAATTTCTATTTGTTTCTTTATACAGGGTGATTAAAATTATTTGATGTCGTTAATTAATTTTCTACCCTGGTCTAAATTTGAGTAATATATATATATATATATATATATAAATATATAAATATATATATATATATAAATATATATATATATATATATATAAGACCGCTTATGAATGTAAGAAGTTGGTCTATATCAGAATGTCTAATATAAATTATATCGTTGTAAAGTAAAAGTAGTTGAGCTTTTGAAAGTCCAAGAGTATACATAAATGTTATATGCTGTGTCTAATGTACATGCAGCTTGAAGTATACATAAATAGATAGAAGTGTAATAAAAATAGTTGTGATGGAGAAGTTAGTTTAAGAAGATATTAGTACTTGTAAATTCATTAGTGTGATAGTGCTTCATCGTTAATTGGACTGAAAACATCTATAAATAAGGCATATACTGTTAATTAGACTTGTGAACAGTGAGTAATAAAGACTCTTGTTATTACTTGTTTTAAATTAGAGAACCGCGGTAGCAGTAGCCCGCTTAACTGGTGTCAGGAGTGGGGTATATAGTGATTAATTTAATAGTAAAACACACAAGTCTAAAGACATTTAAGTAGTTTGTATATGCCTGTAACAAGAAGACAAAGTAAGATGGACGTAGAAACTTTAATGAATTTCCTTAAGGATTTTAAATCCGGTATGAATGAAAAGCTTAGTGAAAATGCTGAGAAAATAGAAGAAAGGCTGCGTAATTGGAAGAAAAGTTGAATGAAAAGACGGCCACGTTAGAACAAAGATTAATGAAAAGCTCCATTGCATTGAAGGAAGATGTCACTGAACAGGTAAAACAGTTGAGCAAAAGTTGGACAGTAAATTGGTAAAAATAGAGGAAGATATGATGAGGCTGCAAGAACAAGTGATTTCACTAACAACACGGCCACTTGAAATAGCAAACCAAGTTGTAAATAAGAACATTCCAGAAATAAGAAGCATGGAAGGAAGCGAGACAATGCCGTCAAAATTTAGAGTGAAACCACCCATATTCGATGGCAAAACACCTTAGCCCACATATTTGAAACAATTTGAAGCTGCTGCAATAGCCAACGGATGGTGCAACAAAGAGAAGGCTATCTCTCTAATAGTGGCCCTACGGGTGGAAGCTCTTAACATCTTACAAACGATTCCCGATCACCAGCAGAATGATTACGGCCTCTTAACATCGAAGCTTGAGATGAGATATGGAGATGCTCACCTTCAACAGGCTTACCACGCACAAGTTAAGAACCGCTCGCAAAAGACAAGTGAAAGCCTGCAAGAATTCGAAGCTGACATCGCCAGATTAGTTAGATTGGCATATTCAACGGCACCAGATAGCTTCCTCGAACAACTGGCTGTTCAAACATTTGTGGATGGCGTTAAAGGTGGAGAAATACAGCAAGCGCTAAGACTAGCACGGCCAAAAATGTTAGATGACGCACTGGCTCATGCGCTTGAATTTGAAGCAGCTAAGCAGACATCACACAGGATGAGTCACAAAGTTCGGTCTGCCTTAGAGGAACCTGATCAAGCGCAGAACAGCATAGATGAAATAATCAACCGTGTGGAAAAGCTTGAAAGACAACGACCACGGTGATGGGGTTTGCGATGCTGGAAATGCGGTGAAGTTGGTTATATACAGAGACGCTGCATACGGTGACTCTGAAGAAAGACATGATTGGGGGAAGTTGCATTCCAGTATGCCATATTAAACGTTGTGTGGACAACACGAAAGATAAACCAACCAACGGTTGCTCACAGAAATTGCTGGATATGTTGATACCTTCGTGTCAAGGATTAAACGGACACTAACTTGGCAAGGTAAAAGAATTGGTTGGACGATATCGAGGTGTGTTTGTACTAGATGACAGTGAGAAAGCAAGGACGAATGTTGTGCAACACAAGATCAATACTGGAGATGCGCAACCGATAAGACAACACCTCAGGCAGCTTCCTTTGGCAAACCGTAAGGAGGCCGAGCAAATTATCACCAATATGGAAGAACAGGGAGTGATTGAACCCTCGAATAGTCCATGGGCATCCCCGGTAGTGCTTGTCAAGAAAAAGGACGGGTCGACAAGGTTTTGTGTAGACTACCGGCGGCTTAACAATGTGACAAAGAAAGACAGCTATCCTTTGCCCAGAATTGATGACACCTTGGATACTCTGTCCGGATCTAAATGGTTTTCGACCTTGGACTTGAAAAGCGGATACTGGCAAGTAGGCTTGAAGTCAAACGATAAAGAAAAAACTGCGTTTACAATCGGAACTAGATTATGGCAGTTCAAGGTCATGCCATTTGGATTATGCAATTCCCCTGCTACTTTTGAACGATTGATGGAGTCAATATTGCGTGAACTGCCTTGGAAGACTTGTCTGGTGTACCTAGACGACATAATAGTGTTAGGCCGGTCTTTTGAAGAACACCTTAAAAATCTAGAGGAAATATTCCAAAGATTACGGGGGGCAAACTTTATATTGAGCCCCAAGAAGTGTCACCTGTTTGGAAAAGAGGTGAAATACCTAGGACATGTCGTTTCGGAGACCGGAATAAGAGCTGACCCTGACAAAATAAAAACGGCACAAGAGTGGCCTACACCAGCAGATATACACCAACTACGCAGTTTTCTAGGATTGTGCACATATTACCGACGTTTTATACTTGGGTTTGCGAACATTGCCAAACCGTTAACGAACTTAACCGAAGATGGACAAGAATATGATTGGAATGACGACTGCCACAGTGCATTTGAACAACTGAAGCGGCTACTAGTTCAGCATCAATTTTGAGTTATCCACGGATGGAGGGGAAATTTGTGTTGGATACCGATGCCAGTAACACAGCTATAGAAAGCGTTCTTTCTCAAGTGCAGGACGGACAAGAAAAAGTTATTGGGTTTTTCAGCAAGGTCTTGTCGCGGCCAGAAAGGAACTATTGTGTGACAAGAAGGGAGCTGTTGACCGTCGTCAAATCCGTAGAGCACTTTTATAAGTACTTATACGGACGTAAATGCCTGTTTAGAACAGACCATGCTGCACTGAAATGGTTACTGCAGTTTCGAAATCCTGAGGACAAGTGGCAAGGTGGATAGAGCGGTTGCAGGAATATGACTTTGACACAGAACATCGTGTAGGAACTAGCCATCGGAATGCAGACGCTTTGTCAAGGAGACCTTGTCCGGTAAACTGCAATCATTGCTCCAAGATGGAAGAGAAAATAAGTGTCATCCATAGAATGACGGTAACCGATGATACTTGGCAACCCAAAAGAATACGAGAAGACCAGGAGAATGACGCCGAATTTGAACGTATTATTGAGTGGAAAAATAGAGGACAACAACCAGCTTGGGAAGAAATTAGTATTTTAAGTAGGAGCCGGAAGGCATACTGGGCACAGTGGGACTCCTTGATGATTGAAAATAGAATTTTGAAACGACGCCTGGAATGTGAAGATGGCACTGAGAGACTTCAAGTGAAGTGCCGAGAAGCAGAGTGCCGGAAGTGTTGCAGCACTTGCACGATGGTATTTCCGGAGGGCACTTTGGCGTGAAAAGAACTTTCGAAAGAGTGAGAGAAAGATTCTATTGGGTGAACTGCAAAGAAGATGTGAAGGAGCGGTGCCGGAAATATAAATTGTGTACCTCTGCAAATGGACCCGTCACCAAACGGAAAGCCCAATGAGACAGTATAACGTGGGGAATCCTTTTGAGAGGGTAGCCATTGATATAGCTGGTCCGTTTCCTGAGTCGGAGAAAGGAAATAAATACATCTTGGTTGCAATGGATTATTTTACCAAATGGCCGGAGACATATGGTATACCTAACCAAGAAGCCGAGACGGTTGCAGATTATCTAGTGAGGGAGTCGTTTTGTCGCTTTGAAGTTCCGTTGGAATTACACTCCGATCAAGGTCGGAACTTCGAATCAGCGTTGTTTCAAAACGTCTTCAAGCATCTTGGAATCAGGAAGGCTAGAACCACGCCACTTCATCCCCAATCGGATGGAATGGTTGAAAGAATGAACAGGACGTTAGGGAAGTACCTGGCCAAAGTTGTCTCTGAACATCAACGAGACTGGGACCAATATTTACATTTGTTCCTACTGGCGTACCGATCTTCGGTACATGACAGCTCAGGATACTCGCCCACTTGCGTAATGCTAGGAGGTGAATTACGGCTACCATGTGATCTTCAGTTTGGATTTAAACCCGGAGAAGAGATCGCAGGTGAAGATTATGTTAGTAAGCTTCGTGAAAGATCAAATAGCATTCACGAAAACGTCCGAAAGAATATCCAGGCAGCAAGCGATCGAATGAAATTACAATATAACACGAGAGCACAAGAAGGTGGTTATCAACCTAGAGATTTGGCGTGGTTGTATAATCCACAAAGAAAACGTGGGTTGTCGCCAAAATTACAAAGACAATGGGAAGGCCCGTACGAAGTGATGAAAAAAATTAATGATGTAGTGTACCGGATCAGAAGATCTCCCCGTGGTAAACTGAAAGTGGTACACTTTGACCGTTTAACATCCTACGCTGGCAACAACCAGGAAGACTCGAATAATGATAATGGTGTTCGACAAGTTATTAATCATGAGCCAAATGTAAATTTTGAGAGCTTTATGGCGGCGTTTGGTGGTTCCGCTAAGGCGAGATTTGGCGTTGTTGTTGAAAAACAGCAAAATCTGTTTAGAGCACCAGAAGAGTATCCCCTTTTGGCAATGTTAAGGGGAATAGCTGTTGTTTTCAAGAAATAGTTTGGATGTGTGGATGAATTAATACAACAGCAGCCAACTGTAGGAAAAGCTTTGGTTCTTCAGAATAGAAATCGTTATGTATACTATCTGGTCACCAAAAATTCTTCATGGCAGAAACCTAGTTATGGACATCTATGGGAGGCTTTGCTAAATCTTAAGGCGCAGATGATGGAAAATGGAGTAACGGGACTAGCGGTGCCCAAGCTAGGCTGTGGACTGGATCGCTTAGATTGGAGGATAGTACGAAATATGCTAGAAGTAGTTTTCCAGGGAACCAACGTCCAAGTTCATGTTTGTTGTTATCAACCGGTTGCCTACCAAGACCAAGAAAAGAGCGTTGACTGTTACTTCCAACGACGTGGTGGATGCACCAGAGGAGATAGCTGCTGATACCGTCATCAATCATCGAATTGACATCAAAATGTATTTACAGTTACGAGACGTAACGGTTTTAAAGAAGGGGGCAGTGTTGCGAGCTACTAGTAGGCAACCCATGAAACACACAAAACGCCGCAAGCACTGTTTATTCTCAAGGGTTCGAGGACGCTTCTAGTAATTACTGGATATCTTTAATTCATGGTATATATATTGTAACGAATATATATTCTGTAGCACTAGTTTTAAGGGAATGACATCTATGCATTGTTGATTTGTGATATTTGATTCTTGTATTTGATATTGTTATATCTGCAAGAAACAATTCCACAATGGAACAGGAAATTATGACCATTTAATTAGCTTAAATGCTTTAACCAGAAATATTTAATAACAATATACACTCTGAAACATATTTAAAAAAGAACTAGTCGTTTGTGTTGCCTAATCCATAGGCGGATTATATCCTTTCAGTTGTTAAAATTAAGATAGCGCTTGCGTAAATGCGGTCACGAGGTGACGCACAAGGCGGATCAGCCGTTCTTTACATGCACGGTACGGATAACCAAGCCAGCGATTGTAGTTGAAGATTTAATCAAGACTGCAACTTATAAAGATGGGGGTCACGGGTTCGTCACAAGTGGGGCCTCAGAATAGGCGTGTCGAGATAGGCGCAAGAGGGCTGGTCGTCTTGGGGGCACAGAAGAATATTCATTCCGGTGACTCCGGCAAGGCAGTAGACCACGCTTCCTTTTAAAAATGGTTCGAGGAGTTGGTATTTGTTAACGCGCATGAAATAATTAGATGTATATATATAGAGATTGGGGCAACTTTCGTTAACGAAGAACGTACAGCTTTTGTTCGATGTTTTTTTGCATCAAATTTCTAAGCAGGATCCAGAAAATGTGCATCGCAGTTTGATAACAAGGGGTAACATCTTCATTAAGAACAGGTATCAACTCTTTCAGTTCTTATGTTTGTCAGATTTTAAAAGTGCTCACATAAAATTTTAATCGAAGATTGCTTAATTATGCTAAATTTTGTGCACGAATAACAACGTGAAATATGATTGTTAGGAAGTACTAATAAGGTAATTTTGTAAGACACGCGGAACATCCATGTGTTTAAAGTATTGTGATTCTAAAGTCCACTTCCTGTTTTTTAAAAAGTTCATTACAGATGTTTAATCTTTAATAAGGTCATTATATCTGAATAAGTTTAAAATTTTATTTATCCAAGTTAGCTGCACATGATTTAAATTTTTTATAAAGAAATAAATTAATCTGATGTGAAATACATGTAAACCAATACACAGATCTGTCCATTGGGTATCAGAAATCTTGTTTTGAAATATTATTAAAATTTAAGGTCTTGTTATATCAAGACAGATTTATAAGAAAAACCAGAATTCAATTTTATTATTTTGTATTTGTAACCATATTAACAAAAAAAAACGATAAGAGAGAAACTATATTAAATTACATTTTTGGACTCGAGTTTTTTTATTCCATGCATAATTAATTTTAATAAGAATATTTTAGAGAAAATAAATTTTTTGAATAATGAAATTAGACGAATGCTAAAGTAATTTAAAAACACAGATATGTTACAATTGATTTATTCTAGATATCCATTTATAATTCAAATACCTTTGGTGTGGTAATCTCAAGATTATCCACTCGTAATTATTAGTATGCTTTTTTATTAAAAAGCACAAACAGTGTCTTTTTAATAGAAAATTTGTTGTGTACTTTTTTTTTCAGGATCATCGAGATTGAAGAGGTTGTAAGTATGTTCCAGAGGTTTTCAGATGTGTTAGTTCATTAAGTTGTAAGTTTTTATGGTGCTTAAATCCAATGAGTTTCTGTATCTTCTCATAGGAGTATTGAATTTCTTGTGTTGTCCATGTAGATACAGTGGCGCTCAATTTCCCTTTTTCTTTTTTAATGTTAGCTTATTGTAGAGTTTATACCATCCCCACGTCCTTTCTCATTGCTCAACCTTGGGGTAATTCCCAGACTTAGCCGCGAACAAGTAAAAAAGGATAAAGCTTCACTTGTATCCAACGAGTGGAGGCGAAAAGTGTTTCAATATACGATCACTTATGAATGTAGGAGGTGAGTTGCTGCCCAGACGCCGATGAGGTAGCACCTCACGTATTCCGACCACCGCCTTCGGGCGATCAAAGGTGGGCAGTGGAACGGTGACGTCCTGAGGGAGTTCTCCAGCTATGCGGGGTGCCGAGGAATGGGTACACAAGTGAAGTCGTCGGGGATACACATCCGTCAGTCCTGTTTAAACGAGCTACCTGACGATGGAGCGGCCTGTGGCGAGTAGCCAGTCCTGTTAGGCAAAAACCACAGGCCAGTGGACCCAGGATCCGGAATACTGTATAGTTGGGGGACAACTAAGGGGAAGATCCGGGAAACTGCCCACTGCAGAAAATCAAGAGGAATCCAGGAGCAGGCTTTTGGAATCCAGTCCAACATAATATTTATTTATTTAAGAACATCAACTGTTAGTAACACGACAACAACTCAAGAAATTCAAGAAACAAAACATCATCAAGCCAAAAAACTCCAGAGTTATAAGGCATTTTTAACGACGCTGAGAGCGTCGCGTCAAGCTTCTGTAGTATGTGTATGTAGGAGGTTAGTCTATATCAGAATGTCTAATATAAATTATATCGTTGTAAAATAAAAGTAGTTGAGCTTTTGGAAGTCCAAGAGTATACATAAATGTTATATGCTGTGTCTAATGTACATGCAGCTTGTAGTATACATAAATAGATAGAAGTATAATAAAAATAGTTGCGTTAGTGTTATTAATGGACCTATGGTTAAGAATTTAGTTTAAGAAGATATTAGTGCTTGTAAATTCATTATTGTGATAGTGCTACATTGTTAATTGGACTGAAAACATCTATAAATAAGGCATACACTGTTAATTAGACTTGTGAACAGTGAGTAATAAAGACTCTTGTTATTACTTGTTTTTAAATTAGAGAAACGCGGTAGCAGTAGCCCGCTTCAGTAATATCAAAAATAAGAATTAAACAAACTTGATTAATTAATAATGTATGTCCCGAGTGAACAATACCATTAACTATCACCACAAAACGAAAAACGAAGGATTAAGTATTTGTGTGCAAAGAGCCGAATATTCTTTTTGCACTTAACCAACAGTTCAACAAAAACGAGAATACTTTATTTTTCCAACTTCTAAAGCTTGTTTACTGCCCATGTAGGTAACTTGAGGTTTCTAAACTTAAAATTGTATACACGAAATTGTATTACAAAGATTTTAATCGCGACCCTTGCTACTTCTTATGACAAAGGATAACGGGATTTATTAGGACATTGACCAACCGGGGTATGAAGGAAGTAAACATACAAATGCTTATAAACCGGATCAATTGGCAAAATAATAAAAACTTCAAGTTTGACATTTATGACATAAATTGAAGGTGACTTTGATTTATTGATGTTCGAAATATTTGGTTTGAGTACACTAAGCAAAAATTGTTTAAAGTTTAAAAGAATGATTGCCTTCAATTTGTGTTGCGACCTGGGACCGACTTTCTTTAGGTAGCCAATACGTTTAATTGAACACTGAGAATTACACTAGTTTATAAACGTACCCAACAAAATCAATTGAAAATAAAATATACAAAACCCTATTTAAATTTAAAAATGAATTCAAAGACAAAGAAAGAAGTAAACTGGTCCCACATTACAGTAAACCACCCCACTTTTACGGTCTACCAAAAATTCATAAAAAAGACATTCCCTTAAGACCTATCGTTAGCTCCATAAATTCACCATGCCATAATTTAGCAAAATTTCTACTAAAAATTATAAATCCATTAGCAGGCAAAACGGGTTCTTTCATTAAAAACAACCAACACTTTTTAGAAAAATTGTCAAACATAAAAATTGAAAATACATACACAATGGTAAGCTTTGATGTAGTAAATATCTTCACAAATGTCCCTATAAACAAAACGCTTAATATTATAAATAACAAACTAGAAAAAGATGGCAATCTTAAAGAAAGAACAAAACTAAGTATATCATCGATTATGGAATTACTTCGTTTATGCGTAAATACCACATATTTGCAAATAAATGATCAATTCTACAAACAAAGCTTCGGAATGGCAATGGGAAGTCCACTATCGCCAATCTTTAGTAATATATTCATGGAAGAATTCGAAAAAGATGTAATATTCACACAAGAATTGAAACCACTAATCTTGTGGAGATACGTAGATGATGTCTATGCTATTTGGCCTCATAATACAGAACTAATTAAAAACTTTGTACAGTCAATTAACGAAATAGAATCAACTATTAAATTCACATATGAATTAGAACAACATGGAAAACTTCCGTTTTTAGATATTCTAGTTAGCAAAAACGATACAACAATTAATACATCGGTATATAAAAAACAAACGCACACAAACAGATACTTAAACTTCGATTCAAACCACCCACACTGTGTCAAACGAGGAATTATCAAAACCATGTATGATAGAGCAAAATTAATATCATCAAACGAAGAAATTTTAAAGAAAGAGAAAGACCTAATCAAATGTACATTAATAGAAAACAAATATCCTAAAAGAATAATAGAGAAAGAAATGAATAAAAACCCTAAAAATAAAGAAAAGAAAACAAAAACAACGATACACACCACAAAATGCTCTCAATACCATACATAAAAGGATTCTCCGAAAAAATTTAAAGAATAGGAAACAAATTTAGAATTAAAACAGTATTTAGAACCAACAATACACTAAGAGCACAATTAACAAAAACAAAACCCAAAAACGCAATACAAAGTTCAAAAAACTGTATCTACAAAATACCGTGCGAATGTAATAAGTTTTATATAGGAGAAAGTTCCAGACCATTTGAAGTTCGATTAAGAGAACATAAATCATATATAAAAATAGAAAATTTGAAAAATCCATGATTTGCCAACATGCATGGGACTCCCTCCAGTCATAAAATAAACTGGGAGGACGCAAAAATTATCGACAAAGAAGAAAACCACCAAAAACGCAAAATCAAAGAAGCTGCTTATATAACCTTACATAAAAATAACTGCGTTGCAAACGAATTCGTAACTTTCAGTAAACAATGGATTCCATTACTAAAAGAAATAACAAATGAAGATCAAATGCCCACAATATCTAGGTAGCATTGCAAGTTTTTCCTGGGTTTTCCTTGCGATATTAACATGAAATACAGCCTACATACATAATTTCTATTTATACATACAATAACTAATTATATAACAATAAGCATATTAACTAGAAAACCATCATTTCGGCAAATATCTAAGTGTTGGGGGATCTTGGTAGCCACAGGTTGCTTAACCCCCTTCACTGAATCTCGGTGAAATAAGGCATAAAATTAGAAAACAATAGAAGGGAAACGAGCTATATACATGTTGTGTGAAGATTTCAGAGAACTATGTAGGCTAGCTCAGAATATAAATAAGTGCAGGTACGTGTCCAACCAGTTTTGAGATGAGGATCCAATGATAATGATGATGAAACATATTAACAACCCCTGTAAAACAGCATTGGTATCAGACAAGTGTAAACCCGCCATAAGGTCGCTTCAGAACCATGTTAAAATCTACCAAAGAGGTAGCCTAAGTCATAATGATTTTCCCCTTCAAAATAAATATAAAAAACGACTGCTTAAGCCTTTCAATAATGCAATCGCACACTTCTTTAATAACCATCCTCTCAATTGTATAAATAGAAACATGTTAAGAAAAGGTTTTTCAATTCCCAAGTTATTAAATTTATATAAAATTCACCAATAAAAATTAATCAGCTGATTTCACGTTAAGCGTATTGGCTACCTAAGGAAAGTCGATCCCAGTTCGCAACACAAATTGAAGGCAATCATTCTTTTAAACTTTAAAAATTTTTGCTTAGTGTACTCAAACCAAATATTTCGAACATCAATAAATCAAAGTCACCTTCAATTTATGTCATAAATGTCAAACTTGAAGTTTTTATTATTTTGATAACGATCCTAGGTCATGGATCGAAACGTAAATAAAGATAATTTTTAAAACTACGAGTGGTTTAATTCCAAAAGAAGATTAAGAAGAAGACGAGATATTACGTGAACTGTAGTTGAATCAAAGCCATTGCCGGTATACTCTGCCTGTTAGAACAATGCAAATTGCACAATAATCCAATATTTATCATCACTTGAAACATATGTGATTTGATTCGAACACAACACACGCGAAGTGCACTTACGTCCGCGTTACTAAACAATATTGAAGCGGGCTACTGCTACCGCGTTTCTTTAATTTAAAAACAAGTAAGAACAATAGTCTTTATTGCTCACTGTTCCCAAGTCTAATTAACAGTATATGCCTTATTTATAGATGCTTTCAGTCCACTTAACAATGAAGCACTATTACACTAATGAATTTACAAGCACTAATATCTTCTTAAACTAACTTCTTTACCATAGGTCCATTAACAACACTAACACAACTATTTGTTTATACACTTCTATTTATTTATGTATACTACAAGCTGCATGTACATTAGACACAGCATATAACATTTATGTATACTTCTAAAAACTCAAACTACTATTACTTTACAACGTTATAATTTATATTAGACATTCTAGTATAGACTGGCCCTTACATTCATAAGCGGCCTTATATATACGCTGAGTTAAAGATATGAGTCATCCTCTAGTAATTACGAGAAGCTTCCCGGTCTATTGAGAATAAACAGTGCCGGCGGCGTTTTGTGTGTTTGATTGCTAGAATTCAAGTACCCTGAAAACTATGCAGAGCCTACAGCGCTTGTGTGTTTGATGGGTTGCCTAATAGTAGCTCGCAACAATATTATTATTTATTAACATTATGATTTCCTAGGCGTGCGTGGCCTAAAACACGAAATATATATGATGGAGAGCTCACAAGTAAAATTCTTGTCCGGAGGTAAATACCCCCTCCCCTATTCGGATCTCCGAGAGGGAGTACTTGGGGTTCGTCATCGTAAGAATTTACAACAACGGTTCGATTTAGTGATAGGGGCTTGGAATTTAAGGTCATTATTTAGAATATATAAGTTAACGAATTTATTAGTCGAAATGAAAAAAGGAAAGCGGGACATTTTAGATATTAGTGAGGTGAGATGACCAGATAATAATGACTTTTGGAAAGATAGTTATATAATAATTACAACTTCTTCAACTAAAGGACAAGCAGAGGTAGGAATAGTGTTAGGTGAAAGATTAGGACGTAAAGTTAAAGAGTACTTACAATTTAGTGATAGAATAATTATGGTTAGATTGAGTACGAAACCCACAGACAACGTTTTAGTACAGGTTTACATGTCAATAACTCAGTACGAGGATGAAGAAGTAGAAAAGGTATACGAGGATATAAATAGTATAGTTGAGAAAAGTAAAAGGAGATGAGAATTTAATAGTTATGGGCGATTTTAATGCGTCGGTAGGAGAAGGTAGCGAGGAAAAAATGGTAGGAAAATTTGGGTATGGCAGACGAAATGATAGAGGAGAAAGATTGGTTGAATTTTGCCAGGAACATACATTAGTAACTGTAAACACCCTATTGAAACAACATGTTAGAAGAAGATATACCTGGAAAGCACCAGGTGATAGGGCTAGATACCAAATAGCTTATATTTTAGTTAAACAAAGATTTCGAAACCAAGTTAAAAACTGTCGTAGTTATCCAGAGGCTGACATAGATAGCGATCATAACTTAGTTAAAATGAAGTGTAATCTAAAATTCAAAAAATTGAGAAAGGCTAAAAGAGAGGGATGGGATCTAGGTAAGCCTAATAATAGCGAGGTAAAAGAGGAATATAAACAAGTATTAGATACAAAGATCAAAGAAATAGCTATAGGAGGGAACGTAGAAAATAGCTGGAAAGAAATAAAAATGGCTGTACATGATACAGCAACACAGACTATAGGTAAGAAAAAAAGTAGAAGCGAGAAAACCCTGGGTAACAAAGGAGATATTAGATTTAATAAAAAATAGAAGGATGCTTAAACCTTTCAGAGAATTGGATAGTGAAAGTAGGCAAAAATATAATACAGTTAGAAATAAGATAGTACACGAGTGTAGAAAAGCTAGAAATAAATGGATGGAGGAGAATTGTAAGGGAATACAAGATGATTTGAGAGTAGGTAAGACAGACAGGGCATACAGGGCAGTTAAAAGGTTTTTTGTGGAAGATAGGAAAAAATATAATGGTATTAGAGACGAGAATAATGAGCTTCTAATAAATAAAGTTGAGGTAGCAGATAGATGGAAAAGATATTTAGAAGATTTATATAAGAGAGACGATATGGATGAGTTAGAGAACGACCAAGAAGAAGATGTAGAAATAGGATTCTCAATACTAAGTGAGGAATTTGATAGAGCTGTTACGGATCTTAAACTAAATAAAGCGCCTGGGATAGACGATATTCCCGCAGAATTAATAAAATATGCAAGACAGAAACCTTTAGACGAATTATATGAACTAGTAAAAGTAATATATGACACAGGTGAAGAACCAATAGATTTCGAAACAAATATTATTATCCCAATCCCAAAAAGGTCAGGAGCCTGATAGGTGTGAGAATTTTAGAACGGATAGTTTAACTTCCCACGCTTCCAAAATACTAACAATAATAATTAAAAATAGAGTAGAAGCTTTGACTGAGAATTATTTAGGCGAAGACCAATATGGTTTTCGTAAAGACAGGGGGACTAGAAAACCGTTACTAATGATTAGAGTAATTATCGAAATAAGGTTACAAAAAATAAAGACTCATTTCGCGTTTGTAGATTTAGAAAAATCATTTGATAGAGTTAATTGGATTGTTATGTTCAGGGTTTGGCGAAAGATATGAATCGTCATAGAGATAGAAAAATTATTTATAGTCTATATAAAAACCAAAGCGTAGTAATTTGATTTGATGAAATAGAAACGGAAGCTAAGATTAGAAATGGTGTTAGACAGGGTTGTATACTGTCTCCCTTGATTTTTAATGTTTATATTGAGGAAGCTTTAAACTTAGCTAGAGAGAGAAAAGAGATAGGTATTAGTGTACAGGGACAGAAAATAGACATGTTAGTTTTGCAGATGATATAGCCATTATAGCAGAGTCTAGAAAAAAGTTAGGAGAGTTTTCAAATATTTTACATGAGATAGATACTACATAGTAACTATAGTATGAGAATTAACTCAGGTAAGACAAAGATAATGACAAGTGAGTTACAGCCTAGTTCTATACCAAAATTAAAAATAGGTAATACCGAGTTCGAGGAGGTAGATGAATTTTGCTATTTAGGTAGTATAATTACAAAGGATGGGCGTAGCAGAAGGGATATAGTAGCTAGAATAGCTCAAGCTAGAAAAATGTTATTAAAAAAAAAATTTATTAATAACTAATAGTATTAGTTTAGATAATAGAAAAAGTTTCTTAAGGTCTTTTGTATGGAGCGTTCTACTATACGGTAGTGAGCTTGGACAATTAAAGAGGTAGATAAGAAAAAGATAGAAGCTTTTGAAACTTGGTGTTATAGGAGAATGATAAAGATTAGTTGGACAGATAGAGTAACAAATGAGGAAGTTTATAGAAGGATAGGTGAGGAACCCTGTATGTGTAAACAATTAAAAGTCAGGAGAGATAGAATGATAGGGCACCACTTAAGACATGAGGGACTATTTAGTAAAGTCTTAGATTATAGACTACCAAATAAAAATAGAGTAAGAAGGCCTAGACAAAGCTATATTAGTCAAATTATTAGAGATTTAGGTTGTGAAGGGTATGTAGACCTTGTTAGACTAGCTCAGAATAGAAAATAATTTAGAGCTGCGTAAAACCGACCTGAAGTAAGTTCGAAAACAAAACAAAAATAAGATAAAAAAAAATCAGTTAACTAAATGTCACCATGACATAACTCACAATTAGTTAGCGGTCTGGCATGTTGGTAGCGTTTCGTTGCTTAAGCCTTACCATAACATATAATTTAACACTTTTCCTTTTTTGAAGAGGATAACCAGGTAATATTTCATTTTTTTATAAATGGGAATTATGTAAACATGTTGGAGTTCTTTAACAACCATCAGGTTGTTAATATCTATGTAAAGCCAGGTAGATAGGAGAAAGATAGAAGAGTATAGAAAGACCTAGATCAAGCTATATTAGTCAAATTATTAGAACTTTAGGTTGTGAAGGGTATGTAGAACTTTTTAGATTAGCACAGAATAGAAAAGAAATTAAAGCTGCGTCAAACCGACCTTAAGTAAGTCGTAAACAAAATGATGATGAACATTATGAGCAAGTTATTGAAGGATGAAAACCTAATGCATCATTACGAAGCGACGATTCGCAGAGAACTCTCTTTTCGTTTTTAAGGGTTGATAATGGCATAAACCAGTCTTAGCCCGCACTTTTAACACGTGCCAGAATCGTGGCGGCTGCGTGATGCCTTTTTAAACAAGCATCTTTTATCAAGGTGATTTTAATAGGAAGGGATATGCAGGGTCGGCTTTAACTAATTTTAATATTAACAAAAAAAGACCGAACACGGGGATTTATGAAATTAGTTGTTCAGGGCCAGGGTGTTTAAAAAATATGTTGGTCGGACCAAGAGGAAAATAACAACAAGATTTAAAGAGCACATTGTTCACTTCAAATATGGTAAATACGAAAGGTCTCAGGTCGCCAAACATATTTTTGAAACCAGCCACGCCGTTAAACTAGAAAATGTTAAATTGTTAAAAGTGGCACCAACGTTTTCCTTCTTAAATGCCTATGAATCAATTAAAATTGTTAAACATAAAGGACCCCTCTTAAACACTGATAAAGGTCCCATAGAGACATTTGCCTTGCTTTCCCGATTGACCAACAACCAATGAGAAAGCAAGATGAATTTTGTTCCGCTTCAGCAGATTTAGAATTAATATAAATTAAGTAGGTTTTAGTTATAGCGTCACAATTTACTTGTTTGTTGTGTAGATCACCAGCCTGCAGGTGGGGAGAATATCTTCGATAGTGTTTAAAGCAACATTATAGTAAATTTGTAACGTAAATATATTCTATAACACTATGGTCGTAAGAACCGCTTCAACATAAATTTATTCTGTGGTATTTGATCCTTGTAGTTGATGTTATAAAATCTTAAAGAAACAATTCTATATGAAAACAGGGGGTCGTGTTCGCTTAAAGAACTTAAATGTTTTGTACGGAGATATTTGGTATTTTTATAATTATCAGGAAACGTATTTATATGGAGTTTAGTAGGTTGTGTTGCCTATCTTTCAGGCAGATATTTCCTCTACATTCGTACAATCAGTATAGCGCATGTGCATACCGGTCACGGGATACGACACGCTGATGAGGTGTCGCTAAAAGGGGCGGCCATTGTTCATATAGATGTAGTCGTGTTGGCATTCTTTTTCTTGTTAAAAAAACAACATGAATCTCCAGGCCTTACACAAGTGGGGCCTTCGCATCGGTTTAAGTTGGTTATAGTAGAAGGAGGCGAGTTGGCTTTGGGACGCGGTACGAAGCGCCAGGCTCCTGCGAAACCGGCAAAGCACTAAAACACGCCATTCCTTGATGTGTCGTGTTGAGATTTGTTAATGGTAAGCTCCCTTCAAACTAAATAAATTATAAAATATTTTTATCCCCTTTAGAGTATGACATTACGGTATAATTAAAATGATGGACTAGAAGGTAGATGTTGTAATTGAATCCAAGATTGGAGGGCTGTTCGTATATCGGAGCAACTACAGTTGTGGATTAATGTTTGGTAATAACAGATTAAAGAAAAGATTTTGGAGCATCTGTGCCGGCGATCAATAATCAGATTTGAAAGCAACAAAACCTACAGGTATCAAATCTTTTTTTGTTCTATTTGTGAGGATTCATGAATGCTCGAATAAATAAATTTCGAAGATCGTTTGGTCAAGTTAGATTTTGTATGTTTAGGATGGCTTGAGAGAAAACAGTTATGAATTGCTACAGAAATAGTTTTGTAAAATTTGCATAAATTCATTTGCTAATAGTATGATATTTCAGTCCACCTATTTACTTTTAAAATATTTATTTACTCATATTAAAATTTTATAAGCCTCTAATACCAGATTTAAATGAAAAGTTGTTTGCTTAAGTTAAACACATGTGATTCGTTTTTAGTAGAAATAATGTTTGTAAAGCATATGTAAACCAGAACTCAGATCTGAAAACTTGGTACTAAAACTTGTTTGATACATGATTATTAATTTAAGGATCTGTTATGTCAAAGACAGATGTATTGAAACTTAATTTTATTTGTACAATTTATTATCACATTTAAAGAAAAATTCAACAAAGAGAAACCATATTAAATTTCATTTTTAGACTCAAGTTTTTTTATTCCATACATAATTAAATTTACTAAATTTTTAAAGTCAATAAGTTTGTAGATCTATGAAATTATACGAGGCTGAAGTAATTTAAAAAGCCCAGATATGCTACAACTGGTTTGTTCTAGGTACTTATTTTTGATTTAAATATCTTTGGTGTGGTAATCTCAATATTATCCACCTGTAATTGTTGGCATATATTTTTATTGGAAAGCACAAACTGTGTTTTTCTAATAAAGAATTTGTTGTGTATTTTGTTCCAGGTTCATCGAGATCGGAGAGGTCGTAAGTATGTTCCAGAGGTTTCCAGATACAACGGTTCAGTAAGTTGTAAGTTTTTTATTGTGTTCACATCCCGTGAGTTTCTGTATCTTCTCATAGGGGTAATGAATGTCTAGTGTAATCGTTCTTACAGATACAGTGGCGCTCAACCCATTTTCCCTTTGTTAGTTTATCGTAGAGTTTAGACCATCACCACACCCTTTTCTCATTGCTCACCCTTGGGGTAATTCCCAGACTTAGCCGCGAATAGTTAAAGCTTCACTTTATCCATCAAAGAGAAGTGAAAATAATGTTTTACTGACGCCCAAACAACGTGGGGCTTGCATTAGTAAAAAGAACAGAAAAATAAAATTTCGTTTCAAATTGTATGTTGGAAAAGTTGTAAAGGGCAATTTTTAATAGTTAACCTTTTACGCTTTTTCTCTAATTAGTAAATACCTTTCTGCAATTCCTATTGCTATCTTTTATATTTATTAACTCCTTAGGCGAAGGTGTCGTATTGTAATGAGTGGAATACATCGTTTCTTTGGGATCGCTATTTGTATAAAGTAAATACTTCAGAATAGTTCAGATTGGTATGCAATTTAACTCGTGGGTATTACTTTAAAAATAGATTAATTGAAGATTGATTTTCATTAATAAATTGCGAGGAACGAATTCTTATCGAGAACGATAAACAGCCTGTAATTAATTATTAGATACGATTGTTACATTCACGTTTTAGATATTCCTTATGTTATTATACCAGTCTAGTTGATAGTCGATAAGCGGTTGTGATAGCAACAAGTTCTGATTAACTGTTGAGTTCTAGTTTGTCCTTTGTTACTATATGTTAAGTACGTTACGTAGTTAGTTTTCGTGCTTGGTTCTGATATATATTAATTACGTAAAAGTTACTGTTTGCTGTTTTGCTTTGAAACGAATAAACAGATAAGGAGTGTTGTTTTGTTCTTCGTTTCTATATGTGAAGTACGTTGAAAACATGAAAAACACGGCACGATTTTAGTTGTACTTTTTAACTGTAGAATGTGTTTACTCGACCGCACGGGTTTTAAGGTCATTGACAGACGGTTTTATTGCTGTGATACTGTAGTTCTGAATTTTCTAACAACAAAGAATCTGAAATGGATCATGGCTTGCGTGAGTTTCGTTATTCAAAAGCATTAGATTTTTCTTTGTTACCAGATGTAGCAAATAAAACACCTCACATTACTGTTAGTATAATGCAAGAACTTATCAGATGAAATGCATTACATCGTGCCTTGAAAGCACGTGGTTCTAAATTCTTATTACTATTTTTCTTTACAATTTGTGTTACAAAATATTTCGGAATTATTGTCTCAGGAAATAGAATTACCAAGAAATTAACCAATGCTACATAGTTCCATCAGCGTGATATTGTCTGCTGCTAACCCCAGTGAAATACGTAGGTGTGATTAGTGTAACGTGTGATTAGTTCCATCAACACCCTCACAATCAAGGGTGAAGTGCTTCGCTAGTGCCGGACCTCGTGAATCCCACACTTCAAATGCAAGGAAGCGTTCCTGAAGGACTTTTTGTAAGTTGAACTATTTCCTACTTGTTTTTACTTTAAATACCTGTCCGTTGCTTTGCCATACCTTTGGCGTTCTGAAACCTTTTACCATAGACTTGCATGTTATTTAAAAAAAAAAAAAGAAAGAAAAAAAAAGCAATCAATACTACTGAATTACTCATATCAATTGTGACTTACCTATTTATCTTTTGTCAACGTTTTATCTGATTTGTGTTTGATTGGTGTGTGAGGAAACGTTTCTGCTGCTCCCCAATATTACCTCACGTACTAAAAAATTTTTGTATTGCTTTTACCGTTATTATATTATATAGTTTATCTAAACAGTTTCTTTTTTTTACATGACACATAGTACTGAATAACTTAGACTTTTCATTGCTGCTATGCTTTTTCTTTATTTCAGGTTTGCAGGACTAATCTTTTTTATTGCAGGTTTACTATTCTAATTTCTTTTATTGCAGGTACTGTTACTAACTCCTTACCGCCGCATACATCATAGGTCAGTCTGCTTTCTACAACACCCCCTACTCTCCGATTGAGCCGGATCATTTTTTTGGACTTTGTTTGTGTTACGTAGCAGAGATTTTGGCGCCCAACGTGGCTGCCACGAAAAAAAAAACGTAACAAGGTTTACTGCAGCCTAAGTGTTAAGGAGAATATCCTCTGAAGTGTTCCGGAACAACAGTTAACTATTATTTAATTGCAAATTCCTACTACAGAATTCTAAATTGTTATTTAAATTATTTGGCTAAACGGAAATAATAGAAATCACTAATTTCATATTAAATCATGTAAAATAACTACCAATGTAACACTGCTGTAGTAAACATTGAACCGTTGTATATTCTTAGTAGGATTTGGAAAACGGTGTCTGATGACAGTTCTATTAACACAAGTAGGCACGCAACAAGGAACATATCCACCACCCCTGACGAAGCTACAAAAACATCAAAATCAATACTATTAAAAAAAAATAATATTAAAAAAAGTTTAAATTATCTAAGGTATATAAGTTTAAACCAACAGGCCTTACTAAAAATTTGAAAATCGTTTTCACTACAATTATAGGAATGGAAAAATATATTTAATTAATTTTAACAAAAAATACATACCTTTTTACACACAAATACAGTTGAAATAATTAAGAAAGCGTAAAACAAAACAGACCAAATAGAGAAATTTTTAACAAATAAATATAAAGCATGTAGCATAGTTTTAGATACCTCTATGTAGCCTGGCGTGGCGTCTAAATTTAGATCTAACGTATGGAAAATTACTTAGGGACCCTAGATTTAAAACAGCGCCATCTTAACGGATTGTGTTACCATTAATATCGTATAACAAAGCTGTGCTTAAAGTGACTACACGCTGCTGGATATGTTCGCTATTCTGGTTAACGTAGGTTTGTCAGAAATTTAAACCGCAGAAATTAAAGTTTGGTTATGTTTACTCTTGTGTTCTTTGGCGGGTGGAAGGCGTTTTACTTTCGTATAAATAAATCGTGACAATTTTTTTTAGAAATTGAATAATCGTATTATAATGTTCGTATATAATTTCTTACTTAAAATATATTGGAAATATCAAACTCCCATTCATATTTTGTTAATTGGTTATAATTTTAGATGGAAAGACAGGATAAAGGAAAACGTGCTAACAATTTGTCTCCAAGAGAACAGGAAATACTTCTTCGATTGGTAAAGAAATATTCAAAGGATATTGAATGCCGTAAAAGTGACACAAACACTTTGGAAGTAAAAACCCATGCCTGGGACAAAGTATGTCGAGAGTTTAACATGTTGGCGGGAGATCAATTTATGGATGTTAAAGTACTTAAAAAACAAATACGAAAATTTAAAAAAACGAACGCAACAAAAGGCAGCAGAGGGGCGTTCCATCAAACATTTTTACGTCTTTACATGATCCCGTGGATAAAGCAATGGCCGAAATACTCGGGGAACAAATGACATGTTTCTGCTCAGAGTTTGATGATGATAGAGGTTTGTTATGTTGCAGTGAATTTATACATTATTTATGCACTTTAATTTAGAGGTGATTGTTTCTAGTCCATTTGACGATGACGTAGAAGTGGTTTTGAGAGATCAAGTGAATACAGATTTAACTGGTAAACAAACATATATTACTATTATTTAAATTTATGTGAATATATCTTTTAGAAATAAACGAAGTGAATGCTATTGACGATGGTAAAGAAATTAATAAGTATTCTAAGGATAATGGTTAGTAAGATTGTGATTTTCTTGTGTAAATTACAAGCTCACTAATTAAATTTTAGCTCTTCAACATTGGTCGAGTATTATACCAGATATGTTGACGCAACCAAAATTGTCTCAATTAAAAGTTAATCAGCAAGCAAATGGTAAATGACAATGTCATGGATGTTATAAATTATTTATTTCTCCTTTATGTTCTTATTAGATACTCCAAGTCGCAGGCAAAGAAATACCGATAATTTAAAATCAAAGATAGGTTTGTGGGCTGCTTCTAAATTGAATCTTGTGTCTGTGCAAGAACAATATTTTATAGAAGAGCGGACATTGCAAATTAAGCACATGGAGAAAAAGCACTTGCAGTTTTTGGAACAAGAGAGCGAAAAACAAATTATTTATTGAACAAAAAAAGGAAGAACATGAGTTTAAAATGGAAATTCTTAGGTTGCAAAGAAAACAATTAGAAGAAAATAATAAATAGCAATATTTCATACTGTAATAAGTAGTCGTATAATTAAAATTTATAATATAAATTAAATATGTACATATTATTATTATTATAATTATTTTGCATTAACTTTACTGTGAAATGTTATTAGAAAATATTATCTATACTAATGTTCCAAAGTATTGTGTTATTAAATTGTGCCTCACAATATTGTTCAGATTCACACCTGTATCCCGTTCTGGTGGCAAATTTAAACTAATATCATTAGCAAATTGTATGGCAGCTTCAACTTCTTCGTTGTCTGCTTTGGGTTCAGGTTCGCCATTTTCAACAGTAATATTATGCAGAACAGCTGTGGCTACAACCAGAGCTTCAACTTTGTCAACATGCAACCTAATTCCCAAAGCTAAAGCAGGAAATCTTCGCCTCCAAACACCGAAGCATCTTTCAATAGGGTTTCTCGTCTTTATTTGCTCTGACAGCACATATAAACAAACATACTCGCGTGACTCCATTTTCTTGTGGGGTTTGTTATTACAAAGCTTTTTACAAATGCAATTTACAAAAGCTTTGAGAATTCATACAGGTGAAAAATCCTTTTCGTGTCATACGTGCCATTATAAGGCATATGAGAAGGTTATTTTAAAGGTACATATGTACAAACACATTGGCGTGACTTCGTTTCCGTGCGGAGTTTGTGAATACAAAGCTTTAAATAAAAACAGATTAGAGATACATTTGAGAATTCATACAGGTGGGAAACCATTTTTTTGTTATATGTGTGATTATAAGGCATCAGAAAATTGTACTCTAGCTGCACATATAAACAAACACCTCGGTGTTACTCCACTCTCATGTGACGTTTGTGAATACAAAACTTTTCATAAATGCCATTTAGAAAGACATTCGAGAATTCATACCGGTGAGAAACCCTTTTCGTGCTATATGTGTATGTAATTACAAGGCATATGAGAAAGAAGGTTTAAAAACACTTAAACAGACATATAGGAATGATTCGTTTTTCATGTGGAATTTGTGAGTACAAAGCATTTCATAAAGGGACACTCGTAAGGCATTTGAAATCTCATACTGATTACAAATCGTTTTCGTGTAAAATGTGTAATTTTAAAACATCTTGGGCAGATAGCTTAAAAAGACATGAGACACAATGTTAAGGCAGAGATTGTATATTGCGATTATAGTTCAAAAATTATTAACTGGCTTAATTTGTTTCAACTGGCGTTGAATATTAGCAAATCACTATATATTGCATTTGGAATAACTGAAGTAAATAGGCCCGACTTTACAAGTATAGAGGTAACTGGCCTGGAAGACGAAATTTGTGAAGCAAACCAAGTGAAATATTTAGGCATAATCATAGATAGAAATCTAAAATGGTCTAACCATGTTGACTAACAAAGTTAGAAAACTTATATACAAATTTTATTAACTTCGTGAATTTCTTTCAAAAAAACTTCTAATAATCTACAAATCACTAGTTGCATCTATATTCTGCTATGGGATACTTATATGTGGCGGATTGTATAATAATGCATTACAAAAACTTAATACAACACAGAACTATATTCTAAAAGTTATCTTAAACAAACCCAAGAGAACTCACTCACATATGCTTTATACAAAAGAAATACCAAATCTTTGATCACTGTACTTTCACAGTATATGTATGTTTGCTTTTAGGAATAAATTACTAAATTATAAAATCATTACCAAGCTACAATGCTCGCAATACTTCGCAAAAGCTAGTACAAGTACCAAAATTTAATAGAACTCTCTGTCAAAGACTACCAAACTATACTATACCCAGCATTTTTAATCAGTTGCCAATTGAAATTAAACAGCTTAGTAAAATAAAACAGTATTCATACAAATCAAAAGAATTCATATACAAAAACTACAGCAAATTATTGAAACTCTTATACTAATTTACCTTGTTACAATTACTAATCTATACCTATACGCTTACTAAAACCATCCAATACAACGTGTTTTATCTGTTTATTACATTTAATAATTTTTGTTTATTATTATCCTAGCACATACAAGTGTTTAATCACTTAGGTGCTTAATTTTGTATATACATAACTATAACACCATGTACAATATTATTTAATTTTAAATGTCTTTAATTGTATATAATTATTCTCCTAAAACTGTCTAAATTCTATAAGCTATAATTGTAATTGTAACGTATATGCAATAAATAAATAAATATATTTCATCGCTTTTATTATAAGGTTTTAATTCGCTCTCGACCTCCTCTGATCACCCTTCCCTCACGAATCTTGTAACCCTACCTACGACAACAGCTCTACTGATTTCCTTTTTAATAATGAAACTAGTAATAGGTATGTTACGCTCTATCAGAAAATGAAAATTATCCTTTTTAATCGAGATATAATTAATATCTAAAGGTGATCTAGACAGCTCTTCCACCCCTTCAATGTATAGTCAAATTTGCTTAAAATACTGTAAACGTGCCGCTGACATCTGCGGAATTCTTTTGTGTTCACCAAAAAGAGCTAACAAGGGTTTGTGATCGGAGCACAACATAAATTTATTTCCCCATCAAATACTGATACAACTTTTTTACAGACCAATAGACCGCCAAAGCTTCTTTATGGATTGCCGAATAATTAACTACATTTAATAATCTGGAAGCAAAACAAATAGGTTTATCGGTACCATTTGGCAATACATGTAAGAGTGCCGCTTCAATTGTAATGGTGGACGCATCACAAACTAATTTAATGGGTAATTCCGAATTAAAATGAGCCAAATTTTGATCACTACTTATTACATTCTTTGCAGGCATAAAAGAGTCTTCACAACTTTTATTCCAATAAAACTTCACATTCTTGTTTAATAAATAATACAAGGGCTCTACAATTTCGTACAATCTATCAACAAACTTCCCATAATAATTTATCATTCCTGAAAATGCTTTCAGTTTTGAACTATTAACCTTCTCAGGATCCTTAAATAATCCTTGCTTATTTATGATATGACCAAGATACTTAACCTCAGCTACAAAAAATTTACATTTCTCAATATTTAATTTAAACCCGACCTTCTCCAATCTTTGAAAAACACTCCAAATTTTTTAAATGTTCATCTGTAGTCTTACCAACAATATCAGCTAAAAAATATTTATTACTCCCACAACATTTTGCGACGTCTTTTCAACTACAGTACTGTCTCTGTAATCCGGCAGATATCAGATCAGAGCACTGCCGGATTGCCGAAAAAGCCAGATTACTGGAAAATATCGAGAAAAACGCAGTTATAATTGAAAAATCAGTTTTAATTACATTTGTACATACTGTACAATGTAAAAAAATAGAAAAATTCATCATATAACTCACCTTATTGCTAGGAAGTAGACGGCTGAAAATACACATCAATTGTCTTTTGCTTTTTATTGTTGAGAGACACTTTGAATACTTGTCCCTGTAACCTTCTTAAAACTAAGACATCGTTAGCAGAGACACCATTTTCCTCCGCCCAGGCGATTGACGCGGCAAACGAGGCGATGGCCATATCATGAAAGATTGATTTTACAGCCGCCGTCACTTCTGCTTCAACCTGTTCCCCGTCCTCTACCTCTCTTGCCCCTTCCTCTATGACTTCTTCTTCTGTCATAAATTGGTTGTTTTTGTCATCTTCACTGGTAAGCCACACGCCTATATCATCAGTTGTCAATGCATTAACTGGTGAATTTACGAGTTCGTTAACCACGTCTCTCAGTAGGTTAATCTCCCTTCTTCACTGGCGTTCTTGTTTGGTTCATATTTTTGTACTGATCCAGTAGTGTCATATCCGACCACAGGTTTCTCCAAGAACAAATGATGACTTTCTCGTTACGGTTTTTGCAAGCATTAGTGAGCGAGCTAACCACGTCTTTTAGGTTTATTTCTTTCAAGTATTTAATCACACTCTTGTCCTTAGTAAGCTCTTTTTGTATTGCATTTTAATCGCCTGGATAACGTTCTGGTCCATTGGTTGTAATAGGCTGGTCACATTTGGTGGTAAGAACATCACTCGAATAAAACTGTTGGCTGAATTCAACTCATCTTCACAGGGGTGGCCAGGGCAGTTGTCCAAGATAAGCAAAGCTTTTTGTGGTAGTATCCGTTTCTTCAGAAATCTTTTCACTGATGGTTTAAACAGTTCATTATACCATTTAGTGAATACGGGCTTTTTCATCTCACCCTTTGCTCTGGCTCATGTAATCAACAGGAAGTTTGATGTTTTTAAATGCCCTAGGACTCTTCACCTTACCTACGATTAGCATTGTCACCTTATGTGCACCGCTTGCATTTGAACAAGGCATGAAAGTGATCCTATCCTTAGCCAAGTTTCATCCAGGAGCACTAGCTTCTCCACGATGCACAAATGTTTTTTTTTGGTAACAACCTCCAATATAAACCACTTTCGTCCGCGTTATAAACTTGGTCAGGAGTTAAATCCATTTCCTTGATAACCAGTTTAAATCTTTCTTTATATGGCTCAACAGCGCTTTCGTCACACGAAAGTTTCTCACCCGTTGTAACTTAACAGTCTAATTCCATAACGGTGTTTGAATTTCTGCTACCATCCCTTGCTGGCTTGGAAATCATCATTTTTTGTAATTTTCTACCTAGCTTTTACTTTAAAGATTTCACCAGAAATTGGTGTATGCCTATCACGTTCTTGTAAAAACCAAGCACAGAGGTTATTGTCAACTTTAGAATTTTCACCAGTTTTCAATGTCTGTCGTTTACTTATTAAATTTGCATTTGCCTTAAAAAACGATTTTATTTTATCACTGTTTTTTCTAATGTCATGAACTGTAGCTCGACCAAAACCGTATTCGTTAGCAACACTTTTCAAGCCGCTTTAGGATTTCATTTTTAACTAACAAAGATAGAGTTTTATGTTTACGTTTTTTCTGCATGGATGCCATCTTCAACACAACACTACTACCACTATCCTACACTAAGCACTTCTCTAAAATCGAAGCAACAGTTACAGACAGACAGATACAGACAGACAGTTACGGAGACTGAGAACAGATTGAGCACTAAACGCAGCGCGATTGTGACAGACTGATGGAGTGCGTGGGGCGTGAGTCATCACTTTTGTTGCTAGTGCATTGTTTAACCAGTCATGTCCTGTCGCTCACACTCTAATACAAAACGTCGGATTACTGGGAGTGCTGGAGAGCTGAGATGCCGGATTACACAGGGAGTACTGGATCTTTTAAAAATGGAGCGTGCATGCTTTGTTCAAAACGGTAAACAATGTAAAAGATATATACCTCGGTAGGTACTCCGACTCTCATCTGTGAACACTAACTGATTATATACATTAGAAAAATCCAACTTACTAAGAATTGCCCACTCTGTAATGCCGTAAACAACTCATCAATCCTCGCAAGGGATGTTTGACATCTTTTGAAAATTGATTTATCGTAAACTTATAATCAGAACAAATTTTAATTAGATTTTTCCCTTTTAAAATGAGTACTAATTATTATCAGTCAACTCTATAATACCTTGTCCTTCTAGTCTGTCTAACTTCTTGTTAATCAGTTCTTTGAAAGTAAAGGGAATCACTCTAGGTTTTATAAAAACTGGTTTAACACCCTGTAAACATTTTAAATTAATTTTCTCATATTTATATTCCCCTAATCCTGATTCAAATACTGTCGCATATTTTTGAAGCAACAAATTACCTTCAAATTCCTAATCAGCTTGATTATTTATCAAATTTACTGTATAGGGCCCAATGTTAGAAACAGAAATCAAATCACGTCCTAATAATTGCCTGCAACCTTGCTTAACCACCACTAATATTCCTCGTGCTTTAATATCATTCAACACCATATCAATTTTAATTTCTCCCATTGGATAAATTACAGAACCGTCATACATCTTTAGACGCATATTACAGATATTGAATTTGAAATCTCTCTCAAATAACTCAATATAAATAGCATCCAGAATAACAGATCTAGATGCACCCGTATCAGCTTACATTCGTACTGGTTTATTACCAATTTGCATAGTTACAACTAAAGGTGGTACGTCGCTATTACTTTGGACATACAAAACCTTCTTAAATTCAATCTCTTCCCCTTCTAACAAATGATTAGACTTAACAGATGTCATCCTACACACTTTAGCGAGATGGCCCTGTCTTTTACAAATCTGACATTACACTGCTTATATTTACACTTTACAAAATTTTGATTTTGTTCATCAGATGCATTACATTTAAGAGCTGTACTTTTATCTAGCTTGCTATAATATTTCTTACTATTATGCAGCTTATTTTTATTATCCACATGATGTACTTTCTGTATTACTGCGATATTCCTGTTTGCAATGCAGCCTCCTTTTTAACGCTATCTCCACAACTGCCCGTCAATGAAGTGGTGTGCTCCTCATCGGATATTCTGTCTTTAATAGACGCCTGCAATAAGCCACATACAAACCGATCTTTAATATAATCTTCTAACTGTGCACGAAATCTGCAAGCAGACGCCTTGTTTTTATTCTTGCATAGAACTGTCGAATAGCTTACCCAGTAGCTTGCCTCAGCTTGTAAAATTCTGTACGTTCCCTAAAAACAGAAATAAAGGAATGAAACTGCTTCCTTAAAATACTACATAATTCTTTCTATATTAACTCATTAAATAAAAGCGGATCACAAAGATCCTTAAGTATTTTATAGGTATCACAGCCTATAGCTGTAATTAATACAGCCACTTTCCTTTCTTCCAGTATTAAATTAACTGTAAAATATTGCTCTAAAATTTCTCCAGACCTCTCCATGAAAATTGACTAAGGTCCTATACTAAGCACATAATATTGGCTGAGCCGGTTCCATGCCTTAATAGTATATTATAAGCGAGCCTTTAAAGCACGCTCAATGTTTGAGGGCACCACGCGAAGTGGAGTGCCCTTAAACGTTGCAAGTGCTTTAAAGGCACTTATAAACGAGTATCATACTCTATTTTTCAATATACCTGCATTTTAACTTGATATATAGATTTACATACTACTGAATTTATCCGTATTGAAGTGCAATACCACAGTTATTACTTTGGATGGAGAAGAAAAGTGCTCAGACTTTTAATGAATCGGTGATGTTAGAATATTTGATGGAAAAGTCCAAAACATATAAATCTTCTTCACTTTGGTGTTCCCTTTCAAAGCTTCAAACAAATTTAAGAGTAAAAACTAGTATCGATTTAGCATCTTACCATATATTGCATGCATTCATAAAATACACAAACAAAGGATATGATTCTAAAAAGTGTTTAGTTTTTATCGAAGAACAATTATGTAAGTTTTTCATTCAAGTTCCAGATGATATTTTCTATTTTTGAAAGTTGTCGCTATTGAGATATATATGTTTGACATTTGTATAGTTTTACAAACAAAAATAAAGTTGAAAATGTTGTTGCTTAGCAACCTTTAAAACACTAGTGCGATAAAGATCAATTTACGCACGTTAATTAGTTCTTTATAATAGTATTATGGTGCAGGTATATTATAAAACAAATTATGCACCTTGCTTCTCTGTGAACCACATTTTTTGTATTTTCTTTTTTCTACATCGTCGCCAGTGTAATATAGCCCCACGACTATGTAAAATACTTGGAAAAGAACTTATGTGACTCATTACTTAATATGCATTTTGTAATAGTTAAATGGAAAATAAGGATGATGACATTAATAATAACACGTTGCTTGCATCATTTATCATCGTATAATAATTAACAAGTCATGTTGAGAGGTGTATCTTGGAGGCGTCTCCAATACATCACAATTAACACGTTGACTGCCGTATCAGCCACCAGTGGCCGGCACTAAGTTATTTCAATTAGGCCATGTCGGCCACTGGTGACCGACACGACATACCTAAGTTTAGATCGTCATTTTGTACCGTCGACCACATGCTCTGTGTAAATTACTATTAAACTTGGCCAAAATGGCTCTTTTCTATCTTACTACGATATGGCCTTAGAATATCTTCATAGTTCTAAAAGATATACTCATGAATGTGATATTTAGTGGTTGCGATGTTTGATTGTTGTAGCTGTTGGAAAGACCAGAACAGTTTGTGTAATTACTTGAAATGAATTACTTGTACTATTTAAAATGTATATTAAATATGATATAAAAGAGCATTGTTCAATTGCTGCTTCTTTCATGAAATGTAATTAATAACTGTCAAAAGATAACAAAATTGATAGGCTGTTCCCAGCTTGCTTTAACTGATGATAGTACAACGAGTATTTCTAACATCCTTCCCACCTGTTGAAAGAGATTTATTTATTTATATACACTACTTAACAGGTTATACCCAATTATAAATACCTATATTATAATCAAGTTCAAAGGTGTAACAGGCAAATATGCTGCCCGTAATAAGTACCATCAATTGGAGTAAAAAACAAAAACCGTAAAACATAACCTGAAAGAGAATACAGTCAAAACAAAAGGAAGGGCAGAGGATGGGTAGGCAAGGAACACTAAAATAATTGATTAATCTGTACACAGACAAGTTGATTTAATGTGTGACAAAGAAACGTGGAAGATATCAAGGGATTTACATTTGTTTTGAATTGTGCACATAAAGTGCAGAGGGGAAAACTTAAGCACATTGGTTTTTGGGGTGTTTAAATAAAACATTTTGTGGCCCCTGGTAGATGTAGGCACTCGGAAATTTACAGCAGATAATGAATAAGGAGTGTCTATTAAGTTATGAACTACTTTATAGAGAAATACCACTGCACTTAAATCACGTCGCGATTTAAATCTAGTTACAGAGAATCTGCGTAGAAGTAGGTTATGGTTGTAACCTATGCACGGATAAACCGAGTCCTCCTTGTATGCTAGGTATTTAAGAAAGTGACGTTGTACCTTCTCATAGACAGCATATGAAGAATTTCAGACTAAGCTACAATACTTCAATTTCGACCTAACGTAGGCAAAAAATAATATTTTTAGTGTCACTAGTGAGGTGTTTACCCATCCTAATAACAAAACCCAGCGATTTATGTGCAGCACTAATAGTGTTGAGGATATGCAAATTAAATGTTAACTTGGCATCAAACAGTACACCAAGATCAAAAACACTATAGGTGATTTGAAGTACTGAACCTTCAATGCTATAAGGGAATTTAATTACATTATGCTTTCTAGAATAATTTGAAACAGAACATTTATCAGGATTAATTGGGAGGTTGTTTGTAATACACCAGAAATGTAGATTATTTAGATTCTGCTGCAATTTTAAGCAATCTTCTATTTGACTTATCGCGTTGAATAATTTTATGTCATCTGCAAAGATTAAACATTCACAATCAATATCAACAACATCATTGATGAAAATGATAAAGAAGTAGGGGCCAAGGACAGAGCCTTGTGGAACTCCAGAGGTAGCACTAAAGTGCTTGGAATGAAAGCCTAAATAATCGACATAGAGTCTTCCATTATTTAAATAGGAGGAGAAAAGGGTCAGTAGCTGAGGTATAAAGCCCATGTAAGACAGTTTCCGAAGTAACAGATTGTGATCTAGCCGATCAAATGCCTTTGACAAATCTGTATATATCGCGTTTACCTGCATTTCCTCATCTAAAAATTTAGAAAGATATTATGCCATACTGGTTAAATTAGTTGCAGTAGATCTACCAGAAACAAAGCCGTGTTGTTGCAGACATACTTTTGAATGTGAGTGAAAGTAGATATAATCATAAAGAACAAATTCAAATATTTTATTGAAGTTATTAAGGATGACAATAGGGCAATAATTTATTATACAGGATCTGTCCCTTTTTTATAGATAGGTCGTACTTTAGAAGATTTCCAGATATTAGGAAATTGAGAATATTTGAGAGAGAGATTAAACAGAAAGGTTAAGGGTTTGATAAGTTGAAACTTGCAATATTTAATCAGAAGAGAGGGTAAGTTGTCTGGACCCACAGTATATTTAGATTGTAATTTGTCAATAGCTTTGAGTACATCCTGTTCCTCTATTACAGGTACGCCAATACTGGGATAAGAGGAGACTGGTTCAGGATCAGAAATATGGGAGCTAAGCAGATTTTAAAAGTTCAGCAAACTTATTCGCTATAACATACGGATCAGAATAGGACTCATTGTCATAGATCATTTGTCTTTGTTGATTCGTTGACTTTTGTTTATCATTCACAAATACCCAGAAACTCTTCGGATCAGATTTTATTTTGTCATTCATTGATCTTAAGAAATTATTGCGAGCAATATTCATAGCATTTTTAGCCTAGTTTGTAGGATTCTAAAATTGTTGTATACTAATGTATCACTACTTAATTTATATTGCTTCCATAAAATTTCTTTTTGTTTAGTAAGATTGATGATCTCCTTAGTAAACCATGATGGATAAGACTTCCTACAGGCTTTCGTTCTAGGGACATGCAAATCAATAACTCCAAAAAGTAAAGCATAAAAGCGAGTTGTAGCAGCTTCAATGTCATCAAAGTGGTACAGAGAGTTCTAGTCTAGTGTAGTCATCATAAAGGGTAGTATAGTTGACATTTTTAAAATTGTAGCGGGTATCTTTACTGGTTGCTTTAGCATAGTTTTTTACAAGTAGTTTATGTACTTCAATGCAAAGTGGTGGATGATGATTGTCAATAGGCAGGTCAACATACTTTGGTTCAGATATGTTGCAAGCAAAATTAGAAAAAACTAAGTCCAGTTGCCTTTGATTCAGATGGATTATAGCTTTCAACAATTTTAAATATCTAAGTGCAGGTAAGATACAGTACGATTAACAAAACTTAAACAATATAAGTGATCAAATCTAAACGTATATTGATTAACAATAATTTGTTGAGTAACATTTAACTCTAACGCTGATTATAACAAAATGTCTAAACAAGTTCATATTGTGGTTAGCACTAAACAATAATGTTTTAAGCACTAATTCGCACACAACAAAGTTTGTTATTCACCGTCTTGAATAGGAAGATCGCATATTCTTGATACAGAACGTTGAGTGGTTCCAGATTGTGTGCGAACGGTGACAACTCGAACAATGTTGTCAATACCATGATGCAATTGGATAACTCGCCCTAGTTTCCATTTCGTTGGATGAAGACATTCATCGTTGAGGTGAACAAGTGCATCAAGCTTAATGTTTTGGTAAGTCTCTTTCCATTTGGATCTCTGTTGAGACTCAGAGATGTATTCCTTTGACCAACGATGCCAGAAGTGTCGCGTGATTTGTTGAAGCCATTATTAAAGAGAAAGTAGATTTTCCTGAATGAGGGTTACATTCGGATCTGGTAGCAAATCTGGCAGCAAATCTACGTAGACACAAAATAAATGCATCTGATGTTAAATCAGTTACCAGCTCAAAGTGTAGCGCCTTTGTAAAAAAACAAATGAATAGACAAACATAGCATTTGCTCAGTTTGGTACGCGACCTTTTCTGTCCTTTATAATAAATAGACCACAAACATCGGTGCTCATCATGTGAAATGGGGGCTGCGGGTTTACTCTATCAAAGGGCAAATTACCTAATAAATTTTGAATGTCCCTTGGCCGCGATTTGAAACATTTTATGCAGCTATGAACAGTTTTCTTTTCCAGATTTCTTTCATTTAGAGAACAAAATTGGTCACGAATTGTATTAAGTAGTAATTGCGGACCTGTGTGTAAAAGGGTTTTGCGTTTGTGACGAAACAACATTATACTAAAAGCATGCTTCACAGAAACTATAATAGGACGCTTCTTTTTATATATATACCCTATTCACGTAAATATGGGATGACGTCATAAACAGTAATAAAGTGCTAGCGATTGTAAAATGTGAACGTAACTAAGAACGTAGGTTTAATGATGTTAGAATTTAGTGTGTAGCAGTTTGCACTTCTGTTCGGTGTTGCAACATTTTTCCCTTCTATTACTTTAACATTTCTCATTTTATTGTCACTGATTGGTTTTGTAGTAAATCGTTTGTGCTTTATATTTGCCAAATAAAACAGTTTTTTTCAGTACTAAAACACTTTATACATTGCAAGTTTCGAGTATTTGACATTTAGAATGCCTAAACATTTAGATTCGCGTACAGAAGAAATGGTTACTCTGATCATAAAATAACATTAACTATGACAACGTAGCATTTATTTGAATTATGACGTCATCCCATATTTAACGTGAATAGGTTATAAATGATAAATTAACGAACCGTCCACCAACACGTATCAAAAAATGGACAGTGTAGAATGTTTACCTTTGCTACATTTTGTTTGGTTATATGTTAATTGTTTCATTTCGTGATTAAACGATTTTTGTGAAAGCAATGCTAAAGGAATATGTGAATTATGTAGTTCAATAGCTGTTAGGGGGCCAAAGGTTCGGTTTTCTACCAACTGTGTGGCGTTTTTAATAAAGCATAAACAGTAAGCCATAATGCATTCAAGTTTTTGTAAACGTGAATATTTATTGAAAAGAAATAATGTTTGAAGAGGCTCAGAATGAGATTGAGTCAGAGCAGTAATGACTGCTGGTAAGCATTGGGAGAGTGCACCTAACTCGTATTCAGAATCCTTAAGTAAAACGGGACCATGAAACCACAATGTAAGGTTTAGCAATTTTTCAGGGTTGACGCCTCTTGTAAGTAAGTCGGCTGGATTGTTGTTAGTTGAAATATATTTCCAATTAGAGGTGTCACACAGCTGTTGAATTTGAGAAGCACGGTTTGCTATGAAGCTATCAAATTGGTAGGGTCGTGCCTTTACCCATCACAATACGATATTGGAGTCTGTTTAATAGATATGTTAAGTTCTTATGTAAATATTTTAAAACTAAATTTGATTATTACATTGAGCTTGTTGCTTATTTTAAATTCGTCGCGGTATATTTGGATTTGTTAGTGCAAATTCCCCAATGTATTTATTTAAGCACGCTAACCTGTACCGGGAGTGGTGAACGTTGTGTTAGTGCGCAGCTGCAAACAATATCGATTGGAATATCCACGAAGCCAAGAGGGTAGAAGCTCGTCCTGCGAGTAGTAGTCGCATACACCGCATGATCGTACAAGTTCTCCTTGAAAAGAATCGATTTGTTTTTCGACTGTTCGCACCGCTATTGTCCATGAACCGCTTGTTTGTAGAATACCGCTATTGTTTAATATGTTTTGATCCATCCGCCAAAGAGAGGAGTAGACGCTACATTGTTGTTTGTACGGTCGCATCATTAGAAAGGTAAGTGCTATAGTAAACGCTGCTTTGTTTGTTTGTTTTGTTTAAGAACATTTAATTATCTGTGGCTTGTTAAATACCAATATCTTTTAAATTTAATACAGTCCATTTTATCTCTCCAAATGTTGCTATTCGAAATTACCGCATACAATTTACAAGATAATATTATCGAAATTGATATTCATGGCAGTTTTAACCTTGTCTACTAATTGGGCCATCATTAAGGCTCCACATAACTCGAGTTTCGGTATTGTAAGTACCTTTAACGGACTAACTCTTGTTTTGACACATAAAAGTTGACTAATACCTTACCTTGATTATTGATAGATCTTATGTATACACATATGCCATAAGATTTTTTACTGCTATCTGTGAACGTATGTAGCTCTAGTGCAAGCGTAATCACAAATAACTTGTTAAGAAATTTTAAGCGTGTTGAATTAAATGAGATCTTGACAACATCGAT
Organism: Platerodrilus igneus; assembly: GCA_036346225.1. Lineage (NCBI taxonomy): Eukaryota > Metazoa > Arthropoda > Insecta > Coleoptera > Lycidae > Platerodrilus > Platerodrilus igneus. The sequence continues at coordinate 3,200,408 of JARFIW010000802.1, forward strand.
TCCATTCTGTTTCTAAATTGTCTGGTAATTTTTCGTTTCAATCTATTTAAATTAATCACAATTGCTGCATAAAAATTTTTGTAGTTATTGTACACAGGCTCAAAAGACCTAGCGGATCAAAGATCATAGAAATAAATGACAATACAGATTGCTTTGTGGCGACTTGTTTTGTTGAAGTAAACTCTTGAAGCCTGAAAAGTAAAACATCTAAGTAGCTATTGTACATTAAGCCCAACGTTTTGGTATGTTCGTTTAGACCGCAATCCAAAATGTTGTTCGATATATTGAAAGATCTAGCTGATTGTAATATTTCAGGATGGTTTGAGTTCCACTTTTGTAAAGTAAAACCACCAGATATTAGAACCTTGAATATGGTTGAACAAATATTTGTTGCTTCTTCGAAACATTTGCAAAATATTAAAAGATCATCGCAATTCATGTCCTTTCTGATTATATTTGCAATGTTTGGATGCTTTGCTTCACATTGTGTAGCTAACTCAAATAAACACCTAATCGTAAGGAAGCTTGAAGCTCTTTCACCGTACATAACAGTACATAATTCGTAGATTTTGAGAGGATGAGAGGGATCTGCATGCCAAAAGATTGTAAAGACGGTTGTTTTTCTTCCACCCGTACAAAGCGATACATTTTGGAGCAATCACTGGTGATAACACATTTAAATCGACGTAGTCGTATGAGTATTGAAAAGAGATCTTCTTGCAAGACCGGACCATAAAATTGAATATCGTTTAATGAAACACCGTTAGGGGAAGGTGCACTTGAATTGAACACGACTTGTAGCTTGGTTGTTAAACTACTCTCTTTATAAACACAATGTAATAAGAATAAGAAGAAACTTCTAACGAATCATCAATCTTTTTTATGTGGCGTAAATCTTCGTACTTAGTCATGAACTCAACATACAAATTTTTTATTTTTTGATTCACTTGGAGTCTCCTTTCCAAAGAAAGAAACTGCTTCAATGCATTTTGCTTTGATTCAGCAAGAACAGAGGGAGATGAATTTAATGGAATCGAGACTAAATATACCTTGCTCATCTCGTGTAGTAGTTTGTTTGAAATGGGATTTGCACTTACGTTCTTTGCACGTAAAATGTTTAACGGGGATAATATTTTCAATCTCCCAAAATTGTGATAGCTGCTTGGAGAGATCAATCGTTGTTAAATAACATGATGCATGAACATTGTTGCCCATACTAGAGTAGAATTGCCCAGATACTACATACCCAGGACGAGTATTATGAATAAACGGATATCTTTCATGAAAAGGTTGATCGATTGCCAACAAATTCCAAAAGATATCCACGCCTAGGAGAATATGGATATTTGTGTCTTGTTTAAAGTTTGGATTGGATGACGAGATGTTTTGCGGGAGTTCAATTGATTCAAGCCCTTTGTGTGATGGCAAACGATTTGTTATGCTTTGGAGTAGTAAGAATGTTAAATCAGCACAAAAGTCACTGTGCATTGATCAAATTTTTGCATCAGTAATCAACGAAATTTTAGTTTGGTGTGGCTAATGCCAAAAATTGGTATATTAACTTGTTTTGTTTAAAGGTGAAGACAATTATATAGCGATATAGTCATATAGGACTTCATTGAGGCTGAATCTAATAATGCTGTACAGTGGTGTGGTTTACCTTTGTTATCATAAATTACTATTATTGCTGTAGGTAATAATTGATAGGAACTTCATATGATTTTGTGTGACTAAGTGAGCGTAGTACTGGTTCCTTAAGCAATGTTTGTTTGATCAACTTGAGGTGTAGCGAAATTGGAGCTTTACAAGGGTATTGAATTATCTTATTGAAGCAGGGTCGAGTGCTTTTCATTGCATTTTTGCAGTTACCAGATTGACAATCAGCTCTGAAATGACATGGCCGAAGGCAATTTGAACAAAGATTGTGTCTTCTTACCTCGGCAATTCATGCTGGTACAGAAAACTCTAGAAAAGCTTTGCAGAAGTATATTTTGTGATTGCCTTGACATAAAGGGTAACACTCGTTTTGAGAGAAAAGCTTTGTTGTTAATAATTTGGAAATATTCGATTTTACATTTTATTTGATTTCGAGTTTGGAACTTGTGAAATTGAACTAGTTTGGGGCGTTTTATATTTTTGGTTTTTTTCTAATAGTGATCAGCGTTTTTCTAAAAATGCGATGAGAACCTCTGTGTCAGGATTGTCATCTTGCTTTGTTATTTTAATTTCCCACTCCTTTTTGCTTTGGTAATCTAATCTTTCTGTGACAAGATATTGTATAATAGTTTTAACCTTAACCTTAAATGAGCTTGTAAGGAATCGAAGTTGTCGAAATTCCCTTGTAATTTTTGAAGAATCAACAATGCCCTTGATATGAGATTGAATAATTAGTTTTGTGTTTTTGTATAGCCTTTAAATTAAAGATAGAGCTATTGGGTAATTACTTGCGCTAATCTCTAAAGATTCTATTACCTTTAAAGGTTCGTCTCCAAGACAAGATTTTAAATATAAGAAACGTGCTATATCGTCTAATTTGTCGTTATTGTGAACCAATGATCTAAAGCTTTCGTAGAAGCACAAAAATTGATCAAGTTCGCCCTTATAAGTTTGAATCTTAAGAACAGGCAATTTAACCTTATTGAACTAATGAATTACACTTTAAGCCTGTAACGATTTTCTTGGCATAAATCTTTTGCTTGAGCCAGTAACTTGTAATATGAATATTCAAAATCTACAAATTCTTGATAGCACTGATTTAGATTTTCCTTACTTTTATTATGAATTGCTTCGAATTGTGCTAGTGTACCTACAAATGCAGGTCTACAAGCTAATTATGTTAGAAGTTGTTAGAAGGTGTAATGGACTTGTTACTAGACAGATCATATTTCGTTGATGTGCATGTGAATAGTTTTTTACAACGGACGTGTTAAGTGAGGTGTACGAACTTTAGTCTGTAGTTGGAATTTAATGTAATAACACGCATTTCCATTATTTGTATTAGAAGTGAAATTAAAATTGTTTTTAAAAACCGTTTTTCAAACTACCAAACCATAATTGGCGCAGTCAGATTGGATGTTCCGAGAAAATTTTATCCAAAAATTTTCGTCAGCTTCAACTGTTTACGGAATATTGAATTGCATTTTATAGATGCATTCCCAGGGAACACTAATTGTTGGAGAGCCATTCTAGAAATCGAATAAGCCATCCACAGTGGACCAACATTCCGGTGCCCAATTTATTGTCTACATCACGTAGCAGTCCCACGAATCTCTCTAACAAAGATTATACAAAGCGAAGGATGAAATGATTAATTGCAATCTGCATGTAAGTACGTCTTGAAATTTTATAATCTGTTGATTTGTGCATAAAATTTTTTATGTCAATTGAATGATTGATTGAAAACGTAAGAAACCTCCAACTATCAGACTCTAATACAGAAATAATAATGGAACAATTTAAAGTAAAGTATTTAAAGTGCGTGCCAGATTTTGATGGCAACCCGAATGATTTAAACGAATTTATTTCTTCCGCAGAAAGTATAATAAACTCATTTGTTGATCCCACAAAACCAAACACCTTTCAAAACTTATTCATATTTAAATCTATTTTAAATAAATTAACAGGTCAAGCCAAGGTCGCTGTTAATATACAACAGGTCAGCACTTGGACAGAATTGAAAAATACCCTCCTCAGAAATTTTAGTGATCAAAGAGATGAAACTTGTTTAGTTCGCGATTTGATGTTACTAAAGCAGGGAAATGATAAGCCTTTGATATTTTACGAAAAATGTATTCAAATTTTTAATTTGCTGTGCTTGTTTGTAATTGCAAACAAACGAAATGAAAACGTAAAAGTAGCGAAACGAGAATTTTTTACTAAGCTGGCGTTAAAGTCATGTCTTTGTGGTTTAAAGAAACTTTTGGGTAGTAGTATTAGAGCTATGAGACCGGACACCCTTCAAAAGGCCTTACAATTTATTACGGAAGAAGATAACGTCCTTCAAAAGGACCAAGTACCGAATAACACGGGTAAACCTTGGGTACATAATAATAAGAACGGGCAACCACCACCTAATTCTGATAAAAATAAATTCCCCTCGCAGCCGCTAAACATCAAACCTCGTTCAAATTTTACACCACAAAAATTTCCTACAAATGTTCAGACATTTGGAAGATCACATAATCAAACTTATCATGGTCAAGCGTCCAGAGACGTTTTTAAGCCAAACCCAAATTTTAAACCCGCTAATCCGGCAACCCCTATGTCTACTTCGACTAGGCAAACTTTTCAAAAACCCTTTCAAAATGTACCTAAACGGTTTACATCGGAAAAATTATACAATCAAGAATCTGAGGAAAGTCAATCGGTAAGCGAAACCTTGTATTATCAGGATACTACCAATTCCAATTCAGAAGAATTTGAAAGTGACGATGACGCTTGTAATCAAAATTCAAATTTTCAGGAGGTTCCGATGCGGAACGAGATTACGTAATTGATATCAATAATCATGAAAGCAGAATAAGTAAACTTCCTTATATATACCTTCCCGAACAAGAATTATTATTATTTTTTTTTATTTATTTATTAAGTAGTAATTGTAACCACCTCTTACAACAACTACTTAAATGGGAACATGTCAGCATAGCTGTTGTTTGCATATCCCTTTTAGTTGATACCGAAGCAACCTCCTCCTTTATGAATCCCGAAATAGTAACTAAATATTGGTCAGAAAACGTAAAATACGACCCAATTATAATTTCAAATTGTTTCAATAAATCCAGACAAAATTATTCTGTGTTAATTCCCAGTTCAAAAATTTTTAATGGCCCTTTGAAAATGCTTAAATTTCACTTATTTAAGTTTCATAGAATTTTTAAAGGACTAATAGGTATGGATAATTTAAAGGAATTAAAGGCCAAGGTAGATTTGGAAAACAACCTTTTAATTACACCTCAAGCGAAAATTCCCATTTACTTTCAGGAACCGGTTAGCGCTATAAATTCTATAGAAGTCAAACCCCTAATGGAAAAGCAAATTCAATTGAAAGTGTCAGTAGACAACGGTGAAATTGTTATACCCTCTATAAAAACGGAACATACAGAAATACCTGAATGTTTAACAATAGCAAAGAATGGTTTAGCATTTACAACAATTAAGAATTTTTCGGATTCTCCTGTAGCCATAAATGTATACGGACCAATCAATGTCCTTCCTTACCAAGCGAATCAATTTGAACGCTTGTGAGAATTAAATCATTATGACTGAGACAAAAAATTTTGATACCTCTCTCATCATATGAATTCGGAAGAGAAACATGCTGTTTTAAAACTGTGTAATAAATATTCCAAGATTTTTCATATCGATGGACAAAACATGACATTTAAAAATAAAATTAAGCATTCAATACGTACCACGGATGAAACTCCAGTCTATTCTAAAATCTATCGATACCCCTTTGTTCACAAACAATAGGTAAAACGTCAAATTGACAAAATGTTAAAAGCCAAAATTATGGAACCTTCTACTTCTCCGTGGTCCAGTCCTATTTGGGTAGTCCCAAAAAAACTAGACGCTTCGGGTAAACAGAAATGGCGCATAGTAGTTGACTACTGTAGCCTTAATGAAAAGACAGTCGACGATAGGTATCCTTTACCAAATGTCAATGACTTACTGGACAAGTTGGGTTGATGCCAATACTTCCATCAAGTGGAAATGGACCCAAAAGATGTCGAAAAAAATGCGTTCAATACAGAAAATGGACATTTTCATTTCCTTAGGATGCCTATGGGACTAAAAAATTCCCCCTCCACTGTACAACGTGTAATGAACCATGTTCTACAAGGTTTATCGGATATCTGTGGAGCCTATATGGACGATATCATTATTTGGAGTGTTTCCCTTCAGGAGCACCTCACTAATTTAGAAATGGTGTTCAAAAGATTAGAGGAATCTAATTTTAAAATCCAGTTAGATAAATGTGAAATAGTGAGAAAGGAAATTGCGTTCCTAGGACACGTGGTCACGCCTGACGGCATAAGACCTAATCCAGAAAAAATTAGGGCTATTAGAGACTTTCCTTTACCTTTGACTACTAAACAAATAAAGAGATTTTTAGGTTTATTAGGGTACTATCGTAAATTTATAAAAATTTTGCTGACTTAACTAAACCCATGACAAAATGCCTTAAAAAGAATGCTAAAATTGAACATACCCCCGATTTTATGGAATGTTTTGAATTGTGTAAAAATGTATGAATTAATGAACCGATACTTCAATTTCCTGATTTTAAACGTCCGTTTAATATAATGACCGACACAAGTAATGTAGCTATAGGTGCAGTATTATCACAGGGGCCAATAGGTATAGACCTTCCAATTTCATACATGTCTCGAACACTTAATGATAGCGAGCGCAATTACAGTAGTATTGAAAATAAACTCTTGGCAATTGTTTACGCAGTAAGATATTTTAGACCATATGTGTATGGGCGTGAATTTAACATAATCACGAACCATAAGCCGTTACAATGGTTGTTCTCATTAAAAGAGCCCAACTGGAAACTTTTAAGGTGGAGATTAAAATTAGACGAATATAACTATAATATTATTTATAAGAAAGGTAAACTAAACTCCAACGCCAACTCCTTGTCACGCGTTGAAATTCATACTAAAGAAATAACTCAGAATTCGATTGTTGATAATGTTCAATCCCCCGAGGAACCTGCTTACGATGAAATTTCAGATAACCAGTCTATACTTGTAAACCTTGATGAACAAGAACACTTTAATGATTCCTAGGAAATGACGCAACACTCAAACAATGACGAAAACCTGATCCTGGAAGTACCGATTTCAGAAAAACCACTAAATTATGGCATTAATCAAATAGTAGTGACAATTGTAAATTTTTCACCTTGTTTGCCAAAAATTTTATATTATCGTGATCGACAAAGAATGCATATTCAACTAACAAACAATAATTTTGACACTGACTTAATCGATTTTATCAAACAATTTATTGTCCCCCCAAGTAACGTATTATATCTATTTTAAGGATGAGGGCACGTATACGAAATTCTGTGAAGTACTAAGACGAAATTTTAATTGGCAATCTTATAAATTCATAAAATGTAACGAAATTTTAGAAGACGTTGAAGATAATCGGATCGAAGAAATTATAAACGCATACGATGCCTCAAAAACCAACCATCGTGGTATAAATGAAACCCACGAGAGAATAAAATCTAAATATTATTGGCCAAATATGAAAACTTCTATCCAAAACCTAATAAACCGTTGTAATATATGTCAGACAACTAAATACGACCGCCATCCCTTAAAAATCCCTTATAATATAACCCCTACAGCAACCAGACCTTTTGAAATCATTCATATTGATACATTTTCGGTGAAAAAAAACAGATTTCTTACAATTATTGATACGTTTTCAAAATATGCACAGGCATACCAAATTAATGCTATTAATTCAATCGAGGTCATGCAAGGCTTAATTAAGTTCTTTTGTCATCATGAAATTCCCTCCACAATAATGTGTGATTTAAGTACTGAATTTCAAAATAATATTTTAGAAGAGTTGTTAAAATTACTTAAGATAGATGTACACTTTACCTCATCAGGAAACCCAAGTTCAGACGGTATTAACGAACGGTTGCATTCCACCCTACTCGAACACCTAAGAATCTTAAATAAAACGCACCCTTCCCAAGACATGAAAACCCAAATGTTATATGCCATATTAGGATACAATAATTCAATCCATTCTGTGACTAAATTAAAACCAGTAGAGGTAACCAATGGTCATATATAAGACGACGACCCCTTAAATATAGATTTAGATGCTAAAATCATATCCACGTATGTAGACTCCCATAAACAAAAAACTAAATTGCTCTACGAATCTATAAACGAAAAGCTAATTCGAAACAAAGACAAGGTGGCATCTAAACTAAATGAGCGGAATAAGGATGATCCCGCATTATCAGTAGGAAAAGCAGTAAGATTAAAAACCCCTGTAAATATTACTGAAAGAGATAAACTCAGAGATCGATTCTTTGCTGAAACAAAAGTTAGCCAACTTGATACGGTGACTAAAACGTTAAAAACCGAGAGTCGACCAAACATTAGATATAATTTTAGGGACCTATAAAAGCCTCGTCAAGCAGACCCCAGTTGTTCAAAGTTCATAGATTCTGATTCTGAATAATGTTTCAGGATCACGCACGTAAGTGCCCAAGTAATCCTACGCAGTATACAAACCAATCCAGGACTACTTCCAGTAAAATTAGGTACTGCAAAAATTCAGAAATACACCCACAAGTTGATACACTATTTCGATTTGGAACCTCTACTTCATGAAATGGATCGTTTGGATTCTCTGTCCTTAACGTCATCTACACAAATCGTGTGCACTCTGTAGAGTTAAATAATTATATTAAAATTCTCAATGCTGTGCAAAAGCATGGTAGAATCAAAAATGTACGAGATAGTCCCACGTCGAAAGAGACAAAAGAGAGGTCTAATTAATGGAGTTGGCTCAATTTTCAAAAGCATTACTGGCAATCTGGATGCCGATGACGGCGTTCGTTATGACAACATTATTTCCAGTCTACAGCGTAATCAAAACAAATTAGCGGACCAGATCTGAAAGCAGAATTCTATATCTGTAGAAATAATCGAAAGGTTTAATAAAACTACCCAAAGCATAAGCCAGAACGAGGCTTCTTTGAAGGCCCGCATTATGCTTATCGAGAGAGAAAACGAGGTCGTTGAAAAGGCTTTAGTGACGTCAAACGTTGTAAATTAAATAATTAAACTTTATCAAATAATTTATAGTTTACTACAAGATATCGAAAATTCTATAATTTTCGCGAAATTAAATGTGCTCCATCCGAGCATTATAAAAACCGAAGAAAGGTTTGTTATTTTAACAAAACTAGAGGGATTGCCTTCCCCAGGTCAATTACCTTTTAAGATCGAATTTAATTAATAAGAATTCAATGCTATATCAGCAATTATACAATTGTATTTGTTTTAAATTTACCAATCAATCATCCTCAAGATTTTGATCTTTATCATTTATACTCAATTCCAGTCCTGTATGATAATTCTAAATTTTATACTATTTTACCTAAGACAAAATACATTGCTATTTCTGATGAGTTTTATGCACAAACAAACGAAAGATGTTTGGAGATTTCGGATAATGCTTACTATTGCAAACAACTACCCCTGATCCCAAAGGGTAGCAACTACAACAGCTGTGAAATCAATTTAATGTATAATCAAACAACCCTCGCATGCCAATCCGAAGAAGTGACAGTCACTTCACCACAATTATTCAATATTGATGAAACTAATAAAGGGCTACTGATAAGTCCTGGTCGCCAGAAAATCCATGTCAAATGTAAAACACAAAACGAAGTTAAAGATCTAATGGGTACACACTTGATTATAATTCCAAGCGATTGCCAAGTTACGGTCAACAAGAAAACCGTATAGTATAACGAAAATGAAGAGACCTATACAATGACGCTCTTTGAGATCGATATTGCAAAATTAGCTGTTCATAATGAGACGTTCGCTCCTCTTCAGTTGAAAAATGTTAATTTGGATGAACTTAGGGATGCGAACAGAAAATATCTCTACAGTAACTTTCAACTGGAATCCCAATCTGAGCTCAATTACCATAATTACGTAATTTACTGTATTATTGATATCACCCTTGGAATTGTTCTTTTCCTATATTATAAAAATTGTATATACGAAGAATGTCAAAGAATAACTCTGCAAGAAAACCAGAAGATATTCCCATGAGTCAAATTTCGTTGCAGCCTGCAATTTGAAACTCGCACGGGAGGAATTATGTTAGAAGTTGTTAGAAAGTGTAATGGACTTGTTACTAGACAGATCATATTTCGCTGATGTGCATGTGAATAGTTTTCTACAATGGACGTGTTAAGTGAGGTGTACAAACTTTAGTCTGTAGTTGGAATTTAATGTAATAACACGCATTTCCATTATTTGTATTAAAAGTATAATTAAAATTGTTTTTAAAAATCGTTTTTCAAACTACCAAGCCATAATTAGCTCTTAATTGTACAAGAACCGATTTTGAAACTGGGGTGCGCATTTATATTGGATCGCCGATTATGGTTGCATCTAATTCTGTTGGTGAAACTATCTGCAAAAAATCATGAAAGCTATTCAAGCGAGCTTTAACTTGAACTCATTTACGAATTAAATTACCGAAAGCTGTCATTTTGAAGTTTTAAATCTTTTGAATGAACTAGCAAATGAGCCTTTGCTCTATATATCTGTTTGACGTTAAATGGAGTACATTTTTGAAGACTAAACAAGTCATTAAAGTTGGACTTTGAAAGCTAAATAAGCCCTTGCCTTGGAATTATGCAAATACGTATTATAGTTATGTATGTTACAAACTATGATCTATAGTGTGTAGTGCAGTTTTGTGTTGTGGGAGAGGAAAACCAAGAGAACTTCAAATTTGTAGCCGCTGTATTTTGCTAGATAATAGGGCCTTGTATTTTAACCGGCACTGTTTTACTGATCTTGGATTTTAGATTCCTTGCCTTTGTTTGCTAGGTAGATGTCAAATGCGTACTAATTTGAGTGATGCAATATTGAATTTTCCTTGATGCTTGTGCCTTGGATTTGCAAATTCCAGTACTTATTAGGTTTTCTTGTATTCGTGTGATTTTAACTGGACTGATACTGAAGCTATTAAATTGCTGTATTTAAAATTAATTCAACCCCAAGCTTTTTGTACCACTTGAGGCTCTTCCTTAGAGGTGATGAATAAGCAGTAAATTGATCTGATAGATCAATTGCGCTTTTTGATTTATTATAATCAAGCACTGTGGTTCATATTTTACTTGGCCTCTCTTGTTTGCTGTCTTTATAAATTTAGCAAAATGTTTGGCGGACGTTAATAACACGCTACGTTTATCCTTTCACTTCATAACAGTTATTCCTGTTTCATTTTTTGAGCCTTGTACTCTCAAGTTTGCAATTTCGCATTTATTACATCTTTTGGTATGTTTTCTGTTTTTTCTAACCATACCAACCAAGTGCTTATCGTTTTCTAATCATTTTTCTACCACATCGATACTAGTATACCGATTGTCTATATATAAAGTGTGTTATTTATTGAACAGACTCTGGCACATCCCCATAATGACATTTGTAGGTGTCGTATTCACTGTATCAAAATTTTTCCCAGCGTATATTTATATTTTATACGTGTATCCTGGAATAGTATATAATTTGAACAGTTTTATAGCGTATTTGTGTCTTTTTTGTTTGTTATATTGAAATGGAACGATGCTTTCGTCAATACATATAAACTCATCAGGAGTATAATACAGTGAAAAATTTTAATTTGGAGGGGGGGGGGCTGATAAAATTACCAAAACTTACTAACTGCTGGTCATGTTTTGACTAGTAGTCAGTGACAAAAAGGACACAGTCGTTTGTTGTTAAAAATAAAACTCCTTGCGAGTTATAGCTAAAGAAAAACCTAATGTTTCAAATATGCACGTTTTTGGATGTACAGCATATGTAAGGATGCCGAATTCTTTACATACAAAACTGGATGATAAAGGAATTAAGCATAAGTTTATGTTTTGCTGAGAATGGATACTCATTATTGAAACAAGAGGAAAATCGGATCACTTCTAGTAGAAATGTTGTATCCAATGAAAACAATTTTTGTAATTCGGATAAAAAGAAGAATGAATTGATGAGACAACAAATTCTTGATGAAAGCAAAAAAGCTGAAACTGAAAATGAAGTTGAAAGTCATGAAATTATTGATGATGTAGATAAACAGTCCAAGAAGTCAAAAAGAAGTAGGAAATTACCAACATATCTTAAAGATTATAATATCAATTTTGATTGCTAGGCGTTATTAAGTAATTCCTATGGAACCCCAAAATCTTATAAAGAACCAACAGAGAGTTCTAACAGTGGAAAGAGGCTGTTGATGATGAACTGGTGCATTAAAAAATAATAATATCTGGAAGGTGGTTAATAAACCAGAACATGAAGCGGATATTAGTAATAGATGGGTTTCTAGGGAAAAGAAAGGTGAGAAAGGAAAACAATTTATAAAGTTAGGCTAGTTGCTAGAGGATTTGAGTAAGATATAGATATGATGCAAATATATGCTCCGGTTGCAAGACTTTCATCCTTTAGAATTTTGCTATCGGTGTGTAAATTATGACGTTGGAAAATTAGATGTTAATAATGCATTCTTCAATGAAGTTATTAAATACAAAGTCCATATGAAAATTCCTGAAGGGTTAAAAGTAAGTGAAGAGAATAAAAATAAAGTGTGTAAATAAAATAAGGCCATTTATGGTCTTAAACAGGCTCCAAAATTTGAAATTAGAGATTTAACCTTTTATGGTGAGTATGAATTTTAAATGCACCAAATCTGATTATTGCCTGTTTACTTACCTTGAACAGAACATTGTATGTTACTTACTGCTATATGTTAGTGACATTTTATTGATTTGTAACAACTAGAATTTTTAAAGAATGTAAAGTCGAAATTATCTGAAACCTTTAAGGTAAAAAATTAGACAATGTCAAGAACTTTCTAGGTATAAATATTGAAAGAAATTTTGATACCAAAACAATTTTAATTGATCAGTCTTGTGGTATTGAAACCTTAGTAACCTTGTAAATCAGCTAGAACAACAATTGAAAGGAATTTAAGTTTAAAAAAGGTTCAGATGAAAGGTTTAAACTAGTTTACCTTATAAAGAACTGTTAGGATCCTTGGTATATGTTATGATGGGCAGTAGACATGATATTTGTTGTTGTATTAGCTATTTTGGACAGTTTCAAGATTGTGCAACTGATGAACATTTTAAACATTTGTTAAGAGTATTGAAATATCGGCAATCCACAATTGAGTTGAAGTTGGTTTTCAGTTTATCTAATAAAATGTTTGTTGGATATTCTGATGTTGATTAGGCAAAAAATATGACTGATCGAAAATCTATAAGTGGTTCTTGTTTCAAACTCTACGATAATTTAATCTCTTGGAGTTCTAAAAAGCAGTAAATTGTTACCATAAGTACTGAATCTGAATTTGTAGCAATATGTATGGCAAGTTGTGAGTTATTGCATTTAAAAAATTTGCTAGACGATCCAGCAATAATTTATTTGTTACCCATTACTTTATATGAAGATAATCAATTCACAATTAAATTACTTCAAAACTTTGAAAATAATAGGGAGTACAAACACCTTGATGTCAATTTTCATTTTGTTGTTGATTTAATAATTAAAGATATTGTCAATGCAGTGTATTTAGAAACAGATGAACAATTAGCAGATGTATTCACAAAGTCTCTTAGTTATAAGAAGTTTAAAAACTTTACTGTGGTTTTGAATTTAGCTTAGTTGAGATTTCTGTCAGGATTGGGGGCAGATGTTGTATAATATACTAAGATAAAATAAATGTTATGACAACTTTCAACATGCCTGCCAGATATCTAATGTATATATGTAGATGTAGGTAATTAGTGTGTGCTTAGTCTCTACTTTGTTATTTTAATTAATTAAAATTTTAAAACCATTCTCTCCTATTACTTTTATATTAAACACCTTGTTGGTCTACTTAATTTGTATTCTTCCACTACGTATTAACATCTAAGACACACTACTGCAATGTGGAAGGTAACGGGAAACCACAACATTACCTCCCAAGTACACAGCGTACTTAAATTGTTATTTTAGATTATGGCATCCTATAGGGGTAAAAGATTCCGGAGTTAAAATAGTCCCCCATTTGAAACACCGGGAAGGGACTACTTCGAAGGATGTGATCGGAAAGTTTAAAAGAAAATGGGGAACATTTTGCGAATTAGAGCGTGGAATGTCAAAAGTATGAAGCAAGTAGGTAAGCTAGAGAACTTGAAAATTAAAATGAATAGGTTAGCAGTAGTCATAGTAGGGATTAGCGAAGTTCGGTGGCTAGAGACGGGGAATTTTTGGGGTGGAGACTTTACGGTAATTCATACAGGATCAGAGGAAAGAAATTCGGGCGTGGGGTTAGTTATGTGCAAAAAAGATATGACACTTTGTAGAAAACTATTTACAAAAAAACAAAAAAGTACTCATGGTTATATTAGGATCTAAACCGGTAAATACAGTAATACTACAAATATACATGCCCACCTCCAGCTATAGTGAGGAAGAGGCAGAAGCAATCTAAAAAGATATTGAAGACATACTAAGATACGTAAAAGAACATGAAAATTTAATAATTGCGGGAAATTTTAATGCAGTGGTGGGTGAGGGTAGGGAAGGAATGGTAGTAGGTTTATTTAGTTTGGGCACAAGAACTAACAGAGGAAATAGACTGGAAGAAGTTTGCAACAAAAACAATTGAACCATCACAAACCCATTATTTGAACATCATGCTAGAAGACGATACACGTGCAAGATGCCAGGAGACATAGGGAAGTATCAAATATATTACATTCTTAGAAATCAAGTAAAAGACTGTAGAAACTACCCAGAAGCAGATATTGACACTCACCACAACGTAGTAATTATGAAAGCCATGCCTAAATTTAGTAATTTGTAAAAAGGAATGGAAAGGGGCAATTTGACTTTGAGAAACTAAAAATAAAGATATCCACAAATGATGTGAGAAAAAGTCAGACAAATTGTCGAAAGTCATTCGGAAATTTTCTGATACTAAACAAGTAGAAATAGAAGGAAATAACATTAAATTTAGCTTAGATACGGCAGCCACAGATATTCTGGGGCAAACAAAAAGAAAATAAGAAGTCATGGGTAACAAAGCATATTCTGAATTTAATAGAAGGCAAAAATACAAAAACAGACCAGACGAAGCAGGAAAATAGAGATACAAAGCCATACAATGGGGAATTATTTGCAAATGCAGGAAAACTAAAGAGCAATGGATTGATGGCAAATGTAAAAAGGTACAAACTAAGATGGAAATAGGTAAGGCAGACAAAGCATACAAATAACTAGAATGAATTTTATGGATATAAAACCATATAGCAAAAATATAAGGGGCACGGGAGGAAACATCATTGTAAAAAATGTAGAAAAAGTCGTTAGATGGCAAGAGTATATAAGGAATTTATATGTAGGACAGGAACTAGAAGCACTAGAACAGGAATCAGACATTGAGAAGGATGACATGGGATATTCTATACTTAGAGATGAGTTTGAATTAGCATTAAAGAATTTTAAAAATAATAGGGCACCAGGTCTAGATAGGGTCTAAGCAAAAACTCTAAAAGCTGCTAGACAAGTCTCTTCTAACTTGTAAGTTATATGTATGAGACAGGTGAGATACCCAAAGATTTCAAACGTAACACCAAATAAAAGGAATTGTACAGATAGAGTGAAACTTTCAAACAATAAGTTTGTCAAAAATATTAAATAGAATTGTACAAAGATGGATGGAAAAATGGGTTGAAGAAACACTACAACAAGATCAATTTGAGTATAGGTAAAACAGGGAAATGCATGAGGCCATTTTAGCTATAAGGGTATTAATCGAGAAAAATAGAAAATGAGAAAGCATGTGTATAAGGTTTGTGATCTGGAGAAAACATTCAATAATGTAAAATGGGAGAAAATGTTTGACATACTCAAAAAGATTTCTTCACGGTATAATTTTTTTCTATTAAATGTCTTTCGTACTTTCAGCGTACTTTTTCCCTCATGATAAGCATTCTGAAAAGTTATACAGTTTTCACATTGGTTTTTTTCTGGAAGACGAAATACGATGTTGAATTCCGTATTAAAAATTGAAGACTACACAAAATAATTAGCGTGATAGAAGTAGAAGAATACTGCATAGGTTAGCGGTGACCAACCTCGCGTCACGAGCGTATATGCACCTGTGGATGATCTGTAATGTGCCCGTTGAAAGATTTCCAAAATACGAAATTAAAAATACCATTTTTAAAACTTTTCTAATCCATATGAAAACAATTTTAAAGTAAGTAATAATACCATTTCGAATGGACCTGCACCTTGCCGAAGTTCTAGATTACTAGAACAGGTGAAATGGCTTGCGTGTTCTAATGAGCTAAAGAGCCAAACTACAGGTCCAACCAAAGTAGTAGGGTCGTTAGTGAGGAACCAGACTAAGATAAGTCCCCGAAAGAGGGCAGCGGCTCTTTCGGTACTGAGATTGACAGAGACTATAGGGGTCGGTAAGGCAGTCTAAGACACTCTACCGTGATGTGGAAGGCAATGGGAAACTATGACATTAAATCCCAAGTACACAGCGTACTTAAATTGAAATAAATATGATGGCATTCTCTGAGGTAAACCATTTGGAGTTAAAATATTCCCCCATTTGGATCTCTAGGAGGGGACTACTTCGGAGGATGCAATCGGAAAATCCAGAATAAGAGTCAGGAACATTTTGCAAGTCGGAGCGTAGAATGTTAGAAGTATGAAGCAAGTAGGTAAGCGTGAAAAGTTAAAAATGGAAATGAATAGGTTAGCACTAGACATAGTAGGAATCAGAGAAGTTCGGTGGCCTGAGGCGGGGGATTTTTGGAGTGGAGACTTCAGGGTAATTCATACAGGAGCACCAGAAGAAAATTTGGGTGTGGGGATAGTTATGCGAAAAAAGATAGGATACTGTGTAGAAAGTTACTTACAAAAAAACAAAAGAGTACTCATAGTTAGATTAGAATCTAAACCGGTAAACCCAGTAATAATACAAGTATATATGCCCACCTCTAGCTACAGTGACGAAGAGGTAGAAGCGATTTACAGAGTTATCAAAGACATTAAGATACGTAAAACCACATAAAAATTTAATAATTACAGGGGATTTTAATGCAGTGGTAGGTGAGGGCAGGGAAGGAGCGGTAGTAGGTTTATTTGGTTTAGGCACAAGAAACGACAGGGGGAATAGGCTGGTAGAATTAGGCGACAAGAACAATATTAATCATCACAAACACATTATTTCAACATCATGCTAGAAGACGATATACGTGGAAGATGCCAGGAGATATAGGAAGATATCAAATAGATTACATTCTTGTTAGACAACGATTTAGGAGTAAAAGGAGTAAAAGACTGTACAAGCTACCCAGAAGCAGATATAGATACTGACCACAACATCGTAATTATGAAGGTCGCACTTAAATTTAAAAATTTAAAAAAAGTAATGGAAAAAGGCACTTTGACTTTGAGAAACTAAAAAATAATAATATTCAAGAAAGATTCGAAATAAAGTAAAATGAATTGCTTAAAGATATCGGGAAAATATTTAATACTAAGGAAGTAGAAACAGAATGGAATAACATTAAATCCAGCCTAGACCTGGCGGCCAGAGATATTCGGGGTTATACACAAAAAGAAAAAAGAAATAAGAAAAAATATCCTGAATTTAATAGAAGAAAGACGAAAATACAAAAATAAATCAGACAAAACAGGAAAACAGAGATACATGTTGAGTTGTTGATTTGCAATTTCACATATCAAGTAACTGAAGCTAGTTTTAATAAAAATAAAAAAGGTAGGTTGTTGTCAAAAAAAGTGAAAGGTATAGACAGATTTTTATTTAGTTGTACAAATAAAAACATTTTAAAACTATTTTCTGAACTTCTATGTGTGTGTGCTAAGTTCATTGGCAATTTAAAGCTAAATCTACATATACACTAACCTTTACATTAACTCTAGAGGTTATGGGCCCAGATGTTAGTGCATGTATGTAGATAGGAAGGCTTGAAAAGATAAAGAATATAGAAAGCACGGAATATCACTGAAAAGTTGTGAAAGTAGTGTTTTGGAAAAGTTCAAAGAAATGTCAACAGTTACACAAACCATTAAAGCATTTGATGGAACGAACTATGAGAACTGGGAATTCAGGCTAAAACTCCTGTTGGAACATCATGAGGTTTTGATATGTTGATAGAGAACTCACCGAATGACCCGGCAAAGTTACCGGCATTTAAAAAGAAGGATCTTAAGACCAGAAATTTAATTGTAAACTGCCGTTCGGATAATGTCTTAATTATGATCAAGGATAAAGGTACAGCTAACGAAATATTATGTGAATTGAAAGGCACATATGCAAAAGTGGTATAGCTAACC
This sequence comes from Platerodrilus igneus, assembly GCA_036346225.1. Taxonomy (NCBI): domain Eukaryota; kingdom Metazoa; phylum Arthropoda; class Insecta; order Coleoptera; family Lycidae; genus Platerodrilus; species Platerodrilus igneus. Next base: position 3,218,563 of record JARFIW010000802.1, read on the forward strand.
AAGTTCAGCTACAGAGGAAGTTGAGGAATATGAAATTTACAAAAGGTTTATCTTTGAATGACCTGCACCTTGAAGAAGTTCTAGATTACTAGAACAGGTGGAATGGCTTCCCCGTTCCAGCGATCTAAAGAGCCAAACTACAGGTTCAACCAGATTAGTAGGGTCTCTAGTGAGGAACCAGATAAGACAGGTCCCCAAAGAGAGCAACAGCTTTTTCGGTACTTAGAGTGGCAGAGACCATAGGGGTGGGTATGGTATTCTAACACACACTACTGCAATGTGGAAGGCAACAGGAAACTACCGCATATCTCCCAAGTACACAGAGTACTTAAATTGTTATTAAAGATGCTACGTACCTAGACGTAGCCGGAATAAAAGTAAATACCAGTCTAACTACTAACCGCGGAGAGTGGGGGAATACGTCTACATATCAAAAAAACAAAAAAAACATCGCCCACGATTATTTATTAACAATAAAAATAAATTAAAATTTTTTGATTCCCATGGACAAAGAAAAGTATTAAACTTAAGTTATATTGTAAAGGACAACTTTTATAATGGATCCACGAAGTGCGCATTTCGTAGCTAACATGTAATAAAACTCATTGAAAAAAGTAATGCTTAGATTTTCTCCATAGTAAGTGTGTTTAATTAAAGTATTAAATGTAGACCAAGTTGTAGTAAGAATTAAAGAAATATAACCAGAAGCACTAGCGAAGCTAGCTTTTAAACATGTATGGTAACTGATTTCACAACATCAACCGTGCATTTATATTTCCAGTGCTCCACCAGAAGGTACTACATTGGCCAGGAGGTGAGTTTTTTGTTGCCTGGAAATTTAGAATTTTACCGAACCCTTGCCGTTCCAGGCAAGGTAGGGATCTTTAAAGTGCGTGACAACACTCACATACGGGACCCCCATTTAACCTCTCATCCGAACGAGAGCGTAATTTTTGTGAAAAATGCTCACCTGTCATTTTTCAAGCAGTCGGCCGTGTCGGTATTTGAACCCAGGACCTTGGGATCCGTAGTCTTACGCTTACTACATTGATCCACGGCGACGCCTCACAACATCAACCGCTGATAAATAATAATCGTCGATGTGCATAAAATAAAACGAGTCACATTCCTCTATGCGTCGAGATGCTTATCTTGCAAACCATCGGGGATGAGTCAGCACAGCAACGCCATGGTAGTCAGGATCCATTCGCCCTGCCACCGTAACTGCAGTAGCGGCCTGCAGACAAAAGCAGGTGGTCTACGTCAACAAACAGTTGGGCCTACATAAAGAAAGAATCCATTTGGCTTCCAGCTAAAAGCTAAAAAGAGAATCGGATTAGAATGGGTAAGCACGGGAAAACTTACCAATACACGCAGGATACCTCCTACTGGTCGAACAAAAAAAAACGTACATCGCTTTTGAAGTACTGGAAGTAATGTAGAAAATATTTCAACACACAAGCTGCAGAATCAAATTAAAAATTGGTTCATATAACAGGAGTTCGAACTGCAATCCCCGCGTTATCAATGCGCGATTAGCAAACTAGAAAACACGCTATCAAATAATAGTAGAATCTATTATTTCGACAAGTCTTTAAATGGGAAACAAAGAGAAAGCAATTATACGTTCTCGGAGTGTTTAACAAATTAACGGATATCTAAAACAAGGTATTGACTATTTAATTTATGGAATAAATTTTCGTTTTAGAATGAATAGATTTGAAAGAAATGTTATGATTGCGCGTACTATCGTAACGAGATAAAAATACAGGATGAGGTTTTGAATAGAAACAGAAACTATGTGAATGAAAAACAAATTACCACAAAATGGACGTATTTGAATCTATCGTCAAAAATAAACGTAACAAAGATGATGGCATCCTCTGGGGTAAAAAATTCATGAGTTAAAATAGTACCCATTCGGACCTCCAGAATGGGACAACTTCGAGAAATGCGCTCGGAAAGCATAAAAAAGAGTCATGGACAATCTGCGAGTTGGAGCGTGGAATGTCAGAAGTACAAAAGAAAATAGAAGAAATAGAGGGGCAGGTTACGTTGTAAGGTATTTTTGGGGAAGTGTGGGATATAATTCAAGCAGAGATAGGAAAATAGAGGTAGAGGTAGACCTAGATCAGACTATTGCACACGGATAGTGAAAGATGTAGATTGTGGAAATTTCAGAGAAATGTATAGGTTAGTACAGAATAGGAAACAATGAGGGTACACGTCTAACCAGTTCCAGGATTGAAGACCTAATGATCATGAAGGAAATGAAAAATATTTTTAATACAAAATTTAATTTTAATTACATTGTTATGTAAATAAATACACTCTTCGTTTCTTGCTAAACACAATAAATACACATCATCCATCATCATTAGATCTTCAGACCTGGAACAGGTTAGATGAGTACCCTTATTGTTTCCTATTCTGAACTAAACTACACATTTCCCTGAAATGTGCATAGTCTGCATCTATCACTATCTGCATGCGATAGTCTAATCTAGGCCTACCTCTGCCTTTTTTTTCCCTATCTCTGCTTGTAATATATTCTATACTATTATCCAAAAAGGCCTTAGAATGTATCCTGCTTTTCTATTTCTACTATTTTTTTTTCGTTTCCACAAATATCTTTTTCCCTCTACTGTTTCTATAATCTATTCGTTATTAACTTTGTCTGTCCATGCCATCATCCTCATACATCTGAAGCACAACACTCCAGAAGCCTTCTATCACTTTTTGTCTGCTTTTCCTACTGCCCCTATTTTATAGATGTACTGTACTGTGCTCCACACATATGCTCTCGACATTTTCTTATAGATTCTATGTTTGTTGTCTTCAAACATAGCCTCAGTTCTTTCTTGTTAGATATCCTTCTATTGTTTTACAATTATATACCCTATTTCCCCGATATTCAGTGGTATGTGAAGGGGGATAAGCAGCCTTTGCTTGCCAAGATCCCCCAGCACTTGAACCTTTGTCGAATTAATAGTTTTTCCAATTTATCTATTCGCATAATCAACATTAGTTGAAAATATTCTACAACCAACATCTGTAGTTGGCTATAATAATCACCAGATTTAAGTGCACTTATTTTTTCATTATTAAGTTTTTTGTCTTGAAACTGGTTGGAAGCGTACCTCCACTTATTTATATTCTGAGCTAGCCTATGCAGTTCTCTGAAATTTCCACAAAAGCCTATATATAGCCGAGTTTCCCTTCTAGTGTTTTCTAATTATGCGCCCTATTTCACTGAGATCCAGTGGTATGTGAAGGTTAGGCGTCGCCGTGGATCAATGTAGGAAGTGTAAGACTACGGATCCCAAGGTTCCGAGTTCAAATCCCGACACGGCCTACTGCTTGAAAAATGACAGGTGAGCATTTTTCACAAAAATTACTCCCTGGTTCGGATGAGAGGTTAAATGGAGGTCCCGTGTGTGAGTGTTGTCACGCACGTTAAAGATCCCTACCTTGCCTGGAACGGCAAGGATTCGGCAAAATTCAAAATTTCCAGGCAACAAAAAACTCGCCTCCTGGCCAATGTAGTACCTACGGGTGGAGCATTGGAAATGTAAATGAACAGTATGTGAAGGTTATTAAATTTTCATGTCTTTTTACGTATCTTAGAATGTCTTCGATATCTTTGGGCACGTCTGCTTGTATTATTACTATATTTACCGGTTTAAATTCTAATTTTTCGTTCTTTTGTAAGTAATTTTCTACACAGTGTCCAATGTTTTTTCGCATAACTGCTGAATTTCCTTCCTCTGCTCCTGTATGAATTACCCTGAAGTCCGCACTCTAACAATCCCAGCCTTTGGCCACCAAACTTTGCTGATCCCTACTATGTCTAGTGCTAACCTATTCATTTCAATTTTTAAGTTCTCTAGCTTACCTATTTGCTTTATACTTCTGATATCCCACGCTCCGACTAGCAGAATGTTCTCGGTTTTTCTAAATTTTCTGATCACAACCTCCGAAGTAGTCCCTTTTGGAAATCCGAATGGGTGACTATCTTAGCTGCGGATTTTTTTACCTCAGAGGATGCCAACATCTTTAATAACAATTTACGTACGCTGTGTGCTTGGTAGGTAATGTGGTGGTTTCCCGTTGTCTTCCACATTGCAGTAGTGTGTCTTAGAATGCCATACCGACTCCTGTGGTTTCTGCCAATCTAAGTACCGAAAGAGTCGTTGCCCTCTTTTGGGAACCTGTATTAGTCTGGTTTCTCACTAAAGACCCCACTAATTTGGTTAAACCTATAGTTCGACTCTTTAGACCACTGGAACTATGAAACCGTTCTACCCATTTTAGTAATTTAGAACTTCTTCAAGGCGCGGGTCTATTCAGCACAAACACACACGCACAGACACACACATGAACCAAGCATGCACCCACCTACATACATACACACACACAACAACACACACACACACACATACACACCCACGTACGCATGCGCGAACAAAGGAACGCACGCACGTAGGGCCCACCTACGCACGCCCGCACAAACGCGCGCATGCAAGCATGCACCCACGTACACGCACACACACACACACACACACACACACACACACACATACATACACACACATATACATGCACGCACCCACGTACACGCGTGCACGTATGCGCGTAGTCAAGCGTGCGCACACACACACACACAATAAGATGAAATAATAACTTAGACTTTTATGCAAAGCCCAAATAATCATTTCAAATCGAGCAATATAAGGTCTTGGACAAGATTTGAACCTGCATCTCAGTCTTGCGGGACTGTACGTTTACCAATTACGCCACCGAGATCAATGACTATAATTGGAAAATTTACAAATTTAAATCGTGTACAGAACAATACATAAACCTAACGATTTAGATTTGTAAATTTCCCATTTATAGTCATTGGTCTCGGTGGCGTAATTGGTAAACGCACAGTGCCGGCAAGACTGAGATGCAAGTTCAAATCCTGTCCAAGACCTTATATTTTCCTTCTTTCAATTATTAGCTCGATTTGAAATGATCATTTGGGTTTTGCATAAAAGTCTAAGTTAGTATTTCATCTTACTAACTGTAATACGTAAGTATTTATCAACTTACCTTGTGTAAAAAACTACCTAAATATTGATATATTGTAATGTTTGAGGTTAGACGCACCAATTTACCACTCATATTAATGAGATTACTAATTTGAAACTGATGATTAAGGAGATCGTAGAATTAATTACTTGCTGAATTTATATAGAATGCTATTTCCGTGTGATGAAGCTTTTGAGATTTCAAATGGGTGTTTAGGTAATTTTTCTTCAAGAAAATGAAAAGTAATTACGTTCGAATAAGCTTCTGTTGAGTTTATTTAATTCTTATGTTCACTATTTAAGGGATACTCCAGTTCTTATAAATAATATGTACCATAATACCTGAAATAGAATTCATATAGCATGTTTTGGTAAAAGTAAGTACAGGGTGTAGGCACTGTAAATGGATCGGCTGTTGGTGTGTTTTAGTTTTATCACATCTCTACAGATGGCTCTTTAGGTCTATTTTCATGGGCGACTTTATTATATTGCTTAATATTTGCAAGGTTTTGTTGATTGTTGCTAACCTAACTTTTTAGCGTTCTTTTAGTGTCATTTTTGCAGATTGCTCTTAAATAACATTTAACGTTTTACTCGTTATCAAATAAGATATTGGTGTTTAACTACTTTGGAAAAAGCCGTGCATTTTTGTATCATTTTTTATATTATTATTTCTGCTACATATATTGTAGTAAGTATACAACTCTAAATCTATGTATCTGCAAATAGATCTAAAGCTCTGATTTTTTATTAAAAGGTTATATATTGTAGCCATTTCTTTCAAAATGGTTGTTCCATGCAGTGTGCCAGGTTGCGACAATAGAACGTCCACTAGGCATAGATTCCCAAATCCCAATAAAGACAAACTACGTTTTGCGGAATGGTTGCGTGTAGTATGCCACCCTAAGTTGCCGACATTGAACCCAGATCAAGTATTTAACAATTATCGTGTCTGCCATGAGCACTTTACAACTGACGACAAATCATCAAACATGTATTTGAAATGTACAGCTATACCATCAAGAAAGTTACCACATGCCGAAGGTATTGTATTTGTATGCATTTTCACATAATGTAACTTTTGTATTTTAGATAAACCGTTAGAGAATAATTTAACTACATCAGTTACGACTCCATTAAATGTGACTAGTCAGGCTACAACATCTGTTCTCGTTGCAATGTGTATGTAGTACTTGTTTTTTTAAATTAATTAGTACATGGCGTTATGTTTTAATATGATCCTGATTCCTGATGACACTAGATTATGTATTTTACAAAGAGGTAGCGTATCAACTAGGTGCTTGATTGGATCTATGCGGGCAGTCAATTTTGCATAAATTTTTCATGGTTTGAAACTATTTTATGGCTCCGTTAAAATGAAGTGAAATCATTGCTGAATATTTGTGGTATCTCTAATTGGTGCTACTATATGTGTTTACTAGAAAAAATTCATATTTACCATTATGCAGCTAAATATCAAATTTCTATTTGCTCATAAATTCACACATACGCAATTATAAAATCTTGTAAATCTATAATGCTAACCGAGAACAAGAATCATAAAATTGTACTAGTGTTAGTAGTTTACTGAAACAGCTTTGGCTATTTCATTAGGATCTTTTTTGATAACTTACTGGTTCCGTTTCTAATTTATGTGGAAAATGTGTGGCAGTTTATAAGAAATTTCTACTTGTTTATTTTCAACTTCATGAAATGTGATTAATCTGCAATACCGATATTTTTTAATTTATAGCTGATCACACATATGCGTATGTAGAGGAGACACCTTCAATTCCAACACGAGCTAAGAGTGGTACTTCTACTAGTGTTTGCTATAATTGTGTGAATATAATGTTAATGTATTTTCAGGTGCTACTGATAGCCTTTTACGTTCTGTGAATGTTTCCCGAGCTATAACCTTAACGCCCAAGGATAAAACTTTGTATAGGAGTGCTAAAAATTTGAAAAATTCAATAGCTGTTTATCGCAAGAGAAACATTTCTTTTAGAAAGCGGTTACAACTGGCAAAAAAACAGCGTCATTTTTTCGATTCTTCTAATAGCGCATTACATCCAGAGGCATTTAATTTTTGTATTCAGCAGTTAAGTCGCAAAGTGACAAAGTCTAGGAATACGAGATTTACATTAGAAGAGAAGGTGATGTCTTTAGCTCTATATAAAACATCTGGTCCTGGTTATCGCTTCTTAGCTAATTGGTTTAAACTCCCTTCTAAAAGAACTTTATCACGTTTATTGCATAAGATACCAGTTACTGATGGCATTAATTCGTTTGTGATAGAAAATTTGAAAAATTCAATACAGCACTTCAAACCAAGAGAAAAGTTGTGTATGGTTCTCTTTGATGAAATTTCTCTAATGCCGAATGTTTCATACCAAAAGCATAAAGATGAACTTGTTGGAGTACAAGATGGTCAAATTGTAGATCATGCTCTGGTGTTTATGGCAAGAGGTGTTACTAGAAAATGGAAACAAACCATTTGCTATACCTTTTGTAAATCTACATCAACATCTCATGCTATTAAAGACTTACTTACATCAGTGATTAAGGAATTACACAATGCAGGTAAAAAGTTTGGTCAATATCTCTTAGATCATATAAATTTCTTATCAAATAATCTTTTAGGATTGAAAGTAATGGCTACCATATGTGATCAATGCCCAACCAACAGATCAGCCATAGAGAGAATGGTGTTAGATGCACGAGCAATATATTTAAAAAAGAATTTGGTTCCAAAGCGTCGCATAATTATTAATGACTGTGAAATTATTCCCCTTTATGATGTCCCTCATTTAGTTAAAGGTCTTCGCAATAATTTGTTAACAAAAGACTTAATTTGGAAGTCGAATGATGGCATTTTAACAGCAAAATGGGAAGATATTGTGAACACTTATTTTATTGATGCATGTAGTGGTGATATACGTTGCCTGCCAAAAATAACTGACTGTCCTGTGGTTAATGGAAAAATTAAAAAGATGAAGGTTTCACTTGCTACACAAGTATTTAGTCATTCAATGGCCGCAACGATGAATATCATGGCTCGAAATGGTAATTATTACTATAATTAATATATCAAAGCACCAAAACACTGTGTTGTTTGGATTTTTAGTATGCTATGTTATATAAAAATTATACTTGTACGATGAGCATACTATATGTTTATATTTGCAGGTGAAACTGATGTTATGGGAAAGCATAAATTGGACAAACGTACACAAGAAACAGCTAAAGTGGTTAAATTTTTGGACACACTATTTGATAGTTTGAATGGTGGGACATTTAAATGTAAGCCCGGAAAGCCACTTACTGGAGCAGTTACCAAACGTTCGCAACACATCGAATTTTGGAAGAAGTCAAAGGCCAATCTACTTCAAATGTGTTTCCAAGTACAGGGCACAAATAAAATTAGTGTGCCACCATCTTTAAAAAATTTTATTCGTACTCTTGATGGATTTATTGACCTAGCTAATATAATATTTTCCAATGGTGTCACATATTTTTTTGCGAGATCCTTTAATCAGGACCCGTTAGAAAATTACTTTGGTCAAATAAGACAGCATAGGGGACGACACAATAGTCCAACGTGCGAACAGTTTAGAGACTCCTATAAAGCACTGTTAGTGAGAAATGTTGCTGGAGTTCACTCGGTAGGGCAAATTGTGAAGAAACCTTTGAGTCATCATTGATGCAACTTAAAATTTCTTTTTGTAAAAATGTTGACAAAGGATTCCAATCATAATAGTGGTTTGCAAAATTCAGTAATTCATAGGGGACTAGCTACTAGGGATAGTGGGGTGTTGGAAAGACCTATATGTAAAGCTGCTATGGGGTATGTAGCAGGCTTTATAGTGAAAACTGTTATTAAAAATTTCCTTGTGAGTTTTGTAAAATTCATATGTTAAAGAACAATAAGGACAACACAAGTTTTACTTCTTTAACAATGGCTAGAGAACTAAATGAACAGCATTTTAGTCTTTACTATTGTAATGATTTTTTTGTCTCGTGCATATATAAAACATATAATATAACAAAGTTTATACTTTCAAATTTTGCATTAGACAAAAATGTTCGTCACCTTATTTCTAAGTATGTAAAACATTATGTCTTTTTTAGTTTTCTTTGTGTTCATAAGGATTCAATAATCGATTTTATTATTAGTTTTGTAATTACTTTATGTATTTTAAATTTCTGTAAAGCAATTAATGCTATAATTACTGGTAAGGATAGCAGAATATCTAGCAGTAGTTGCAGTTTATATAAGCAAGCTGCAGATATTAATAGGAATAAAACGAAGTTTAAGAAGCAGGCAACTAAACAGCGCTATGTTCCAGACATAGGGTTCCAGTAGTATGTTTTGTAATGTCCAGTGCTATCGGTTTAGTATCACGCTCAGCATCCCAAGGCCTTTCTTCTTTGGGCCTTCTACGTTTTACATCTTTTTTCTATTCGCTTTAGTGCTCAAACTATACAGGCATAGTATTTCTAACATGCATAGATCTACTAACTGTAATATGCTACCAAAATATAGCAAATCTATACATGTTTAATACCAAAATTGTCAGTTTATTGGGAAGAGGTACACATTTTTTCTAACGACATACATTACGATGTCATTTGCTTTACTGAAACTTGACTCGACAAAACATTTTATGACTCTGAGTTATTTGATAGTAATTTATACAATGTTGCACGTATAGATCGTGATCATGTTTATGAATACTGAAAAGGAGGAGGTGTTCTACTTGCTGCTACTAAATGTATTCAAGTAACTATTATAGACTGTCTTACAATTAATCCGCTATTTAATAATATTCTGAACAATGATATCTTATTAACTAAGCTAAAGATAGGATTGCAATTTTGTTTTTATTGCATCATTGTTATATACAAGCATGTTTCATCTAGAGCTACTGTACAGGACTATTTAACATTATTTGATGCGCTTGAATCTATGGATTTTCTGCATACTACTTCTTCCTTAATTTTAGGTGATTTTAATATATCGGAATATAAAACCACAACTAGCTCAAACAAAATCCAGATGTTAATACATTTTCAAAACTTTTTAAATCTTGTTCAGTATAACACGGTACCGAATTGTGATGGCAGGTTTCTGTATCTAGTTTTTTATATCTTTAAATTGTTATGTGAGTAAAGCTACTGAGATACTAATTCTACCAGAAGACAGTTATTATCCAGATTTAGTAATAGATATTGATACTAAAAATAACACTATATGCCTGGTTACTGATAATTCTTCTGACTGCAATTTTAAGAAACAAGTATAGGGATCTATATGAAGATTTGATGAAAATTGATTGGTCGTTACTACAGATGAATATATCAATATTCCTCAATTAGATCATCTGTAACTCTCCCACATTTGCTTTACCAAGGCATAGAACAAATTTACTGTGTTGAGCTCCATTGTTTCAAGCGCAAAAATGTGAACGATCTACCTGAAACAGTATATACATTTTGCATTTCCTTAAAAGTTCTCTCTAATATGTATACTTCCACTTAAATGCTTGTAAACATGTAAATAATTGTTGGTATGTTAAATTTAATATATTAATCCTAAGTATTCTGTAATTAGTATTTTTATGACGAATATGGTAAATGCACTTCTTGTGCAAATTTAATGCAATTCAGAATATTACATTTCAGTCTATGAGAACAAATCAGAATGTTAAGATTAACGTATAAGAAAGAATATATCACTAATTGTGAAAACAATTAATCTGAAAAGAAAACGAACAAAAATATGTCAGTACTACAATTACAATTCATCTCGCCGTGCAGTATCATCATCTTCAGTCTCTTCTTCAACTGGCTCTTCTGCTGCACCATCCTCAACACCACCTGGCTCTACAAACTTAGATAACCCTTCAAAAGTCCTAGGACCATTGTAATCAATAACTTTGTTGTCTTCTTTCTTGTATAGTTTAATTGTAGGGAAGCTTGTAATACGAGTATGTTCGAGTTCATTTGCTGTGGAATCAATTTTAGCAATAACAACATCAACATTACTTTCAAAATGCTCTGCAACTTTTTCATAAATAGGGACCAACTGTTTACAATGACCACACCATGGAGCATAAAATTCTACAAGGACGTCCTTGGATTTATCTAATACAACTTCATCGAAATTGCTTGCAACAAGAACACGCACGGGTTGTTTATTCCAATCTTCAGGAAGTTCTTGACTTAATAAATGTTGTTTAAGCTCACCTTTTAAGAACTTATCTACAAATGTAGTTATGCTTTCAGCATCAAGTTCGGACGATTCAGGTTTGAATTTTGACATTTCTTCCTCAAGTTTAATAATGCGTGCAGTGGGAACCTCTTCTTTTTTAATTCCAAAGAATTCTAAAATTCGCTGGTGGTCTTCCTCCTCTACATCGATTGTAACAAACAAAATTTTAGATTTGTAAGGTTTGGCGACAGAACGAGCCGCAGATACAATAGCACTGGTTTTGTCATCACTTTTAGATACAAAGATGAGTAAATGGCTCTTAATTTCACCTCCAAAGATCTTAGGTGCCGTTTCATGATTGAATTCTACGAGGTTTGGTAGCGACTCTGATGTAAAAAAACTTTTGATGTTCTGTTCAGTATGTTCACCTTCAAAAATGGATTTTCCTTCGCGAACTGTTTAAATAAGACAATAAAACCACATGTAGCTTCATATTCCTTGTAAATTGCTTCGTCAGAAGTGATTCCGAACTGATAATCATCGACAGCATTAGCAACAGATAAATAAGCTTTAGCTTTATCTGAAGTTTGATCCGAGAAGAAACCAACAACTGCAACTTTATTTTCTTCAATAAATTGTTTAGCTTCCTCAACTGTCTTAAGCTCTTTAGCTGCAGGACCAGTTTTCTTTTCAAGCCAAGCTACTATTTGGGCAGCATCACGTCCTCCTGAATAATCAATAGGCTGTCCATTTCTAAAGAATTTAAGGGTAGGATAACCTTTGACATCATATTCCTTAGCAAGATCTTCCTCTTCGGTAGCATCAATTTTACCAAGCTTTATCTTTGATTCTTTGTCTGCTAATTCTTTTGCAGCTTTGGAATATTCTGGTGCAAGGGCTTTACAATGTCCACACCATGGTGCATCGTCATAGCAAGCAGAATTTTTAAAATTTGATCTATATCAACCAAAAATTCTTCACGAGTATGGTATTTTTTGGTGCAAGTTATCTCGAATTGACTGTAAATCCATGGGTCGTTGGATAATATTTTGATAGCGTTCGACTAAATTCGCATTAACAGGAAATAAGAATTTTGTACATCTGGCATATCATGAAGTTCATTTAAGATTTCTTCAAGAATACTAGATAGTATAACAATTGGATCGGTTGTTCGTCTATTGGCAGGTTTATTATGTTTTGTCAGATAATCGCAATGTAGTTCAGAATTAGGCCGATACAGGTTTCTTGCATGCATTGTATCTCTAGGAACTTTCGAAACTAAGGTACTTCGTTTCATTTCTTCAGAATGCACTTCATAGAATAGAACATATGCTTTTGCTTTAACAAGTGTTTTAGAGGATATACTGCACACCTTGGAATCGTTATATTCATGCCATACAAATGAGTACGGGTGTCGACAGTATGCGATGTAATGGCCTTTCAAAGTAGTCCCACTGTGTTTCGATATTGCATACAGGTTATAATGACAATTTCAAGATTTGTTTCTGCAGCGTAGTGTCGCATATCTTGCCCTTCTAATGGAAAATCTATAGGCGTAGTTAGCTTTCTTTGATGTGTACCTGTAGGTGAAAACCGTTTTAAGTGTATCACCAATATTTTAGGAAACCTCTGTATGGACAGTGATTTGATGCATTTTCTCCTTTCTTTGATATTGTATATACATAAATTTTTTGAAAGTGGTGTGTTACTAGTTTCTATAACAACTAAAGGATTGTATTTCCTAAACATTTCAAATTCTTCTGAAACTTTATACTCTCCCTATAAATTTAACAATATCTTGGGAACTGTGCATTTTTTAATTGTTACTGTTAGAATTAGTACTTACTTCGAATAAGGTATTTTGTTGAGACACTCATAAATAAATGATATAGAATTGATGTACCTATAGGTATTAATTGTGTATAATCAAAAATAAATTTGGAATTACCTAATTTATATACATCTATTTATTTGTTAGAATCAAATTCCAATCTTATATTTTATTTATATTAATTGTAGATTATGTACCTATATAATGTATATGTAGTTTCTGATTTAATAAAAATTGAATTCATCCAAGGTGAAAATAATGCACATCGCCAATTACTGACTACAACATCAGCAGACTTTCAAAGAAAGTACTACAGCCAATATTGATGAAGAAGTTGGCTGTCCGAGACGTGGTCCTCTAGCTTATAGAAAATAATTTTGCCTGGAATCAGGTAAGTGTTGTACAAGTACCCATATAGTAGACAAAAATGACCTAATTTGTTTATTGTTCTCAATATAAAACAATGAACAAATTTATTTTTATCTATTATGCTTGTAGAACGCTTACCTGATACCAGACAGAATTATTTTTTATAATTGGAATTTTTAGTTTTATTTAAAATCTTCAGTCTGGTTCTCAACCTTTTGAACAGAGAAGTCGCAAACCTTGGTAACAGATTCTAACGTCGTTTAGTTTTATCACATTTCAGTAGGTGGCGCAAAAGCGTCTCGCGGTAGAAATAACGCGGCTGTAATGACAGTTGTAAAATGATTGAGGTTACGTAATTTTTTTGTTTACGTATAGTGAATGAGATCCATGGAAATTACCTATTAATTTTGTTTATCGTGTTATTTGTAAACGAGGAGTAAAAATGAATACTTGCGAAGATTGTGGTTTTGAGTTTACACAAAAGAAGAATTTTTGTATGCCCATTTAAGAAAGATTCATGATTTTGAATATAGGAAACCAGTTACTTTAACTAGTAAATTTTTGTGTGATACATGTGGCAAATCCTTGACCAGTAAAGCAACTTTACGTCGTCATTGCAGAACTGTTCATAAAAGTATTCCAATAATTCTCAACTCGTCAAGAATCAAGTGCTTTTATGAAAATTGTACAACACATCTAAAGGGATATAAAAAAACTTCGATAACATTTGGCAAATGAACATCAAATTGAAACTAAACTTGATCAACTACATTTTAATTTACAATTAGGTTTGAAGATTATTATGCAAAGTGTTAATTATATACTAATTATATACTAAAACTGAAAAAACCAAGAACAGGAACAATCTTTGGCAATGTATATACTTCACACTTCAGCTAAATTATTGTCTGATGGCACCAAAAAGGAGTACTATAATTGCCATCGATCGTACAACTACATTCCAAAAGGCAAGGGTTTTAGAAGCTTAAAAAGCACAGCCACTAATAAAATTGGAAGTGTTTGTCCCTCAAGAATGGAAGCGACAATAAAGAACAATGGGTCTGTTGCAGTAGACTTCTGGACAACTCATGTTGGACATACCAACGATATTGGTCAAGTTTTTTTAAGTAAAGAGAGTAAAGCAGAAATTGCAGGTATTTTTGAACATAAAGTTCTAGTTTGAAATTTTACAATTGATGTGTTTCAGGAAGGTATTACATTTCAACATTTATTGGCTGATGATGCAATTAGCGTACGGCTCTGGGTAGAGGAGATGATGAACTTAGGAAGCGACTGCCCAGTGTTATATTATAAAAGCCAAGGTGTAGAAGGAAACCCAAATGACTCAAAAATAATTTTAGATGTTCAAGATTTTGCATTAGTCATAATCACTTCTTTTCAACGTGAACAGTTGCTTAAATTTGGGAACGACAAGGTGTGCGTTGATGATACACACGATACAAATAGTTACGATTTTCAGCTCTATACACTAATGACAGTGGATGAATTTGGTTCAGGGTGCCCAGTGGCATTTTGTTTTTCAATTCGTGCTGACGAAATGATTTTCAAGTTGTTTTTTTGGAAAAATTAAATCAAGAGTGGGTATTATATCAACTACTGTTTTTATGTCTGATGATGCTCCAGCATTTTATAATGCATGGTCTTATGTTATGGCCCAGGTACCTCACCAGTTGCTATGTACCTGGCATGTGGATCGTAATTAGCGCAAGAATTTGTCAAAAATCAATGGAGGGATTGAAAAGAAAGTAGTAGTATATAAATCCCTTCGTGTTTTATTACAGTGTGTATCTATTGATGAATTTAATGACATTTTAAATCAGGTAGTAGATCTTTATGACGATGTTGATACACAATCATTTGCTGAATATTTTCATAATAATTATGCAAATCGTCCAACATCTTGTGCATATTGCTATCGATTGGGTTTAGGAATAAACACTAACATGTATCTTGAATCGATGCACAAAGTTTTGAAGTATGTGTATTTGGTAAGTCGGAAAGTAAAACGTTTGGACAAAAGCATTAATGCAGTAATGAAAATTGCTCGAGATAGCTTGTTTAAACGTATAATTAAACTTGCAAAGAATACTTCCAATGACAAAATTAATAGAATTAAACAAAGTCATAAAGCAAGTCTAACAATTACATCAGATTTTATTAGACGCCTTGAAAATGATAAGGAATTTTAGTTACGTCGTCCACTTGTGCTTTTCAACAGTATCAAGTTACTAGAGTAGATGAGGCCTGTGAAGGTTCATGCCTAAGTTGTACAAAGTGAAGCATATGTGTTCATACATTTCAATGCACCTGTATTGACAACATGATAAAGCTTAACATTTGCAAACACGTACATTACAATCCCAGCGATTTTGATGGGAAACCTACAAGTACGGGACTAATCTAATTTAATCCTTAGTTTTCACTTTGTTTTATTAGTGTTACAAGCGCTCGTAAGTTATTGTAATTTCGTCAAATCTGTACGATTGAGTGTCCTTATATTAACAGTGCAGTATTTTAGTTTTACTTTTAGTCGGAGTACCAAAATAATCTTAATTTTCTACCTTGTTTTTTTACATATTTTAGTCGACTGACAGTGCAAACAAAATTCTCGACAAAATAAAATTAGTTTCTTTCTTAATTAATTTAGTTATTTATTGAACGTGTTTACTTTTTAACAAATAAAAATACAATTATTGAAACCTCAAGCCTCTATTACTATTATTAAACACATTTCACTCAAGTAATTAATAATTTACAAATCAAATTAAAGAAATCCCAGCAAAGTACCTTTAAACTGCATATTGACACAAGTACGAAAGATACCTAGAATAGCAACAAGTTAGTACAAAATACCAAGTTGTTTACATACAAGAGCTAACATATATAGATAACATTCGTGTAAAGTTAATTTCCTTCATTGCACTAAATTTAACTTCTTTTTTATCCAAGTTGGTTGCTTATAGGAACTGGTTTCTTATATTCAAATCATGAAATTGTCTTAAGTGGCCATACAAAGTTTTATTTTACGTAAATTCAGAACCACAATCTAGGGAAATATTCATTTTTTACTTCTCCTATATAAATAAGGAGATAAACAATCAATTTAACATTAACACAGACCTCATCCAATTTATGTAAACAAAAAAAAAATTACGTAACCTCAATCTGTTTACAACTGTCATTACAGCCGCGTTATTTCTACCGCGAGACCCTCGTGCCAACAGTTGTTATGGAAGAGGTGGCATATCTATTCTAACTTTATTTAACCTATGAAGTAAGTAGTTCATAAGATTAATAAAAAAATGTTAAACAAAATTTAACCAATGACAATTGGTATTCAAGTAATCCAATGTAGTATTATAAGATTTTTGTATCGAGTAGGCAAGTAAGAATTTTTAAAAAATCTCCTAGAAGATAAGTAACGATGTGCAACTTGATAAAGAGGACTAGTGAGGATATTTTTGTAAAGAATATATGTGTTTTACATTCTCTCGAGTTTATTTAATTATTTGAAGCTGAAGTAATTTGAAAGAGTTAAACAGTGAATTAAAATAGGCCTTGTGCATCGGGTAACAAATTTCAAAGGTTTATACAACCATTTGAAGCCAAGAAGATTAATTCTTCAAGTAAAGGGAAATGTGTACAGCTTACAAGCTGATATGAATTGGAGTATAAGTGAGCTCCTAATATTTCAAGTGGATTTCCAGTATTATGGACAATGTTTCATCAGTGGTGCTGCTTTAAGCAAGAATTCCTATTTAGATCGCCGGTTCTGAGTATATTGTTTATAATACTATTTTAGTATTCCTAAAGCCTGAAAATAAAGCGTAAATTCTTTAAAATACAAAATATTAAAACTTAATTTTAAATAGGTATTGTGAACTCGCAAGCTTCTGTAACTAAATCTTGTTGTAAGCAGTAAATATGTCCATTCTTGTAAACTCAAGCGACTTTAGTGGAATTACAGGTATTTAATAAATTAATTCTCATATTTGTAACACATAAAAACTTTATTACTAATTGAAATCTCAAAAATTTTATCAAATTCAAGCATTCTGGCCTTTGTTTACATATGCATAAAATTATTTGTACTGTCACACCTACTGCGGGTGAGTATATTTAAAATTAACTAGAGGGCGTTTTGACTGGCAGTGGTTATTATATCTGCATATAGTTTTTTCCCACACTGTTTGCACATTGAAAATTTTTTAACTGAATTATTAATCCTGAGTTTAAGAGTTTTCAATTGCCGTGGCATATATTATTAAATATCCATTTTACATTTATCAATTTATTAGGTATATATACATAATGAAAGGATCGATATATATTGCTGTAATTATAGCGTTAATTTAGGGGTAGGTTAAGTCATAGGGGTCGTGGAATAAGCAAGGGAAACTCCCAAGTAACAGAAGCACGGAATTACAGATATTAGAAGAGTAAATAGGTCATTATAAAATTTTTTAGTTGAGAGCACACTGTATATAGCAGTACAAACCATTAAAACACATATCCAAGAGTAGCTACTAGCAAAGATTAGAATTTAAAAATGTAACGAAACGCATTGAAATTAAATCAGTGAAAAACCTGCATGAATTGACTAGATAAACATTTAAAAAGTGTGTTAAGATATCATCGTAAACGCACGCAGAAATTATGCATTATTTAAAAGCGTACGTGATCTAAAAGAATCACAGTTGTTCGAAAATCCAATTTATTAGGAAATAAACAAACACCAAATTTATTCGATTTAGATTAAAATAAGGCCAACAAACAATACTACGTGATCGATATGAACGAAAATTCCTGGGATTTCTGAAGTAGATGTGAGGTATAACATTTAAATTACGTGACTTAGAGCACCGCGTCATGCAATTAAAATACATACATTTGGTAAACTTTTCAAAATAACAAGTGATAATACGCTTCCCTCGCCTAGCACGTGAAGTCAACGAATCACAAACAAAAAAGGACCGATCCTATAAATATCTTAAAAATTGAATATCGAGTTAGTATACTTTGAAACTGGGCAGTTACTATACTTGAAAGTGCTAAATATTTACGTGAATAATAAATTAAATTAACAGTGAAATTCTAGAGTGTAAAATTGTGCAAAAAGTGCCGTACTTCTGAGACGGCTCGCAATTACCATCTCAATTACCATCTGAATTACAATCTGAATTACAATCGTAATTAACATCTGAAAACTACCATTACAATCTTAAATTACAATCAGAATAATGTTACGATTCCTGTTAGAACTTTAAATAACGAGCCACTACGATCAGAAATACAATTTTGGAGAATGCTGCCTGTACAAGAAAATTGATGGTAAATATTCTATTGCGGAAATGAAAAACCTTTGATTGGAATAAACGCACCAATAACGATTTGGATATCGTCTTCAATTCTTAGGAGCACCTATGAACTCACTTCAGGTTACATATTTGATATGACTTATTTTTAAAACTGTTTTATCTCAAATATTTTGGATATGATTTATTTTTAAACTGTTTTATCTCCATAATAATTTAAAGTGTACGTGCCGACAAATTTGGGTTTCTCGTGTAAATTTATGAAAAGCATAGATATCTTGAAACGTTTCAATAGGTCTTTAAAGGTAATAAAAAAAAGCTGGTTTAGCTGGCTTGATTTTCTAAAAATTTGATAGATGTATATGATTTAAAAAGGGAGAAGATATTTAAAAGGGTTGTAAATATTCACTCATTATACTGTGTATTGTAGAAGTGCTATATTTAATTGAATCAGCTAGTCGAGGCAAAAGAAAATTATACATTAACATTTTCACAAGTGCTTGAGTGGTATAAGGGTAATATCACAGCATAATTATGACGATCCAAAGTTAGGGGCAAGAACACCACTAAAACTAAATTAAAAATTGAAAAGGAAAATTAATATATATATATATATATATATATATATATATATCAAAGAATGAAATTTATTGGCAAGTAACTCAATATTAGCCACAAGGGCATCTTGTCGACGCGTTTCGCCCTAATTGGGGCTTATCAGGACAGGAGTAGCAAAGATGTAATATTTAACACGAACACATTATGGGAATTACAGCATCACCTAGCCTACAATTTATGCCTTCGTGCTATTTAACCTGACTTTGCAGGTTTTATCAACAGTCGGCACGGAGGAGATCCGGTTCAACTGCCTTTTTCCATAGCCAAAGATTATAATTATAAAGAATAAGTAAATTTAATGAGTCTTAAAATAATATCAAAGAATGAAATTTATTGGCAAGTAATTCAATATTAGCCACAAGGGCATCCTGTCGACGCGTTTCGCCCTAATTGGGGCTCATCAGGACAGGAGTAGCCGACTGTTAATAAAACCTGCAAAGTCAGATGAAACAGCACGAAGGCACAAATTGTGGGCTAGGTGATGCCGTAATTCCCATAATGTGTTCATGTTAAATATTACATCTTTGCTACTCCTGTCCTAATGAGCCCCAATTACGGCGAAACGCGTCGACAGGATGCCCTTGTGGCTAATATTGAGTTACTTGTCAATAAATTTCATTCTTTGATATTATTTTAAGACTCATTAAATTTACTTATTCTTTATATATATATATATATATATATATATATATATATATATATATTACTGTGAAGTTTTACCTGTACAATCGTGCCCCACTGTTGGGAAGCCACAATTACTGTGAAATTTTCCCTGGAACGTCTCTGAAATCATGCCCCACTGTTGGAAACCATAATACTGTGAGGTTATACTTGTACAATCGTGCCCCAGCGTTGGGCTGACATAATTCTGCGATGTTGTAGCTCGAATCTTGCCCTCGGTTACTCCTAAAAATTCCTATTACCTAATTTCTTAAATAATATTGACACCTACCTGTTACACCCAAAAACTTCCTCGCAATATCCCCATGCTGAAACCTAAATAGACATTCACACCAATCACACACTCAAAAATAACTCAATTGACCAAATATATCACACTCTACTTAAATTAGATCCATAGTACATTTTAAAACACCATTCCTTTAGGTACATCCATAAAAGTCAATAATTTTATAACAATAATCATGCAAATTGAAAACCTTTTAAACACATATATTTTTATTTAAAGTAAGAGGGCATTCCTCATACCCAACGTTACCCTTTCGGTCTTAGCATGAGCTCATAATAAAACTTTATAACAGTGCATATAAATTTCTGCACTAGCAAATATCAATAAGCCCTCTATATCTCTTTACAACATTTGGTTATCTGTAAATTCATTAATTATTTTCAAAAATCAATTTTCTTTTAAAGTCCCATAAATGTCTGTTCATAAAATATCAAATAATAATAAAACACATCAAATCACAAATACCATAAAAATATTCACCACTCAATGTTCTATTCTATCGCCTACCTGGTTTTTACCAGTTGTGGAGTTTATGGAGCCCGGAACCACAATCACTGCAGCTGTTTATTGTGAAACTTTACGACGGTTGCGTAGAACCATTCAGAACAAACGAAGAGGAAAGCTGACCTCTGGAGTTGTTCTGATTCACGACAATGCCCGTCCATACACTGCTGGAGCAACTCAACGGCTTTTCGAACAATTTGGATGGGACATTTTCGATTATCCGCCATACAGTCCTGACTTAGCACCAAGTGATTTTCATTCTTTTCCTGACCTGAAGACGTGGCTTGGTGGGAAGCGCTTTCAAACCAATGAGGACCTTCAAACCAACGTCAAGGACTACTTAAATTCATTGGCGGCAACTTTCTTTAAACAGGGTATTGAAAAACTTGTCCACAGATATGACAAATGTCTTAATCTCTTCGGTGATTATGTCGAAAAGTAACCGTAAGTGTACCAATCTTTTGGTGATAAAATTATTGTTTTATATGAACTTGTCTTTTATTTATAGCCTATCGGAGGTTGAAAAAAAATGACCCTCGTATCTTCTAAGTGTACTCCACCAACTAGCTCCTTGAAGATGCTGCCGTCTAGTAGATCCCCAGTCCATCAACTAACTCCCTGGTCCCATTACCATATCTGCCATGCATACCGCTGTTTACAATTTCCAATCCAAAAATTCCAATCTCCAAACTTAACTTTTATTATTCAAACATTGCTTTTTTTTTCATCCAAACAATTTTAAATTTTATAATTTTCGTGCATTCCAATATTAACTTAACAAGCTTTGTACTTACGTACCACTTTAACGTTTTAACACAAAGATGCTTTATTAGCTTCTACATAAAATTTTATTTAGGTCTCCCAACTATACTATCTCCTGAATTAAGTATACGCATCCCTCTTGCACTCAATACACTTTTATTCTGTCTTGGTTTTTTCTTGGCTCCTAACTATACTACCTTCAAGTTTGAAATCAATATTTTAACCACCAAACCGCGTTTACATTAATCCCAACGGCTGTTCTTTTCCAATAACCCATTAAAGTTTGTTTGTTGCCAAAGTTACCGAGAAATATTATCTTCCTTCGTTGTTTTGTTTAAACTTGTTAGATTTTACGTTTGAGAACAGAAATGTTATTTCAACACCTGCTCCATGCTTTTAGATTTTTATATAATCACTTTACTACAAATATAAATACGTTAAAATGATTTTACCTCAATTATTACTTATTCTGCACTATGTTTAAACAAATATTATGTTACATTATCCTTGGCTAAATTACATTGACCCTACATTACTATACACTACTTAAGCTAAAAAAATTAATTGTTAAAAATATTCCAACTCCCTAATTAAATAAATTTATGTTCTCTTATCCAAAAGCTCTCAACCTATTAGTTCACTTGTGCCCTTATATATCTCAATGACCCCTTAATTACACGATATTATATATATATATATATATATATATATATATATATATATATATATATTCCAATTAAATATAGCTCAAAAATCACAGTTCCTTCTTTAACAACATTCAGATATTCTCCAAGCGTTAATACAATGTTGTTTTCTAGTTTTCTATCTTGCCACTTTTAAATTAAGGTGTTTAACCTACTTTCCACTAGACTTTTAATATTGCTAGTGTTTTATTATAAATCATAAGGTGACGCTAGTGACCAATGTGATATATCACCCATTAAAGTAAAGTAAATATGAAGAATACTGAAAAACCTTATCAATATTTTCTTCAATATAAGTTTATTGTTTTAATTTAAATAAACACGAACTATGAGATTTCAAATTAAACACGACAATGGCAGTGACTCACTTATATAGCAGTGCTTTTTTATTTACATACAAAGTAGTAGTAGTAGTCAGTCAATCATACAATGAATAATGATCTCTATTCGATATTATACATTTGTTTCATTTATTCGCCATGTTTAATTTCTTATAAAGGGACAACAAAATGTACCACAATTTGTTACGTTCAGTCCTTGTATCTAGATCATTTTGACGACACTTAATGTAATTTCCGTACTTTCTATTGTTTACAAGATTGTTTTGCATGCTTAGCAGCGGGTTTGTCTCCCTTTCAATTTTAAATGATCATTTGTCTAACATTCTGTAGAATTTTATTAAATATTCAGTTACAAAGCTAGACATTTAGAGCTCTTCTATTTTGATATCGGCCAAACCTAGGATGTTATTATTACAAAGTAGGGAAATATGTTTATTTGGATAACATGAAACGTGGTTTTTGGGTATCAAAGGTTAAAAATTCTTGTAATATGTGTTTGCATAAATAAGTTTAGAAAGTGTTGTGTTATTTGTCAAAACATTTGTTCTCAAAGATTGTAAGGTGTTTCTGAAAGGTTAAATATATGCATTTCTTCAATAGGTTAATTGAACGTGACTTGATTATTAAAGCATTTGCTTTCCCCAAGAAGGTACAATGTTCTAACGTGTTTTCTACAAGGTCGGTTATGAGTATATTTCGAAATAATAAATTTCTGGTCTCATACGGGATGTACTCCAATCATTTAGCTAACTATATAATTCTGCGAGGTTGGTTGCAGATATGCCTAACTGGTAGAACGGGCGTTGCTTTGAATACCACGGCTAGTTTACAAACAGACGTTATGCGTGGCATTTTTCATGTTTATCGAGGTCATACGCTTTGTTAGTTTTTATTATTCGCCGATGATGTTTTTAAAAAAACAACTTTTGGTGGATTATCTACACATTTTATTTACAAGGGAAGTTACGCGGCGAATAAAATTCATTATTGTACTGTTTTCCTCGAGTACAGTACGAAGCTGTTATTTAACTATGATTTTTTTAGTTATACAAACGATGTGGTGCCTTCAGTAAGTGTTAAATTAAAGTAACATAATGGCAATGTATTGAAGATATTCACTTGGAAATGTGAGATATTTTTTTGTTTTTAGTGTTGATGATTTTAATCGTCAACGGAGTTGCATTTTTTGTCGTGAATTATTACTAATACATTTCGGTATGTTGAATATTTTTAAAACATAGGTTATTCAATATTTAAGACTGCTATTCATGCATTCCTACGATAAATCTACCCTTCAAATCAAGCAATTATGCTTTAATACCGAACAATTAGAATCGCTGTTAATGTCCTGCATTATTTGAAAATTATGTAAAAATATTTTAGAGACAAGTTGAACATATAGTGACATTATTTCATACAGAACATGAAATTTATATTATATTAAACCAAGTAACAATTTTGCAATAAAAAGATAATTTAAATCACAAATATGATTTTTCGAAAGAAAGGGTTAGATTTTACCATTTTAAGTAATGCAACTTGGTTAATTTTCTTAATTGTGACGACTTGTAGACATAACAGGTGATTTTGTTATAAACGTTATAATTCTAAAAGATCCAAATGAAATTTAAATGTATCTTTATCTTGCTGAATATACTTTGAGATATTACCACGCAGTATTTTCAACTAAAGCGGGACTGCAACTTAAATATCTCCCATCGATCTCAACATTTATGCAAGCATTTTCAAATTAATAATAGACGGCATGATTGAACATGTGCTTGTCGTTCTGCATCTACGAAACTTGATTCCTATTCTTACCCTATATAGTTAGTTATTTTACTTTTTACTATTTTACTGTTTTAACATTTTAACGCTGAAAACATTTTAAGATAGAACAATTGGATTTGAAGTCACACCGTTGTGAAGATTTTAAGGAAGCTAAACACGAATTCTACTGCATCACCAGGCGATTCTTAGATTTTGAACCCTGCAGAACTCAAAAACCATGCTAACGGTTTAGGGATAACAAGTGCCACAATGTTTGTCTGGGTCTAGTATGAATGCGCGGTCACAAAAAACAGATATAAACCACAACTAGAACACACGGCAAGCGAATATATACGATCTTCCGCCTGACTATGTGGCAACCAAAAATACATGCAAACAAGAATTAAATTTATTTATTAATTCGAATAGAACCTCCGAACCTTGCTTTCTTGGTACGATTAATTAAATAAAAATTTATTTTAATTATGTTAATTTAATCCTTACGATATTTCTAAATGTTACAATCTTATCTTCAAGATTTATTGCTGTAATTTGCCCCATTTTTATGACTTTTATGTCCTTAATTGGATGAACGTTTACATTTCGTTCTGTTTAAAGCTTAATCGACGATTCTAGAACCAGTTCACTGAAATTTTCTTTTACTTTGAATGTTTTATACGCGCTTTCGTCAAAAATATGACCGTATGTTTAACATTGAAAGGAAAACGCCATTGAATATTATATACG
The DNA here is from genome assembly GCA_036346225.1 of Platerodrilus igneus. Taxonomy (NCBI): domain Eukaryota; kingdom Metazoa; phylum Arthropoda; class Insecta; order Coleoptera; family Lycidae; genus Platerodrilus; species Platerodrilus igneus. Next base: position 3,243,804 of record JARFIW010000802.1, read on the forward strand.
CGACTTCCCACAATTTGAACGCACTTTCGTACTATAACATCAAAGTATTCGAACACGAAACTATCTTAAATATGAAATCTTTTAAAAGCACGATCACAATAATTACACTTACTCGTTGAGTATGTTTAGTATAAAGCTCTTGAAAATACGTCTTTTATACGCGGAATATATCATTATCTGTCTTAAAAACACTATCTCTTCGTTGTTATTCTTATTCAAAAACACGTCGGGCATGTTCAGTTCTAGACCACAGCACTTTTATTGACGCTTAACGAGCATTTTCAGTCTCTCTTTCTCTGTTTCTCTCTCTCTTCCTATATATATATATATATATATATATATATATATATATTGCTGTGTTCCCTAAATAATCGAGCCTCACGAATTGGGCGTCATAAAATTGCTGTGTTACCCTATACGAATCGTACTTTCTCAAAACACATTCGAGTACTTTATTAATTTTCTAAAAATCGAAAATTGCCCACAATAGAAAAATTTTTCAAAAAAATAATTTCTTACTCAGATTCCTGCTTCATCACTTAAATTGCTTCAATAGCTCCCTGGCTAGCTCAGTTGGGCCTCCTCTTGGATACCTAGATTTACTATCATACTCTTTATCGTTCACGCACACTCTCAATAAAACCACAAAATAATACAACAATCATACAATATCTATTTTCCACTATTTACAAATAAAAATTCAAGATTATTTACATTTCGGTCCTCAAGTTACACCTCCATAAATTCTATCTTCGGAAAGTCCAAAATTTTAACTTGAAATATCAAACACATTGAATGTAACCGGAGTAAATGGGCCCTGAATAATACCTTATTTTTCTTTCTTTATTTATAATTAATTTTAATTAGTACACTCTGGAGTATGGTGAGCTCATGATAACCCAGTTTTTTTTTTATTGATGTATGCTTTTTACTTTGCATACGCTTACTACAAACACAAAAAACCCATGTACTCTTAACAATAAAAAAATTTAAATTCCTGAGGAACGTTAATAAGCTTTATATACACCTTTAGATTTATATTAAAATACCATAATAAAGTTGGTTATACGTATTATTTTCAATACGCAAAATAATGCAAAATACCTTCATAGTTCACTTTTACACATCACAACAATTTTCATAGTTTATAAAAACAACAAATTCTAAAGCGTTACCTGGAATTTCTTGCAGATCCCTACTCCGTTGACGAAGCGGTTAAGTTGTTTCACTCTCGGTTTCGTGGTTCTGCTCTGCTCGCCACCTCCAGCTATTTGTAGATGAACACCCTCTAAGTTGTGCTGCATGCTCTGCATCCAAATTCAAACCCAAGTATATTACACTTCTTTTATAATTGCGTACTTTAATTTAATTTAATTTAATTTACGTTACTTCACGAGCTTGTTAAGATCTATGTTGCACTTCAATAAAATTTAGATTCGACACTATCCGCGTTTCAAATTATGAGGCCAACACTGTACTACTTAATTTAAAATTTTTATATACTAACAAACTCGTGGTAAATTTCTGTACGTATTCTGAAGCGATAAAAATACAAAGAGAGCGATACTAATTCTCTTAGAGTATTTATACAATTCGAATGCCACCTCTCGGCCACTATTCCCGCGAAATACTTCATTTAAAATAATAGTTTCCCAAATTTTGGTTCAACCGTTTTTGAAATCTCTGAAGTTTAGCTCGTCGTTATGATATTTTCCGAAAAACCCGCATTCAAATTTTCCCGTGCTTATCTGTTCTACAACTAACTATATCGACCAATGATATATCTATTGACGTGTTAAAAACTCCGCCTATATTAACTCTATTCTTCTCTTGTGCATATTCTATGTTTCCTTCTACCCTCGTTTGAGTGGTAGAAAATCGATTTTACTGTCCGCGTTTTAAACTAACCCATGTGGACTGAATACGTGCGTTTCAAAGTGAACTGATATTATGCGTGTATCATTCCGAAGCATATCATTGATTGTCCATCCCTTCTGCGCTTTAAGGAAACTTTTAGTTAGCACTTATGCGAAACATTCTACCGTTTGCACAATATACCTGGAATTTCGTCTTTTATCTACACAAAATAAGGGGAACATGACCTTTCCAAAACATGCAGGTGTTCAATTAACCAACGTTTTAAAAATAACATTTCTCGGAGTTGGCTTTTCAAGGTATTTTATATTCAACGGCTGTTCGTTTGTTAGCAAAGCGTTTCACCTTGGTATTATCGATTTTACAAGCTCTTATGCGTATTAGACGTAATAACCCTTTTAACTAAACTCAATTAAATTAATTAATAATTTGCATTGGCTTCTACAATTTATTTTCTTTACGAACCTAACTAATTTTTAATCACTACTTGTAAAATTTTATTAATACTTGTTACTTTAAATTAACTAAATGAAAATTTTCGCACGTAAATTTTGGTTGTTTTCCCTATACAGGGTGTTGCCTTGTTTTATTCTTAAATTTAACCCTTTAAAACCACTACAATATATATACATATATTGACATGATAAGGGGTTACGAGAGGTCATTGAAACCCTAATTCTAAAAATAAATCCCACTAAATATAATTGAATCAAGAAAAATTGGAATTTTCCGTAAATTCATGGTTACGCAATACAAGCGTACTTTATTCATTGATGTACAATGCAAAAACGCAAATTGCACATGTATAAATAATCACCTTATATGATATAAACATATTGTAAATAAATAGCAAGTAACGTAGATTGGATATGTAAATTGTAGGATACTGTAAAATGCATTTGATTTGCTGTAAATAGCTTAAAAAGAGTACAGCTTTACGCATTTAGTTTGAGAAACTAAAATCAACGTGTATTAAAAAACTCCAAAATTAATAAATAATTTTGTGTACTGAAAGCAAATATTTCCTATAAAGCGCAAACCCTTTTGCATTAAAAAGCAATGAAAGTTTAAATTAATTATTCCGTGGATATTGCAATCTATTTAAATAGAGAACTCTCTAGAACATTAAAAAATGAGTCATCGGGATGTTGGAATACGTCAAATTCGTGTAAACTTAATAAATAAACATTTTATTCCAAGAAGTAGCTTGAACATTGAAAATAAAACGTAAAATTCCTGGCACAACTGATAAGAAATAATGTATGATCTTCGCATTCTCTATTGGAGAGAAGCGATATGCAACAATAATAGCATATGATAAACAAAGACAAAAGAACGTGTCACGAGCAGCGGGAATCAGAGCAGAAGGTAATAAAATGTCGAAATTTTTTTACGCTAATTAGGTATTCCGGGAAAGCTTACATCATAATGTTCGAGATTATACCACTAAAATCCTAGAAAAAACACTATTTATATATAAAAGAGCGCTTAACGTTTCGAGAGGAATTCTTTCATTAAATTTGATCCGATGCCGACGATGTAAATCAAGAAATGGTATTTTAAAACGCTAGCTAGTTGCGAGGTAGCAATGAATATTGCAGTGATGTTTTTAAACCCAAATTACATACAAATATGGAATTATTAATTACAAAAGAAGGCAAAATCCTTCAGTGTAAAGCTATTTTAAAGATGTAATAAATAATCGAAGGGAAGATTTAACTGTTGAAAATCAGGAATTTTAATTTGGAAAAACTTGTAAGCCAATTTGGAGATCAATTTAAAATAAGAAGATTTTTAATTACGAGAAGCGTTTTGTGGATTTTGCAAGTATAACTTTTTAACTGATATTAGAATATTTAGATCTAGTTTAAGATAATCCTAATAATTTTTTTTGTATGTGATTTTTTTACCAGGAGTTTGTATTTAGAATTCGATATAATCTGACTTACGAACAAAAAGGACACACTTTGAAAGAGTTACTGAATGAATTTCTTTTATATTGTATTATTTTACTGTATTTTATGTGGGAATTTATATTAAGGAAAAGGTTTAGGATATAGGTAATATTTGTTTGTTCAAAGTAAAAGAGACTTTTTGCTGTTTGATGTGAGGAAAGTATCACGGGAGGCTATGGTTACTAGGAGCTCTTATTAAACCTAGGTTAGAGTAAAACATATGGAAAAGCCCTGTTAGTTTCTTGGATAATTAATGGGAAATAATTAATCCGGAGAATTATTAATTTCGAAATGTATTATTTTATCAGGGATTGCATATTGTAAAAAAAAATTCTTTCTTGCTTGTATTTTTTATTATTAACCTTATCCTCGTGACTATCAGCTAAAAAAATTATACTTTTAAATTTCTTAAACCCTAACCTGATATCACAAGGTCGAGAATTTCTTCTTATTAATGTAAGCCCAAGGTAAAGTTGGATGGAGAATGGCTTGAGATAAAGAAAAACTCTTAAGACATAAACGGCTAGTCGAGTGTTAGCTCTGGGTAGACCATGAGCTTGGGTCATGGGTTGCCAAAAGACCAAAAATATATTTAATGAGCGCCACCGTATTTTTCAATACAATAACCAACAAAATTTAACTGTGCTTGTATTAGGGGAATGCGGAAACCTTATGTCAACACCACTAACATAGCCGTAAAACCTGAATTTCACTCTTTTAAACACACTTACCGAAATCTCAAACACCAGATGTCATACAGATGTCTCGGCTTGACCTGTGAACAAACAAAGGTACAACATGGACACCATTTGTGTTCTCAAAAATATTTGCCAAAAATAAAATAATAGAATTTAGGTTTTTAAAATATATACCCAGGGAATTTGTTTTCATTACACACAATTTCTACTCGGGGATGACTTGTAATTTTTTTTTTTTACTTGAATTCTAAATAATAAAAAGTCATTCAAAAACAAAATAGATTCTATATGGATAAATTTCTGGATTCATGTAATTATAATATTTAAATTCGTATCTTTTAAAAAAAAATTTTCACTTAATTATTTTTCTAGAACAGAAATATACTAGTAAAGTTTTGCATTCAAAATTAGAAAGATCTCTGAATGGATCTTTCTACATAATTTAAATATACTGACTTGAAATTTTCTAAGTTACTCATAATACATAAATTTCTTTAAATCAATGAAGTACTTCCTTGACCTTCACAATAAAATTTAATTATCAAAGTGCTGATATTGTAGAATGTAATTACTCTAGGTTATTTTTATTTAACAGTAAGTACACGAATTTCACATGTCGATGAAAAATGCAAGTTCATGACCTCAAAATATTTAAACATATTTTAAATTAAATTAAGACGACATGTGACGTCTAGATAGGATAACTGAATCTATGTTTTATATATCTGACATAAAATGTCATTCACAGCTTTACCAAATGTACACTTTGTGTACGTGTAAACATTCTGACACACAATAGATTTGTTATTTAATTTTGCTGTTTCATTAAAAGCTTTTTACGTTACTCAAATTTTTAATGTTATATTCTTTATTGCAATTTATTTAATGTTCAAAGTGATTAAATCCTAAGGTACACTTACGTGCTACAAAACTGCTCTGAACGAAAGATATAGGACCTTGACCTGAGCTGTCGGAAATTTCCATAACCATCGAATATCAAAGTTCTTCAGAATACAACTATTACATAACGAAACCAACCTCAGCTTGATTGAATTTAATTCTCCAACAAAATTTTAGCTCCAAGATTTACTTATTTGATATTATTTATTGGTGAAGTTGAAATATACGAAACACATATGTAACTGCCTTTTTAAAATATTGCCTTAAGATATTGCGTCAAGATATTGCGTTAAGATATTGCGTTAAGATATTGCACTAAGATGAAAAATATTAGTATAATCTATTTAATTAATTTATACCAACTGTATTAATGATGTCAAAGGGGGCTTCCATCTCAATCAATTAATCTTCTTTTTTCTAACACTGTTAGAGGTCACGTGCTTACACACGACCATCTTGACTTCACTTATCCTGCAGAGCAGCTTGCCCGTTCGAACGCTGATAATGAAGTGAACAAATTGACAACTCGACAGAGCTTAGTAACGAACTTTAGAGCATAACGGTAAAGGAATCTATGTGTTATTATCAATTTTATGTATTAATTTCTATTGGACGGTAATTCACAAATTAAATATTTTAAATTATAGCTGTTTTATTTTTATTTTAAAGAACGAAGTGTAACTAAAAAAAAATACGTTACAATATACTGTATAAATAATGTATGAACAAGGATTGTAAATCGGCGTGTATATTTTTTCTATGAGTATGTAATTAATGTATGTGATTTTCCGTAGCAGCTATTTTTTTGTGTTAGTTGAATTGCAGAAAGCAGCTGAGCAGTCCAAATAGTTCAAATAGCGGGGTTCGAATTAGCATTAGAATCAGATAGTTCGCAGCAATATATATATATATATATATATATATATATATATATATATATATATTATAATGTCTAAGGGAGCTACTAAGAGTTATAAGGGTTGGTTAGTATCAGGTAGTATATGCCAAACAAAAATAATCCACTTATTTGATCACATAAACCTAAAAATATATGTTTGCCGTATTTTATGTATACTAAAATACCATACAAATATAGTAGTTGAAATTAAGTGCCAAAAGGCAATTTTAAAATGACTAAGTGGCGTAGTAAGATGTGAAATGCTCAAGGGTTTATACCGAGTTGAATTTTTAAAAGCCTTTGAAAGTACATTTGCCGTCCAAAAGCCGGATGCGTCTAGGAATGTTCACTATCAACATGCATCCAGGGTCAAGTGTAATTTATTTTGGTTTCATTTTCTATAGAATCAACTTTTGGACAATATTTGTAAACTCAAAATTATTAGTTATAACAACGTAAAATGTGATTGGTTGAATGTAAAGATTTAGGACATATATTAGAATTTAATGTGATTATGAAACTGTATAAAAGACATGGACTATGGTATGTGCGACACGAACTTAGTTATATGTTATGGACTTTAAGATGTAGTAGGATAGTAGAGAGTTAACATGGTCGCCTTAGAGAGTAAACAAAGTGATTATTTTTCGAACAAATTTTGTAAAAGACGTGTTTTCAGAGTTGTGCTAATTTGTATTCAGATATTTTGAAAAAGAAAATAAAAGTAATTGTTTAAAATGAGTTTAATTGAAAAGTGGTAAAAGATACAAGCATCGGAAATATAAAGGGAAGAGTAGTGATTGTGCGACGATTAGAAATTGGATTTGGAGAGTGGTCTTAAAGGTAGAAGGTCATCGAGAGTGGTTGTACAGATTAGAAGTTGGATATTGGAGTGTGGATCAAAGTTAGAAGGTCATCGAGAGTGGTTATACAGATTAGAAGTTGGATATTGGAGTGTGGTTAAAAGTTAGAAGATCATCGAGAGTGGTTATATAGATTAAAAGTTGGATATTGGAGCGGGTTAAAGACAGCAGGAGCATTGAGCGGAAACAAGGATACGAGTTGGAGATTAGTACAAGGGAAGTTGTAACACGGTATTTTCTAAATTCTAAATTTGGGTTAATCATTTCAGATATTGGGGAACAGTAAATAGTCGAGGACACCTGGAAGCAGCACGGAAATTCAAGAACAGCATTGTGAAGACGTATACGGTAATTAGGATTTTGTGCCAGGATTCAGCAAGGCATCGACGGAGTATAGACCAGGTGAGTTTTTTAAAATCATATTTTTTTAATACGTCAAAATTAAGTCATATAAAATTTGGTTGTAATTTAATTTGGCACATAGTAACTTTGATATAATTAGAAATTTTGGCATATACTAAAGTAGAGTAGCAATTTTAATAGTAAAACAAAAGGGTGCACGTTGGTTGGACTTAACACAACTACTTATAACGGAAACCCACTATAAGCAGTTGAATAACCTGAGATTAAGAGTTTTATAGAGTCGAGGCATTACATTAAATAGTTTATAAAAGAACCAACTCAACGGTGCAAGTACAAGGGGCGTGCATTAGGTGTGCACATTTTACAAAAGTATAAAATAAAGGGTACAGTATAGGTGAAACACAAAAAGTAGAGGGGTGGTGTAAATAATAATATATATATATATATATATATATATATATATATATACTGTGAAACCACCAAAATCCGGGTACTCCGCTTTTCGAATCGAGCCTCACGAATTGGGCGTCAAGAATGCTGTGAAACGTAAAAAAAAGCTATTAACTTAACTGGTCCGTTGACTTTCTTCTGTTAATCGCCTCTTTACTCTTTTCCGCCTCGGCTGCTCACCTAGTTAAACCTTCATCCTCATTCATAAAAAAACAAACACATTCCTATCACAAACACCAACGTTAACTCTATTTACATCAATATTCACAATACATTAAAATTTCAAAATTAAAATTCAGCATAAATTTCAGTATCAGAAAATTTCAAGATTAAATTGGTTATCATTTTAATGTGCATCCAGAATTAAAGTCCTTGTAGGATGCCTACTAATTAATATAACAATATATGCAGACCTGAGTCTGAGTACAAAGGAGCATCTACCACCCTTTACGTTAATTAACCAGGTTCGTCTAATTGAGCTCAAAGACATACCCAAATTTTCATCATAATCCAGAACATAAATACTAAATACCCTTTCTACTTAAACAAGAAAATTTCACCTTAAAATTAAAAATTTGCTGTTAGTACAATTTCACTACTGTCCATTTTAAGTAAATCAATTATAAAGTTATTCAACACACACCAACACATCAAAAATCGAACAACAAAGCATAAGTTACCTGAAGGTTGCTGCACTCGTAGCTTCAATGTACATCGTCCCTTTGTTAATCACACCATTCCAACTGGGTTATATTTACGGCTTCTGATTCTCAACGCTTTTAAAATTTTCTCCACCACCATTCATCTGAAGTTGTTTCAGGGCTTTTCCGGAACTCATCTGTGTATATCTGAACCTTGTTTTGTGGATCCAGACACGTTTATGAACCATTTAATTATTAACACCCCCGAAAAATAACAAAGAAATTCATACTTCTTTCACAAATATACGCCAAAACTGCCTACTTTTGTGTATTCATTTGTCGTTGCAAATTTGACTAATTGGTACAGTGATACTAAACTTTATTACCTTGTATCTTCTTTTCTAAGTGCACTAAATTACATTCATTGTAGCACGTAAAGAACAAACTGTTTTAAATCACCAAAATATACGAGCAAACTGTTTAAATTATTCTATCAAAATCGGAAAACTAAAAAGCACTGTTTAACGCATTGAATCAATTCGAAAATCTAAGAGAGAGTAACTCATATTAACCCGGGTATATATAGAGGTTAGCCCGTCTGTCGCTCTTGTCCCCAAAACGGCCAGTTTCTAGAATTTCGTGTACTATGTTCCCATCTCGCCCGCCTGTGCGTCGGTTCTTATTAAATTTTGCACTCGCACCAGTTAAATCTCAGAAATTTCGACACGGCTCGCAACGTCTGGAAATAACTAATTAATTTTTATACAGAAATGTTATTTTTCCTTCTCAAGTTTGCCTTTTATTTTCAACCAATCGCAACCCAGTGACGTTGCTCCACTCACGCTTTTTTCTATATATGTCTCTGTCTTGCGCATATTATCTGTCTCTATCTACCCTGTTCCGAGTGGTACAAATTGATATTCTTTATTATCGATTATTTCAGTCCATGTGGACTGTGAAATAACCGACCTTATTAGCATTTCCCGTAACTATTAAGCTACGGTTTCTCCAACATTCTCTGTAACCATTTGTTATCTGCAAATTTTACGCAGAATGAGCCTTTTAAAATTACGCAGGTGTTCAAACAAAATACTTCTACGATTTGAATATTATTGGGTTTTTACAAGCTTTTATAAATATTATATGTTACTAATGGTTCAATTAACTTCAATTAAAATAATACCCTTTAATTTTTAGTGACTCCTAATCAAATATTAATTAATATCTGTACATTTTGTTTAATACCGGTTACTTAAAATTGAGTTAATTAATATAAATTTTGCACGTAATTTCCATTTGTTTCTTTACTCGGAATAATTAAATTACACGTAGAGCATTTTAATACTGCTTCTTTTTATAGAAAGCGTCTTGTAAATGATTTAAATCTCTTATTTTTAATGAAACGAATGAATTTTTATTCTCCACGGTTTTTTTTAATAACGCGTACCTTTTCCCAAAGCTTCTACCCGGTGATTAAAATTATTTGATGTGATTATTTAATTTTCTACCCTGGTCTAAATATGAGTAATATATATATATATATATATATATATATATATTGTAGTGGCTTTAAAGGGTTAAATTTAGGTATGAACAAGGCAATTTCAAACACCCTGTATAGAGGAAACAACCATACTTTACGTTAATTTAAAGTAACAAGTATTACCAAAATTTTATAGTTTGGAATTAAAATTTAGTAGGTTTGTAAAGAAAATAAATTGTATAAGCCAATGGAATTTATTAATTAATTTAATTGAGTTTAATTGAAAGGGTTATAGCGTCTAATACGCATAAGAGCATAAAAAATCGATAATATCAAGGCAAAACGCTTTACTAACAAACAAACACGTCGAATATATAAAATATCTTGAAACGCAAACTCCTAGAAATGTTATTTTAAAACGTTCGTTAATTGAACACCTGCATGTTTTGGAAAGGTCAACTTCTCCTTAATTGTGTAGACGAAAGACAAGATTGGAGGTATATTATGCAAACGGTCGGATGTTTCGCATAAATGCTAACCAAAAGTTTCCTTAAAGCGCAGAAGGGATGGACAATCAATGATATGCTTCGGAGTGAGAAAGGCATAATGGCAGTTCACTTCGAAACGCACATATTCAGTCCACGTGGGTTGGATAGCACGCAGACAGTAATATCGATTTTCTACCACTCAAGCGAGGGTAGAAGGAAACATCTAAATATGCATAAGAGAAGAATAGAGTTAATATAGGCGGGGTTTTTAAGACGTCACTAAAAGTATCATTGGTCTAAATAGTTAGTTGTACAACAGACAAGCACGGGAAAATTGAATGCTGGTTTTTCAAAAAATATCGTATCAACGAGCTAAAATTCGGGGAGTTTTGAAAACGGTTGTACCAAAATTTGAAGAGCGAATTAGTTTAATTAAGTAATTCGCGTGAAGAGTGGCCGGAGGGGGCGTTTTGAACTGTATAAATACTCTAAGAAAATTAATAGGGCTCTCTTGGTATTTTCATCGCTTTAGACTACATACAGAAATCCACCACGAGCTTGTAAGTATTTAAAATTTTTAAATTAAATAGTACAGTGTTGGCCTCATAGTTTGAAACGCGGATAGTGTCGAATTTAATTTTAACTGAGGTGCAACAGATATTTTAACAAGCTCGTGAAGTAAAGTAAAGTAACGTAAATTAAATTCTGCAATTATAAAAAAGTGTAATATACTTGGATTTGGATTTGGACGGATCTTGAATGAATAGCATGCAGCACAACTTAGATGGTGTTCATCTATAAATAGCTGGAGGCGGCAAGCAGAGCAGAACCACGAGACCGAGGGTGCAGGAACTTAACTTCATCGTCAACGGAGTAGGAGTCTTCAAGAAATTCCAGGTAACGCATTAGAATTTGCTGTTTTTTATAAACTATGAAAATTATTGTGATGTGTGAGAGTGAACTTTGATGGTGTTTTGCATTATTTTGCGTATTGAAAATAATACGTATAACTAACTTTTATTATGGTATTTGAATATAAATCTAAAGGTGTATATAAAGCTTATTAACATTTCTCATGAATTTAAAATTTTATTGTTAAGAGTACATGGGTTTTTTTTTGTTTGTAGTAAGAGTATGCTAAGTAAAAAGCATACATTAATAAAAAAAAAACTGGGTTATCATGAGCTCACCATACTCCAGAGTGTACTAATTAGAAATCATTATAAATAAAAAAGAAAAATAAGGTATTATTCAGGGCCCATTTACTCCTGTTACATTCAATGTGTTTGATATTTCAATTTAAAATCCTGGACTTTACAAAGATAGATTTTATTGAGGTGTAACTTGAGCACCGAAATGTAAATATTCTTGAATTTTTATTTGTAAATAGTGGTAAATAAATATTGTATGATTGTTGTACTATTTTGTGGTTTTATTGAGAGTGTGCGTGAACGGTAAAGAGTATGATAGTAAATCTAGGTATCCAAGAGGCCCAACTGAGCTAGCCAGGGAGCTGTGGAAGAAATCAATTAGAGTGATGAATCAGGAATCTGGGTAAGAATTGTTTTTTTTTAAAATTTTCCTTTTTGTGAAATGTATGACGATTTTTAGTAAATTAATAAATTCTCGAATGTTTTTTTACTCTGGCGAGACTTTATAGAGGTTACACGGCAATTTATGACGCCCAATTAGTGAGGCTCGATTCATACAAGGTTACACGGCAATATATATATATATATATATATATATATTACTATAAGAATAGGGTCTTTTAGGGGTATATTGGGTCACTAGGATAGTGCGCTTTATATGGACATTGTGAGAGTCCAGAAAACTAGACATTTTACCAAGAAAAATGCGAAATTCGACGATTAGGCAAAAAGGCAAATACCAACGCCCTGTATATAAACTATAATTACAATTATATTTAAAGAAAGGAAGTGTATTCGTAAAGATTCAACTAAATAAACAACCTTGCAAGTCATAAAACCACATGGACAGAAGCTATAAAACAATACACGTGGGTAGTGCATCAATATTATACAAGGAATTCCATTTAAACGAGCAGGTTTGTCAATGCGTAAAACAGATAAACGCATATAATTTCGTACATCAATAAATATAAAGGTACGTGACCAAAAACTATAAAAGTCCAACACTTGATAATTTGGAAATAATAATAACAGCATAAGGATAAAGCAAAGTTCAATAAATTTGTTGTACAAACAAAGAGTAGGTAATTTAAGAAGACCATGAAAGATTTTAAAATCTAAACAAATTAATACAAATAACCTGAAATCCTACGTGCAATGAAGAGCGCCTCGACTTCGTTATATACGGAAATTTCATAGAAATACCCAAGCCTGCAAGTGAAAATCGAGGTACAAGGCGATAATCAACGAACTATGGGCTTGACCGACGAATTACAAACAGATAGGCGTTTTCTTTAAATACTACAGGATTTCGTAAACAAATCAGTTTTGCTCTAATGGAGGCACGATCCAAACGCATCACGTGATATAAAATATTTATGTGAAATAATTGCAAGTGATTTTATAATTAATAATTTAAATGTGGTGATAGTGAATAATTAAACAAGATTCGTCGTTTAATCCTCAGAAACGTAAGTTACAAAAGGTTGCTTTTAAATAAATTTTAAGATTAATATTAACCAAAGACTCCAAACAATTTCTGTATCCAACCGGGAGAAGTTCAATAAGTATGTCCAAGTAATTTCTGGATCCGACCTGGAGAAGTTGAACAAAGTAATTTCTGGATCCAAACTGCAGTATTTAATTAAATACCTGAAGAATGCACCTGGCGCAGAATTTTTAAATCCTATTTGGGTAACTCAAGGAGTAACTATAAACTGAAGCTGAACCAGCAAATAATTGGAGCAGAAACTGGTCTAAATTGGGGAAACGAGACACTCCAAAAAGGGTCAACAGATTAGCCATTATAAATATTTTGTTGCATTGATGATTTTATTTATGAATATTTAGAAATATTGCTTTCACGAAAATTTATGTGAGGGTCAACAAAATCGTTTTGGCATACGTTATAATTTACGTAAAAATTTAAAGAAGACTGATAAACGTTCGTAGGGATTTAAGTAATAATAAAAAGGGTGATTTTGGATTATTGATAAATTAAAAGGAATTAAAATTTTTGAAAGAAATTAATTCAATTTTATAAAAGGCGTTCTATTCAACAACATTATAAATGCTTCATACTGTTGCGATTCACTACTAGGCAACCCGTCAAACATACAAACGCCCGAGGCACATCAATTTCTCAAGGATTCCAGAATTCTTCTAGAAATTACTAGATAATGAGTCATGTCTTTAATTTAGGGTATATATAAGGCCGCTTATGAATGTAAGAGTCAGTCCACATAAGAATGTCGTATATAAATTATATCGTGTATAGTGAATGTAGTTGAGCTTTTTGGAAGCCTAAGCGTATATATACATAAATGTTATATGAGCTAAACGTGTCTAATGTACATGCAGCTTGTAGTATACATAAATAGATGGAGCTTGGATTGAATAATAGTTGTGTTGTTAATGAACCTATGGTAAACAAGTTAGTTTAAGAAGATATTAGTGCTTGTAAATTCATTAGTGTAATAGTGCTTCATTGTTAAGTGTCCTGAAAACATCTATAAATAAGGCATATACTGTTAATTAGACTTGAGAACAGTGAGTAATAAAGACTATTGTTATTACTTGTTTTTAAATTAAAGAAACGCGGTAGCAGTAGCCCGCTTCAATACATTATATATATTGAGAATATTATATAAATTGTGGTTAATTATGTTTAACTCAAATACATAGGAAGTAGAGATAAAAAAGAGATTAAGAATTCTTTGTTGTCGTATAGTCGCAAGCTTCGTGCGTGGTTAAAACTGAGCTAGCCGAGGCATTACAATTAAGATGAATTTTTTTGAGATAAAAATGAAATGTTTATGCGGGATGAATAAATAATTACTAATTTTAGCAAAAAATAAAATACGTACACTTAGGAAATGGCTGTCGGTGGCGTAGCTAGGGCTTTCACAGTTTATTGAGTTCATGGTGGTACAATGTGGATCCGCTGACAAGACCTGGCTAGGGTTGACGGCGTCGTAGAGGTGGTGGTCTGGTATTTTCAGGTGTAAGCAAGTAGTGTATATTAGCCAGGATAACAATTACCAAAAATATAAAGGGAAACAATTGTGTGCTAGTCAGAATAGCAACCACTGACCGAGTAATGTTAGAGTAATTGTGTGCTCGTCGGGATAATAAGTACTGACCGTATAAGGTTAAAATGGTGCTGTGTTAGTCAAGATAACAATCACTGACTATGTAATGTGTGAATTTAAGTAAGCGCAGTTTGTACAGAGCGTAAGACTAGGTGACTCTTGGATAACAATCACAAGAGTATTAGTACTAATTGGTCCTTAGAAAAGAATCGGCAAGGACTGACTTTCTGGTTGATGGGGAGCTGTTTATGTACATTTTTCTATCGTAAAAGAGGCAAAATGAATTAAAGTTGTCTGGTGACAAGTTGTTCTTGTACGAGAAATTTAAATTCCCAAATAATTATTCTTTTATAGAGAAATCTGATTTGCTTAAATAATTACCGCATATTATTTTTATTACAAGGTGATTTAGTATGTCAATGTTTTATATAGAATTTACTATACTGAGATTGTATGTTTTTTTCTGTTACAATCTTGAATTTGCATATATAAATGGTTATACCACCACCCAGTGTGTCAAATCACCTTCCTGATTTCGTACTCTGGTAACCTTTACAGTTTCAAAAAGGAAGGTTCCTCTTACGAACTTAGACGGGTATTCCGTGATCATTGAAAATACTTATACGACGCTTTCCTTAAATTAGTAGGCAACATTTATTTTGTTGTTGCAAGATTTTGGGCGCTTCCGTGAAATATCATTCCGATTTTCTGCAACGAAACAAGCTTTACTTACAAATTTTAAAAGGTAGCCTCGCATTAGGACGTCGAATTAGGACATCTGCTGTTTCGTTAACTACACGCTTGCTCAACCTTATATAAATTGGCTAAATTTAATTAACAGTTTATTGTTACCTGTTGTTATTAGCATGTAGGAGTAAATAAACATTTGTGTTAATAACGATGATCTTGTAGTCCTTGAAGTATACCGCATCGTACCGTAGCTGCTAATTATTTCAGTCCCTCCATAATTTACAAATAATAGTACGTGGTAGGAGTGATACCATACAATATTGTATATGATTTTCTATAATACTCAGTTGTACCTAAAACTCCGCTATATTTATTGTCTAACGTGCGGTCTTGAAAAAGCAATGTCACTGTATTGAACAGCGTTCGTTAAAAATCACAAACGCTAACATTATTATTATTTAACGATGTGGAATTTCTTGTTATTAGTTTTGTTTATCTCAATCAGTTTGTTTAATTATGGGCTTTGTCAAGTTCAATTACGTGTCATACGCCAATGGAAATATTTAAATTATACATGGCCAAATCAAGAAATCCTTCAAACCTCTATGGTGAGTGGTTTGTACATTCCAGAAAATATAGTTACGTCAGGAATTGTTTATTACGATAATTGGTATTATTTAACAATGCCAAGGATGAAGGCCGGCGTCCCAGCGACACTTGGACGAATTACTGCACTTTCTGGAGGTAGCACCGCTCCCTTAATAGAACCCTACCCATCCTGGGATTTTAATAAAGAAGGCGAATGCGAAACGCTACAGAACGTTCAAAACATCGAAATTGACACTTCTGGAAAGATGTGGATTCTTGATGGTGGACACACGAGATCCTTATCGCAAAATCCAGTTAAAAATTGTTCCCCGAAATTAATAATCCACGATATCAAGACGAATCAAACGAAAACGACTTATGTGTTCCCAGAAACAGTTGCTAGCAAACTCGATAGTTTCTTGTACGACTTGGTAGTCGACGATGCCAACTTCGCTTATATAAGTGATAATAGTGCACGTGATCCTGGAATAATTGTATATTCGCGATTGCAAAATCGTTCGTGGAAAATTCGTCATTCTAAAACGATGCGTGCTGATTCAACAGCACAGTCTTTTCGCTTGAACGGAGTTCCCATTAATTCTGCAATAAATATAGCAGGAATTGCGTTGGGTCCGAAGATCAAAACACAAAATGGTTCTGGAATTATTATCAACGAAGATAGGGAAGTCTTTTATTGTCCCATTTCAAGCGTACACTTATACTCCATAAGTACGTCTGTATTACAGGATGAAGCGAGTTCAAACAACGGGCAAGATTATACAGGGAATGTGAGGGATGTTGGTGTGAAAGGGTCACAAACGGATGGTATGCTAATGACCAGTAAGGGAATCTTATATTACGGGCTCTTATCCGAGAACGCAATTGCGTACTGGGATACGCAAAAACCCTTGGCCACTGGACAGAAGGTGATTTCAAAAGATGTTGTTTATATACAATGGACGAATTCTTTTACGATTGATAATGAAGCAAATCTAATCGTTCTCACTGATACTTTGCAAAAATTTATTCACGGACCGCTTGATCTTAAAAAATATAATTTTTGGCTTTTGTCTGCGAATATCAATGATACGAGTTATTTGTACGAGGATCCCACTTATGAATATATTCCTGTGATCGAAGGCGGTGTTTCGGTAAATCCGAATATCACAAAAGGGGATGTTTCTCCCGGTAAAGGAAGTAAAGGCATGATAGAGTTAGGAACTATTCTAGTTGTTGCAGTAGTTTTTATTTTAGTCTATTGAGTAGTTAATGACTAAGACTGTTTTTTTGTCATGTGATATTTTAAGTACTAGTTAAGAATGAAAATGCGATTTGTTTATACATGATGGCCTTGTAACTTATTGATCACCTATTGTGCAACATATGTAAATTGTTTGTAGATCTTTTAATAAATAAGTGTTGTAGTTGAACGGTATCAGAATAAAAATGATCAAATTCAAGGTAGCGGCTACTATGTATATGAAACTCCTTGAAACCAGGTTGTACAAGGAATATTTATACGTTTAAAAGTAAACATGAATAGTAAGATGCTGATTTAAAATTTAAAAGAACTGAAAGTGGAGTTGCTTGATAAAAAAATTGCCCGTCCTAAACTACATCCTTATTTTTTAAGGCTTGATTTTACCAAAGCATGCTCACTGCGTAAAATTATGTCCTTTTATGCTATTCTAGTTCTGTATATTGGCACAATGACATTATGTAGCTTCTTACGAATAAAATACTTGCGTATTTAATTTTTTAAATTTACCCTATAAATACTTATCATTTAAGGGCCGAAACAGAACGAGAAAGGGCATCAGGAACAACATGACTTTGCCATTATTCACCGCAAGGGCAAAGATCATGTTGTTCCTGATGCCCTTTCTCGTTCTGTTCCGGTCCTTGAACCAATTCCTATATACACAGTCACCTCTCTCGAAGTCGCTCTTCCTATTCTGGATCCCTGGTACAACGCCATGATCCGACAAGTTTCTAACTCCGATGAACGTTATCCTTCTTGGTCCGTGGTGGATAATATCCTTTTCCGTTGTCACACACTTCTATCGCTGCTGATTCTCGGGACGATTGGAAAATCGTCGTACCTTCTGAACAGCGTAAAAATCTGATATCCCTCCATCACAATCCTCCTACCTCCGATCATTGTGGCGTGACCAAAACTTCTGCTCGTCTTCTTCAAAAATATTACTGGACCTGTCTCCGATCTAACGTCGCTCGTTACATCCGACGTTGTCCGATTTGTGCTGCTAACCAAGTTGAACAGTTACCTGCTTCTGGTTTATTCGCTCCTAGGGCTAAACCATCCTATCCCTGGCAAGTCCTTTCCTGTGACATAGTAGGTTCTCTTGCTCGTTCCACTCGTGGTCACTCCTATATTTTTGTAGTGGCTAATTACTTTATTGTTTTCTCTTTTCTTTCCTTTACGCACAGCCACTGCACAGTCCGTCACCAAAATCTTCGAAGATCAAGTCTTCCTTATTTTCGGTGTCCTGCAATATCCTATCACATATAACGGTATCCAATTCGATAGCCATCAGCTTGCCTCCTTGTGTGCCCGTTCTCACTCCGAAATCTTTTTCACCGCCAGTTAACATTCCCAAGCCAATCTTGTTGAACGTGTTAACCGTTTCCTCAAAACCATGCTTGCTTCCTATATACGCGACGACCAACGTCATTGGGATGTGAACCTCCCAAAAATTTCTTGTGCAATTCGCACTTCCAAACACAAAATCATAGGCTGCACTCCGTTTCTCGCTCTATTTGATCGTGAGCATATCCTTTCCGGTGATTATTTCGGGCAGCTGTCCGAAATAAATGACATGTATATTCCGGATTTTGAGCATCCTGCGTCAGAGCCTCAACACTTTAAAACTATCCGTTACCACATTCTCAAAAAACTCCCTGTCAGTTATCGGAAAATTCACAGCTGCTATAATTTCCGGCGTCCTGTCTCTTATCAACTAAGCAATTCCGTTTGGCGCCATAATTTCGTTCTGTCCGACGTTTCACGTCATTTTAAGGCCATGCTTGCTCCTAGATACATTGGTCTATTTCCCATTTCTAAAGTCTTTTCACCCAGGACCTATGAACTTACTGATCCTTCCGGTCACAAATCCATTTGGCATGTTAAAGATCTAAAACCTGCCCATTCGGATAATCCTAATGCCCCCGATCTCGCTGTTTTCCTTCTGGCGGCGCAAACGTCTTAAGCCCAATATATAGTTCTCGCGCCCCAGATTCTTATGCTGACTTTGCTCTCCTTCGGACTTGATTTCTAGATTTTAAGATTTCTTTATTTACTTCTCTGTTTGGCTGAGTTTTCTTTATTTTCTTACACCCGTGTAGGTCCGGGAATAGAATAGCCACATGACACAACCTACCTGGCGACTAAGGCGGTCCAACACATACACACACACTTCATACACACACACACACACACACACACACTTCATAAACACACAGATTACTGTTTGGTTCCCCTTTCTTCCGTTCTTTTGTTGTACCCCAACACCCGTGTGGGTCCGGGAATAGAATAGCCCCATGGTACGACCTGCCTGTCGTAAGAGGCGACTAAAGTGGTCCAACACATACACACACACACACACTTTGTAAACACACAGATTACTGTTTGGTTCTTCTTTCTTCCGTTCTTTTCTTGTACCCCAACACCCGTGTGGGTTCGGGAATAGAATAGCCCCATGATACGACCTGCCTGTCGTAAGAGGCGACTAAAGCGGTCCAACACACACACACACACACACACACTTCATAAACACACAGATTACTGTTTGGTTTTCCTTTCTTCCGTTTTTTTCTTGTGCCCCTACATCCGTGTGGTTCCGGGAATAGAATAACCCCACGATACCACCTGCCTGTCGTAAGAGGCCACTAAAACGGTGCAACACATACACACACACTTCATAAACATACAGATTACTGTTTCGTTCTCCTTTCTTCCGTTCTTTTCTTGTACCCCAACACCCGTGTGGTTCCGGGAATAGAATAGCCCCATGATACGACCTGCCTGTCGTAAGGGGCCACTAAAACGGTGCAACACATACACACACACACACTTCATAAACACACTTTACTGTTTGGCTATTTTTTTCCGTTCTCTTCTTGTATTTCAACACCCGTGTGGGCCGGGAATAGAACAGCCCCATGGTACGACCTGCCTATCGTAAGAGGCGGCTAAAGCGGCCCAACACATACACACACACACTTTTTACACACACACACACACTCGCATACTAATACATCAACACACACACGCGCATACACACACACACGCACGCACACGCACACATACTCAAACATAACTACACTGGGATTTTGTTTTATTTTTTTTGTGCAATTCGTAGGTTTTTGTGATTCTTGTACTTATTGCTCAATGTTATTCTTTCTGTTTTTTTTTCTTTTTTGCTCGTTTTTTTCGTTCCACATTCCTCTCCTTTTTCTTATGGCTGGTTTTACGTTATGTCAGTCTTCGTGCTGACTTGGTTAAATTTTTCGATCCACTTCCTGTGGTGGGTGCTTTCTAGTCCGTTTTTCTTTTTTTTCGGAAACCACGACTTAGTCGACTTTAGGACTAGTTAGCTTTTTTTTTTTTTGGTTCTTCAATTGTTGCGATTCTTGGGTACCACAGTTTGAAGTAATATGATTTTTTTTCTATCCAGCATTTTTGTTGTTTCCGAGCATACTTTGAGGCTTGACACTTTTGTTATTTTGGCTGTTACTGTTGGTTTTCTTCCTCGCTTCTTTCCTTTACTGTTGGTTTTCTGCAGGGAACCAATTTTCGTTTTAAGTTGAAGACTTTACTGTTTCTTTTATGAAGAAGCATCCGTCCTTTGACGACTTTGGCAGTGTTGACGGCATTCTACCTTTGTCCTAGCTCATTGCTACTACTTACCTATTTTTCGCTGTGCTTCTCTTCAATTTCTTTTTTGTTTGTTTTGTCCGGTACCTTGGTTCTTCGAGCTGGATAAAAATTCCTTTTTTTTTTAATTTCGGAGCGCTTTTTTTTGTTTTTTTTTTATTTCGTTAAGTGAATTTTTTTTCTTCTTTTTCTTTCTTTTCGAGTATGGTACTGTCCCCTTCCTTACTTTTGCTTTTCTACCCCGACCTTTTAATTTTGCTGGAGGAAATTTGTTACGTTTATTTTCGGCATAAATTAAAATACACCTTTTTCCTTTTAATTCATTATCCATTCAGATAAATTCTCTTTCTACTTTTCAATACTCCTACACCATCCTGTATATTTCACCTTCTTACAATAAGTCCGGTTATTATAATTTCAATGAAACTCATTTGCTGCGAATTTGGAACGTTTCCGTTCTAAATTAAATAATCTGTACCTTGTTTTAGCTGTCCGCTGGCTTACTACATATGCTTATAGCGTATAATTATTTCTTAAATGCTACGACCTAGAAACTCGTCGAAATATGGTATCGTACTATGCGATAAACCGTAGTTTGACTTTCTAATCTAATGTGTGATAACGGAGGATTGGATTTTGAATTCTTATTATTTAAAACGAACTTATTTTTACTAAATGCTGTCCTATAGACAACAACGATTACTCGTCGTGGCCGTTGCAATTTTATTTTGGTGTTTCCGTTCTTCAGAATTTCGCACACACTACTGTGTGGTAAGCACTTGTAACTGAAAAAAATGTACTTTTCTTTTGTACAGGGTCTAATTTTTGCCTGTATTTTTGTTTATAGCGTTTTACGGTGGATAGGACCGCCCTGTCACCTTGGCCCTAATTGATGAGGCGGTTGCCGCCCTTTCTATTTTTATATGGCACGACTTACGTGGTCCTAGGCCCCGCTTCTCCGTTCCGGCCTTAAGGAGGGTTAACAGTCTCAGCATCAGCGATACGTAGGTGAATGTTGATCCACTATTCTTTATATGGGTTTTATGTAAGGGGTGAAACGATATATGGATACGATTCTTTTTACTCCTGACTAAACTTTGCAGTGTATATCCTGATCCTTTACCGTGAGAATTTCAGATAATTAACTTTATTCTCACGATGGCGATTTAGAGTTGGTGGTGATGCTACAATCGGAAATTTTGTAAATTAAGACCTTGTAGTTAAAATGACTGTTTGTACGTGAGAAGATATAGATTATTAATATTTTATTTATGGGAACCACTGTAGTTATTTAATTGTATGTATTTGATTTTAGGCTTACGATGATAATTTGGAGCTGTGGGTTTTAGAGTTGGAATTTTAGGGGTTTTTTGATCATTAATATAGGGGGAGGGGGTAGGGGGCACCTAATTTAGATGATCTAACCATGAATAGTCTTTTGTTCTTTTGTAAGTAGTTTTCTACATGTTGTCGTATCTTTTTTTCTCATAACTATCCCCACACCCGAATTCCCTTTCCTCTGATCCTGTATGAATTACCCTAAAGTCTCCACTCCAGGAATCCTCCGCCTCCGGCCAGCGAACTTCGCTGATACCTACCATGACTAGTGCTAGCTTATCCATTGTATTCAAGTTCTCTAGTTTATCTACTTGCTTCATACTTCTGACATATCACGCCTTAACTCGCAAAATATTCTGTATTCTGCCTTTATACTTTCCGATCACATCCTCCGAAGTAGTCCCCTTCTGGAGATCCGAATGTGGACAATTTTAACTCCCGAATCTTTTACCCCACAGGATACCATCATGTTACTTACAATTTAAGTACGTGGTGTACTTGTGAGGAAAGTGGTGGTTTTCCATTGCCTTCCACTTCACAGTAGTGTGTCCTAAAATGCCATATCGACCCCCTATGGTCTCTGCCGATCTAAGTACTGAAAATGCTGCTGCTCTCTTTCGGGGACCTGCCATAGTCTGGTTCCCCTCTAAAGGCCCTACTACTTTGGTTGGACCTGTAGTTTGGCTCTATAGATCACTGGAATACGGAAGCCGTTCCTGCCTGTTCTAGTAATGTAGAACTTTTCAAGGTGCAGGTCAATTCGGAACGGAACTGAAAAGAAAAATAAAAAATAGAAAAGATAAAAGATAAAAGAGGGAAATGGATATTTGGAACTTCATAGTAACCTGGTAAAAGAGAAAAGAAGAAGTGCTTGCATTGAGCAAAAGACGATGGATAGCAAAGCAGAACTTGACTAGCCAAAATGTAATCAGTCACCCGTAGTGAGAGGGGCCACTCTTATGTGATGGACGGTTGGTTGTCTCAGGACTAAGACAAGTCCAACGAAGGAAAAATAAGATCGAAATGAAGATAGAGGGATACGAAAAATAGAGTTTTATGATAAGCACGTAGAGAAAGAATAGGGAGTATAGATTTTCTCATTGAAACATGGTATGTTGAATCACTTGCAACGTTTGCGATAAGATAAGCTCTATTTTAACACTTCAATAATTAAACCCAAGTAGACTCCAGATGAGATCTAGGCAAATCTTTTCCTACCAAGTGCAATTGAATATTATTTGACTTCCGATTCAACAGTTTGTTACGTTTTTTTCGTGGCAGCACGTTGGGCGCCAAATTTATGTTACGTTGGCTCGTAGCCGTGCGTAGAACACAGAAAGTCAAGGAATGACCGGGCTCAATCGGAGATTAGGGGGGGGGGGTTGTAGAAAGCAGACTGACATATGATGTATGCGGCGGTAAGGAGTTAGTAACAGTACCTGCAATAAAAGAAATTAAAATAGCAAACCTGCAATAAAAATAAATTAGTCCTGCAAACCTGAAATAAAGAAAAAGCATAGCATGCTGATCAAGCATAAATTGTTCAGTACTTTGTAGAATGTAAATAAAAACTGTTTAGGTAAACTATATAATATAACAACGGTAAAAGCACTACAAAAATTTTTAGTACAAAGTGAGGTAATATTGGGGAGTAGCAGAAACGTTTCCTCACACACCAATTAAACATAAATCAGACAAAATATTAACAAAAGATAAATAGATAAGACACAATTGATATGAGTAATCCAGTAGTTTTGATTTTGTTTTTCTTTCTTTTTTTTTTCTTAGTAGCATGCACTTCTATTGTAAAAGGTATCAGAACGACAAAGATATTGCAAAACAACGGATAGATATTTAAAGTCATATTAAGTAGGAAATAGTTCAACTTACAAAAAATCCTTCAGGAACGCTTCCTTGCAATTGAAGTGTGGGATACACGATGTCCTGTACTAACGAAGCACTTCACCCTTGACTGTGAAGGTGTTGATGGAATTTCTTACACTTTACACTAATCACACCTACGTATTTCACTGGTGTTAGCAGCAGACATTATCAGGCTGATGGAACTATGTTGCATTGATAAATTTATTGTTAATTGTATTTCCTGAGACAATAATGTCGAAATATTTTGTAACACAAATCAAAAAAAAAAAATGGTAATAAAAATTTAGAATCACGGGTTTTCAAGGCACGATGTAATGCATTAAACTAACAGTAACGTGAGGTGTTTTATTTGCTACCTATGGTAACAAAGAAAAATCTAATGTTTTTGAATAACGAAATTTGCGTAAGCAATGATTTATTTTAGATACTTTGGGGTTAGAAAATTCAGAAACTACAGTATCACATATAAAAAGATAAATCAACAAAAAAACACAATTAGTAAAGCGACGCGAGTTAAAGTTCGGGCCTTTGGAGCTGGTTTTTTAAAAAAAACTTCGACACTTTAACAAAATTTATTTGAAATTTAGATAACTTGTACATAATACTAAAAAATAATTATTGTACTAGTGAGTAGCTTGAACAACAAAGTATGGAGTTCGAAGACTGACTCGGTTGAGTAGCTCAAACAACGAAGTATGGAGTTTGAAGACTGACTGCCGGGCATTGAGCTCCCGGGCTTTTTATAATAACCTGCCCCTCACACGGCTTGTGGGAACTTGCAGATCTCATGTCTGCTTTACACTTTGTTACAATGTATCAATCTTAATTCTAAGTAATTGCGGTCTGTTGACCGCCTGTGACCTGCCACCTGCAGTATCACTGCCCTCACGGATGCAAAGTTGCATGTCCGTTCTCATGAACTGTCGATAACCTCTCTGGGTTATCCTTGTGTTACAATGTTGCATTGAACTTATACTTTTACTTAATAATTTCTAATAATTCCTATTAGATTCAATATATCAATATATATATATATATGTAATTGGGGGATACATAACTCCTCCCACCGTAAATGAAAAATTAAGGTTTTTCTTAATTTTTAAATACATAAAATTCATTATTTAAATTCATTTAAAATTCATTGTTTCTAAGGGTATACTTATTGTTTCCTTTTTTCTCTTTGTTTCCTTAAATCTAGAACTGTTTCCTTCATTCTTATATCTAAGGTACATTTTGTAAAATACATATATAATTACAAAAATTAGTAAAATGATCAATACAATTGTCCAAACACTTATATTATTATAATGTAACTTTGGCGTTTTGAGTTCATTTAATTGTTCTTTATAACTTTCCACTAATTTCACGGCGTGGTTGAGGTCGTCTAAGTCTAGATGCTCTAGCTTCATAGGTTTCTTTATTATTTCTTCGTCTTCTTGTTGTATTTTGAACTGTAGTTCCGGTAGGTTTGCAAGTTTCTTTGTTGCTATGGGATCTTGATAAACTCTGATTACTTCATCTTTCAATTTCACATAACAATCTTCTTTGAGGGTGATTAGTTTGCTTCCGATTAATGCTTGGTTATTTTCATCTTGGTTGCAGTGGATGGTTGCAATTACTTCTGTTGGGAAAATGGCTATCCATTTGTTATCTGTAACTTTTTGAATTTTCATATTAGTTATTTGCACTTGTTTGGATTCACAGTTTTCGTAATGATTTGAGAATTTTAATAGTTGTACTTCACAAGGGCTGTCTTCTTGAATGGTTGTTGTCGTCATCGATTGACATAAATATTGGTTTGGTGTTACTTCAGTGCATTTTTCGTTTGTATAACCATATCTCAGGATAGGAATTTGGTTTTGGGTATGATTACTTGGTATGTGCTAGTAACTTTCGTTGGAAAAGCAAATAAATGATAATAATTATAACTGTTACTTTCTACTATCGGGATTTCTATTAAAAATATTATTTCGTTATTCTTAATGTAGCCTTTTACTATAGCTATTTTTTCAAATATTAGAATGTTTGATTCTGTTACATCAAAAGGTAATTTACTGTTAATTATAAGTGATTTAATTCTTATTAATTCGTTTAATAAATCGGTTGGTTCAATAATACTAGAGTGTAAGGTATTTAATTTGTAATTGTTAATTGGGTTTTGCATACTGCCTAATTTAATTGGTAGTATACCGGGGTTGTTTTTTATATGTTATATTATTACTTGGTTGTCCGTTCTACCTGGGTGGAGGTTGACGGTAAGGGTGATGATTGTCCATCTGAAATTACAGGGTGTCTTAGGTTTTTCAAATGAATATACTTTGTTACTTTACCGTTGTGTACTACTGCTATGTTTTTATCTGATATTTTCTTAATTTTAAATGGTCCTAAATTTCTGGGTGCTGTTTTATGTCGCTTGCTTTGAAAGTTTTTCTCATACACGGTTTGTCCTATTGAAAATTTATTTGAGTCGGTATTTTTATTTCGGGTTGTGGTGATACGTTCTTTATCGTTCTCTAATTTATCTTTTACCTTGTTATAAGTTATTTTTAATTTTTCCTTGTGGTCTTTTGCATATTGTTGATATACTTCCTTATTGTAGTGTACGTCATAGGGATTTCGTGAATCTGAATGTCCTAAGGTTAATTCTAAGGGTGTAAAATTTGTTGATGAGTGAATAGTGTTATTATAGGCGATTAGTGCGTATGACATTAAATTGGTTATATGTTCCTTTTTATAATTTATTCTTAATAATCGAATTTGTTCTAACAGGGTTAAATGTAGTCGTTCAATTAGTCCGTTTGATTCAGGGTGGTTTTCCGTTATGAAATGAATTTTTATTTTGTGGAGTTCTAAAGTGTTTTGTATTGTCTCATTTTTAAATTCGCTACCATTGTCTAGAGTTATTGATTCGGGTGTTCCGTAAAATGTGAAATATTGTAAAAATCCTTGGGTCACGTCGATGCTATTTTTGGATGTGATTGGTATTGCTTGGCCTATTTTTGTAAATGCGTCTATAATGGTTAGATAGTTTTGCGCTTCTACTACTAGAGTATCGGCATGTAGTTTTTGAAATGGTTTGTCGGGTGTTTTGGTTAACATTAAAGGTATCTTTGGGGGTTTCCTATCGTATTTCGCTTTGTCACATAGTTCACATTGGTTAATGAAATCTGTGGTCAAGTCCTTCATGTCTTTAAAATAATAACGTCTTATGAGTTGTTTTATTGTTTCGTTAATTCCACGATGGTTGGTTTTTCCTTCGTGTTGATTTCTAATTACATCGTTTATTTCGTCAGGGTCGTCTAGTGTTATTAATTTTCTAGTACATCTGATGAGTTCAGGTCCAGAGTTGTTGAATAGTTTAATGTATAATTCTGAAAATCTTTGGTATAAATGTTCGGTGTTGAAATAAAAATAAAATCGTTTTTCTCGGGGTGTATTCTTTTAGAATTTTAATTATTTGTTCCTCGTTGTCATCTTTAGTTATTTGAATTTGATATATTTTTTTGTTATCTACTTTTGTATATTTTACTGGATTGGGGTTATTTAAAACTTCTGTTATTATAAATTGGTTGGGTTTCATATCGATTGCTTCGTTTAAAATTTTAATCGCGTTTTTGGTTCTTCGTTTTGTGTCGAATGTATTGTGTCGATCTCGTCTGGATCTTCCCTTATTTCTGCTTCGTCTACGTTTCCTATAATGGATTCCGTTTCTAATGCATTGAGTTGGATTCTGCTTAAAGCGTCTGCGTTGTTGTTATAAATTCCCTTTTTATATATAATTTCGTAATCATACTCTTCGAGTCTGATTCTCCATCTTTGTAATTTTGAATTCGGTTCTTTCAGTTTGCATAACCATACTAGTGGTCTATGATCGGTGTATATGTAAAATTTTCTTCCGTATAAGTAAGGTCTAAAATATTTTGTTGCCCAAATTATGGCTAATAATTCTTTTTCTATGGTACTATATTTTTGTTCGGTTTCATTTAGGGTTCTGGATGCGTAGCTGATGGGTTTATCGCTACCTACTTTTCCTTGGCTCAATACTGCGCCTAATGCTACATTCGATGCGTCTGTCGTCAGTATAAATGGTTTTGTAAAGTTTGGGTATTCTAATACAGGGTGATTCGTTAATATGTTTTTAATTTTGTCTACGGCTTTAATAAATTCCGGGGTGTGTTCAATTTTGTTTCCCTTTTTTAAACAGTTTGTCAGGGGTTTGGTTATCTGAGCGTAACCTTTAATGAATTTGCGGTAGTAACCACTAAGTCCTAGAAATCCTTTAATTTCTTTGGTTGTTTTGGTAATGGGTAATTTAGAACTGCATTTGTTTTGTCTGGATTTGGCATTACTCCTTGGGGTGTTATTACATGTCCTAAAAATGATAATTCTTTTTGTAAAAATTCACTTTTGTCTAATTGTACTTTGAAATGTGCTTGTCTTAGTCTTTCAAATACTTCTTTCAATCTTTCTATGTGTTCTACCAATGATGTGGAATAAACTATGATGTCGTCAAGGTATACAAGGCATTTTTCATTGTGTACTCCTCGTAGTATATTGTCCATGACTCTCTGGAAAGTAGCGGGTGCGTTCTTTAATCCAAATGGCATTCGTTTGTACTCGTAATGTCCTCTAGGTGTGCTGAAGGCTGTTTTGATATGTCTTTTCTTCCAACTCTACCTGATGGTATCCTGATGCTAGGTCTAATGTTGAAAAATATTGGCATTTGCCTAATTTGTCTAAAATTTCGGTTATATTTGGTAGTGGATATTTGTCATCTACCGTTTTTTCATTTAACTTTCTATAATCTATTACCATTCTGTACTTTCTCTTTCCGGTTGCGTCTAATTTCTTAGGTACTATTAACACGGGGCTGCTCCATGGTGAATTGGAGTGCTGGATTATGTCTTGGTCTAATAAGTCTGCTACTTGTCTGTCAGCTTCTTCTTGGCTTGCATGAGGTAGTCTGTATGCTTTTGTAAAGATTGGTTTATTGTCTGTTAACTCGATATTATGTTTTACTGTGTTAGTGAATGTTAATGGTATTCCTTCACAGTGGAATATGTCTCGGTATTCAAAACATAAGCTTTTAATTGCTCTTTCTTCTTCTTGATTGATATCGGTATTGAAGCGGATGTTAGTTAAATTTTCTCTTAACATTTCGTCATGTTCTATTGGGTTGTAATCGTTTTCTGAATTTTCGTCTATTTCCATTTCGTTAAAATTTAGTTCTTCTACGTTAATTGGGTCTGTCAGTGATAATTCTACGGGATAGTCGTTTGAATTTAATATTGTTGTGGTTGCAAAATTATCTTTTATTTGTACTAAGGCAGTTGGGGTTTCTACTCCTTGTTGGAAAGTTATATGATTTATTATTCCTAAATTTTTGTTAGATTTTACTGGGATTTTTATTTTTCTTTCCGTTCGGGGTTCTATAGTGTATTTTTGTTCGATTTGTGTGTTTTGAAATTTAATTGGGATTTTTCCGTATTTTGTCCTTAATAAGCGATTTTTAATGTCAATGTTGGCTCCTAATTTTCTTAGAAGGTCCATTCCGATTAATCCGTCATATTTGTCGTTAAATTCGAATACACAAAATTTATGTTTCATTTTAACATTAAATGTTCTTGGTAAGGGTATATTGGCTACGAATTGGTGTAGTGTTGTTTGATGAGCTGTTTTAATTTTAAATGGTTCTCTTTCTACATAATCTAAATAATGTTTTTGTACGGTTCTGGGGCTAATTAATGTTTTCGAGGATCCAGTGTCGATTAATAGTTTGAATTTGGCATGGGGTATTTCTATGTATGGTAATACTAAGTGATTTATATTATTTAAGTTTATTAGGTTTGGTTGTCTATGAATGGGTCCATTTGAAAATTTGAGTTCGAGTTTTCTTCGTCGTACTCCTCGTAAGTTTCGTATTGTTCGTCACGTTCGTAAGTTTCTGCATGGTTTGATTCATTGTTCGTAG
This sequence comes from Platerodrilus igneus, assembly GCA_036346225.1. Classification (NCBI taxonomy): domain Eukaryota; kingdom Metazoa; phylum Arthropoda; class Insecta; order Coleoptera; family Lycidae; genus Platerodrilus; species Platerodrilus igneus. Next base: position 3,274,026 of record JARFIW010000802.1, read on the forward strand.
GTGTCTCAATGTAATTATTCTGGTCAGTGTCAAATTTTTCTATTTCTTGATGGAATAATTCTTCCGATGTAAAATTACGTTTCTGATGAGGGTTTGGTCGGATATGTGTTATCTTTGTATGTTGTCTGGTGTTACCAGATGAGGTATCCATTGGTGTTGGTTTGTAATAATTGTTAGGGTTGTTATTGTTATTAGTCATTGGTGTATTTCTGTTGGGGTTTGCGTTGAATACTGGTCTTTGTTGGTTTAGGTTTTGATTAAATCTAGGTTGGAATGTTGGTTTCGTAAAAGTTGGATTGAATGTTGGTCTTGAAAAATTTTTATATTGATTATTAAAATTTGTATTGTTAAAACTTGGGTTATTAATTTGCGGTTGATTTGTTTGTGCGTTAAAGGGCGTGAATTTTTGTTGAGGGATTGTTTGTCTTGTAGCTTGTATAGTTTTTATTGGTGAATAGCTTTCATTCGCGTTGGGGTTGTATAGTCTGTTGCGGTAATACATTACATTTTCTTCTTCTATTACTAGGCTCATAGCTTCTTCTAGATTTTGGGGTCGTTGAAATCTGATTTTATCCGATAGTCGTTCTGGTAAGGCGTTTATATACGTGTCCAGTGCCATTTCGTCATACATTTTCGTTTTTAAATGTCTAACGTTTTGATCGGGTTCTTCGATTTTTAATTTTGTTAAAATTAAACTTCTCACGTCTTGGCATTTCATTCCGAATTGGTAGGGGGATTGATTGTGTTCCATTCTAAGGTTTATTAGGGCTCGTACCAGGCATTTTATGTTACGTTGGTCTCCAAAATATGCAATTAGTAGTTGTTTAAACTCCTGCCATTCCTGTAAATCGTCCCTACTGGCGATTAAGGTTAGTGCCCTTCCGGTTAGTTTACTTATTACCAAGCGTATAAGCAATGCATTTCTTTGGTCATCTCCGGGTTTGTAGAAGGTTTTTAGGAACATTTCGGCTGCTCCAATGAAATTTGAGAGATGGGCCTGCGTGCCCTCAAATGTCTGTATTGTCTCTAAATAGAGTCGCATGTCTGTGTTACTCATGTTGGTTAAGGGTTGTTTTCGATTTTGAGAAATTTAAAAAAAACAAATATTTTTTTTTTTTGAATTAAGGTTTATTTCCCTATTTGTATTGTTATTTTCGCTTCGGATTTACTAATTTTCCGTTTGGGTTGTGAAATTTCAATTTTTGTAAAAAATTGGGGTTTATTTTCTATTTGTAACTGTAATTATGCTTTGGATGTATTAATTTTTCTTTTGGATTAAATAATTTCGAATTTTGTAAAAATTGGGGTTGGTTTTGCTTTTTGTGACGTTAATTTTGCTTTGGGTTTATTAATTTTTCTTTTGGATTAAATAATTTCGAATTTTGTAAAAATTGGGGTTGGTTTTGCTATTTGTGATGTTAACTTTGCTTTGGTTTTATTAATTTTCCTTTTAGATTGAATAATTTTGAGTTTTGTAAAAATTGGGGATGATTTTCCTATTTGAAACGTTAATTTCGATTTGGGTTTATTAGCTTTTCAATTAGATTAGGTAATTTCAAATTTTGTAGAGATTGAAATTTATTTTGCTATTTTTCAGCGTTATTTTTGGTCAGGATTTGTTAATTTTCAGTTTAGATTGGGTAAGTAAAAAATTTGGTAAAAATTGAGATTAATTTCGTACTTGTAGTATTAATTTTGGTTTGGATTCATTAATTATAAGTTTAGACTGTGGAAATAAAAATTTGGTTATTTTTAGAATCGTAGTCGCTGTTATTTATTTTAGTTACACAGTGCGGTGATGTACTTGTGAGATTTGTATTCAATAATGTTGAATTAAGTACCGTAGTCTTGGATTTGCTTGTTTTTATGCAGCTTTTAATTAATGGATGGATTTATTCTCGTTTAGCGTTGTTTTAGTTAAATTCTGTTAATTAATACTCTTTCCGTGGGTTTTACTAAGTTGCGTAAACGTACAGTTCGTCTGTCTTGTGTTCTAATTATGACTTGAGGTTAATTACTCCTGCACTTTATTGTTTGCATGAACTACTAAAAGATATAGTGTTCGTTACTTTGTAATAATTGCGTACATATGATTATACTTGTTGAGGTACTTAACACTTACAGGTGTTAATAGAAATTAGATACGTCTGTTTATTCTTAGATATCTCGGTGATGACTTGTAATTGAATCTCTCCGTAATGTTAGTTTTCAGGTTACAATTATGAGCGTATGATAACGTTTAGCGTTATTCTGTATTCGTATTGGAATAATGCACTTTATAAATGCTGATTAATTAGTTGAAAAACGTTTAGATTTTATACCGTGATTGTTGCAATTGTACACGCTTTTATGGATTAATTACTTGTAGGTATTAAATGCAAAACTGCATTGCTTTATTTATTCCGCGATGGATTTAATAATGCAAATTGCGTTGTTGAAAGTTTAACTTTAGTACTGTGCAAAGATTCTGAAAGCGATTTCTCTGAGGTTTTATTTGTATAATAAGGATGCTTTCTTCGCGTATTTTGCTTATCGTAGGTGGTTTTAGGTTACCGTAGCAGAGTGTTTTGCTAGAATTTTCTTGCTGTGGTTCATACAGTTTTATAGAGGTCAGTGTTTTAAATAATCGTTTTTGTGATTGCTTTAAAGGATTAGCTTTAGCTTTGAAATTAATTTTGCGTTCTGTGTTTTTATTTTACCGGATTGAAAACGTGCTTTTGAATCGCGCTGGTTAATGTTTCTTATTTTGGTGTTAGTGAATGTGCGTCCGTTATTTTTTTGGATTATTTTCGTTCTAATAATTGTGGTAAGAATCTCTTAATATCAATTCTCATTTACTTTTTAAAAGAAAATCTCTTTTACATTCAAGTCTCATTTGCTTTTTAAAGAAAAAAATATCTCTTTAACATTTGTCTCATAGGTTAATACTTTCTTAAAATAAGGTCTCGTTTTTTTTTTGGAAATAATTCACTTTGTAATTATTTTCAAAACAATATTCATAAAAATAAAATTCATAAGACAATAATAATAAATGGTAATCAATAATTATAATACTAGCATATATCAATTGTAGTTTCTGGTTAAAAAAAAAGGTATGGAAATGAACTTACATTAATTTCATCTGTTTCTTTGGTGGGTTCGATTGATGCTGTATCTTGTCCACCTTGGTTTGTTTGTTGAATTTAGACGATTCTTGTTCTGCGTCCAACTTGGTTTGCGTTCTGCCAAAATTTCGAATTAAAATTCTTGGTCACCAATCTTCCGATTTTTGGATTCTCAGTGCTCTTTTGACATCCGTTACCGCTGCGCCAGTTAAAGTTCGGGCCTTTGGAGCTGGTTTTTTAAAAAAACTTCGACACTTTAACAAAATTTATTTGAAATTTAGATAACTTGTACATAATACTAAAAAATAATTATTGTACTAGTGAGTAGCTTGAACAACGAAGTATGGAGTTCGAAGACTGACTCGGTTGAGTAGCTCAAACAACGAAGTATGGAGTTTGAAGACTGACTGCCGGGCATTGAGCTCCCGGGCTTTTTATAATAACCTGCCCCTCACACGGCTTGTGAGAACTTGCAGATCTCATGTCTGCTTTACACTTTGTTACAATGTATCAATCTTAATTCTAAGTAATTGCGGTCTGTTGACCGCCTGTAACCTGCCACCTGCAGTATCACTGCCCTCACGGACGCAAAGTTGCATGTCCGTTCTCATGAACTGTCGATAACCTCTCTGGGTTATCCTTGTGTTACAATGTTGCATTGAACTTATACTTTTACTTAATAATTTCTAATAATTCCTATTAGATTCAATATATCAATATATATAGGTAATTGGGGGATACATAACTCGCGTATCACTAAAATCGTCAGTCAATGACCTTAAAACACGTGCGGTCGAGTCCAACAAGTTCTACCACTTTTATGTCCAACAGAAAATCAACAATAAAAACAATTAGTAAAGCAACGCGTATCACTAAAACCGTGTCGTGCTTGTTAAAGAACAATTTTAAAATTTATCCCGCATTCATTCTCACTATCTTCAAAGCAACAAGCAAACAGTATTTTTAACGTAATTAATATCTAGGAACCAAGCACGAAACTAAACTCAAAACACAATTAGTAAAGCAACAAGGAAACAGTATTTTTAACGTAAAATATCGGAACTAAGAGCAAACTACAACCCGTTGCTATAACAACCGCTTATCGACTTCTATCTAGACTCGTATATTCACATAAGAAACCACATTTATATCAGCGGTTAGACAAGAACGATGCAATCCACTTATTATAATACGACGCGTTCACCTAAGGATGTGTTTCAATTTCGATCACCTAACCACACTATAGAATTGTAGAGAGTGAAAGTCGATAATCGCGTAATATAATATAAAGGGATTATTCGCAAACGAGTTAATAAATATAAAACATAGAGATATTAATTGCAGAAATGTGTTTACGAATTGAGTAGTGTAAAAAGGTTAAACTACAAAAATGCCCGTTACAAGTTGACAGTTAAATACTGCTTATTACGGGTCGTCTGATTCGTAAAATTGAGTTTTATGATTTACGTTTAGTATAGAATCAGTTTGTAAATCAAAATGAGGAGCTCAGGTTAGTAATAATAATATTAATAATTTAATAATCTTGATAGATTTTGCATTCACATCTTTTTATTGTCTACTTACGAAAGCAGTCCGATAAGTACCTTAGCCTGATCGCCTGATGGCACCACTATCGCAAGAAAAATTTACTATATGTAGTATATTATAATAGACGGTGACTGTCGAAATTTCAGCCGAATCGGACTTGTAGTTTTGTTTTGACCGCGCGTGAAAGCGGGCGTGTCCGCGGATTTTAGAAACATGGAAAAAGAGCACTATTGGTTGGTGAGTTTTAGAAGGGAAGTCGCGCAGCGAAATCAGAGAGCGCTTCGATGCTGTGTACAGTACTCTTTTCCTTCAATGACGACCGTTAAAAATTGGTTTAACGAGTTTCAACGTGGTCGCACGTCGGTTTTTGATGAGCCACGCCCAGGTGCCCCGAAAACGGCTACTACGGAGGACAACATGACAAAAATCTACAATCTTGTCTTGGCAGACCCCACATTTGATTTTCCAATGCTCCGCCCGAAAGTACTCATTGGCCAGGAAGTGAGTTTTATTTTACCTGGAAATTTTTAATTTTGCCGAACTCTTGCTGTTGTAAGCAAGGTAGGGATCTTTAACGTGCGTGACAACACTTACACACGGGGCCTCCATTTTACCTCTCATCCGAAAGAGAGCGTATTTTTGTGAAAAAGGCTCGCCTAACATTTTTGAAGCGGACCGTGTCGGATTTGAACCAGGAACCTTGCGAGTAGTCACACGCATACCAACTGCACCACGGAGCGTTCTCATATTGGTAGACCGCCGACAGAAAGTGCGCGAGATAGCTGAGACAGTAGGCATCTCAAAAGATCGCGTTGATCATAACCTGCATGAAATTGTGGGCATGAGAAAGCTGTCAGCGCGATGGGTGCCACGTTTACTCACTCCGGACAACAAGCACAACCGCCCTCGCTACGGCCAAATTGGTCGAATTGGATTGCTTCCCCATCCACCGTATTCTCCAGATTTGACTCCGTGCGACTTCTTTTTGTTTCCAAACTTGTAAAAGTATTTCGCTGGCAGAAATTTGAGTCGAATGAGGAGGTCATCGCCGCCACGTAGGTCTACTTTGCAGACCTCGAGAAAACTTATTTTTCAGACGGGTTAAAGAAGTTGAAGCATCGTTGGGTCAATTGTATCGACCTAAAAGGAGACTATGTTGAGAAATAAATCACCACTTTTCCAAAATTTTTGTTTTTCTTTTGTAGGCTAAGTACGTATCGGATACCCTCGTATGTTATGTGAATGTGGTTGCTGATATGTTAATTTTGTGGGTATATCTTAGGTGCACAGTGCTTTTCATTAGAATCTTGAGATCGAATGAAGATAACTAAGTTCTTTTTTTTCAGGCGAGTACAGGAAATGCCAGTTTCAAATGTGTGCGATACCGATAGTTTTGTAAAAGAAGTGATGATTCCGCCTCAATCGATCAATTCTCTATGACCGACAAAGATTCTGACGCATCAAGTTCAAACTTTCGACAACACGCAATTAAACTCTGACGATCTAGGTCTTTTTGTAGGTAAAAGCGTTGACGACTTCCTATACCGATAGCTTTTTTGAACATCACTGGAGTTTCCCTGTAGGGTATGCATTTCCTTATTCAATACAAAATAAGAATAAAGGTGGTACAACAAAGCAAGTGGAACAATTCTTATCCGTACGCCATGTAGAAAAATTTCAGTGGATGTATATTCTACAACACGCCAAGCACTCTATTGTAAATATTGTGTTCAATTTAGTGAAAAAATAGGAGGTCATAATAAGACTAACTCTTTGAAAAATTTAGTTACGGAGACACTGGCAAATTTCAAAAACTTACCAGTAAAGACAGTAATTTATTAAGCAAAATAGGTATCACGCGGATAATGTTCAAAAAAGTCAATCTTTATTTAAGAGTTATCACACCGACGAGACCGAGATTAAAAACAAGTTAAACGAGTAGCGATCAAAGCAAATAGCAGAAAATCGTACCAACCTTCGTCCAGCAATAGAATCAATTATCTTTTTGGGTAAGCAGAATATTCTTTTGCTTGGTCATCGAGATGTGACGCGTTATTAGATTCAAAGTCCGAATCAAATGTAGGAAACTTTAGAGAACTGCTTTACTTCCGAGTTGCAGCCGGTGACAACATACTTAAAAGACTCTCGTTCACGTGCTACTTATACTTTGAAAATAAATAAAAATGAGTTAATCCAATGTTGCTGAAAAGAAATTCAAGATATGATATTAATCAGAATCAAGGAGGTTAAATTGTTTAGTATAATTTTTGACGAAACAACTGATCTGTCGCATACGGAACAGATATCACTTAATCTTCGCTATATGCATAAAGGTAAAAAGAGTAAATTAAACATTTTTAAATTATCTACTCCGACAGGGTTTCTGTATCTACCTTAAAATCATAGCTTTTTAATTTTTGCTAAATAACAGTAGCGTCCAATTTAACTTTATTTTGTTTTCCGTTTAACAAAGAATATTTCAACCCTGCACTTTTTATGACCTCCCGTGCGATAATAGCCAAGTTAGCCGTCGGCACAGCAGGTTTTTATAGTTTTATTTCGTACGCGAGTTATGTATCCCCCATGTATGTATAATAAAATAGAATTTAATAGGAATTATTAAAAATTGTTAAAGAAACTTAAGTATATGCAACATTGTATTTCAAGGATAAATACAGAAAGGTTATTAACAGTTCACAAACAAGTTGTGAGAACAGATGTAATACATTGTATTGCAGACATTAAGTGATACTGCAGCTGCAGGTCACAGACGGTTGAGAAACCGCGATTACTTAGAAATTAATATTGTAACTGGCGCAGTCGGTAGGATCCAGAAAGGCACTACGAATCCAAAAGTCGGAGAACTGGTGACCAAGAATTTCAATTCCCAATTCTGGAAAAATTCAAGCAAAGTTGGAAGAGGTGCAAGCATCGACTAAACCCAACCAAACACATTTGGACGAGGCACAAGCATCGATAGAGCCCAAAGAAACAAAACGTGGACGAAGTACAAGAATCGACCAAACCCACAGCCAGAAAACAAAAGAAAAGACGATGAAAATTATGCAAGTTCATTTTTCTAAACCAATTTATTCCTTTTACAAATTTATTGATATTAGCTAGTAAAAGAAATTTTTTTAATTTTTTTTTTATTTTAATTATTGCAATTTATGCCATTTTATGAAAATAATTTACTAAGAAAAATTGCTTTCAAATACAAAAAATTATTTTTAAAGCAAGAGAATTTTTAAACAAGAAAATTGAAAAGACGCATGTATTCTTACACGATTTGTCGTTACTGGTTGATTGATTGAATCATTAAAGTAACCGGTGAGTTCTTTAATATTCTTTGATGGAACCAGTGAATTAAGGAAGGATTTACTTAAAATGATGAGACGCAACTATCTTCCGACTATGCTAGGGGTCTATTCCTCGGATAGAGCTTATGAGGATTGGTCGTGGTTCTTTTTACAAAACATTATTTACTTACTATGGTTTAATTATACCAAAATAGGGGTTTAGGGAGGGCGCCACTAAGTCATTAAATTTTAAACACAGAGTTTCCCTAAGCCGGACTTGGGAGTCCTTAGAGAGGGATATCGTATTAACTGCTTACGCAGGAGCTGTAAAGAAAATCGAATTAAATTAACAAAGAAAGACCAAAAGGTCTACTCTTGCTACCTCATAATAAAAAATGCTGTAAAGATTAATTATACACACACTTTTATAGACACAAATATTAGGCATCAAATTCTGAAAGAGCTATCAGAGCTTCTTCGTCAAATAGAAGCTACAAATATCATTATATCGAAGGTATTTATGCCTTTTGTTCCTTGATCTAATTATCCTATTTTTGAACTCGCTTGTTCAAAATAAAACAATTAATTAAATGAATTCAATGGTGATTCTATAATTGAATGTTGCCTCATGATAAAAAGTAGTATGTACAAAATTTACATATCCAAAAATGGTACTATAACTTCTTCTACACAGATGTAGAATTATAAATTCGAATAAAATATCACATATGTTAAGCATTTCTTTTTACTACAAAATTAACTCAAATCAATACCCAAAATATCAGATCTGTTATTAGGCTTACAAGTTTATACGAAAATATCAAAAATCTAATAATTAAACGTTCAAAAGCTTTAACTATAATTACACATAATTGAAACTTTAATCAGAACTCAATTGACGTGCTTAAGTTCGTTAATAATAATAATGGTTATTGCGCTGGATTTAATATTGACAATAAAAAACATCAAAAGTCCTTTATAGTTTGTTAAGCAAAATAATATTTATAGGTCATCACAATGTTATTTCAGATGTTGCCTTGAAAATCAATGTTGGCCAAATGCGGACGTCATGTAAAAATAATAAAGAGCGCTTACCTCGTTTCAACAGATTCTTGTTTGTGTGACAGCGTTACATTGTATTAAACCAGATGTGTATACATACTGTTCCTGGACAAACAAATGACGTCGCTGTTTGCATGTTGTACTTAAACCAACTAACTGCGTGCTTCCTGGACCCATTTATACGATCTTAAAGCGTATTTCCGCTACGCAATAACGGAAACCAAAATCCATTAAAACAGTTATCAAAAAATGCAAAACTTCCATCTACTACTGCACTTAGTTCGTCATCTAAACAATTATCTTGAGCGTAATTATCCACATTATTACCTGTAAATTCTTCATAGCAATTAAAAGATTTTTGTAAATGTTAATTATGGAACGTTTAGATTGAAACAAAAGAATTGCTATTAAATTGAAGAACATTCCGGTTAAATCTCAAATATTACGGCTTCTTTGCAGAACATTTTATTAAATCTAAGTATCACGGAAGAGTTAAAGGACGTTCATATTAAACCAAAAATTATTATCGCCACATTGAAATACGTTCTTGTTAAATTTAGAATATTACAATCAAATTGATAAATGCTCACATTAAATGGTAAAATCGATGAGCGTAAACGAAAAGAAAAGGTCACATAATATTATACTAGACAAGATTAGACAGGATAAAATAAAATACGAAAAGATAATACAACACAAGAGAAGAGCGCATTATTAAAAAACACTACTTCAAGTGCTGATTACACTTAAGCTTTCACATAGGCGTAAAGCCACACGTAAATTACTGGCTAGAACTCTAAGGTTCTCCATGATGTCTTCGTGTCATATGCCCCAGCCAGAATGAGTCGCTGACACGTTGCGCACAATATATCAAAGTTGTTTGGCATTGAAATGTTTATTCAAATAGTTAACGCCTGTTGTTAGCAACCAAAGTAGCATCTCTGTATTGTGGTTGGGTTATATGATCCCAATATGGATATTTATTTAAATGACGATGTTTACTTATTTAATGGAACAGACAAAAGATGTATTTAACTAATAAACTTTTGGTGATTTGCAGTCGTCAAAAAAAATTGTTACAGTATATACGCAATTATTAGTATAATTATTACGAATTATTAACAAACCAAAAACATAACCGTCGCACGAATTATTAAAACGAAACAAAAAACGAATTCAATTCATCAAGTCTGAAACAAAAATAGAACGCAAAAATTTTACTATTCTATCACCAAAAGCTTATAGAAACGAATATTTAAACTTAACCTTTATCAAAGTCTATAACTAAACACCTAGTGTATAATTGTAGGACCATCTTTCAATTTATTATTAAAATTAACCCATCACAAGTTGAAACAAAGCGTGCAAATCCACAACGCAAATTCTCACCATTGAATAAAAAACCATTCGCTCATCGCAACTCTATAAAAAGTTATAAGTGGATATTTCAGTATGAATATATCTAATTATAGCGAAAACATTTACAACATCACTGAAAAGACTCTTTCAAACGTAACATTTTATGATTAAATACCTCAGCACGAAGTAATTAATTGTAAGAGACGCAATTTATTTATCATCGAGACTAAAAAATAAAACTTTTTAGGAGCTTAAAACTTATAATTTAAACAATTTATTGTACAAATTATAAAGGAAACAGTAGACTGAAAACTTGCAACTCTATATTTAGACATTCAAGGTAACTAGACAATACAATTGAAGGGAAGCACTTATCAATTACAACACCTACGAAGACGAGATAATTAAAGCAAACTCAATTAAGCAGCAGGACTGAAATAAAAACGTAATTAAACCTAACTGGCGCAACAAAACGTATAAAGTACTCCGCAAATTATTGCAAAAATATTAATTCCAATAAATTATTAATCTACATAGAAACCTTTTAGAAAATTAAAACCCGCGACGACTAAAACAATTGCAAAGTATATAAATAAACGAATTTAAGGCTACAGCAATTAACCATTCATTACCAAACACAAATCCCGAAATTTAACTATAGCGCCGTATAACTACGTATAAAATATAAGTAAAGCAATTCTTTAAATAACAAATACCGACCACACTGAGAATTAATAAACCAAACCGAAATTTTTACAAAAATTTGAAATTAATTAAAACCGAAAGTAATTATTAATTATTAGAAGAACCTTTAACAATCATGAGTTTAGATATGAAAATTTATCTCAAAAGCATCTCTCAATTCAACGGGGATTAAGCTTTAACAGGAATATTTATTACCACGTGTGAAATATTTTTGAAAACCTTTTACAAACCGGGAGATAACGAGCAAAATGTATTACTTTTACGCCTAATAATAAGTAAACTGACCGGACGGGCACTAACGTTAATAGCCAGCAGAGATGATTTAGAACATTAGAGGACTTTAAGCGCATATTAATTACATATTTCGGAGACCAACGCAACATCAAATGTATAATGCGCGACTTGATAAACCTACGAATTGAAAATAACCAATACCCGTATCAATTCGGAATGAAATGCCAAGGCGTAGGATGTTTAATATCAACAAAATTAAAAATCGAAGAACACGACCAAAATATCCGCCTACTAGAAACAAAAATGTACGACGAAATGGTATTGGGCACCTATATAAATGCATTACCAGAACGACTATCAGATACAATCAGATTCCAACATCCCCAAAACTTAGAAGAAGCAATGAATATGATCATAGAAGAAGAAAACGTTACGTACTGTTAAAATAGACTATATAACCCCCAACGCGAATAAAAGCTACTTACCAATAAAAACCATACAGGCCGCAAAACAATCCACTCAACCAAAATTCACATCATTCAGTGCACAAATGAACCAACCGCGAAGTAATAACTCAAATTTTAATAGCACAAATTTTAATAATCAATTTAAACAATTTCCAAAACCAACTGTTAATACAATCCTGATATCGGACAAAAGTAATGTTTCTTTCTTCGATAGCGCAGCAGACCACTGATAACGGAGAGATATTAAACTATTTAAATTTAACAGTCACAGGTAAAAAAGAGTCACTTACCAAGTTGAAGCAGCACAGGTGCAATCGATCCGATCTTCTGAAATGTGGTGAAAAATTGGAAAGACAGGACAGAAATATTTACACTAACATATAATTTTAACAGCGAAACGCAAACATAGATTTGTGATAACTGCACGTAATAATGTCGAACACAAGCATGACTTTTCTCTACGGAAACTCAAAAGCGACTCTCGTTTTACATATGCACACGGATAATTGTTTATCGGTATCAGCTGGAAAACGACGATTGTAGTAAATACACGTTTGCGACTTAAACTTAAATGAAATATGAATTTTAATATTTCTCGCGCAAACACCAAGGTTCAACTCAAATTTTACGAAGTCCACATTCACACCAAGATTCAACCAAAATATGAACCAACAAAGACCAGCATTCAGCGCAAACCCCGTTAGAAACACACCAATGAATAATAATAATAATAACAACCCTAACAGTTATTATAAACCAATTCCTATGGACACCTCATCTGGTAACACCAGAAAAAACACAAAAATATCGCAAACCCGACCAAACCATAATCAAAAACGAAACTTTACCTCAGAAGCATTATTTCACCAAGAAATAGAAGAATCTAACAATGAATCAAATCATTTAGAGATTTACGAACATAACGACCTATGTGAAACCTACGAAGAGGACGACGAAGAAAACACGTGCTCAAATTTTCAGATAGACCGATTTATAAACGACCAAACGTAATCAAGTTAAATAATATCAATCAACAAGTATTGCTATATATAGAAATGCCCTGAACAGAGAAAAAAATAAAAATTCCAGTAAATTCAAAAAACGTCGTAGGAATTATAAATCACATAACATTTCAACAAGGAGTAAAAACCTCTACAGCACTCGTACAAATAAAAGATAATTATGCCACTACAACAATTTTAAATTCAAATAACTACCTCGTAGAACTATTATTAACAAACCCAATTAACGTAGAAGAATTAAATTTTAACGAAATGGAAATAGGAAACGATTACAACCCCGTAGAACACGACAAGATGTTAAGAGAAAATTTAAGTAACATTCGCTTCAATACCGACATTAACAAAGAAGAAGAGAGAGCAATTAAAAACTTATGTTCTGAATACCGCGATATATTCCATTGTGAAGGAATACCCTTAATCTTTACGGACAAAAATTCTATATATACACCGACCATAGACCATTAGTATGGCTATGCAAACTCAAAGAATCAAACTCAAAATTACAACGATGGAGAATCAGACTAGAGGAATACGATTACGAAATTATATACAAAAAAGGAATTTATAACAATAACGCAGACGCCTTAAGTAGAATATCGCTCAACGCACTAGAAACGGAATCAATTATAGGAAACGTAGACGAGACGGAAGTAAGAGAAGACCCAGAAGAGATAGACACGATACATTCAACACAGAACGAAGAGTCAAAAACCGCGATTAAAATTTAAACGAAGTAATCGATATAAAACCAAATCAATTTATAACTACTGGAGTTTTAACTAACCCTAATCCCGTAAAATATACCAAATTCGTATAACCAAGGACGACAACGAGGAACAAATAATTAAAATTCTAAAAGAATACACCCCCGAGAAAAAACGATTTTACTTTTATTTCAACACCGAACATTTATATAAACGATTTTCAGAATTATACATAAAATTATTTAATAACTATGGCCCTGAACTTATTCGATGCACAAGAAATTTAATAACCTTAGACCACCCTGACGAAATAAACGACGTAATAAGAAATCAACACGAAGGCAAAACCAACCATCGTGGAATTAGTGAAACATTAAAGCAACTTATAAGACGATATTATTTTAAAGATATAAAAGAGTTAATCACAGACTTTATCAACCAATGCGAACTATGCGACAAAGCAAAATACGACAGAACACCCCCCAAAAATATCCTTAATGTTAACCCAAACACCTGACAAACCGTTCCAAAAAATACATTACACTTTAGTATCATAGAACCAACTGATTTATTAAAAGAATGATTAAGAATTAGATCAATTGTAACTAACAGTAAATTACCCTTTGACGTAACAGAATCAAACATTCTTATATTTGAAAAAATAGCTATAGTAAAAGACTATGTAAAGAATAACGAAACAACATTTTTAATAAAAATCCCAATAGCAGAAAGTAACAATTATAATTATTATCATTTATTTGCGTTTCCAATAAAAATTACTAACATGTATCAAGTTATCATACCCAAAACCACGTTCTTATCCTAAAATGAACTAAGATATGGTTACACAAACAAAAGATGTAACGAAGTAACACTAAATCAATATTTATGCCAATCATTGACAACAACAACCATCCAAGAAGACAGCCCTTGCGAAGTACAATTACTAAAATTTTCAAACCATTACGACAACTGTGAAGCCAAACCCATACAAATCACAAACATGAAAATTCAGAAAATTACCGAAAACAGATGGATTGCCATATTTCCAACAGAAGTAATAGCAATCGTCTACTACAATCAAGACGAAAGCAACATAGCATTAAACGGAAGCAAATTAATCACCCTTAAAGAAGACTGTTATTTAAAACTAAAAAACGAAATAATCAGTGTTTATCAAGATCCCACAGCAACCAAGAAACTCGCAAATTTACCAAAGCTACAATTCAAGACAACGCAAACCGAAAATGAAGAAATAATCAAGAAACCCATGCAACTAGAACATCTAGATTTAGACTATCTCAACCACGGCATGAAAATAATGGACAATTATAAAGAACACTTAAGTGAGTTAAAAGTGCCAAAATTACACTATGACAGTATAAGCATTTGGACAATTTTATTAATCATTTTAATAATTTTTCTAATTATATATGTATTTTACAAAATGTATCTTATATAAGAATAAGGAAAACAACAAATGTACAAATAAATTTTAAATAATGAATTTAAAAAATTAAGCAAAGAAAACTTTAATTTTTCATTTACGTCAGGAGGAGTTATGTATCCCTCAATCTAGAATTTAATACGAATTATTAAAAATTGTTAAAGAATCTTAAGTATATGTAACATTGTATTTCAAGGATAAATAAGAAAGTTTATGTTCAGTTCACAAGCAAGTTGTAAGAACGGATGTAATACATTGTATTCCAGACAGTAAGTGATACTGCAGCTGCAGGTCACAGACGGTTAAGAAACCGCGATTACTTAAAAATTAAGATTGTTACATTGTATAATGAATAGAAGGGACAACATAAATACCCCGGAAGCCCCAGATCAGTCAGTCAGTCTACAGTATTTCAGCTTTAACATTGCCGTTTACTTAGGCTACTCGCCTTAGTATTAATTCTATTATTATTTTATTTCGACTTAGAATATTAAATCCAGTTTGTCAAAATTTCATATTTAATATCTGTTTGAATAAATAAATTTTGTTACGAAGTTTTTGGAAGAAGTTTTTAAAAAGACCGCTACCAAGGCCCGAAACTTAATTCGCATAAAAAATTTAAGTCCCTTTAAAGCTCTGAGTTGTTGGTCTATCTTCTCTCCAGGGGCAAGATAACAAAATGCGTTTGCTAAATAATGAAAACCGTTGCACTGACGCTCAACGCTTTGGGCCTGAAAGGTTAACAATTTACGTTCAATGTTTAAAAATTAATTGCTTTACTGTTTGTGCTTACCTCGCACACATGTTAATCTTGTAAATAATTACTTATAGTGTCGCATATTAATTACCGGTATTGTAATTGTGTTTTTTGCTGGTGTGTATTTGAATTATATGTTGCAGTAGGGTGTCCTGTTAGTTACCACCACCCTCTCAGGTATTAGCTTGATGGAGTAGCTAAGAGATTATAATTGAAAACGATTTTAATTGTAGTATCGTTTTTATTTTAGTCAAATCATCGTTTTATATATTCTTTTGTCATGTGATGTTTCAACTACTAGTTACGAATAAAGATGTGGTTTATTCATATAGAACAACCTTGGAAATCATCAATCTGTTATTATACTAAATATGTAAATTATGTGTTAATTTTTTTAATAATCAAGATTAATTAGTACTCGTATAAGTAAAAGCGTGGAAAAAATTTACGTCCACGGTATTGATCACAACACAAACGTTTCCGAAATCAGATTTATAAACGGAAAATTCGTAATCGTATTTGTTAGGTCATTAAAAAAATAAGTCCACAGTATAATAATACTAATTTAAAGAGTTGGCGAATTTTAAATCAGACTGATTGAAAAAGATATTGCGATCTATAGAAAAAATCCTTCTAATTAAAATTCAAGGACGATCTGACATAATAGTTTACCAATAATTACGAATCAAATCTTTCAAGAATTGATTCATTCTAGTCACATCTAGCTGTCGATATTGTTACCATTAATAATTAATCACAATTCAATTGACTTTTTTAATTATCTTACTAGACAATGATGAACATTTATTCTCAATGATGTAATTCAAGCATATGTATACAGGATGTTCCTAAATATTATGTACTCACGGAAGGGTGTAATTCTTTAGCTTATTGCATTACTAAAAATTCATATAAACGTAGGTCCGCAAACGCTTTGCTACCGATTTGTAGGGTGTTGAAATTTCAAGATTTTTACAATTTTTTCGTTATAACTCTTGCAGGTTATGAGGTACTTAGGTCAGGCGTCGCCGTGGATCAATGTAGTAAGCGTAAGACTACGGATCCCAAGGTCCCGGGTTCAAATCCCGACACGGACGACTGCTTCAAAAATGGCAGGTGAGCATTTTTCACAATCAATAATTAATAATTAAAAATTACGGTGAGTAGCTTCAACCACCAACAATGTTAAAGTTATGAAGTTCGAGAACTGACTGACGATCAGGGGCTCCTGACAGTATTTATAAAGCTTGATCTCACTTCATCTTGTGAGAAAGTGTAGATCTTGCTGTCTGCAGTTTTTCGATAATCATACAATATCTTATTCTATGTAATTTTAATTAAGACTGCTTTATTGCAGTTCATTATTTCTGCACCTGCAGTATCAGGTTGCGCCTGGAAAACAAAGTAGTTGATTCCTTTCTTATTTCTGGTATGAACTTTGATTAACCTTATATTATAACCTTTATTTAATACAATGTAACATGCTATTACTAAGACATAATAAATACGTTTAATTTTATATACATTTTCATATGGTGGATATGTAACTCCTCCCGACTTATATAAAAATTAAGGGTTGTACTAATTTTTAAAACTCGTCCCTAAAGTTTCATTTGTGGTTTCTTTGTTCACTTTTGTTTTTTTTTATCTTATATCTAATATACATTTTGTACAATAATTATACAGCTAATAAAAATAATACAATAATCAATAAAATTGTCCAAGCACTGATATTGTCATAGTGTAACTTTGGCACTTTTAACTCGTTTAAATGTTCTTTATAATTGTCCATTAATTTCACTGTGTCGTTGAGATCGTTGAGATCTAGGTGTTCTAGTTACATTGGCTTCTGGATAGTTCCGCTGTCTTCGGTCGGTTTGAATCTTGAATTGTAGTTCGGGTAGATTTGCAAATTTCTTCGTCACTGCCGGGTTTTGATATACTTGAATGATTTCACTTTTAATTTCAAATAACAATCTTTTTTTATGGTGATCACTTATCACTTTGATTCCAATTAGGGCTAAACTGTTTTCGTCTTTGTTGCAATTGGCGGTTGCTATCACTTCTTGAGGAAATACAGCAATCTATTTGTTGTCTGTAACTTTCTGAATTTTTATGTCCGTAATTTGTACTGGTTTTGACACACAATTCTCATAATGATTAGAAAATCGTAGTAATTGCATTTTACAAGGGCTATCGGTTTGTATAGCCGTTGTCGTTATCGATTGACATAAGTATTACCCAGGTGCCACTTCTTTGCATTTCTCACTTGTGAATCCATACCTAACTTCATTTAGAAAGGAACTTGGTCTTGAGTATAATAACTTGATATTGCCTATTCATTTTTATAGGGAAAGCAAATAAATGATAATAATTGTAAGTGTTAATCTCTACAATTGGAATTTCTATTAAAAATTGTTACATGCCAAAATTGGCAATGTACAATTTTTAGATCTATTTATAATTTATAAATTAATTCCCGCGTATTTTTTAAATTAATAATGATAACTTCCGTCGTCACTGACAGTCGCGTCTGCGCAGAGTGAATGCGGGGTTGCGCGAGTGTCAAAAGCGGGACTAAGCCACGAGCCCTCAAGCAAGCAACATTTATCTGTGTGGTGTGTGTCTTTTCTTTTAGGAATAGGTATGCAGGTTCCTTGTACCTTTACCTTTTATTGTACCTGGTACCTTATCTCCCTTCAACTCCCTACGAGTGCAGCAAAAAGAAGAACGAATGAAAATCTGGTAATCAACATAGCGTAAATCAACGCACAAACCACCTTTGAACACTGAGATAAAGTTCCGACATTCCCCCATGTGAGTAATTTGATTTTATTTAAATTGTGCTTGCAAATTTGACTTAAAAAGCGGTTGCATCACTCGAAAGCGTGGTCGGTATATGTTAGACAATGGCGGGTGAAATATGCCGCGCGAGTTATGCGATCCCCCATTTGTTATACCTATAAAACTAATACTTAAGAAAGTTATTAGGAAATATTAGGTAATGTGCAACAATGTCATAAAAGACAATTTGTTACAATTTATTTCAGTTTATAAACGTTCATGGGAACGGAAGCGCTACAAAGTAGCACAAGGATAAGTGACACTGCAGATGTCAGGTCACAGATGGTCGTAGGAAGTCACGTACCGAGATTACGCAGAATTAAGCCTGCAACAAAGTATTTATGAATAGCTTTTAAGATAGCAACTATGTATCATGAATAGAGTCAAGTGTAAGCAGACATTAGGTTTGCAAGTTTCCACAGAACTGTGAGGGGGTAGGGAGATTATATAAGGCCCGGGAGCTCCACTCGCAGCCAGTTCATCAAACGTTCAGCTTTTACATTGCAGTTCGTAGATAGCTCATATTTTACAATTAATTAATGTATTTCGACTTAGACTAATTATTCAAGTTTGTCAAAATTCCAATTAATTTCTGTATAATCAAAAATAAATTTGTTAAAGTTCAAAGAGTCTTTTTAAAAAAGACCGCTCGAAGCCACGAACCTTAACTCGCGTGGAACTATAACAATGGCGCCTAAATACGTGTATGTTGAAACTAAAATCGGTTGGTAACTTTTATTGTAACTTGTAAGATATTAACTTTAAAAAAGTTTATATTTTTTTACAATTTGGTTTGTTCACTCAAAATCGATAATTAAATAAGTTTAATTTCTAGTGATTTTTAAAAAAATGCAATTTGGCAACACCAAATTTAGTTACCTTTAGTTTTTTTTTATCTTATTTGGTGGCAACATTGGAAAAAGGCTAGATGTCAATGTAACTTGTTGAAACTGTCACTTTAAATAGTTGTTTGTTTACTTTTAGCTTAACTTAGTGCAATCTTAATTTCCAATTTATATAAAAAATTTAGTTACCTTTGTTTTATATCTGATGTGTTTGACAATTACTACCTAACCTAACTTGTGAGTGAACTGAAAAATTGGATATAAATTATTTATCCAGTAAGTATTGTTATTTATAGATAATTTATTACTCTAATTGCTTCATTTGTTATCCCTTATCTTAAAAATTCTTTAAAACCACATTAAGTTGGTTTACATACTTATCTTGACTTAAATAATTAACTAGTTTTTACGGATTTCTTTTTTAGAAAAAATTTATTTTAAATAGAGAATCTATTTGCTTTAAACAATCTCGGTACATTTATCTAAATACAGTAGCATACTTCTTAATCTTCTTTGGGTATTAAACCACTCATAGTTTTTAAAATTATCTTTATTAACGTTTCGATCCATAACCTAGGATCGTTTTCAAAATAATAAAAACTTCAAGTTTGACATTTATGACATAAATTGATGGTGACTTTGATTTATTGATGTTTGAAATATTTGGTTTGAGTACACTAAGTAAAAATTTTTAAAATTTAAATGAATAATTGCCTTAATTGTTTTAATTGCCTTCAATTTGTGTTACGGCCTGGGACCGACTTTTTTAGGTAGCCAATACGCTTAACGTGAAATCAGCTGATTAATTTTTATTGGTGAATTTTATATAAATTCAATAACTTGGGAATTGGAAAACATTTTTTAACATGTTTCTATTTATACAATTTAGAGGATGGTTATTAAAGAAGTGTGCAATTGCATTATTAAAAGGCTTACGTAGTCGTTTCTTTATATTTATTTTGAAGGGGAAATCATTATGATTTAGGCTACCTCTTTGGTAGATTTTAACATACAGGGAGTATTTACAGTAGCATAATTGATTCCCTATATCTTAAGTCCCTCGAAACAATTTTTGAACTTGAATCACACAGTATCCGACCTGCGTCGAATCAAAACGACAGACGTTTACACGTAAAGACCGTATTAGCACAGGAAGCTGACGGACAATTAATTTCTCGTACATTAATTTTAGATCTATCACAAAATGCTTTTGAAATCAAACAATCTCTAGACGATATTAATAATATAGTTTACTGAATAAATCCAATAGTTTCTAATTTAGAACTAAAATGTATCAAATCTCGTATAATACATTTAAAGCAACGTTTACACTTGTCATTACTTAAAGACGAACAGGCTAATGAAACCAGACAAACTTTCTCATCTGACGTTCTCTTAATTGAAGGAATCATTCTCGAAAAACTTAACTCTGATTCCGATGTAAATGTGCCTCCTGTCTTCTCTAACCTCACCATATCGCAATCTGCTAACTCATCTCCAGTTTATAAATGGGGTATTTCTTTCTCGGGTTTTGATTCGTAAATTTTGTTCATGTCATTTCTGGACCGCGTAAATGATTTTAAGATCTCACGTAACTGTACAGATCAAGATTTATTTGTCTCAGCAGGGGAATTATTTTCTGGCTCGGCTTTGGTTTGGTATAGAAATATACGAAACCAGATTTCTAACTGGAAAGAATTAGCTACTAGCTTAGAACGCGACTTTTTACCGTACGGATATATAACTGATCTCTGGAATGAAATAAAAAATCGAACTCAGGGGCCTAACGAAAACGTAATCTCTTTTATTACTTCAATTGAAGCTTTATATGACAGATTAGATAAAAAACCACCCGAAACCGAAATTATCGACCAACTTCTACGAAACCTAAATCCATATTTCTCTGAACACTTAGCTTTACAACATATCTCTCCCTTACCTCAATTTAAAGATTTATGCCGCTCTCTTCAAGAAGTAAAGTTACGTATAGATAAATATCGTCCACCACCAACAAAACTATGTGGCTTATTAGAACCTGACTTAGCATGTCAATCAGAATCTTCTCTAAAGTATCTACTATTAATCTCCCCGTTTCTCCATCAACAAACTCAGTTACCTGTTGGAATTGTAAGAAAAGCGGACATACTTATAATGTTTGCATATATTTAAAACTTCTTTTCTGCTATGGCTGTAGTCGAAACAATACCTATAAATCCAAATGTACAAAATGTAACCCTACCTTATCGGAAAACTTTGTCAGAGATATTCCTACTCGGGACGTGAATATTTCAAAAAGCCAAAATCGTCCTCAACAAGAACAATTCAACACACCCAGACACCAACAAAATTAAAACATAAAATTACCTCCAATGTTAAACCTTTGTTTAACGTATCTAGTAATAATAATAATAATATAATAATACCACTATCTTAAATTCAAAGCATAACTTGCTTCCTCTATCTGAAATATGTTGTTCGACTTCAGCCTAATGGTCAAATTGGTTGAAAACAGTTCATTCCTTTTACCAAAAAGATTCTGCTGCTTTACAACTTGTTAAAAAACCTCTCGACAATCGCCCGCATTTACTTATCTCTATTGGCTGTCTAAATGTAATCTTCTTCTGGTTTTTTATTTGATCGTTCTCAATTTTTCACTCGGGCTTCTTATTATCCTTTGAATTTTTTTGCGTTACTTGGAATATGTTGCAGACTAATCAATTTTATTTTTAGTTTATTTAATTTAAACACAGTTACATCAGAACTTTACTTTATTAGCAAAAGAAAAAAACCTCCTGACAGTTCGTCAAAAAACACCTATCAAAATTTACTAATTAATTTCAAAACTTTTGTTCCTTTTACAACATTCATAGCCCACCCCCAAATCATTAATATACAATCCTTATTAATTCTAAAACTTAATCAATGCCCACTAGATATATGTGTAACATCAAATACATTAATCATAACTTCATTTTCAATTCACTTAACCAATTACAATTTCCAAACACGTATATATACCATTTAAACTTTTAAATAAAAACCCCAACATGAACATAATGATTATAAAGTAGCAAGAAACACCTTAACATTAAAACTAACTTCTAATGCATAATAAATTTGAATAATCTACATAAATTCAAAATAGTAGGCAGCCTTAATTCTAAATTTTAACGCTATATACAGTGACTTAGCTTTTCCGAATTTTTATACAAGATTATATCATGTATTTCCACACACAAGCATAAGGCCTTTCACCCTCTGACGCTGTCCACCATTTTCAGAAATATTTTTCAGTGATATCCTCCAGGTACCACCTAACCGAAGATCTAACAATAGAAATTTCATGCATCCTTTTTTTTAAAGTATACCCTAAATTAAACCTTTACATGATCCATTTGTTATAATGTTGAGGATAGGCTTCCCCTCGCCCATCTGTTTTAATATATATATAATTATTACTAAAATAGAGAAATTCAATATAGCTTAACCATTTTACGTGTGGACTCAATAATCTTATTCTAAACGAAACTGTACATTTTCCTATTCAATAATAAACTACACACAATTGCGTTAACTTGTTGTGATATTACAACCCCGCCGGCGAGGTACGCGTGCCACTATGTCAGTTGGTAGCGATATTAGGTAATGTAAAAATGACGCGCAAATTATGGATGACGTCACACAATATGCAAATTATTGCAACACAATTACACAAATTTTAAAGGAAAACAAATTTTAAAGAAAATCCCAATGAGGCACTCACGTGAACATGTAGGGCTTCCTTCAGGATTACTCCATGATGGTCGGCCGTGGCTTCGCTAATCTTCCGGGCATCGGCTACTTCGCTATCTTTCGGGCGTGGGAATTCTTGAGTCAGGTTGAATCCAAATTCGATTTGTCTTCTCTCTGTATGTAGATACAAATAAGGTAAAGGAGACAGGGTAAGGCACGATAAATTTGTAATCACAGGAAACCTACATATCAGAAAAAGACACGATACGATACGATACAACTCTCTTGTTCACATCTCGGAGGCTAGTTCTCACGCGTATATCGGAAATCCCCCACCTCCTTTCTGGCCCACCGCGTGGGCGCAAATCTCCCGCGACGCACTATCTGAAGTGACGGAAATACACCCACAAGTCTTTTTAAATTTATGGCGCTAAATTCTTACATATTAAAACTTAATTGAGAATGTCTAGTGCCGAATTTTTCGGCACGTAACAGTGAATAGAAACCTGATTTCTTGAAATAACAACAATTGGAACTAAATATCCGGTAGTGACAGTTGTTGAATTCTCTTGTTGAAGTTACAGCTTTTATCCCTTTTTAACATTTAGTGTGGATTTCATATGTAAATAACTACGTGCTTCACAACATCCGTGCTCGATATGCCATAATGAAAAGTAACGGGATTCTGTTCCTTTCGTCCTTTGTTAAAACGCAATATATGCTTAGTATTATTTTAGACCTTCGATGTGGACTTAGTAAGTTGTTGTTGTGAAACGGGAAATAAATTAATCACACTTTACAATTTAATCAAAATTTATGTAATGAACCAAAATAACAGTAATTTACACAGTAGGACTTTTAACCGAAGGACAACCGAAGGACTTTTAAATTCTTACATCAAGGTTCATTGTAATGCAACATATATAATCGTAACTGGAATTAATTCAATTATATAAATATTTTGATAGAATCCTCACAAACTTCTAATTTTATAAAAACCTGGTTTACAATTTAATATTGTATTAAATCTGTACGTAAAAATGAGGAACTACACATCACTACCTTGTGCACAATATATTTGGAAAGAGCTTTAATAACAAGATTCGAAGAAGGAATGACACGAAGTGATTTGTGTACAAAAATTGCAAGCAATATGTAAGAGTTGCTTTATCTGCCAAGGGTGGGATGACTATTTACACCCTCAACCAACGACTTCTAAACGGAACAAAGAACAGCTTAAGAAATTGTATTACAAACTAAAATTAAGTTGAAGCAAATCCCAACACAAATATAAAAACGAATTTTGTAGCATTAACTCAACGCCTGAAAGTTATGATTGATTAAAAAAAATTTAATATGTAGAAACTTTTATAAAAAAAACTGATTTTTGTTTGTATTTGTAGATTCTCAGTTTTTCATAAACTTATGTCCAGCAAAAGTGCAGAGGTAGATAGCGGTAGCGCAAACTGTTTTTCCTGCTGAACGCGCCCAATCTATAAGGGTTACTATGGAAACCACAACTAACACACTGTCAACATATCAGAGTTTAAAATGGATGCTTTAACAAAATCCGGTATTTATTTCGATGAAGTTGATAAAATACGAATTTTAGAACCAGAAATTTCAAAACAAACCAATGATTTAAAAGAAGAATGTAAAATATACACCGAGAGTATGACACATACTTTAAGAGATGTAAGTACCTACAGGTAATATCCATTTGTTTTTAGAAATAAACGAATTTCAAAAACTTTCCGACAATTTTATTACAATAACTGATAAATTAGGAAAAGAAGTGGAAAAACAAAAATTACGAGCTATAGGTGCTAGAAATATACTTCAAAGCATGGCTAAGGAAAAAGAGGTTCAGCGACAGCAATTACAGGTAAATAATTTGCGTCGACTTTGGTGCCCTTTAACATGTGTTTTAGTCACTAATTACGGAAAAAACCATGGAACTCGAACGACTAAAAGTGCAATTAACCGCCCTACAGAAAAATGAAATGGAGCAAATGGAAATAATTGATCAATTGACCCACGGTCAATAGCCCTACTGGGATAGGAAATACATATTTAAACAGTTTGTTATGTAAACTCGCGATTACGTAACGAAAGCTAATTAAAATATATCGTTCTGATTATTTTGTTTATTGGCGGTTGGCAAAGTATATAGACATCTACTTGCATGTATAAGAGTTTATTTAAAATTAATATTTAGAGTAAGCATTAAAATATTTTATGTAGTTCGTAGAACTCGAAATGTTGTATTATAATTGGAAGTTTGCATATTAAACATATCTAGGTGCATTAATCCTCCTGATGGTAGGCCACCAGCAATCATATAAAGGGCTGAACAGAATACAACGCCGTCGTACGGCGTTCGATGTCGGTGAAGAGTTGGAATGAAGGTATTGAATGACTGTATTATGGACTTCTCTACTTAGGACGTTAATCTTCCTATCCTGCAATACTATAAAACTGTGACAAATAATCTCTAGTTAATAATGTTGCCGCTAGGGAAAAGGAAGGTCGATTTTCTATTATGTCTTATGGCGTATTATTATTCAAATCGCATTTTTATAAAATTGTGGGGTCTAATTAGACTAAGATCATCATATTTGGTGCTTATAGCTGTGATAGTCAATTGCATGTAAAACGTGCGGCCTATAACTTATTTATATATATAAAATATGAAGTGTTGTATTGTCCCTGGGTGCAAATCCGGATATAAATCATTCAAACGCATAAGGAGAAGTATTTATTCTGCTCCCAAGGTATTTTTGGCGTTTAGTATACTATTGAGATTCTAAATACATGTCTTTGTAGGTTGTGGAAACATTAGAAAAGTGGAGACAAGCTATTCCTCGAAGTGACAAGGTTCTTTCTTATTTGTGTATATATTAATGTATAATGAAATTTATTTTTATGTGTATTGGATGGTAAGAATTCTAATTTAAGTATCTACCTGAGCATATATGTTTCTAATACAATTCTTGTTATAATAATACATTTTTATTTCTAATTAAAAGTGTGTATAAAAAAAAGTTAGATATACTGTTGTTTTATTTTGTTTAATATAATACTTTTTTGCTTCAATAAAATCACTATTTTATCCCCAAAAAGATGGTCCGATTTTTGTGTGCTCAATTATACATGTACTTCATCCTTTTGGACCATCAGAGATACTAAAAGTCTTAAAAGTTCTAATTTTTATAGTATAAGACTTAACTACATAAATTAACAATAACTTTAAATTGATCTCCTGCAAACAAGTGTTACCAGATATAAAACATTCTTTCTCCGTATGAACGACATCTCCTATTGTTTTATAGCCGCTTGTATTTGTATCATAAAATGATTTAAAAGAGCTTTGAATAAATATTATTTATCAATGATTACATTGCCCAGCATGCTATTTTGATTCTTTAATAATTTGAAATTCTTATAGGAATACGGGAGTATTAAATTGGTAATTGTTAAGAATTTGTGTATATTTCCACTTCCAATGACTGCAATTTTGAATAAAATCCGAATTTATAATTATTTATGAGAAAAATATCGAATGCTCCATAAGACTGCATGTAAAAATCGCCCTCCATTTCCCTAGCGGCAAGTCGCGAACTACGAATACAGGGCTAAAATATGCACAGGTTTCTGGCCGAGATTAATGTCCTATGTAGAAATGTCCATAGACTGTATAATACACAATGCGCGGCGTTTGACGCCGTTCAGCGTTGGTAGTTGACAATATTGCTACTTTATACCCTCTCTTCTGTCAAATACTTAGAATTTATAACCTCAGTTTAGTTACTTTGAATGTTTGGCGAGCTTATGCTGTTAATGTGTAATATAAAACACCTCTATAATGTAGGCTTCAATAAACTCAAAATTCAACTAATACTAGTATGACATAACTTTCTGACAATTAACAACAACGCCAACTATAAAGTAAATTAATTACACAAATTTATATAACAATCTTCCCCCGCTCAGTATCTGTTATAATTTTGCAAATAGGCGGGAGGTCTCCGCTCCCTTAGAGGTCGATTCATATGAGAGCCTAATTTTGGAACCGGTCTGTTAACCTCCTTTGACTCCCGAGTTATTAGAGACTTTCAAATATGTATCATTTTCTGCGGGATCACAAATGATATTTTCGGGCCGGCAGATAGAGTTGGGGGACACAGAATTTGATTGTTCGTTTGAAGTACTGGTAAAACTAGGTGGATTATCTTGTTCATTTGAATTACTTCAGGGTTTACTTTGTTCATATATGTGAGGATCACTTCTAGGTGCCAGATGGCGAGTTGATACAGTTACCTCACAGCCATTGGATTTTCGGATATGGCTGTAGTTTGGATTAGCTTCCATGAGGTACACTTCTTCCACTAAAGGCTCGTATTTGTTCTGTCTGCAATGATTTTTTAGGAAAACAGGGCCTGGAGTACTTAGCTATGTAGGAATAGAAGAACCGTTAGCGAACTTTCTTGAATGGTTGAACATTCGTTCATGAAGAGAACAGTTTGTCGCAGTACACAATAATGGTCTTATAGAATGTAATGCATCTGTAAGTACATGCTGCCACAAATTAATTTTCATATTCTGAGATCTTAGGATTAATAGTACAGTTTTCAAAATTACTCCATTGTATCGCTCACATTGTCCATTCCCTTGTGGATTATACGGGGTAGTGCGGCTTGTAGCTATTCCTTGGCTTGTTAGAAAGCTTCTTAATTCTTCTGACATGAAACTACTACCTCTATCAGTATGTATATAGGATGGAGATCCAAAGACAGCAAAAAGTTGCTTCAAGCAGTTAATCACTGTTGATGCAGTCATATCAGAACA
Organism: Platerodrilus igneus; assembly: GCA_036346225.1. Classification (NCBI taxonomy): domain Eukaryota; kingdom Metazoa; phylum Arthropoda; class Insecta; order Coleoptera; family Lycidae; genus Platerodrilus; species Platerodrilus igneus. The sequence continues at coordinate 3,302,003 of JARFIW010000802.1, forward strand.
TAGAAATGCTCAGGGAAATCTTGAGTATTCATCTATAACTGTTAAAACGTAACGATTCTGATTGGTTGATGGTAGGGGTCCTTTAAAATCTAGATTTAGTCTCTCTAATGCTGCTGTTGCTTTTAATCGAGTTCCTTGATGTTTATAAAACCTTGGTTTTATCTCCGTACATACAGGACAAGCAGATACAATTCTTTTCACGTCATCCAAAGAGTAAAGAAGATTTTTGCAACGTACCCAGTGGTAGAATCTTGTAATGCTAGGATGACACAAGGAATTATGTAGATTATAAAGATTTGTATCAGAAGTAGAATGCTGTATAGCAGCAGAAATTCTTGAAAGTGTATCAGCTACAATATTCTGACATTCAGGTCCGTAAATGATGTCATATTTATAACAGGACAATTCTAATCGCCATCGCATTATTGTCTCATTTTTAACCTTTGAAGATGAGGCATTGTTTTCAAACATAAAAGCTACAGGTCGTCGATCTGTAATTAGTCGGAAATGCCTTCCGATTAAAATTTGCCTCCAAATAGCTTCAACAATAGTATATGCCTCTTTTTCAACTGAGGAGTGGTGCTGTTCTGATTTTGATAGAGTTCTTGAGAAAAAGGCTACTGGTTTTCCTGACTGAGTTAACTGAGCAGCGATAACGTATTCTGAAGCATCGGTCTCAACTGTGAATATACTTTCGTCATCAATTGCTGTAACAGCGGCATTTAAAATATCTGCTTTTAAGTTTTTAAAAGCCTCAATTTGATCTTTATTTATTGGGAAATGTTTAACTGCTATCAAATGATGAATTTTATCGGAGAATTTGTATATAAATTTTGAATAGTGAACAAACAATCCTTAAACTCGTTTCAGTGATGTCATACCAGTTGGTAAAGGCAAATTGACAATGGAACGAAGTCTATCCAAATCAGGTTTTATAATTTTATTTTCAATGGTGTATCCAAAAATGTTAATTTTAGTCATAGAAAGTTTACATTTTCCACGGTTCAGAGTTATTATAGCCCCGCCGGTGCGGTACGCGAGCCACCACAGTCAGTTGGTAGCAATGTTAAATGATATAAAAATGACGCGCAAATAATAGATAACGTCACACAATTATATAAAATTACTCCATCACATAAAAAAAAGAAACGAAAATGCTACTCACATAAATTGCAGGGCTTCTTGCAGAATTACTCCATGATGTCGGCAGCGGCTTTACTAATCTTTCGGGCGTGGGAATTCGCTGGGCCCGGTTGAAACCAAATTCGGATTGTCTTCTCTCTCTGTACGTAGAGGTACGATAAAGAACTGGTTTATAAGGAACGATATCAGAGATAAGGCAAGGAACCTACATAACAAAAAAAGACACGATAAGATACAAGACAACTACACTTGTTCACGTCTCGGTGGCTAGTCCCTTTACGTATGCCGGAAATCACCCTCCTTCCTTTTCGGCACACCGCGTCGACGCAATTTCGCGCAAAGCACTATCTAAAGTGATGGAAATACGCACACGTCCTTTTAAATTTATGGAGCGAAATTCTTACAAATTAAAACTTAATTGAGAATGTTTAGTGCCGAATTTTTCGGCACGTAGCAATCGCGACAAAGCCATAAAAGTAAAAACTTAAAAAAAGAAAATGACTGTTAGCACAGTAACATCTTAAAATCTAAATCCTAACTAGCCTAAATAAATCCTAACTTAAATCCTACAAAATGTTTATTTGAGGCGCCACCTGGTTTTTTCCGACCGATAACACGTCTTCCGGATTACCAGGAAACGGAAAAGTGCACACACGAGTTTTTGGTGTGGCGCATTTATAATCGACAGCACAATTTTGTCGGGGAGCATGAAACACTACTTAAACTAAAACAAATGCGACAATGTCGCCTAACCTATATACTAAAACTAAAGCTAACATTACAATTTCCTAAGTGCAGACGTACATGAGCGTTGCATTTAGACTGTTTCTTCGTTGGCACAAAAAGTGCCAAAATTTAAAAATGTTTAAAAGAGTGAGTTACTCTACACTCTAGCAAATTTTTAAGTTACTGGTACTCTGGTTTAATAAACAATACACATCAAAACTTGTCTATGACATGGCTGTGAATCAACAAATTTACCAAACGTACCACCTTACTAATTCCTTACGTTGCTAACCTAACAAATTACATTTCTACCATCAGGTTAGCTTTTTCACTTAATATTCAAGAAAGATAATTCCCACGTCTGGTCATAAATACCAAACGTTAGGACGATAAAAAGATAAAACAAGATCTCAAGTTATTATCGAAGATAATAGATAAGATAACGATAATGACAGCAAATTTAAAAATGAGACTATCCAAAACACTTTAGAACTCTACAAAATAAAAATTCATTTTAAAACTGAAAACCACCCTGAATCAAATAGACTGATTGAACGACTACATTCAACCCTGTTAGAACAAATTCGATTACTAAGAAGAACTTATAAGAAGGAGCACATCACCAATTTAATGTCATGTGCACTATGCCTACAATAATATAATTCACTCATCAACAAATTTTAAACCCTTAGAATTAACTTTAGGACATTCAGATTCACGCAACCGTTACGACATACATTATAATAAGGAACTATATCAACAATACGCTAAAGATCACAAAGATAAACTAAAAATAACTTATGACAAAGTAAAAGATAAATTAGATAATGATAAAGAACGTATCACCACAACCCGTAATAAGAGCACCGACGCAAATAAATTTTCAATAGGACAAACCGTTTATGAGAAGAATTTCCAGAGTTAACGACATAAAACGGCACCCAGAAATTTATGCCCATTTAAAATTAAAGGAATATCCGACAAAAATATAACCATAGTAGACAACGGCAAAATAACAAAATAATTCACTTGAGAAACTTAAGACACCCTGTAATTTCAGATGGACAATCATCGCCCTTACCGTCAACCTCCGCCCAGGTAGAACGGACAACGAAATAGTAATAGCAGATATAAAAAACAACCCCGGTATACTGCCAATAAAATTAGGCAGTATGCAAAACACAATCGACTATTGGACATTCGCACAAAAATTTGACCTAACAGAATTAAAACAAGAATTTCAAATAATCAAAGATAATTATTTTCGACTAAAACAATGAATGCGCACAGCAAAATTCGTAAAGGAATACGCCATAGAATGATGAATTATAACAGTGTAATAGAAAGCATTTTAAGAGGCCTAAAGGATAAATTTAACAGATTAATACCCACCGGACAAACTACAAGACGAAAAAGAGGACTAATCAACGGATTAGGTAACATAATAAAAGCTATCACAGACAACTTAGATAATCAAGACGCAGAACGTTATGACAACGCAATACAACAATTATTTGAAAATCAAAACGATATAAAAACCATAATTAGCAACCAAATACCATTAACCCAAACGACAATTATAAAATTCAACGAAACAGTAAGAAAGCTAGTAAGAAACCGGACAATATAGCCAACCGAATACAGACCCTTGAAACCAACATGCAAACTATCATGTTAGACATGCGAGATTTAATTAGATTCAATGCAATATTTATTCAAATAATATCAACCCTTACTTTAATTCAACAAATCTTAGCAACTTTAGAAAACGCAGTGGCATTTGCAAAATTAAATACCCTACACTCTAGTATCATAGAACCAACCGATTTATTAAAGGAATTATTAAGAATTAGATCATTTATAACCAACAGTAAATTACCTTTTGACGTAATATAATCAAACATTCTTATATTTGAAAAAATAGCTATAGTTAAAGGCTATATTAAGAATAACGAAATAACATTTTTAATAGAAATCCTAATAGTAGAGAGTAACAATTATAATTATTATCATTTGTTTGCTTTTCCAATGAAAACTACTAGCACATACCAAGTTATCATACCCAAAACCAAATTCCTATCCTTAAATGAACTAAGATGTGTTGCTTTCTATTTACACCTTAGCTAAGAATGGCTTAAAATTAGGTTAGGTGAAAATCTAACCTTACCTAACTTCATTGCATTTGATTATTCGAAGGTACAACTTAGAATTTTAGCTAACTAACATATAAAGGGTTTGAAAATAATATTAAAGTCAACTTATTCTCGTTAAGAATCAACTTGGTATTAACTGTTATGTTATAGTTGCTTTTATAAATGTGCAATAAAAATTTATATTATACACAACATGAAAAATATAACCTCAATATAAACTTAGGGAGAAAAGTTAGTATCTTAGGTAGATCTATTGGCACCTTATCTGGAGTAAGGGGAATGCAAAAAATCTAACTTTGTCTAAGTTCCTTAATAGTTAAAAGAACGTGTCCTCAACTAAGATTATTTTAACTTAGGTTAGATTATCTTAGTTTTTGGGCAAATAGAAAGCAACAATGGTTATACAAATGAAAAGTGTACCGAAGTAACACCAAACCAATCCAATCGTTGACGACAACAACCATTCAAGAAAACAACCCTTGCGAAATACAACTATTAAAATTTTCAAATCATTACGAAAACTGTGAAGCAAAATCCGTACAAATAACCACCATGAAAATTAAAAAAGTTACAGAAAACAAATGGATCGCCATTTTCCTAACAAAAGTAATAGCAACCATCCACTGCAATCGAGATAAAAACAAACTAGCATTAAACCACTCATAGTTTTTAAAATGATCTTTATTAACGTTTCGATCCATGACCTAGGATCGTTTTCAAAATAATAAAAACTTCAAGTTTGACATTTATGACATAAATTGAAGGTGACTTTGACACTGAATCTCGGTGAATTAAGACATGAAATTAGAAAACAATAGAAGGGAAGCTAGCTCAGAATATAAATAAGTGCAGGTACGTGTCCAACCAGTTTTGAGATGAAGATCCAATGATGATGATGATGAAGCATATTAACAACCCCTGTAAAACAGCATTTGTATCTGACAAGGGTAAACCCGCAATAAGGTTACCTCACAACCATATACAATCTCCGTTAAACAGTATTGGTATCTGACAAGTGTAAACCCGCCATAGGGTCGCCTCAGATCCATATACAACCTTCATAGAACAACATTGGTATCTGACAAGTGTAAACCCGCCATAAGGTCACCTCAGAACAATGTTAAAATCTACCAAAGAGGTAGCCTAAATCATAATGATTTCCCTTTCAAAATAAATATAAAAAAACGACTACTTAAGCCTTTTAATAATGCAATTGCACACTTCTTTAATACCATCCTCTAAATTGTATAAATAGAAACATGTTAAAAATGTTTTCCAATTCCCAAGTTATTGAATTTTTACAATAAAAATTAATCAGCTGATTTCACGTTAAGCGTATTGGCTACCTAAAAAAGTCGGTCCCAGGCCGTAACACAAATTGAAGGCAATCATTTATTTAAACTTTAAAAATTTTTGTTTAGTGTACTCAAACCAAATATTTCAAACATCAATAAATCAAAGTCACCTTCAATTTATGTCATAAATGTCAAACTTGAAGTTTTTATTATTTTGAAAACGATCCTAGGTCATGGATCGAAACGTTAATAAAGATCATTTTAAAAACTATGAGTGGTTTAATCCCCAAAGAAGATTAAGAAGAATACTAAACAAACCACAACAAACATACAGGGAGTATTTAAACTAGCATTAACCGGAAGCAAATTAATTACCCTTAAAGAAGACTGTTATTTAAAATTCAAAGACGAAATAATCAGAGTTTATCAAGACCCCATAGTAACAAAGAAACTCGCAAACCTACCAGAACTACAGTTCAAAATAAAACAACCAGAAGACGAAGAAATAATCCAAAAACTCATGCAGCTAGAACATCTAGACTTAGACGACCTCAACGATGCCATGAAATTAATAGAAAACTACAAAGGACATTTAAGTGAACTCAAAGTGCCTAAGTTACACTATGACAATATAAGCGTTTGGACAATTGTGTTAATCATTCTAATAATTTTTCTAATTATATATGTATTTTACAAAATGTACCTTAAATATAAGAATAAGCAAACAGTTTTAGATTTAAGGAAACAAAGAGAAATAAAGAAACAATAAGTGTACCCTTAAAAACAATAAATTTTAAATAATAAATTTTATGAATTTAAAAATTAAGCATTACCTTAATTATTCATTTACGTCGGGAGGAGTTATGCATCCCTCAATTTATATATATATATATATAGATATATATATATATACTGTATATATATATATATATATATATATATATATATATATTAAATAATAGAATATAATAGGAAATTATTAGAAATTGTTAAATAAATCATAAGTCGAGTACAATAATGTAACTCAAAAATAGATATAAAAAGGTTATTAACAGTTCATGAGTCGGATACAATACAATGTATTCCAGACGATACTGCAGGTGTCAGGTCACAGACGGTTAAGATACGCAATCACCTAGAAAGTAACATTAAAACAATGTAACAAAGTTTAGAATTAAGAATAAGCAGACATGAGTTCTGCAAGTTTCCCCAGCTATGTGAAGGGGTAGGGACATTATAAATAGCCCGGGAGCCCCAGTTGACACCAGTCAGTCTGAGTATTACAGCTTTTGCATTGTTGTTTACCTAAGCTACTTGCCCTAATATTAGTTCAATTAATTAAAGTATTTCGATTTAAAGTTATTTTAACCAGTTTGTCAAAATTCCATTATAATTTCTGTTTAAGTTAAAACCAATAAATTGTTACGAATACTTGGAAACAGTTTTTAAACCTACCGCTCCCAAGGCCCGAAACGTAACTCGCATATCGCTTGTATTACTTTTTTATTAATAAATACCGTTTTAAGTTTAAGTATTTCCTTTAAAAGAGTTACCAAAAACCTAAACTGATTTTTGAGGTACCAAATCCTGAGAAAATGTAGAAGTAAATGAGAATTTATAGCGCTAATATGAGGAATCCTATTGCAAAAATACTAGAATTAAAACCCTTTCATATATGGCTAAAATTTGAAGAATTTTAAAAATTAGGTATAAGGGTGTTAGCATACAGAGGCTCCTGGAAAAATATAAACTAAAATTATGTATCATACCCTAAGAAAAATCGGTTCTAATCAACTTCTTACAATTAGAGGTTTACAGGGGTGTAACTCAACAGGGAATAGTTCGATTTGAAAAATTTCAACGGTTTTAGATTACTCAAGAAATTCTGGTTTAGGTTAATGTGGCTGGTCGAAGAAAACTTTTATCTAGGTTAGATATGAAATCAAAGAGCAAAAAATTTAAAGGTTCGGTGTTTTAGAAGGGTGTAACTCGACAGGGGGTGGTGCGATTTAAACAATTTCAACGAATTCATATCCCCGGAAAATTCTAGATTAAATACGTTTAACAGCTCACCTAAAAAACTTCCAGAAACCGAATTACGGGAGCATCAGCAAAAATTGAGCTGGTTTTGTTTTCGTCCTTCTACTAATGAATGCGCGCTAATTACTGACAAGCAGTTAGCAAACGTTAGAAATAGTTTTTACAACAGACTAGGTTATTTTTTATTTCAAAACAGCGAATTATTTATATGTTTATTATAATTATTTTTTCTTAAACTGTTTTTTCTACATTTCTAATAAAAATCATTTAAAGTTTTGCTTATTTACGGTTTTATTATAAAACTAGTGCCAAAAAAACCTTAAAATTGAATATATTTATAAATTGCTTGTGTTCGACTTATGTTCAGCTTTGAGAGTGAACACTCGGTATAACAAAACAAGAGAGGCGTATTTTGGAGGTTAGAGTGGATGGTAGTTATCCGGGGATTTCACGAAAAGTGCCAGCCGTTAAAAATTTAATGAGGGTTTCTTCGTAAAACGATTGTTTGTTACTGAAAATTACACGATTTTTGCGACGTTCTGTAAACCGTTGAGAATTTTACTTAGAATAACTCGAGGGTAATGGTTAGTTTGTAGAATTGAACGACCGTTTGTTGTTGTGCTGTGCATGGGTTTCTGGAACCGGTGGACGGTTTGAGAACGTTCCGAAGAAAGTGTGTTATAAGGGTGGCGAGAATAGATTCTAGGAGACAGTTTTGGAGGCTATATAAACCCAGAGGAGGTGGTAAAGGCTCTTTTTCCTTTCGATCTTCAACCAAGCTACATACAAGTGTAAATGTAAATAAGTAAGTTTAGATTTTATTGAAATTTAATAGGCACAAGTTGGTGCAAAGTTATATGTCAATTGTGATGTCTATAAAATTCTGTTAATAATCGAAGCTGAAAGTAAAGTAAGTAAAATTTTTACTACTTGTGGTTGGAGGCGCTTGGTGTAGTCTGGGTACAAATCAAGTATGTGGATAGACCAATAGCAGATGTATGGGAGCATGAAAGTACCGTGCATTAGCCGTGGAGATATCTGTGTAGAAGCGTGCTGTTCCGGATGGTGAGAGGCCACCTGGAGTAAATTTTGAACGTGCAGTCTAGTGGGACGACTACGTTGGAGATGGTTTCCTCATAGAGAGCTGGTGGTGCTACAATCCAGGTAATTCAACCTTTGTAAAACTTTTGCTTATTGTGATTTTGTGGGTGTTTATGACAAATGGGGTGATTATTGGGGTATTTTATAGTATTGTAAGGACATTTTATTTGATGATTTATCATGAGAAAGGAGTATATGATAATTTATTTATGTACTATATGGTGGTATAAAATAAATGTGTAATTTTGCGTGAAAGCATTTACTGGAAAACTATTATTTCGGCAAATGTCTAAGTGTTGGGGGATCTTGGCAGCCACAGTTGCTTAACCCCCTTCAATAAATCTCAGTGAAATAGGGCATAAAATTAGAAAACAATAGAAGGGGAACAAGCTGTATTGCTGTGTGAGAATTTCAGGGAACTACGTAGGTTAGTTTAGAAAATAAATAAGTGCAGGTACATGTCCAACCAGTTTTGAGACGGGAAACCCAATGACGAAAAAAATAAGCGCAGATAACTCTGATGATTATTATAAACACCTAGTTGTTTGCTGTGAAATACCTGCAACCAATGTTGACTGTGCAAAAAGATATATTGGGAAAAATATTAAATCAGTAAATGTTCAAGTGCTGGGGAAACTTGGCAGCCACAGGCTGCTTACCGCCCTTCGCAACCACTGAATGTCGGAGAAATAGGGTATATAATTGTAAAACAATAGAAGGGGACCGAACTGCATCTAACAAGAAAGAACGGCGCATGATGAAAGACAACAAACATAGAACAAAAAGTTGTTGAAAGCGTATGTGTGGGCACAGCACGGACAGTATGCCTACGAAATACGAGCAGTCTGAAAAGCAGACAGAAGAACAGTAGCAGCCTTTGAAATGCCGTGTTTCAGAAGTATGGGGATGGACAGACAAAAATAATAACAAAAGGTTATAGAAACAGTAAGGGAATAAGGATATCTTTGGAAAAAAAATTATGAGAAATAGAAGCGCAGAATACGTTCTAAGGTATTTTTGGGGAATAGTATGGGATATATGACAAGCAGAGATAGGAAAAAAAAGGTGGATGTAGACCTAGATCAGATAGTGATAGATGCAGACTGTGCAAATTTCGGGGAAATCTGTAGCTTAGTTCAGAATAGGAAACAATGATGGTACGCGTCTAACTGAAGACCCAATGATGATGATGATGAAGATGTATGGGGAATGTAAAACTGAAATTTTTGAATAGCAACTGGATATTCGAATAAATCGTGATGTACCTTTGGAGGTCAATTTTTATTTATGTAAATAGTAGGGTGGGATTTTCAGAGGACAAGTGAGCAGCCGTGGCGAATATCCCTGAGAAAGCTGGAGGTTTGGCGTCCGAATTGGAGAGCATCTTCAGAGGGTATTATTATAGAGTGATATGAATTGCAAGTCTAGGTAGTTGGGCTTCATTTTCAGATAGGTGCAGGTATTTATTACAACATAAATTTTTAAGGGCGTTCCATCCAGGGAGCTTACATAGAAATATATATATATATATATATATATATATATATATATATATATATATATATATATATATATATAAGATAAATATTGGGGATACAGTCAGATTGTGCATGGATTTAAAATAAACTTCTTATAACCATATCAAGTTTTCGAAAATCGTTTATTTTCTTCATCAGGATACTAAAAGTCTATAATTTAACATTTACATAACAAAATTATATAGGTTATTTACGATTATAAAGTTTACAATTATATAAAAATAATATGACATCTATATGGCATGGACAGGTTTTTGTTCATATGTGAACATTTTTATATAATTGTAAACTTTATAATCGTAAGTAACCTATATAATTTTGTTATGTAAATGTTAAATTATAGACTTTTACTATCCTGATGAAGAAAATAAACGATTTTCGAAAGCTTGAAATTGTTATAAAGAGTTTATTTTAAATCCATGCCCAATCGGACTGTATCCCCAATATTTATCTTACTTATACATTGTAAGAACAGTCAATATTACTAATTTTATATATATATATATATATATATATATATATATTGCTGTGATATTCTCCTTTGAATGCGGGAACTGGGTCCTTTCAACAAAAAAATTCTAGTCCCACCGATTGGGCGTCATAAACTGCTGTGATCCTGGTTTCGCCTCAGCTGCTCACCTAATTTTATAAACCTCCTCATTCATAAAATTAAACAACACATTCCTACCACAAACATCAACGTTAACTCTATTTACATCAATATTCAGAATACATTAAATTTTCAAATTAAATTTCAGCATAAAATTCAGTTTTAAAAGAATTTCAAGATTAATTTTATTATCCTTTAACGTGCATCCAGAATTAAAGTCCTTGTTGGATGCCTACTAATTAATATAACAATATAAGCAGACCGGAGTCTGAGTATAAAGGAGCATCTACCACCCTTTACGTTAATTAACCAGGTTCGTCTAATTGAGCTCAAAGACATTCCCAAAGTTTCATCATAATTCAGAACATCAATACTAAATACCCCTTTCTACTTAAACAAGCAAATTTCATCTTAAAATTAAAATTTTATGGTTAGTACAATTTCACTAATGTCCATTTAAAGTAAATCAATTATAAAGTTATTCAACACACACAAAAATGTCAAACAAAATAGTATAATTTACCTGAAGGTTACTGTCCTCGTAGCTTCAATGTACAACGTCCCTTTAGTTAATCACACCATTTCAACAGGATTATATTTACGGCTTCTAATTCTCAACGCTTTTAAAATTTTCTCCATCACCATTTATTTAAAGTTGTTTCTGGGCTTTTCCGGAACTCATCTGTGTATATCTGACCCTTGTTTCGTGGATCCAGACACGTATTTGAACCATTTAATTATTAACACCCCGAAAAATAGCAAAGAAATTCATGCGTCTTTCACCAATATACGCCAAAACTGCCTACTTTTGTGTATACATTTGTCGTTGTAAATTTTGCTAATTGGTACAGTGATACTAAATTTTATTACCTTGTATCTAAGTGCACTGAAGTACATTCATGTTAGCACGTAAATAACAAACTATTTTGAATCACTAAAATATACGAGCAAAATTTTAAATTATTTTATCAAACTAAAATGCACTGTTTAACATCTTGAATCAAGTCGCGGATGTAAGAGCTTTTAACGCATCGAATAGTCAAAAGTCTAAGAGGCCGAAATTCATATTACCACCGGTATATATAGCGAATAGCCGGCACGTCGCTTTTGTCCTCAAAACAGACAATTCTTAAGAATTTCTCATTCTATGTTCCCAGTCCGTCGCTCGCGCGTCGGTTTTTACGAATTTTTCACTCGCCCCATTTAAAACTCAGAAATTCTCACACGGCACGCAAACCTGTCCGAGAAAAACTAATTAAATTTGTACAGAAATTGTTGTTTCTACCTCTGATATTTGCATCCTATTTTCAACCAATTGTGACCCTCGTGACGTTGCTTAAATCACGCCTTTTACTATATGTGTCTTTGCTTGACGCATTTTCTCTTTCCTTTTCTAACCTGGTGCAAATTGATATTCTTTATTATCGATTATATTTTAGTCCATGTGGACTATCTGGGTTTAATAACCCCGTATCGCACCTTCTCGTGAATATTAAGCCCCGGTTTCTCCAAGATTCTTTGTAAACATTAATTATCTGCAAAATTTTCGCCGAATGAGCTTTTTAAATAAACCCTGTTTTGTATTTCGTGCTAAAGCATCTGACCGTTTCCAATATCCTTAGAATCGACATGTTTATCTAAACAAATTAAACTGAAATTGCCTTTTAAAATACGCAGGTGTGTTCAAACATCCTACTTCTAAGTAACACTTCTAGGATTTGCATTTTATTGGGTTTTTACAAGTTTCTATAGATATTATCTGTTACTAACGATTCAATTAAAAATAATACCCTTTAATTTTTAGTGAATCCTAATTAAATATTCAATTACTATCTGTACGTTTTGTTCAATACCGGTTACTTAAAATAGGGTTAATTAATATAAATTTTGTACGTAATTTCCATTTGTTTAGGAATAATTACATTACACGCAGAGCTTTTTAATACTGCTTCTTTTGATATAAAGCGTCTTGTACATGATTTAAATCTCTTATGTTTAATGAAACTAATAAATTTTTATGCTTCACGGTTTTAATAACGCGTATTATCTAATAATATTCATTATACACGGTGATTAAAATTATTTGATGTGATTATTTAATTTTCTACCCTGGTCTAAATATGAGTATTTTCCCCCTATTTGAATACAAATAATCCAACTTATTTGAATGCAGATATAAAGCATTTAGACTGTCACAAAAAAAAACTTACAAAAAAATTGCCTATCTCTCTCTATCCTTATCTATCTAACTTACCTACTTTGTCTCCAATCCAAAAAAAATATTTACACCTATCCTATATCCCTATCCTATTCCTAACTCTCACCTAATTTTATAAACTAACTTCATCCTACTTATCCATCTAATCCTATATACATCCTATATACCTATCCTATTCCTAACTTTTAACTAATCTTCACTATACTTTACTTCCCCCTACCTAATCTTATATACCTATCCTATTCTTGTTCTATTCCTAACTCTCCACTAATCTTATATGAAATATCTATACTTAACCTATCTTATTTTCTTCCTACATTTAATCTTTATTCTCATCCTAAACACCTATTTCTAATTATCTCCCATATTTATCCTATACTTAGCTTTATTTTCTATAAACACCTACTTCTACTCTTCTATATACACCTATTCTATCCCTATCCTATTTAAATCTAACTCTCTTCTTGACCCTCCAAGTCTTTCTTCTCACCAACCTAATACTCTTCATCCCTATTTCTCCCTCTTCTATATCTATACTTATCATCCCTGTTATCTCACATTCATTAAACTTATCATCCCTATTATCCTGACTCTTAAATATTACTTCTTCTACAGTCCCTACACTTGTCTGTTTCTCATTTATTATTGTTTCCCTTTCTGCCGACAAACCAAACGATACTACATTAAAATTATCGATTTTTCCCTCTATGGAAAATCCTATGTACCTTCTAGAATTCTTATGCAATGGAATCCGCCAGAATGAATCCCTTAAATCTACTTGATTAAAAACAAACTTGCCATCTTTACTTAATTTCGCCTTCACCTGCTCCTGATATGCTGCTTCTACCCCCACTACTTCTGCATGTTTTTGTATTAAAGCTTGAACCTCTACTTTCCTTTCCTCTGGACATCTTATTGTGTTGATCTGTTTTACTTCATCATCCTCTACCTCTACTACATTAACATTCAACCCCGTGTCATCCTCTGTGACTTCATAACTACCCTTCCATGGCACTACCCTATCTTTAATCCTTACTACCTTCCTTTCCATATCTATCAAAACCCCTAACTTCATCATACAGTCAACACCTAAAATGCTCTGAAACTTCAGTCCAGGTACAATTACAAACTCCTGTTCACAGCTTAAACCTCCTATATCTATCCTAAGCACCACAACACTATTTACTACAGCAAACTTCTTTTTATTTGGAGCTACTAAATGGCTACGCTTTATAGGCATTATTCTATCACAAACCTTTTCCCTAATTTTGCTAACGAATTCCTCCGATATTAAACTCGCCTCTGCCCCTGTATCAAGTAATACTTCTACATTATTCTCAAAAATTTCTAAATTAATAATTGGCAAACATAATTTTTCCTCAGTTTCTGGCTCTACTTCCTCCTCAATTTTGAAAAATTCACGTGGATGTTCATATACATTTACACTGAAATCTAGTGGTCTGTCGCGTTCTAAAAATCCTGTTCAGGTCTGTTTTCCCTACTCGGTCCTGGTCTAGCCGTCACCTCAGCGTACGTCCTAGGCGTTTCCACTCGTTCCGTGTCTGTATTAGCAGTCCCGCTCATGTCTGGTGAACTATTCATTCTGGTAGGTCCCGGTCTCGGTGCAGGTCCCCTTCCTAAACTATTACTCCTAACGTATGGTCGTCTCTGTTCCCAATTCTGTCGCTGGTATCCGTAATTATTCCCCCTTCTAGCGTAGTTGTCCCGTCTATTGTCAAACCTAACTGTGTTGATCTGTCTTTCCCTAATATCCCGAGGTCGTCCACTACTTACGTCGTCGTACCTCTGCAGGTATTCCAAAACATTTCTCTGTCCACTATGTTCTGTAGTGCTACGTGCTGTCTTATGTCTACCTCGAAGTGTCGTGATAAATACTTAATAATTTGTCGGTCCGTCAGTGGTGGGTTCAGTTTGCTATGCTATACTTGCGTATAGCATATTGCTCCTACTTCCTGAAAATTCTCCTTAAATTTCCTGTGATTAAGTCGTCTCGTACCTGATCTTGTCTGTGGTCACTCCAGTAGTGCTTTAAAATTTGTTTTCAAAGTCCTGATACGTGTCTATGTCCTGTCCTACTAAATTCTACCACGCTTCCGCATTGTCCTTTAATAAAGCCTTTATCGTATTTAGTTTAGTCTGTTCGTCAAATAAATTTCCCACTAGATTTCTTACACTATTAATAAAAATTTGTGGATTTACCCTGTTATCGCCATAAAATTTCATGTGTTGGTCCAATGATACTCCACCTGTAGAAAATCTGGGACCATCCCCGTTAAATTTGACATGTTGTATTTAATACTACTAACTTCGCGTTCTACCCTGCCTAACTGATCCCTACATGAGTCCGTCACTTCAGTCATTTTACATTAATCTCTTCTTCACAGAACATGCGTACTTCGGACTTTAAATGTCCCATTTCTTGTCGAAGACCTGTAATATCACGCTCATTTTTTCAACCCTATTTTCAACTTCCCCATCTTTACGGTAAGACTATTTTAAATTCTGAAACTTCTTTATTCGTCTTATCTATTTTCTCACTTAGGGTTTCCCTAACTCCTGTTAATGTCTCATTCATTCGGTCAAATTTTCGATTTGAGTCCTCTCTCGCTCTATTCGATTCATCGCTTAGCAGTTCTAATTTTCTGTTAGACTCCTCCATCGCTCTATTCGATTCTTCCCTAGCTCTATTAGATTCTTCACTCATCCTCTCTAACATTCTCAATATCATCTCGTTTCCTTGATCCCTGATTCCGTCCTCGACTGATCTCTACTGCCTCCAGCTTCTTCCATTTTAGAATTTTTTCGCACAATGCACTATCGTCACTTCCAATTTCCACTCCTTGACTCCTTAACCACTCTTTTCTCTGCATACGTTCTACTCACTCACACACACTCAAAATACTCTTAAATTTATACACACACAGAAACTCTCTCTCAGATCGCCAGTTTCCTGGAATAGTTAAACACTATCTGGAATTCGAGCCCTCACGTTGTGGTCGCCATAAACTGCTGTGATATTCTCCTTTGAATGCGGGAACTGGGTCCTTTCAACAAAAAAATTCTAGTCCCACCGATTGGGCGTCATAAACTGCTGTGATCCTGGTTTCGCCTCAGCTGCTCACCTAATTTTATAAACCTCCTCATTCATAAAATTAAACAACACATTCCTACCACAAACATCAACGTTAACTCTATTTACATCAATATTCAGAATACATTAAATTTTCAAATTAAATTTCAGCATAAAATTCAGTTTTAAAAAGAATTTCAAGATTAATTTTATTATCCCTTTAACGTGCATCCAGAATTAAAGTCCTTGTTGGATGCCTACTAATTAATATAACAATATAAGCAGACCGAGTCTGAGTATAAAGGAGCATCTACCACCCTTTACGTTAATTAACCAGGTTCGTCTAATTGAGCTCAAAGACATACCCAAAGTTTCATCATAATTCAGAACATCAATACTAAATACCCTTTCTACTTAAACAAGCAAATTTCATCTTAAAATTAAAATTTTATGGTTAGTACAATTTCACTAATGTCCATTTAAAGTAAATCAATTATAAAGTTATTCAACACACACAAAATGTCAAACAAAATAGTATAATTTATCTGAAGGTTACTGTCCTCGTAGCTTTAATGTACATCGTCCCTTTAGTTAATCACACCATTCCAACAGGATTATATTTACGGCTTCTAATTCTCAACGCTTTTAAAATTTTCTCCATCACCATTTATTTAAAGTTGTTTCTGGGCTTTTCCGGAACTCATCTGTGTATATCTGACCCTTGTTTCGTGGATCCAGACACGTATTTGAACCATTTAATTATTAACACCCCGAAAAATAGCAAAGAAATTCATGCGTCTTTCACCAATATACGCCAAAACTGCCTACTTTTGTGTATACATTTGTCGTTGTAAATTTTGCTAATTGGTACAGTGATACTAAATTTTATTACCTTGTATCTAAGTGCACTGAAGTACATTCATGTTAGCACGTAAATAACAAACTATTTTGAATCACTAAAATATACGAGCAAAATTTTAAATTATTTTATCAAACTAAAATGCACTGTTTAACATCTTGAATCAAGTCGCGGATGTAAGAGCTTTTAACGCATCGAATAGTCAAAAGTCTAAGAGGCCGAAATTTATATTACCACCGGTATATATAGCGAATAGCCGGCACGTCGCTTTTGTCCTCAAAACAGACAATTCTTAAGAATTTCTCATTCTATGTTCCCAGTCCGTCGCTCGCGCGTCGGTTTTTACGAATTTTTCACTCGCCCCATTTAAAACTCAGAAATTCTCACACGGCACGCAAACATGTCCGAGAAAAACTAATTAATTTTGTACAGAAATTGTTGTTTCTACCTCTGATATTTGCATCCTATTTTCAACCAATTGTGACCCTCGTGACGTTGCTTAAATCACGCCTTTTACTATATGTGTCTTTGCTTGACGCATTTTCTCTTTCCTTTTCTAACCTGGTGCAAATTGATATTCTTTATTATCGATTATATTTTAGTCCATGTGGACTATCTGGGTTTAATAACCCCGTATCGCACCTTCTCGTGAATATTAAGCCCCGGTTTCTCCAAGATTCTTTGTAAACATTAATTATCTGCAAAATTTTCGCCGAATGAGCTTTTAAATAAACCCTGTTTTGTATTTCGTGCTAAAGCATCTGACCGTTTCCAATATCCTTAGAATCGACATGTTTATCTAAACAAATTAAACTGAAATTGCCTTTTAAAATACGCAGGTGTGTTCAAACATCCTACTTCTAAGTAACACTTCTAGGATTTGCATTTTATTGGGTTTTTACAAGTTTCTATAGATATTATCTGTTACTAACGATTCAATTAAAAATAATACCCTTTAATTTTTAGTGAATCCTAATTAAATATTCAATTACTATCTGTACGTTTTGTTCAATACCGGTTACTTAAAATAGGGTTAATTAATATAAATTTTGCACGTAATTTCCATTTGTTTAGGAATAATTACATTACACGCAGAGCTTTTTAATACTGCTTCTTTTGATATAAAGCGTCTTGTACATGATTTAAATCTCTTATGTTTAATGAAACTAATAAATTTTTATGCTTCACGGTTTTAATAACGCGTATTATCTAATAATATTCATTATACACGGTGATTAAAATTATTTGATGTGATTATTTAATTTTCTACCCTGGTCTAAATATGAGTAATATATATATATATATATATATATATATATATATATATATATGTATATATTACTGTTACTTTTGGGGCTGAAAGAGTGTTATTTTTCATTTTGAAACTGATTTGGCATTCAGCATGTGAAAGACATCAAATAACTCGTTTAAAGTAAATAGTTTAGAATGTAATAATTTTTCAGTAAAATTTAGGAGGTTAAAATTTAGTTTTCATAATCTTTCAGATAATTATATTGAATGCTATGTTTCCATGTATTAGAATCGGGCCTCACGAATTGGGCGTCAAGAATGCTGTGAAACCTACAAAAAGCTATTAACTTAACTGTTCCGTTGACTTTCTTCTGTTAATCGCCTCTTTACTCTTTTCCGCCTCGGCTGCTCACCTAGTTAAAACTAGTTAAAACTTTCATCCTCAATCATAAAAAAAACAAACACATTCCTATCACAAACACCAACGTTAACTCTATTTACATCAATATTCACAATACATTAAAATTTCAAAATTAAAATTCAGCATAAATTTCAGTATCAGAAAATTTCAAGATTAAATTTATTATCATTTTAATGTGCATCCAGAATTAAAGTCCTTGTAGATGCCTACTAATTAATATAACAATATATGCAGACCTTTACGTTAATTAACCAGGTTCGTCTAATTGAGCTCAAAGACATACCCAAATTTTCATCATAATCCAGAACATCAATACTAAATACCCCTTTCTACTTAAACAAGAGAATTTCACCTTAAAATTAAAAATTTGTTGTTAGTTCAATTTCCCTACTGTCCATTTTAAGTAAATCAATTATAAAGTTATTCAACACACACCAAAACATCAAAAATCGAACAACAAAGCATAAGTTACCTGAAGGTTAATGCACTCGTGGCGTCAATGTACATCGTCCTCTGTTAATCACACCAATCCAACTGGGTTATGTTTAGGTCCTCGGATTACTGGTCGCCTTCAAAATTTTCTACACCACCATTCCTCTAAAGTTGTTTCAGTGCTTTTCCGGAACTCATTTGTGTATATCTGAAGCTTGTTTTGTGGATCCAGACACGTTACGAATCATTTAATTATTAACACCCCCGAAAAATAGCAAAGAAATTCATACTTCTTTCACAAATATACGCCAAAACTGCCTACTTTTGTGTATTCATTTGTCGTTGCAAATTTGACTAATTGGTACAGTGATACTAGGCTTTATTACCTTGTATCTTCTTTTCTTAGTGCACTAAATTACATTCATTGTAGCACGTAAAGAACAAACTGTTTTAAATCACCAAAATATACGAGCAAACTGTTTAAATTATTCTATCAAAATCGGAAAACTAAAAGCACTGTTTAACGCATTGAATCAAATCGAAAAATCTAAGAGAGCGAAACTCATATTAACCCGGGTATATATAGTGGTTAGCCTGTCAGTCGGTTTTGTCCTCAAAACGGCCAGTTTCTAGAATTTCGTATACTATGTTCCCATCTCGACCGCCTGTGCGTCGGTTCTTATTAAATTTGCACTCGCACCAGTTAAATCTCAGAAATTTCGACACGGCTCGCAACGTCTGGGAATAACTAATTAATTTTTATACAGAAATGTTATTTTTACCTCTCCAGTTTGCCTCTTATTTTCAACCAATCGCAACCCAGTGACGTTACTCAACTCACGCCTTTTACTATATGTGTCTCTGTCTTGCGCATATTATCTGTCTCTATCTACCCTGTTCCGAGTGGTACAAATCGATATTCTTTAGTATCGGTTATTTTCAATCCATGTGGACTTGTGAAATAACCCACCTTATTAGCATTTCCCGTAAATATTAAACAACGGTTTCTCCAACATTCTCTGTAACCATTTGTTATCTGCAAATTTTACGCAGAACATAAAACATTTAAAAATACGCAGGTGTTCAAACATAATACTTCTACGATCCGAATATTATTGGATTTTTACTAGCTTTTATACATATTATATGTTACTAATGGTTCAATTAACTTCAATTAAAAATAATACCCTTTAATTTTTAGTGACTCCTAATCAAATATTAATTAATATCTGTACATTTTGTTTAATACCGGTTACTTAAAATTGAGTTAATTAATATAAATTTTGCACGTAATTTCCATTTGTTTCTTTGTTAAATTACACGTAGAGCATTTTAATACTGCTTCCTTTTTTATAGCAAGCGTCTTGTAAATAATTTAACTCCTTTATTTTTAATGAAACGAATGAAATTTTATGCTTCACGGTTTTAATAACGCGTACCTTTTCCCAAAGCTTCTACACGGTGATTAAAATTATTTGATGTGATTATTTAATACCCTGGTCTAAATATGAGTAATATATATATATATATATATATATATATATATATATATAAAGACAAGTTATTTGCAGTCCGCAATAAGAAAATTGTATAGAAAGTAAGATGTATCTGTAAACAAACTCTTATGAAAATAATAAGAGCCATTGACAAATACAAATCGGGCTGGTAGTTATATAGCCATTAACAAAACATTAGCTTTATTACTTCATGGGGAGGAAACATCCACTGACCAATGGTTTCGGCTTGTTAGCCTCATCAGAGTGGACTGTTCCAAGAACCCTATGAAGTAATCGAACTATTATAATGATATAATTTCAAACAATCACTGTACTATGGCAAAAGTAAATAAAACCGCCATCAGGTGATAAAACACCAACACTACTAAAGTGTGGAAGTACAGAATTGAACCGAAACTACATAATAAATCTTAAAATGACTATAAAAGTACTTTTGGCCTTTGAGATTTGCGGAATGTTACAGCAAATATTTATTTGCTAACGTAACAAACCTTCTCGTGGCGACACAGGTAACACACGGCTAACAAGCCGAAACCATTGGTCAGTGGATGTTTCCTCCCCTATGAAGTAATAAAGCTAATGTTTTGTTAATGGCTATATAACTACCAGCCCGATTTGTATTTGTCAATGGCTCTTATTATTTTCATAAGAGTTTGTTTACAGATACATCTTACTTTCTATACAATTTTCTTATTGCGGACTGCAAATAACTTGTCTTTGTTTATTTGAATTGCCTATGGTGGCATGAACCCGGGTGTCGCCACGAGAAGGTTTGTTACGTTAGCAAATAAATTTTGCTGTAACATTCCGCAAATCTCAAAGGCCAAAAGTACTTTTATAGTCATTTTTAAGATTTATTATGTAGTTTCGGTTCAATTCTGTACTTCCACACTTTAGTAGTGTTGGTGTTTTATCACCTGATGGCGGTTTTATTTACTTTTGCCATAGTACAGTGATTGTTTGGAAATTATATCATTATAATAGCTTCGATTACTTCATAGGGTTCTTGGGAACAGTCCACTCTGATGAGGCTAACAAGCCGAAACCATTGGTCAGTGGATGTTTCCTCCCCTATGAAGTAATAAAGCTAATGTTTTGTTAATGGCTATATAACTACCAGCCCGATTTGTATTTGTCAATGGCTCTTATTATTTTCATAAGAGTTTGTTTACAGATACATCTTACTTTCTATATATATATATATATATATATATATATATATATTGCTGTGATACTTCACCTGTAGGAAAAATAAAACCCTTGTTATTCTATTAATATTTAGCCCCACGATTTGGGCGTCATAAAATGCTGAGATTATTCTCGCCCCACAGCTTAGGCGTACATAAAATGCTGTGATATACCTTTATATTAGGCCCCACAACTTCACCAGCCCTTACGATGAGCGTTCTAAAATGCTGTGTTACTTTCTTTATATTAAACAAGCACTTGTAAAAATGTTAATTTATAAATCTTTTTGCCTCAACTAGCTGATTCAATTAAATAAAGCAATTCTACAATACACAGTATAATGATTAAATATTTACAACCTTTTTAAATATCTTCCCCTTTTTCAGAATTGTTTACATCTGTCAGATTTTGAGAAAATGAAGCCAGCAAAACAAGATTTTTGTTACATTTAGAGGCCTTTTGAAACGTTTCAAGATGCCTATTGCCTTTCATAAATTTATGAAAGAAACCTCGGTTTTGTCGACTCTTGCATTTTTGAATTATTATTGAATTAAAACAGTTTACAGAAATAGATCATATCAAAATATCTAACCTGGAGTGGTTCAGTAGCTTCTCTGCATTCCCAAGAGTTTTCGTGTCCAGTCTGAATGTTTTGAGTCGAATTTGAAAGTCGACATCCAACCAAAATACTATCCAAATCGTTATTAATGAGTTTATTCCAATAAAAGGTTTTTCATCTCTGTAATTAACGAAACAGTAATAGAATATTTACCATTGTCAGAGATTACCAAATTAATTTAACAGGCAGTAATCTCCAGAGTCTTTCTGACTCCAAGACTCGTAACCTAGATCGTATCTAAGGGTGGTAACCAAGAGTCGTACCCAAGAGCCCTGTTTTATTTATTTTTAGAAATTGTATAATTTCACTAAATCTGGTTTACTTACGTCTGTAGTAGAACGGCTCGCTTACACAATTTTTACACTCTTATAAAAATAATTTTCCCTTTACTTTTAATTAACTGTTTGCGTGAATAATTTAGCACTTTCGAGTATAGTGACTGCCCAGTTTCAAATGTATACTAACTCGTTCATTTGTTATCATATTTATAGGCCTGACCCCTTTGTTTGCGATTCGTTGATTCCACGTGCTGGGCGACACCAATTGTCTTATCTTTTGTGTTATTTCGGAAACTTTACCAATTGTGTAGTTTAATTGCATGGAAGAACGAGCAAGTTATCACGTAATTCATTCGCATCCATCACATTTAATTCAGAAATCCCAGGAACCTTCGTTTATCAAATCACGTATTATTGTTGTTTACTTTATTCTAATCTAAATAGAAATAAATTTGGTGTTTGTTTATTTCCTAGTTAAATTGGATTTTTGAACAAATGAAATAGTTTTCTAGCACGTACGATTTTCAATACATAATTCAATACATAATTTCTGCCTGCGTATATGATGATATATATTAACGCACTTGTTGAATATTTATCTAGCCAATTCATATAGGTTTTCCTTTGATTTAACTTCGATGCATTTCGTTACATTTTTAAATTCTTATCTTTGGCCGTAGCTACTCTTGGATATGCGTTTAATCGCTTGTACTGTTATGTACAGTGTGCTCTTAACTAACCATATTTATAATGACCTATTTACTCTTCTAATATCTGTAATTATGTGCTTTTGTTACTTGGGAGTTTCTTTTGTTTATTCTACGACCCTTATGACTTAACCTACTCCTATAATTACAGCAATATACATATATATATATATATATATATATATATATATATATATATATATATTGTTGTGATATAGTTGCAATCACCCTGTGCCCCCTTTTTGTGAAATAAAAAAATTAAATTTTTTTTTTGTCAGTTTTTAATTTTAATTTTGAGTGCCTTGGCTATCTCAGTTTTAACCACGCACGAAGCTTGCGACAATACGACAACAAAGCTTTTAAATTTATCTTCTACCTCTACTTCATATTTCTTTAAACCAAAACATCATTAAGCACAATTACTATAGTATTCTGAAAAATATTTACAATGTATGAAATGTTTAAGAATTCTCTAAATAGACCTTTTTCTTAATGATTGAATAAAAATTTTTTCAATAATTATCATTCCCAAAATTAATCAAAAAGCCAGCAAAAATCACCTTTATTACCATTATCTGAAGCCCCATGAACGACCATTAAACTTCTTTCAAAATTTACGTAATTCATAATGTGTATAAAAAAACAATCTTTGCTGACCCTCACATAATATTTTCATGAAAGCAATTCCTACATTATTCAAATTAGAAATATACAACAAAATATTTACAAATAAAAATAACAAAACATTCAGATTGGCTATCGCGTTGTTTCAAGCTCGATCAGTCCCTGTACCAATTGTTCCCGTATTCAGCTTAGTGATTTAATAGTCCCAACGTTAAATCCAGATCTGCTTTAGATACGGTCTTCATTTTTCTTAGTATAGCTTTAAATTATTTTAGCATCTTTTGTTAAACTTCCTGGTCATATCCAGTAATTAATAATTGAATTAAATGCATGTTGAATTTTCTCATTGGATCTAGTAATCATTCAAAGTCCTTTTTATTAATGTTAATATTAGAATTTAAATAAAACAGCCTTTAGTTACTTACGTTTTTAAAGGGTTAAAACAACGACCCTCTTTTAATTTTTCACAATTACCATTGTACTATTTATTACTTCACAATAAATCACTTCTAATTCTTTCACATAAATATTTTTCTTTTAAGTGATGTGGGATAAGCCTTAATTCATGTTGATCTGATTTGTTTAAAAATCCGGTCGTATTTAAAAGGATCGCCTATTAATTGACAAACGCAGAGTTCAACGATTACGCTATTGTACGTGATTCTTACATACTAGGCTTTGGGTATTTTTATGGATTTTTGCCGTCTACACAAAACTGATGCGCTACTTTCAGTACGTAGTACTTCAAGTTTATGCATTGGTTCTATTGAATTTTCTCATTTCAGGCTCACGTAAATTATTGTTTGTACAATAAATTTGAGGAACTTTGCTTTTATCACCATGCTATTGTTATTTGTAATCTATCAGGTGTTGAAGTTTCCTTTCTGGTCACGTATTCTTAATATACTTTATGTATTAAATTATATGCGTTTTCTATTACGCATTTTTAAACCTGCTTGTTCGAGCTTTTAGCATAATGATGATGCATTATTCGTGCGTATTGTGTTTCAACTCCCGTTCACGTTGTCTTATGACTTGCCAAATCGTTTATTTAATCAAATCTTCTAAAGTATTTTTCATTTCTTAAATTAATTATGACTATGGTTTATATACAGTGTGTTGTCATTTACTTTCCTGCCTAAACGTTGTATTTCTTATTTTCTTCGTAAAAATGTCTAGTTTTCTGCGCCTGTTCCGTTTTTATTGTAAACATTTATAACTAAAATTTATTATTACATTGAGCTTGTTGGTTATTTTAAATTCGCCGCGGTAGATTTAAATTTGTTAGTGCAAAAGCCTCATGTGTTTACTTAAGCAAGCAACAGTTCCGTGAGTGATAAACGTAACTTCGCATGTGCGAACAGTATCGATTGGAAAATACACGCCAAGCCAGGCAGAGTCTCGCCTCGTTGTTCGATATCGTCGCATCGCTAGTGTTCCACGTTCTACATGCAGACTCTCGCTCTAGTAGTCGACTACACTGCATCGTGTTTACACGTTCTACGTGGAGTTAATTAGATGAACCGCTTTGTTAAGACAATCGATTTGTTTTTCGACTGTTCGCATCGCTATTGTGCATGAACCGCTTGTTTTGTAAATCACCGCTATTGTAATCAATGTGTGCTTCGCTTCTCTGCACGAGGCAGACTAAATGCTACATCGTTTTTTTGCATTGGCACAACGTCGTAAACAACCAGGTGAGTGCTATAGTAAACGCTTTTGCTTTGATGTGATTAAGAATATTTAATTATCTATTGCTTGTTAAAATATCCTTTAAATTTTATACAGTCCACTTTATGTCTCCTAATTAGCTTTTCGAAATTTACACCGCAATTAATTTACAGCGCCCTTATGTTGTTTTAATGAAGTGCACTATACTAGTGGTCCTATCTACTCCTAAATGACCTTATTAACATAGCAATATATATATATATATATATATATATATATATATATAACACTATACTAATTATAAACTGCTTGTTAAGTATAGAAAGTTTAAATAATTGTTATAAAATTGATTTAATTTTCGAAGTCTCGGGAATTTACCATTATAGTATTGACAAGATTCAAACCAACACTAAGTAATTAGGTTGTATTAAATACTAGTATATGAGTATTCGACACTCACCCAATTTAAATCAAATTATTATAATGCGTACTCCCATAGACTAACTAGAATTATAGGAAAGTACCTTTTACAATTAATATTAATAGTCAAACGTCATTAACAAAACAATGCAAGGTTAAGGATCGTACATTTCACTAAATTTATTTAGAAAATACGTTTTATTTTAAACTACATTTAAAATAGATTAGCAAACTACTTTCTAACTCACCATGCAGAATTAATATACAGTGCTTCCCAAAAGTAACGGACATATTCGATTAAATGATTATTGACAATTTGTGTAAAAAGCTCTGACACGTTGATTTTTATTTTTAAATTGTCATTTAATTATGTCATTTTTAACCCACCACCCTTCAACCCCTAAGCGCTAGCATCCCCTACTTTAAAATTTTAAATAGCAATGTACCCCTTGTGATACCTCAATTAATAGCATTTTTCATGCAGAAATAGAATTTTACAAAAAATTTTAAATCGGTTGATAAATAACTGTTCTATTCAATAAACAATACTTAAATAAAAAGTAAAAAACAAACCCAATTTCAATTAAATGTTCAAACTGCTGCCCGTTAGCGGCTAGGCAGTGTCCTAATTTAGAGACGAACTCCTGTTGAACTTTGTTTACTACACTTTAGATTTTAAGTTACCCCAGAGAAAATAATCCAAAAGAGTTAAGTCGGGAGACCTTGCGGGCCATTCAATTTGTCCTCGTCTACCAATCCACCTCATAGGAAATACTTGGTCGAGATATTCCCGTACTGGACGTGCATAGTGGGGAGGCGCACCATCTTGCTGTAGCCAAATATTGGGATCAGGTGAATCAGGATCTTCTGCATTCGGATATAGTACCGCTAAAGCCGGAATTAATTCAAATTGGAGAAAATTTAGATATTGTTCCCCATAGAGTGTTCTCTCAAAAAAGTACGGTCCAATAACTTTATTACCCACTATCCTCGCTCAAACATTAATCTTTTGTGGAAATTGTGTATTTGCTGCCATCATCCAGTGCGGATTTTCATCAGCCCAATAACGGCAATTCTGCTTATTAACGGTACCATTTAAATAAAATGTTGCCTCATCAGAAAACATAATATTTCCTTCCAATCCAAGATTTTCATTGCAAAGTTCCATCATTGTCTTACAAAATTGCGCTCGCCTATCAAAATCATAATCTGATAACTCTTGCACTAATTGCACTTTGTAAGGGTGAAATTTTTGCTTACGGCGAAATCTATGAACTGCACTTTTTGATGCATTTAACTGTGAAGTGACTCCCGCAACGCTTGAATGTAGATTTTCCTGCACAAATAGCAAGACATCCAATTCTGAATCATCATCTAAAGCTGATGGACGTCCATCTTTAGATTTATCTCGTACGTGACCAATATTCCGGGATGAATTTCATTGAATAAAATTTGAACTTCTTTGTGTGTTCGAATTCTATCTCCAAATCCAATCATCATTAAAATTACAATCCTTTCGGCTTCGTTAAGTCTCATTTTTGCTGACTTATTATTAAACAAGCAACACGCACTTAACTAACGTACTTTCACTAAACTTATTTGACACTTTACAAACATTTTGTTTGTCAAGGCATACCCGAAAATTGTCACTTTAAGTGAATAAGCTTTTATTGAATAAAATAGTTGTTTATCAACGGATTTAGAATTTTTTGTAAAATTCTATTTCTGCATGAAAAATGCTATTAATTGAGGTATCACAAGGGGTACATTGCTATTTAAAATTTTAAAGTAGGGGATGCTAGCGCTTAGGGGTTGAAGGGTGGGGGGTTAAAAATGACATAATTAAATGACAATTTAAAAATAAAAATCGACGTGTCAGAGCTTTTTACTCAGAAATTGTCAATAATCATTTAATCGAATATATCCGTTACTTTTGGGATGCACTGTATATTTAACCCTTTGGTTTAATTATGTGAATGTGGATGCACTAATCGATAATTTCAACAATCTTAGATATTAATAAATATTTTTTGAGTTTTACTCTATTATTGAGTTAAATCTAAATAAAAAATGCAGAGGTGTTTTTTCTGTTATGTTTGTCTTGAGAAAATGTACAAGTAAATTAGAATCTTTAGCGCTAATATGAGGAATGCTATTTAAAAAACACTAGAATTAAAACCCTTTCATATATGGCTAAAATTTGAAGAATTTTGAAAATTAGGTATGGGGTTGTTAACATACAGGGGTTTACTGGAAAAATCTAGACTAAAATTATGTATCATACCTTAAGAAAAGTCGGTTCCGATCAACTGCTTAAAATTGGAGGTTTACAGGGGTGTAACTTGACAGGGGGTGGTCCGATTTGAAGAATTTTAACGGTTTTAGATTGCCCAAGAAATTCTGGTTTAGGTTAATATGGCTGGTCAATAAAAACTTTTATCTAGATAAGATATGAAATCAAAGAGCAAAAAATTTAAAGATTCGAGGTTTTAAAATGATGTAACTCGACAGGGGGTGGTCCGATTTAAACAATTCCAACGGATTCGGATTCCCGGGAAATTCTAGATTAGATAGGTTTTACAGTTCACTTAAAAAAACTTTCAAGAACCGAATTATGGTGGCATCAGCAAAAATTGTGCTGGGGATATCTTCGTCCTTCTACTAATGAATACGCGCTAATTACTGACAAGCAGTTAGCAAACGTTAGGGCTAGTTTTTACAACAGACTAGGGTATGGTTTATCTCAAAACAGGGAATTATTTGTATATTTATTATAATTATTTTTTTTAAACTGTTTTTTTTCTACATTTGTAATAAAAATCATTTAAAGCTTTGCTTATTTACGGTTTTATTATAAAACTAGTGCCAAAAAAACCTTGAAATTGAATATATTTTTAAATTGTGTATGTTCGACTTATGTTTAGCTTTGAGAGTGAACACCCGGTATAACAAAATATAAAATTAAACCAAAAATAAATACATTGAATTTGATCAAGTTATACAACATCATAATTTACCTTTCTAACTCTTTTATAACAATCACAATAACAATTAATCGATTTGTCACTTTCGCATCCTTTTTTCCTACTTCTCCTCGATACTTTTTGGGTGTCGCAAAAACCCTGGAACAGATATTTTCTTTTTGAAAAAGCTCATCTCTGAATCTCGCACCGACGTTTCGATTATTAACGCAAGCTCTAGCATTTCTTTAAGCGGTTTATTAATGCTTTCTTCGCACAACCTGTTAACTATCGAACCCGGTCGCATACCAACAACAAATTTGTCCAGCACTCTTGCTTCTATAAGAGCTCCAAATTCGCAACTAGCTGCTGCTCTCATGACTTTGAAGTACCAATCGTTAACGCATTCGTCTTTTTGTCTCAGCTTATCAAACTGCATCCTTTTACGATATATAGAAGTGTTTGGTCTAAACTGCATTGATAAAAGTGCAATCAACTCGTCAAACGTTTTTGTGCTGGGCTTTTCAGCGCCGCAATTGTTTCTTAGTATTTTATAAACGTCTTCACTTATTAGGGTTAACAGCACGCATGATTTTCTCTCTTCTTCCACTTTATTTGCTAGGAGATATTGTTCCAGTCGCTCGGAAAAAACTTCCCAGTCGTCTCCTAGGTTATAGCTGCTGAGATTACTTACACTGTTTGTTTCAGCCATTTTGAGAAATACTTTGTACTTGACTTAAAGAATGCGTTCATTAGAAAATCAGATAATGTTCTGAGTAATTTTTAACTTGCTCGTTTTATACAATTAAGGACTGTAAAACGGAATTAAATAAAATTGTTTAAGTGGTAGCTTTACTTCATGAACTAACTTTAGATTTTAAACAATTTTACAGTTTACAAAAGATAAGATAAGTTCGATATCAAGACCCAAAAATTAGTATGTATAAATAGGTCAGCTATCTTATCATAATTTGTTATTATTTCAGATGTTGCATTTTAAAAAGTAGAAAACGGAAATTGGTATAAACTTCGCAATACCTACTTATGTAGACCAGTTTACAAAAAAAAATCATAATGAAAAGTTAAGAGTTTAAGAGATAACCTTATCCATTCGCTGACAGAAATAAAAATATGTAATAAAAACCAGACCACAACCGGCAACACTTCAAACAATTATATAGAATTCAAAGCTGAACCGCTCGTCCTCGGCCACACGCACAACATCAATCGCGTCAAATTTGGTCAGCAACCGTCATTTTAATTTTTATATTGAGTGATATTACCAAAATCCGGGTAAAAGTAAACTATAATAACACCATAAACCATAATTGTATTTTCCATATTACTTATCTGTTATTTTTCCATTCTTCTTTCTTCTTTCGATTTCGGCCAACTATGGACCACGTGAAATAACTTATAATGATTATCTTTCTCCCCTCTTTTTTCTCTTCCATTATTCTTTTATTTTTTTCTCCGTGTTGTTTCTTTCTTTCTTCTGTCTATTTTGCTCCAGTCTTCCTTTTTTTATTTTTTTGGAAACTTTTGAACCCTCTTACTTTTACTCTGAGTTTTCTCTTTGTTCTACCTCTTTTCTATCTATTTTCATTTCTTCTATGTCTTTTCTGATTTCCTTAATCCATGTCATCTGTGTCTTAGGGTTTTTGTCGAAGTAATTGAATAGTCTCCTTGTTAAACTTTCACCATTCATTCTTTTAATGTGACCGCAAAATATCACTCTTTCCTTTCTCATTGTCTCTGTTTTTGAATAAATCTCCTTATTGTTTCTCAGTTTCAATTTTCCGTCTTTACATTTTGGTCCCAAGATTTTCCGTAAAATTTTTCTTTCTCTTTTTTCTACCGCGTCTAGCTGTCTGACTGTGTTCAGTATAAAGTATTCTGAAGCATAGAGGCCCTCTGGTTTGATAACTGTATTATAGTGGCTTATCTTTGCATTGGTGGATATGGACTTCTTATTATATATATTTTTTGTCTAGTGGAATGCTAGTTCTACTTTTCTTGCTTTTGTTAGGATAGCTTCTTTGTCAAGGGCGTTTGGTTGAATTACTTCTCCCAGGTATTTGAACTTGATTTCTCCCTAAATTTTCCCATATTTTGTTGTGATCTGTTTTGGTATATCTTTTGAATTAGTCACGTATTCTGTCTTTTTATATGATATTTGTAGTCCAGCCTTTTCTGCTGTCTCTTTCAGTATATCAATTTGTTATTTTGCATCTTTTAAGTTTTCCGCTAGTATTGCCAGATCGTCCGCAAACGCCAGACATTCAATTTCCAGATTATCTTTCTTTCTTCCTATATTTATTTTAGGAATTCCTTATTCTTCTATTCCTTTTCTCCACTCTCTCATTACCTTCTCCAGTACACAATTGAAAAGTAGTGGGGATAACCCATCTCCCTGTCTTACTCCTATTTTGACCTCAAAGGGTTCTGAAAGTTCTTCCATAAATTTTACTTTTGATTTCGTGTTTATTAGAGTACTTTTTATAATTGCGATTGATTTGTCATCGGCTCCGATTTCTTCTAATGTATTGAATAGTGTTTCTCTATTTATAGAATCGTATGCTCTTTTAAAATCAACAAATGTTACATGTATGTCCTTTGCTTTTAATCTTCTGTACCTTATTATAAGTTTCAGGGTTAATATCTGTTCAGCACAGGATCTTCCTTTCCTAAATTCTCCCTGGTAGTCACCTGTGTGGGTCCATTTGGAGCTCCAATCTATTTTGTAGTGCATTGGATAGGATTTTTTATGTTACTAATGGGAGCGAAATTCCGCGATAATTATTTGTATCTTTTTCCAATTTTCTGGCATTTGTTTCGTTTCCCAGATATTTTCTATTATTTTATGTAGGCTTTTGACCGTCTTGGTATCTACGTTTTTCCACATTTATGCTACTATCGTGTCTTCTCCTGGGGGCTTTGTCATTTTTTAGTTCTTTAATAATCTGTTGAATTTCTGTTAAGTCTGGTGGTCTGGAGTTTTTAAATTTATAGTTTGGATTTCGTTTTGGAAATTTTGTTTTTGGTTCTTCACAGTTCTTGGATATTTGGGGCTATTTTTCCTTCTTTGCTTTTGAAACATAGGTTTGGTGGTTGGTATCCTTGAAGGTTCTGTTTAAAGGTTTTGTAGAATGTTCTTGTGTTGTTGTTTTTGAAGTCTTCATCTAGTTGTTGTAATTGGATTTTGTCAAAATTTCTCTTGTTTATTTTTATTGTTTTTGCAGTTTGTGATCTCTGTCCTTTGAACAAAATATGGTTTTTGTAATTTTTGGTTGATTGCCATTTTTTCCAGGTTTTAATCCTAAGTTCAAGGGCTTCTTCGCACTGTTCACCACAAGACACCTTTTGGCTTTGAATGGGCTAGTGAGTCTGCTAGCTCTGGAGTAACTCTTCTCTTTACACTCTACTTAATATTATTATTGTTATCTTTATTATTTTTATATTTTTATTTTATTATTTATTTTCTTGTCCTGATGAAGCCCCTTACAAAAGTGGGCGAAACGTCTAATTTATAAAATGACACGGTCCCAACCCGGAACCATAAATAATTATAATGGCTCCGGCCGTGAAAGCCTCCGACAATATCGAGGTTGTGATGAAAGTGGGACTGCGATAGGAGTATAGACGCGCACATCAGAGGCGTAATCGGATTTGTTTAGGGGAATAGCAGACGACAGATTTCAAGGAATGCTTAAAACGGTTGAAGTTTTACACAGTTTTTGAGGTAAAACAATATTGGCGTGGATCAATTCTCGGTTTTGAAAGTTTGTTACATGTTTTGTACGGAGGGAATTTGTGGAATTGTTGTGGCAGTTGATTTCAGTTCATAGAATGTGTAGTGAAAATACGGGCATCGCGAGTGGGGCGAAAAATATATAAGCACTGCTGTAGTTAGATTCGCTCTCTTGTTTTTCGATTATACTTTGAATTATTCAGAATTACATCCTAGCTTTGATAACCGCGTAACAGTGCAGCCCGTCGGAAAAGTATACAAATGTTTTATTAATGCACAAGTGGGGGCAAAATAGATTAAACGGGCTAAACTGGTATATAAAATTATAATAGTTAAAGCAGGATGCTACATAAAGAAAAGAATTATTTACATTTTGAACGAGGGTGCTGGTGGCACATTAATTAGAAGAAAATGTATGGTTTGGTTGTTATACGTGCTGTCTGATGGAAAGCGTCTGCAGATTGTTAATGATTTGGTTAAACGTGTATGAGATGGAATTGCTGTACAACGTGGAAAGCAGCAAGATGGAGTAATCCAGGAACGAGCAGTCTAGTGGATGTTATCTACAGAGATGGTGATCTGGAAGAACACACCCCAGGTAACGATTGTTTTTATTGAAACTGTTGTGCTGGTGTTTAGATATTTTAAACTATGAGTGATTTGAGTTATTTATTGGGCTTGACTTTGTTTTAGAAAGACACTTTTATTCGGGGGTCGTATATATATTTCAATTCAGCATGTTCCCCTGAGTCTAACGACATACGACTTTTAGTGCGGAAACGACCCCTTAAAAAGTTATGAATTTTTACATTTCCCATGTTAAGTCTATGTGAAATTTTTTTTTAGCTAAAAATTAATTTAAATTAACTGCGCATGCGCGGAAATTATGCGCATGCGCAGATCAAAAGATTAGCTGCGCATGAATACAATTTTGGGAGGCCGCCGTCTGTCTTAACGTCGGTTTGTGTTTACTTTTTGAAGAGAGTGGTTGGTATTGGGTTCTTGGCATAACCTGCGAGGATTCGAAAGATTTTCGCATGGTAGTTTGCCCGAAAAACGTTCGCGATGCTGCAACATTGCTTCCAATCATTATGGAGCATGTTGCAAAAGATTCGATCATTTGGACTGACCAGTGGAGAGCTTATTATTCACTGCCTAAATATGGATTTGTGCAACAAGCTGTAAATCACAGCAAGTATTTTAAGGGTAAGTTTTATAATATTTTAAACAAATTCATTCTAACAGTTTTTTAGATCCAACAACAGGAGTGAATACGCAGCGTGCAGAAGCACACTGGCGTCCGACAAAGGCTTTCTTCAAGGCTCGTAAAGTTCCTGAGGAATCTTTCGCAGATCATCTCTGCGAGTATTTGTGGCGCCGCTGGAATGCTAAAGAGCACCGAGATCCCTTCCATGCCTTGTTAGAAGATATTCGCTTCCAATATGGAGATTTGCGCATTTGAATATTTTGCTCTTTGTTAGTTTTGCTATGTCATATCGATTAAAAGTTTGATTTCTGATTTTTGATTTATTTCATATAATTTTTTTGTTTAGGTTAGGTTAGGTTAGTTTAGGTTGGGTTGGGTTAGGTTAGGTTAGGTTAGGTTAGGTTAGGTACTTATATAAAAGAAAAAAGAAAAATAACGCCGATTGTTGGTACTGCCCAAACATAGAGGATGACCCAAATCATACATTGTTTATTTGTCAAAGATGGATTGTGGAAAGGCACAAGCTAGACATAAACCTAGGACAAAAGGCAAATCCAGATAATATAATTGGCCTCATGATTCAAAATAAAACATATTGGACCGCATTCGAAACATTTGCTACAAAAATAATGAAAATAAAAACAGAAGATGAAAGACAATTTGAAACAATTCAACAAGGTATATAATAAAAAATATCACAGACAAATAAAAATTTGAAGCACTTAACAACCAAGCCCTTCGATCCTCTTGAAGTAGATGCCTTATAGGCGGTTCCGAGAGGGTCCTTTGCACATATGAAGGTAGAGAAGGAAGGAGTTTAGTTGGTAGGCGAATACTAAATCGATTGATGAAAGAAGCACTCGATTTCCTATTTGAATCCAACACACCATATCATAGAGTAAGATATGGTGTCTTCGAAAGTATGACTAATACCACATTAAGTGGCACTAGCCATACAAAAGGGTATACGAAGATTATCAATCCTCTTTAAAAAAAAAAAAAAAGGTTGGGTTTGGTTGGGTTAGGTTGGGTTAGGTTAGGTTAGGCTGGCCTAGGTTAGGTTGGGTTAGGTTAGGTTGGGTTAGGTTGGGTTAGGTTGGGTTAGGTTGGGTTAGGTTTGGTTGGGTTAGGTTAGGTTGGGTTAGGTTAGGTTAGGTTGGTTTAGGTTGGGTTGGGTTGGGTTGGGTTGGGTTAGGTTAGGTTGGGTTGGGTTGGGTTAGGTTGGGTTGGGTTAGATTAGGTTGGGTTAGGTTAGGTTGGGTTAAGCTTATAATCATTTAAATCATTCAAAAACCTTTTTTCCTTTTTTTCTAAAAAATTCCCATATACTTAACATGCGAAGTTTAAAAATTCATAACTTTTTAAGGGGTCGTTTCCGCACTGAAAGTCGTATGTCGTTAGACTCAGGGGAACATGCTGAATCGAAATATATATACGACCCCCGAAACAAAGTGTCTTTCTAAACCGAAGCCTTACCATTTATTGTGATAATTGTCATAAACTAAAAAGTAATTTTATGGACATATGTTATGGACAATTTTTCTATTATTGATCTGAGGGTGTAAATGTTATAAATGTAAGAAGTAAACGGGTCTTTAGTTTAATTTGACAATGCAAATAATTTATGCACAGAAAATAAAAGGGTTTATATTGAGCTCTACATAGACTTAGGGGAGTAAATTAAGGGTACAGGATAGGCCCATCTACTTTTAAATAAAAATACGAAATGTAGAGGAACATAAAATCACGGAGATTTTAGACTGATGCTTTACTATTGACCTATTGACCTTTTTAATTCACGGTATAAATAAGTCCGATGATGAAGTACAGGCTTAGTCTATATCAGAATGTCGAACATAAATTTATATCGTGTAGAGTTAAATAGTTGAGATTTTGGAAGTTCGAGAGTAAACATAAATGTTATATTATGTGTCTAATGTACATGCAGCTTGTAGTATACATAAATAGATAGAAGTGTTATAAATAGTAGTTGTGTTAGTATTGTTAATGAACCTATGGTAAAGAAGTTAGCTTAAGAAGATATTAGGGCTTGTAAATTCATTAGTGTGATAGTGCTTCATCGTTAATTGGACTGAAATCATTTATAAGTAAGGCATATACTGTTAATTAGATTTGTGAACGTGAGTAATAAAGACTCTTGTTATTACTTGTTTCAAATTAGAGTAACGCGGTAGTAGTAGCCCGCTTCAATATATATATATATATATATATATATATATATATATATTGTCGTGGTAGGTCAGGAACACTCGTCTTTGTCTTAAAACCCAATAAAGCTCGTCGTTGGACGCCATAAAATTGCCGTGAAACTCACAAAAATTCGTGCCCCATCGTTTGGGCGTCATAAAATTGCTGAAAGAAAATATTAAAAAAATTTCTTACACTACCTTTTTGAACGCCTCCTATATCTGCACCCCTGGTTAGCTCAGCAATTGGCTCTTTTTGAATACCTACCATCCTAAGCATCTTCCTTTCTCACAAACACAGTCAAATGAAATTACCACTCAAATAATGCAATAAAACACACAACCTTTTTATTTGCACATATTAACAAGTTTCCATTATTAATAAAATATTTACACCTTGGTACAGACAGTTTGCTAAAACTTTACCTCCTCAATCATTAAATACTTTAAAGTCTTTGAATTTAATATATTTCAACAAATTCTATTAAATACGAGTAGATGGGCCCCACATGCAACCCTAGTTTGACTTTATTCTGGTCTATTTTGAGCTCATTATAACCCAGTTCCTTTAAATGCT
Source organism: Platerodrilus igneus (assembly GCA_036346225.1). Classification (NCBI taxonomy): domain Eukaryota; kingdom Metazoa; phylum Arthropoda; class Insecta; order Coleoptera; family Lycidae; genus Platerodrilus; species Platerodrilus igneus. Next base: position 3,338,607 of record JARFIW010000802.1, read on the forward strand.
TTTAAACCTTGCATTTTTATTAAAACAAATTTAAAGACCCGTTTACTCCTTACAACAACATTTTATAGCATGAATAAACCTTTATATCATCAATAAACCTTTTTTAATAATCAAAATTAATTGTCCTGTACATATACCCCTTTAAATGAGTTTTAATGGTAATAAATACACCCTCATTAAGTCAAAACACTTAAACACAAAAATATCAACACAAATTTTTATACAAAAAACAGGAAAGTAAGTTTCTTTACCTGGAGAAGTCTTCGTTCCACGTCACCACTGAAGATGAGTACCAGAAACCCTCGTCGTTGTGTCCATCTATTTCGAGATGATGCCTGGATTCAACAAATCCCCACCATCCAAATCTCTGCTACCACCTCTATTCTTCTACCCCGATATTTGCCTTGTCCCAAAATTAACATTCCATACCAAATATACTTCATGCATACTATTTAAGCTTTAGACTTCGCTTACCCAAGCACCATCCCTTCATTCAATAGAGTCTTTGTAGTAACGGCATCTTTTATCTAGACTACAGCACCAACTCGTGCAATATCACTTTTATTATTTTGCGGTACGTTACTACAGTTTTACATATTTTCAAACCGGATGTTCTATGCAAGTTTACCGAATAAACAATAATTAATACCCGTAAGAGCATATACTATTATTACGTTGCAGATCTAAGCACGACCTCAGATCTAAAAGGAAAGAGAGCCTCAATATCTTTGTTCGAGTATTTATATGCTTTTTACACCCCCCATGGAACCTAGTTCCACTGAAAAGCTTATTTTTAAAAGCACTTCTACTAATTCCCAACGTAACGTCTGAAAAATTCCGAGATCATTATTCTGTTACACTGAATTTTGTTTACTCGCTCAACGAACGCGCGCTTCTCACAACTGCCTAGCCTTAAACCAATGATATAGTTTTTCCTCGTCACAACGCTCCACCTATCAGCTATCTTTCTCCGTTCTACTTATATTTATTGTCTCCTTTCAAAACCTTTTTCAAGCTCCAGAAAATTGATATTGTGTTGGTCTTTACATTTACCCGTGTATTTAGACGTGACTTGTAACCACCGCTTTCTTTATATGCTTCTTTGTCTGTTTTACATTATTAATTGTATATTTCACTCAGTCTTCAAGGCACTTGTTATTTTAGCAGCTTATACATTGCCCGTCGCAAACAAACTTCTATAGAATTTTGTGCTAACGTTGGTTTAAAATTCCATAAATTTGACAAGAACAAGTGTTCTTTTAAGCAACCGACCGTTTAAAATAACAATTCCTAGTTTAACCATTCTTGGTATTTGTAAACGAACATTTGCTTTTATGTAACTGGAAAGATTTGCGTTTAAATTATTGATTTTCTATACGTGCAAGCTCCCTTTCTGCTTCCATGCATTTGATTTAAAATTATTATAATTACTTATGCGTATCCTTGAGTTTTTATGTACTCAAAAGCTTTCTTCTCTTATGCAATTTTAACATTCCAATTTAAAAATAGAAAAATATCTTAATAACCGTTCGTTTTCACTATATAAACTGATTAGTTTGGCGCGTAAATAATTCGCTCCTATTTCCTATATACACAGTGATAGAATTTTATTGTCTACACCTATTTAACCTCTAATTCTACTTCAATATATATAAATATTTTAGATAGTTAATTACACTAGGTAAGTTGATAAATACTATCGTGAAATAATAACTTAGACTTTTATGCAAAGCCCAAATGATCATTTCAAATCGAGCTAGTAATTGAAAGATGGATAATATAAGGTCTTGGACAGAATAGCATGCGGTCAACCAATAACAGCACGTGAGGACTTGTCTGTATAATGCATCAAAACTGATAACAAACATTTATTCCATAACCGAAGCACGAACTGTACCAGTTGTAACAATAGTATTACGTAGATTTCAACTTAGAGAAGTTAAATTAAAAATTATAAGTGAAAGTCACATTAATTAAATTTCAAGTGAAGAAAACGGTATAAGTGCGCGTTTAAACATACGAATGTATGAAAATAGCTGTTGGCTTAAAATGTAAGTCTAAAATTAATTAGTAATATACAAAATCTTTACAATTCATTATTTAGGGCTCCAATTAAGTACGGAAATAAAACTCAAAACAATAGATTAAATCTCCAATACTAATTACAATAGATGGGAAAACTGTAGATGAAAATGTTGAGATTACAAGTAAAGCTCTAAGCAACACGTTCATTCGAAGCCACTCGTTAAGCTGCAGAAAAACAGTTCGAAGTATTGTGGTGCACGCTGAGCCGCGGGTCAACAACCATTCGACTAGTTTCTGATTTAAAACAGGAAACTCCAGTGGGAATCAATTGGAAGAATACCAGGTTAGAACTAAATTTTCAATTAATAGCATAAGTTTTATTTTGAATATTTGAAACTTACAGGTACTAAGATATTTTGTATAAAGGGTCATCAAAAATTTGGTGATACTTAAAAAATACGTTAAAAGAAAAAGAAAGGTTCATTGAACGTTTAACGAAACATACAATATAATACATAATTATTTTTGTTTGCTTAAAAGGGGTAATAAATTATGGTAATGAACAAATTCAATATTTATTTTAATTTTGATTCAAAAGTTCTTAATTAGCATATGACAGTACGAAGGTTGTAGAGTTGGAAATTGTACATATTTCTTAGCTTATTATACAAATTTTGATGAATTTCGTTTATCTTATTCAGGTACATGGAGTGTTAGAGGGAAGTGGGTAAAAATTCTTTGTTATCATATCGTCGTTCACTCTGTGCAGGGCATAACTGAGCTAGTCGGAGCATAAATTTTATTGTGTTGTTTTTAAAATTATTTCAGATATTTTAGAGGCACAGAGACAAGGCAATCAACAGATAATTGATCGTAAAAAAGATTAGGCGGGATATCGTAGCAGGAGAGATACCCAAAGATTTCAAACGTAACGTCATAGTCACTATTTCAAAAAAGAGAGGCGCGAATAGATGTGAAAGTTTTCGAACAATAAGTTTGACAGCACACGTATAAAAATACTAACTAAAATTGTGCAAAGGCGGATGGAAAAACGGGCTGAAGAAGTACTAGTAGACGATCAATTTAGGTTTAGACGAAACAGGGAAACGCGGGAGGTTATTTTAGCTCTGAGGGTAATAATGGAGAAGACAATAGAAAAAGGAGAAAGTGTGTATATAGGGTTTGTAGATCTGGAAAAAGCATTCGACAATGTAAAATGGAACAAATATTCGAAATACTCAAAAAGATTGGAATAAGTTTTAGTAGATATTAGGAAAGGGATGAGACAAGGATCTGCACTATCCCCGTTAATTTTTAACTTGTAATCGAAGAGGCAATGAATACTGTCAAATGCAGGAAGACATTTGGAATTATTATGCAGGGATAAAAGATGAATGATATAGCGGTATTGGCATCAAGCAAGGAAAAGCTGCTCTTAATGAAATGGAAACAGTTCTAACAGTTCTACTGACACATCCACTACCAGTCATAAAACTATGTATAGCCACAGATGCTTCAAACTTTGGCCACATTTAGCCTTTTATGCTAAAAAACTAACTATTGCACAAACAAAATATTCTGCATAAGAACGAAAACTTCTCGCAATTCACTTTACTTTCAAACAGCTTAAACACATGTTAAAGGGTAGATATTTTACGATCTACACAGACCACAAACCTCTAATCTTCGCTTTCAAACAAAAATTGGAAAAATGTACTCCCAGGCAGGTTAGATATTTGGATTACATAAGCCAATATTCAAAACATACACCTCAGGGAAAGAAAACATTGTCGCAGCTACACTCTCGAGACTGGATAGCATCGACTTCAAACAGCTATTCAATTTACAGCAAAACGGTGAGAAGTTAAAAGGTCTCATAAAAACAACAACCCAAGTTTGATTTACAGATTGATACAAATCCCAAACTCTGACCAAACAATTTTCTGTGACACTTCAACAACGAAAACAATACATTCGTAACAAAAGAATAATGAAAAGAAGTTTCCGCAATCATCTACAATTTAGCACACCCGGGAATAAAAGTAACCACGAAGCTGGTATCTTCAAAATTTGTTTGGTCTGGCATCAAATCAGACTGTCGCATCTGGATACGATGTTGTATCCAAAATGCCAAAGAGCCAAAGTTACAATACACGTGATTACAGAAACACAAAATTCCAACCACCAAGCTATGAGTGGTTTCATTCCCAAAGAAGATTAAGAAGAATGCTAAACAAACCACAACAAACATACAGGGAGTATATATCACCAAGCTCAAGATTCAATCATGTCCATAAAGATGTTGTCGGATCATTACATGTATCAAAGGGACACCAATACATATTCACATGAATTGGCCGCTTTACAAGGTGACCAGAGACGATACCTGTGCAAAATATTTAGGCTGAAACGGTAGTCAGAGCATTCAGAGAACATTGGATTGCACGCTTTGATGTATCACTCAAAGTCACAACAGATCAAGGCCCACAGTTTGGATCACAACTATTCAATCAATTGGAAACTTTGATTGGGTTAACAAGAATCTGCATCACAGCGTATCATCTGCAGTTAAATGACATGGTGGAACGATTCCACCGACAAATGGAAACTGCATTAATGTGACACGAGACAGAAAAATGGATGAAGCATTACCTTTACTCCAATTTTAAGTTATTGAATTTATATAAAATTCACCAATAAAACTTAATCAGCTGATTTCACGTTAAGCGTATTGGCTACCTAAAGAAAGTCGATCCCAGGTCGCAACACAAATTGAAGGCAATCATTCTTTTAAACTTTCATCAATAAATCAAAGTTACCTTCAATTTATTTCATAATTGTCAAGCTTGAAGTTTTTATCATTTTGACAACGATCCTAGGTTATGGATCGAAACGTAAATAAAGTTGATTTTAAAAAATATAAGTGGTTTAATTCCCAAAAAAAATTAAGAAGAATGTTAAACAAACCACAACAAACATACAGGGAGTATTCCTACTCGGAATCAAAAACGATACGGCTGCAAAAGTTACATTTGGCGAAATGCTACGCGAGTCAAGGTTCGTGGCTTCGAACGGTCCTTTTTAAAAAGACTTCTTTGGTCCTTAACACATTTATTTTGATTATACAGAAATTAATTGGAATTTTAACAAACTTGAATAATTAGTCTAAGTCGAGATACATTAATTAATTGTACAGTGAGTTATCTACGAACTGCAAGGTAAAAGCTGAACGTTTGATGAACTGACTAGGAGTGGAGCTCCTGGTCCTTATATAACTTTCTCCCCCTCACAATTCTGTGGGAACCTGCGGACGTAATGTCCGCTTACACTTCATAATACATAGTTGCTATCTTAAAAGCTATTCATAATTACAATGTTGCAGGCTTATTCTGCGTAATCTCGGTACGTGACATCCTACGACCGTCTGTGACCTGACATCTGCAGTGTCACTTATCCTTGTGCTACTTTGTAGCGTTTCCACTCGTGGGAACTGAAATCATCTTAATAAATTGTAATAAAATGTTGCAACGACATTATTGCACTGTCCTAACATTTCCTAATGTTTCCTAATATTTCCTAATAAAGATATTAGTTTTATATGTATAATAGATGGGGGATCCTATAACTCCTCCCAACGTACATTAAAAATTAAGGGTTTTTACGTTTTCTTGATTTTTAATTAAATTCATTTTCGTTTAATCTCATTTAAAATTCATATTTTTTAGGGGTACATTTGTTTGTTTGGGTTTCCTAAATCTAAAACTGTTTTCTTTATTATTCTTAAATCTAATACATATTTTGTACGTTACATAAATGATCAATAAAATAGTCAATAAAATCAATATAATTGTCCATACACTAATATTATCGTGGTGCACTTTGGGCGTCTTGATCTCGTTCAGTTTTTCTTTGTATTCTTCCATGAGTTGCATGGCGTGGTTTAGGTTGTCTAATTCCAGGTGTTCGAATTGCATTGGTTTTCGAAGGGTTTCTTCATCTTCTTCTTGGGTAATCTTGATTTGCAGATCGGGTAGATTTGCTAATTTCTTGCTTTGTACTGGATCTTGGTATACTCTAATTATTTCGTTTTTTAATTTTAAATAACAATTTTCCTTAAGGGTGATTAATTTACTTCCGGTTAATGCTAAATTACTTTCATCTTGGTTGCAATACATTGTTGCGATTACTTCGGTGGGAAAAATGGCTATCCATTTATTTTCCGTTACTTTCTGAATTTTCATCAAGTACAGGTTTGGCTTCACAATTTTCATAGTGATTGGTAAATTTTAGTAGTTGTACTTCGCAAGGGCTGTCTTCTTGAATTGTTGTGGTTGTTAATGATTGGCATAAGTATTGACTGGGTGTGACTTCATTACATTTGTCGTTCGTATAACCATATCTTTGTTCATTTAAGGATAGGAATTTGGTTTTTGGAATAATAACTTGGTATGTGCTAGTCATTTTCATTGGAAAAGCAAATAAGTGATAATAATTGTAACTGTTAATCTCTACTATTGGTATTTTTATTAAAAATGTTATATCGTTATTTTTTACATAGCCTTTAACTATGGCTATTTTTTCAAATATTAAAATGTTTGATTCTAATACAAGTTATGTATCCCCCAATTACATATATATATATTGATGTATTGAATCTAATATGAATTATTAGAAATTATTAAGTAAGAGTATAAGTTCAATGCAACATTGTAACACAAGGATAACCCAGAGAGGTTATCGACAGTTCATGAGAACGGAATGCAGCTTTGCATCCGTGAGGGCAGTGATACTTCAGGTGGCAGGTCACAGGCGGTCAACATACCGCAGTTACTTAGAATTAAGTTGTTACATTGTAATAAAGTGTACAATAAAGAAAAACGCAGACATGAGATCTGCAAGTTCTCACAGCCGTGTGAGGGGCAGGTTATTATAAAAGGCCCGGGAGCTCAATGCCCGGCAGTCAGTCTTCAAACTCCATACTTCGTTGTTTGAGCTACTCATCAGTACAATTAAATTATTTTTATTAATGTTATTATGAACCAGCTATTCCAAATTTCAATGTAATTTCTGTTTAACTTAGTAATAAAAATGTGTTAAAGTTTCAAAGTGTTTTTAAAAAACCAGCTCCAAAGGCCCGAACTTTAACTGGCGCAGTCGTAACGGATGTCAAAAGGGCACTGAAAATCCAAAAATCGGAAGATTGGTGACCAAGAATTTTTATTCGAAATTTTGGCAGAACCCAAACTAAGTTGGAGGAAGAACAAGCATAGTCTGAATCCAGCAACAAACCAAGTTGGACAAGGAACAAAAATCGTCTAAGGCCAACAAACAAACCAAGGTGGACAAGATACAGAATCGATCGAACCCACCAAAGAAACAGATGAAATTAATGTAAGTTCATTTCCATAATTTTATTTCAAACCAAAACTATAATTGATATATGCTAGTATTATAACTATTGATTACTATTGTTTTATGTATTTTATTATTATAAATATTTTTTTTTGAAAATAGTTCAAAGTGAATTATTTTCAAAACGAGACTGTATAACATTTTATGAGACGAATGTTAAAGAGATAAAATTTTTCTTTAAAAGCAAATGAAACTTGAAGTTTAAAAGAAATTTTCTTTTAAAATAAATAAGAATTGAATTTAAAAAGAAACCCTTACCATAATTAATAGAACGAACTCAAAAATAATCCAAAAAATAACGGGCGCACATTCACTAAACACCAAAACAAGAAACATTAACAAGCGCGATTCAAAAAACGTTTTCAATCCGGCAAACTAGAAACACAGAACGCAAACTTAATTTCAAAACTAATCCAGAACGATAATAAAACCATTGACCTTATAAAATCACAGCAAAACACTCTGCTACAGTAACCTAAAACCACCTAAGATAAATACGCGAAGAAAGCATTCTTTATTATACAATTAAAACTCAGAGAAAATCGCTTTCAGAATCCTTGCACAGTACTAAAGAAATAGCTTTCAGGAACTTTCAGTACTAAAGCAATTCGCATCATAAGTATTAATCTATCACGGAATTATAGAAGCGCATGAAAATTACACCACAATACTCTATAAATAATTTGCAGTACAAACACGGTATAAGAGTTAAACGTTTTTCAACTAATTAATCAGCATTATAAAGTGCAGTAAAACGGTCATCATAAGAAGCTTTAATTAAAACGCTGAAAACCTACATTACGGAGAGATTCAATTACCAACAAGCATTATAATACCAAGAGATCTAAAGATAAATAGACGTAACACTTTATACAAAGTACGGAAAGTAATTCCTATAATTTCTATTAACACCTGTAAGTGCAATTAACTCAACGTACGTGACAAAGTAACGGAGATTACATCCTTTAGTATTCAATTTCAACAGTAAAGTACAAAAGTAAGTAACCTCAGGTCATAACTACGCAACTCAGTAAAACCCACGGAAGAGTATTAATTCGAGTTAACCGAACTGAACTAAAACAACGCTAAACGAGAATAAATCCATCCATTTAAGATTCCTTAAGAAACAGGAACTCAAGACGAACTAAAAGCTGCATAAAAACAATTAATCCAAGACTACGGTAAATAAACTCAACATTATTGAGTACAGATCTCACAAGTACATCACCGCATTGTGTAATTAAATATAAATAAACAACGACTACGATTTTAAAAATAACTCGACGCAATATAAACTTAAAATTAATAAATCTAATACTACAAGTACGAAATTAATCTCAAATTTTTACCAAATTTTTATCCACCCAATCCAAACTGAAAATTAACAAATTCAAATCAAAAATAACGCCGAAAGTAGTAAAATAAACCTCAATCTTTACAGAATTCAAAATTACCCAACCTAAAGGAAAAATTAACAAACCAAAACCAAAATTAACGTCACAAAAAGCAAAACCAACCCCAATTTTTACAAAATTCGAAATTATTTCATCCAAAAGAAAAACTAATACATCCAAAGCATAATTAACGTTACAAATAGAAAATTAACCCCAATTTTTACAAAATTTGAAATTTCACAACCCAAACGGAAAATTAATAAATCCGAAGCAAAAGTAACAATACAAATAGCGAAATAAAGCTTAATTAAAAAAAAAAAAAAAAATTTTTTAAATTTTCCAAAAATCGAAAACAACCCTTAACCAACATGAGTAACACAGACTTACGTCTCTATTTAGAGACAATACAGACGTTTGATGGCACGCAGGCCCATTTCTCGAATTTCATTGGAGCATGTGAAATGTTCCTAAAAACCTTTTACAAACCCGGAGATGACGCAAGAAATTCATTGCTTATACGCTTAGTAATAAGTAAACTAGCCGGAAGGGCACTAACATTAATCGCCAGTAGGGACGACTTATCGGAATGGGACCAGTTTAAACAGCTACTAATTGCATATTTTGGAGACCAACGTAATATAAAATGCCTGGTACGAGACCTAATAAACCTTAGAATGGAACACAATCAATCCCCCTACCAATTCGGAATGAAATGCCAAGACGTGAGAAGTTTAATTTTAACAAAATTAAAAATCGAAGAACCCTATCAAAACGTTAGACATTTAAAACAAAATGTATGACGAAATGGCACTAGACACATATATAAACGCTTTACCAGAACGACTATCGGATAAAATCAGATTCCAACGACCCCAAAATCTAGAAGAAGCTATGAGCCTAGTAATAGAAGAAGAAAATGTAATGTATTACCGCAACAGACTATACAATCCCAACGCAAATAAAAGTTATTCACCAACAAAACTATACAAGCTACAAGACAAACAATCCTCAACAAAATTCACACCCTTTAACCCACAAACAAATCAACCGCGAAGTAACAACCCAAGTTTTAACAATACCAATTTTAATAATCAATATAAACATTTTTCAAGACCAACATTCAACCCAACTTTTACGAAACCCGCATTTCAACCGAGATTCAATCAAAACCTAAACCAACAAAGACCAGCATTCAATGCAAACCCCAATAGAAATACACCAATGACTAATAACAATAACAACCCTAACAATTATTACAAACCAACACCAATGGATACCTCATTTGGTAACACCAGACAGAACACAAAAATAACACATATCCGACCAAACCCTCATCAGAAACGTAATTTTACATCGGAAGAATTATTCCACCAAGAAATAGAAAAATTTGACACTGACCAGAATAATGACATTGAGACACCTACAAACAATGAATCAAACCATGCAGAAACTTATGAACGTGACGAACAATACGAAACTTACGAGGAGTACGACGAAGAAAACTCAAACTCAAATTTTCAAATGGACCAATTCATAACCGACCAAACTTAATAAACTTAAATAATATAAATCACTTAGTATTACCATACATAGAAATACCCCACGCTAAATTCAAACTATTAATCGACACTGGATCCTCTAAAACATTAATTAGCCCCAGAACCGTACAAAAACACTATTTAGATTATGTAGAAAGAGAACCATTTAAAATTAAAACAGCTCATCAAACGACAATACACCAATTCGTAGCAAATATACCCTTACCGAGAACATTTAATGTTAAAATGAAACATAAATTTTGTGTATTCGAATTTAACGATAAATATGACGGATTAATCGGAATGGACCTTCTAAGAAAATTAGGAGCCAACATTGACATTAAAAATCGCTTATTAAGGACAAAATACGGAAAAATCCCAATTAAATTTCAAAACACGCAAGTTGAACAAAAATACACTATAGAACCCCGAACGGAAAGAAAATAAAATCCCAGTAAAATCTAACAAAAATTTAGGAATAATAAATCATATGACATTTCAACAAGGAGTAGAAACCCCAACTGCCTTAGTACAAATAAAAGATAACTTTGCAACCACAACAATATTAAATTCAAACGACTATCCCGTAGAATTATCATTGACAGACCCAATTAACGTAGAAGAACTAAATTTTAACGAAATGGAAATAGACGAGAATTTAGAAAATAATTACAACCCAATAGAACATGACGAAATGTTAAGAGAAAATTTAACTAACATCCGCTTTAACACCGATATCAATCAAGAAGAAGAAGGAGCAATTAAGAACTTATGTTTTGAATACCGAGACATATTCCATTGTGAAGGAATACCATTAACATTCACCAACACAGTAAAACATAATATCGAGTTAACAGACAATAAACCAATTTTTACAAAAGCATACAGACTACCTCATGCAAGCCAAGAAGAAGCTGACAGACAAGTAGCAGACTTATTAGACCAAGACATAATCCAGCACTCCAATTCACCATGGAGCAGCCCCGTGTTAATAGTACCTAAGAAATTAGACGCAACCGGAAAGAGAAAGTACAGAATGGTAATAGACTATAGAAAGTTAAATGAAAAAACGGTAGATGACAAATATCCACCACCAAATATTACCGAAATTTTAGACAAATTAGGCAAATGCCAATATTTTACAACATTAGACCTAGCATCAGGATACCATCAGGTAGAGATGGAAGAAAAGACATATCAAAACAGCCTTCAGCACACCTAGAGGACATTACGAATACAAACGAATGCCATTTGGACTAAAGAACGCACCCGCTACTTTCCAGAGAGTCATGGACAATACACTACGAGGAATACACAATGAGAAATGCCTTGTATACCTTGACGACATCATAGTTTATTCCACATCATTGGTAGAACACATAGAAAGATTGAAAGAAGTATTCGAAAGACTTAGACAAGCACATTTTAAAGTACAATTAGACAAAAGCGAATTTTTACAAAAAGAAGTATCATTTTTAGGACATGTAATAACACCCCAAGGAGTAATGCCAAACCCAGACAAAACAAATGCAGTTCTAAATTACCCATTACCAAAAACAACCAAAGAAATTAAAGGATTTCTAGGACTTAGTGGTTACTACCGCAAATTCATTAAAGGTTACGCTCAGATAACCAAACCCCTGACAAATTGTTTAAAAAAGGGAAACAAAATTGAACACACCCCAGAATTTATTAAAGCTGTAGACAAAATTAAAAACATATTAACAAATCACCCTGTATTAGAATACCCAGACTTTACAAAACCATTTATACTGACGACAGACGCATCGAATGTAGCATTAGGCGCAGTATTGAGCCAAGGAAAAGTAGGTAGCGATAAACCTATCAGCTACGCATCCAGAACCCTAAACGAAACCGAACAAAAATATAGCACTATAGAAAAAGAATTATTAGCCATAATTTGGGCAACAAAATATTTTAGACCTTACCTATACGGAAGAAAATTTTACATATATACTGACCATAGACCACTAGTATGGTTATGCAAACTGAAAGAACCAAATTCAAAATTACAAAGATGGAGAATCAGACTCGAAGAGTATGATTACGAAATTATATATAAAAAGGGAATTTATAACAACAACGCAGACGCTTTAAGCCGAATCCAACTCAATGCATTAGAAACGGAATCCATTATTGGAAACGTAGACGATACAGAAATAAGGAAAGATCCAGACGAGATCGACACGATACATTCGACACAAAACGAAGAACCTAAAAACCCGATTAAAATTTTAAACGAAGCAATCGATATGAAACCCAACCAATTTATAATAACAGAAGTTTTAAATAACCCCAATCCAGTAAAATATACAAAAGTAGATAATAAAAAAATATACCAAATTCAAATAACTAAAGATGACAACGAAGAACAAATAATTAAAATTTTAAAAGAATACACCCCCGAGAAAAAACGATTTTATTTTTATTTCAACACCGAACATTTATACCAAAGATTTTCAGAATTATACATTAAACTATTCAACAACTCTGGACCTGAACTCATCAGATGTACTAGAAAACTAATAACACTAGACGACCCTGACGAAATAAACGATGTAATTAGAAATCAACACGAAGGAAAAACCAACCATCGTGGAATTAACGAAACAATAAAACAACTTGTAAGACGTTATTATTTTAAAGACATGAAGGACTTGACCACAGATTTTATTAACCAATGCGAACTATGTGACAGAGCGAAATACGATAGGAAACCCCAAAGATACCCTTAATGTTAACCAAAACACCCGACAAACCATTTCAAAAACTACATGCCGATACTCTAGTAGTAGAAGCTCAAAACTATCTAACAATTGTAGACGCATTTACAAAAATAGGACAAGCAATACCAATCACATCCAAAATAGCATTGACGTGACCCAAGGATTTTACAATATTTCACATTTTACGGAACACCCGAATCAATCACTTTAGACAATGGTAGCGAATTTAAAATGAGACAATACAAAACACGTTAGAACTTCACAAAATAAAAATTCATTTCATAACGGAAAACCACCCTGAATCCAACGGACTAATTGAACGATTACATTTAACCCTGTTAGAACAAATTCGATTATTAAGAATAAATTATAAAAAGGAACATATAACCAATTTAATGTCATACGCACTAATCGCCTATAATAACACTATTCACTCATCAACAAATTTTACACCCTTAGAATTAACATTAGGACATTCAGATTCACGAAATCCCTATGACATACACTACAATAAAGAAGTATATCAACAATATGCGAAAGATCACAAACAAAAACTAAAAATAACTTATGACAAGGTAAAAGATAAATTAGAAAACGATAAGGAACGTATCACCACAACCCGAAATAAAAATACCGACCCAAATAAATTTTCAATAGGACAAACCGTATATGAGAAAAACTTTCAAAGCAAGCGACATAAAACAGCACCCAGAAATTTAGGACCATTTAAAATTAAGAAAATATCAGATAAAAACATAGCAGTAGTAGACAACGGTAAAATAACGAAATACATTCATTTAAAAAACCTAAGACACCCTGTAATTTCAGATGGACAGTCATCACCCTTACCGTCAACCTCCGCCCAGGCAGAACGGACAACCCAATAACAATAAATAAAGAACAACCCCGGTATACTACCAATAAACTAGGCAGTGTACAAAATACAACATTTACTCAAATAATATCCACCCTTACTTTAATGCAACAAATTTTAGCAACATTAAGAAATACGAAATAATATTTTTGATAGAAATCTAGATAGTAGAAAGTAACAATTAATTATTATCATTTATTTACAAAGATTACTAGCACATACCAAGTAATCATACCCAAAACCAAATTCCTATCCCTAAATGAACTGAGATATGGTTATACAAACGAAAAATGTACTGAAGTAACACCAAACCAATATTTATGTCTATCGATGACGACAACCACCATTCAAGAAGACAGCCCTTGTGAAGTACAACTATTAAAATTCTCAAACTATTACGAAAACTGTGAAACCAAACAAGTGCAAATAACTAATATGAAAATTCAAAAAGTTACAGATAACAAATGGATAGCCATTTTCCCAACAGAAGTAATAGCAACCATCCACTGCAACCAAGATGAAAATAACCAAGCATTAATCGGAAGCAAACTAATTACCCTCAAAGAAGACTGTTATGTGAAATTGAAAGATGAAGTTATCAGAGTTTATCAAGATCCCATAGCAACAAAGAAACTTGCAAACCTACCGGAACTACAGTTCAAGATACAAGAAGAAGACGAAGAAATAATTAAGAAACCCATGAAGCTAGAGCATCTAGACTTAGACGATCTCAACCACGCCGTGAAATTAGTGAAAAGTTATAAAGAACAATTAAGTGAAATCAAAACGCCAAAGTTACATTATAATAATATAAGTGTTTGGACAATTGTATTAATCATTTTAATAATTTTTGTAATCATGTATGTATTATACAAAATGTACCTTAGATATAAGAATGAAGGAAACAGTTCTAGATTTAAGGAAACAAAGAGAAAAAAGGAAACAATAAGTATACCCTTAGAAACAATGAATTTTAAATAATGTATTTTATGTATTTAAAAATTAAGAAAAACCTTAATTTTTCATTTACGGTGGGAGGAGTTATGTATCCCCCAATTACATATATATATTGATGTATTGAATCTAATATGAATTATTAGAAATTATTAAGTAAAAGTATAAGTTCAATGCAACATTGTAACACAAGGATAACCCAGAGAGGTTATCGACAGTTCATGAGAACGGAATGCAGCTTTGCATCCGTGAGGGCAGTGATACTGCAGGTGGCAGGTCACAGGCGGTCAACATACCGCAGTTACTTAGAATTAAGTTGTTACATTGTAATAAAGTGTACAATAAAGAGAAACGCAGACATGAGATCTGCAAGTTCTCACAGCCGTGTGAGGGGCAGGTTATTATAAAAGGCCCGGGAGCTCAATGCCCGGCAGTCAGTCTTCAAACTCCATACTTCGTTGTTTGAGCTACTCATCAGTACAATTAAATTATTTTTATTAATGTTATTATGAACCAGCTATTCCAAATTTCAATGTAATTTCTGTTTAACTTAGTAATAAAAATGTGTTAAAGTTTCAAAGTGTTTTTAAAAAACCAGCTCCAAAGGCCCGAACTTTAACTTACATCGAAAGGTAATTTACTGTTAGTTATAAAAGATTTTATTCTCAATAATTCTGTTAATAAATCTAGCGGTTCTATGATACTTGAATGTAGGGTATTTAATTTTGCAAAGGTTACTGCGTTTTCTAATGTTGCTAGGATTTGTTGAATTAAAGTTAGGGTTGATATTATTTGGTTGTATATCGTATTGAATCGGATTAAATCTCGCATGCCTAACATGGTAGTTCGCATGTTATTTTCTAAGGTTTCTATTCGATCGGCTATACTATCTTGATTTCTAACTAGTTTTCTAAGGGTTTCATTAAATTTGAGGATCTTTGATTGTGTTAACGATATTTGATTACTAATTATGGTTTTAATGTCGTTTTGATTTTCTATCAATTGTTGTATCGCGTTGTCATAGCGTTCTGCGTCTTGGTTATCTAGATTTCCGGTAATTGCTTTAATTACGTTTCTAATCCGTTGATTAATCCTCTCTTTCTTCTCGTCATTTGTTCTGTAGGTATTAGTCGATTAAATTTGTCTTCGATATTTTTCAAAATACTTTCCGTTATACTGTCGTAGTTCATCATTTCTATTGCGTATTCTTTTCCGAATTTTGTTGTGTCCATTGTTTGTTTTAGTCGAAAATAATTGTTTTTTATTATTTGAAATTCTTGTTATAGCTCGGTTAAATTGAATTTTTGTGCAAAGGTCCAATAATCTATAGTGTTTTGCATACTGCCTAATTTAATTGGTAGTATACCGGGGATATTCTTTATGTCTTCAATTATAATTTCTGTGTCCGTTCTACCTGGGTGGAGGTTGACGGTAAGGGTGACAATTGTCCATCTGAAAGTACAGGGTGTCTTAAATTTTTGAGGTGAACATATTTTGTTATCTTGCCGTCGTCTATCGCGGCTACGTTTTTGTCGGATATTCGTTTGATTTTAAAGGGTCCTAAATTTCTCGGTGCCGTTTTGTGTCTTTTGCTTTGGTAATTTTTCTCGAATACGGTTTGTCCTATGGAAAATTTGTTTATGTCTGAGTTTTTATTACGGGTCGCGGTAATTCTCTCTTTATCGTTATCTAATTTGTCCTTTACTTTGTCATAGGTTATTTTAGTTTCTCCTTGTGGTCTTTAGCGTATTGCTGATAGATTTCCTTGTTATAATGTATATCGTAGGGGTTGCGTGAATCTGAATGTCCTAAGGTTAGTTCTAGGGGTGTAAAATTTGTAGTTGAATGAATCGTGTTATTATACGCGATTAATGCGTATGACATTAAATTGGTTATGTGTTCTTTCTTGTAATTTATTCTTAATAGTCTGATCTGTTCTAATAGGGTTGAATGTAGTCTTTCGATTAGTCCATTGGATTCAGGGTGGTTTTCCGTTATAAAGTGAATTTTTATTTTGTGTAATTCTAAAGTGTTTTGAATTGTTTCGTTTTTAAATTCGCTTCCGTTATCTAATGTTATTGTTTCGGGTGTTCCGTAAAATGTAAAATAGTGTAGAAATCCTTGGCTTACGTCTATACTATTTTTAGAAGTGATTGGTATTGCTTGTCCTATTTTCGTAAATGCGTCCACGATTGTTAGGTAACTTTGTGCTTCTACTACTAGAGTATCTGCATGTAATTTCTGGAAAGGTTTGTCTGGTGTTTTAGTTAACATTAAGGGTATCTTTGGAGGTTTTCTGTCATATTTGGCTTTATCACATAATTCGCACTGATTGATAAAGTCTGTAGTTAATTCTTTCATGTCCTTGAAATAGTAGCGTCTCATAATTTGTTTTAGGGTCTCGTTTATTCCTCGATGGTTGGTCTTTCCTTTGTGTTGATTTCTTATTACGTCAGGGTCGTCTAATGTTATTAATTTTCTTGTGCATCTTATAAGTTCGGGGCCAGAATTGTTAAATAGTTTTACATATATTTCTGAAAATCGTTTATATAAGTTTTCCGTGTTAAAATAAAAGTAAAATCGTTTTTTCTCGGGGGTGTATTCCTTTAATATTTTAATTATCTGTGATTCATTGTCGTCTTTAGTTATTTGAACTTGGTAAATTTTCTTATTATTCACTTTCGTGTATTTTACAGGGTTGGGGTTGTTTAAAACTTCTGTGATTATAAATTGATTGGGCTTCATGTCTATAGCTTCGTTTAAAATTTTTATTGCGGTTTCCGGTTCGTCATTTTGTGTCGAATGTATGGTTTCCATTTCTTCTGGGTCTTCTCTGACTTCGGTTTCGTCTACGTTTCCTACTAATGATTCTGTCTCAAGTGCGTTAAGTTGGATTCTACTTAAAGCGTCTGCATTATTGTTGTAAATTCCCTTTTTGTATAGGATCTCATAGTCATATTCTTCTAGTCTAATTCTCCATCTTTGTAATTTCGAGTTAGGTTCTTTGAGTTTGCATAGCCATACTAATGGTCTATGATCGGTATATATATAGAATTTCCGTCCGTATAGGTACGGTCTGAAATATTTTGTTGCCCAAATTATGGCTAACAATTCTTTCTCTATCGTACTGTATCGTTGCTCTGTTTCGTTGAGGGTTCTTGATGCGTAACTGATGGGCTTATCGTTACCTACTGTTCCTTGACTTAATACTGCGCCTAGGGCTACATTTGATGCGTCCGTTGTTAAAATGAATGGTTTCGAAAAGTCTGGGTATTCTAATACGGTGTGATTTGTTAAAATGCTTTTGATTTTATCTACTGCTTTTATAAATTCTGGGGTATGTACAATTTTGTTTCCCTTCTTTAAACAATTGGTTAGGGGTTTCGTTATTTGAGCATAACCTTTTATGAATTTTCGGTAATATCCGCTAAGGCCTAAAAATCCTTTAATTTCTTTATTCGTTTTGGGTATGGGGTAATTTAATACAGCGTTTGTTTTGTCGGGGTTTAGCATCACTCCTTGGGGTGTTATTATGTGTCCTAAAAAGGTTACTTCTTTCTGTAGAAATTCTCTTTTGTCTAGTTGTACTTTGAATTTTGCGGTTCTTAATCTTTCGAACACTTCTCTTAATCTTTCTATGTGTTCCACTAATGATGTTGAATACACTATTATATCGTCTAGGTACACAAGGCATTTTTCGTTGTGTATCCCTCGTAGTATGTTATCCATTACTCGTTGAAAAGTTGCGGGTGCGTTCTTCAGTCCAAATGGCATCCGTTTGTATTCGTAGTGTCCTCTAGGTGTGCTAAAGGCTGTTTTCTGTGTATCTCCTTCTTCCATTTCCACTTGATGGTATCCTGATGCTAAGTCTAGCGTCGAAAAATATTGGCACTTGCCTAACTTATCTAATATTTCTGTGATGTTCGGTAACGGGTATTTATCGTCTACCGTTTTTTCATTTAGTTTGCGGTAATCTATTACCATTCTGTATTTCCGTTTTCCTGATGCGTCTAGTTTCTTTGGTACTATAAGTACGGGGCTGCTCCATGGTGAATTGGAGTGTTGTATAATATCTTGATCTAATAGATCGGCTACTTGTCTGTCAGCTTCTTCCTGACTTGCCTGGGGTAATCTGTATGCTTTGGTGAATAGGGGTTTGTTATCAGTTAGCTCAATGTTGTGTTTAACTGTGTTTGTAAATGTTAGGGGTATTCCTTCGCAATGGAATATATCGCGGTATTCATAACATAATTTTTGTATTGCGTTTTGTTCTTCGTGATTTATGTCGCGGTTAAATCGGATATTATTTAAATTTTGTTTTAACATTTCGTCATTTTCTGCGGGGTTGTAATTTTCGTTCGGGGATTCATCTATTTTCATTTCGTTAAAGTTTAATTCTTCTACGTTAATCGGGTTTGTTAAAGATAGTTCTACGGGGTAATCATTTGAGTTTAATATGGTCGTTGTGGCGTAATTATTTTTGATTTTTACTAATGCGGTTGGGGTTTCTACTCCTTGTTGAAAAGTTATGTGGTTTATTATTCCTGAGTTTTTATTTGAATTTACGGGGATTCTTATCTTTTTTTCCGTTCGGGGTTCTAATGTATATTTTTCGTCGATTTGGGTATTTTGAAATTTGATGGGGATTCGTCCATACTTGGTTCTTAATAATCGGTTTTTGATATCTATGTTGGCTCCTAACTTTCTTAGAAGGTCCATTCCTAATAGTCCGTCATATTTGTCATTAAATTCAAATATGCAGAATTTGTGTTTCATCTTTACGTTAAAGGTTTTTGGTAAAGGTATGTTTGCTACGAATTGGTGTATGGTTGTTTGATGGGCGGTTTTAATTTTAAAGGGTTCTCTCTCTACATAGTTTAGATAATGTTTCTTTACTGTTCGCGGGCTTATTAGTGTTTTTGAAGATCCGGTATCGATTAGTAATTTAAATTCAGCGTGGGGTATTTCGATATAGGGTAATACAAGGTGATTCATATTATTTAGATTTATTACGTTAGGTCGTTTATAAAATGGTCCATTTGAAAATTTGAACATGTGTTCTCTTCGTCGTCTTCCTCGTAATTTTCGTGTGGTTCTTCGCGTTCGTAATGGTTTGATTGATTCTGTTCATTATTCGTACACGGTTGATTATTATTATTCTGGTCATTTTCATACTCTTCTACTTCTTGGTGAAATAGCTCTTCTGAAGTGAAAGTGCGTTTTTGATTAGGGTTTGGTCCTATATGCGTTATTTTTGTGTTAGATCTGGTGTTACCAGATGAGGTATCCATTAGTGTAAGTTTGTAATAATTATTGGGATTATTAGTGTTTATCATCGGTGAGTTTCTATTAGGATTCGCGTTAAATGTTGGTCTTTGTTGATTTATATTTTGGTTAAATCTCGGTTGGAATACGGGTTTTGAAAAGTTCGAGTTAAATGTTGGTTGATATGCGGGTTTTGAAAAGTTCGGGTAAAATGTTGGTTTTGAGAATTGTTTGTATTGGTTGTTAAAGGTTGAGTTATTAAAATGTGGATTACTTGTTCGCGTTTGGTTTGTTTGTGCATTGAATGGGTTAAATTTTTGTTGTGGATTTATTTGTCTTGCGGGTTGTATAGTTTTCATTGGCGTATAGCTTTTATTCGCGTTGGGGTTATATAGTCGGTTTCTATAGTACATTACGTTTTCTTCTTCAATTATCATATTCATTGCTTCTTCTAAGTTTTGGGAATGTTGAAATCTAATTTTATCTGAAAGTCTTTCGGGTAGTGCATTTAGATAGGTGTCTAATGCCATCTCGTCATACATTTTAGTTTTTAATAGTCTCACGTTTGGGTCGGTTTCTTCGATTTTGAGTTTTGTCAAGATTAAGCTTCTTACATCTTGGCATCTCATTCCAAATTGATAGGGTTACTGGTTGTGTTCCATTCTTAGACCGGTTAAATCCCTTACTAAACATTTTAAGTTACGTTGATCGCCGAAATATGCAATTAATATTCGTTTAAATTGTTCCCATTCGTCTACGTCTTCGCGACTGGCTATTAACGTTAGTGCCCTTCCGGTTAGTTTACTGGTAATGAGGCGGATCAGTAAAGTGTTTCTGTCGTTATCTCCCGGCTTATAAAAGGTCTTTAAGAATATTTCGGAAGCCGAAATATAATTGCTGAGTAAGCATGTGTCATTTCCGTTAAATGGTGGTATCATTTTGAGGTACAGCTTCATTTCACTAGTCATCTTGGCTGGGGTAATATTTGGGTAATTTTAAAAAAGTAAAAAAAAAATATTTTTCTTTATTTTTTTTTTTGAAAAAATTTGGATTTATTTTGTGGTTTTTTGGTGGTATTTAATGAGTTTTATGCTTGGTATTAGTTTGGTTGAGTTTACTTTTAATTTGCCGATTTCTAATTTTAATTTCCGAAGTTTCAATAGGCTGGGTTATTTTTGTGGTAATTTATCGGGTGTGAATGTTTTGCGTTATTTGCGTCAGTTATTACTTCTCTAATTTTTAATTATGTCGATTTTATTTAGATGCGTAATAATTATCTTGTTGGTTTATGCGATTGTAAGGTGTCTGCAATGCTTACAATGTTATCTGCTACAGGATGTTGTTAGTTACTTAGTTGCATTTATCGTCTCTAATATAAGTTATTTTTAATTTTACCGTGGGTGTAATTTAGTACTCGCAGTGATTTTATATACTGAAATTTGTGCGTCTTTAATTTATTGAAATATTGCAGTAAAATTTTCACGTTTGAATACGGTTGTAATTTGCGTTTTTAGTACCGTAATTATTTATTCCTTCCTGAGTAGTTTTAGTTGATACTTTAATAAAGTTTCCGATCGTAATTTTAATGTTGCTTTTAATGTAATAATGCTAAAAGGTTTCGCGATGTATTTAAATATCTTTTATACTGTGATTTATTATTAGATTTTATGCGTGTTTATTCAAGGTTAGTTTTCATTTACTTTTGTAAGGATGAGATATTGGTTTTGCGTTCAATTTGCGCTTTGTTATTTCTTGTATTAAGATGTGGTTTTTAATAATAGAATACGATTTGTCTATTTATGGATGGTATTTGAGTTTGAATCGTGGTGTTATAAGGTTTTGATTTTTTAATTGCTCGTGGTTTTGCTTTCGCGTTTTTTATTCTTGGTGTATTTTAATTATTTTTGTGCGTCAGTTAATTCTTTTATTGTGGGATTGGAAGTTTTTATTTCTTGTGTTAGTTGAGATTGTAGAATTAGAAGTTCTAAAAATTTCTTGCGTTAGTTAAGTTAAGATTTAATTCAAAAATTCTAAAAATTTTTTGCGCCAGTTAAGGTTTGATTCAACAATTCTAAAATTTGTTGCGCCAGTTAAAGTTGTTAAGTTAGAGGTTTTAAAAATTTTTTTCGCGCCAGTTAAGATTTAATTCCGCAATCTTAAGAGGTTTGGTTTTGTTTCTAAGAATTTTTCTTACGTTAATTATAACGTGATCTAGTCTCTTGCGCTTTGCGACTTTTTTAATAACTGTCTCTAGTTTTTGTTTCAGAATAATTTTTCTCAGTTCTTTGTCTCAGAATTTTTTTTTGTAGTCTCAAGTTTTTGTAAATTTTTCATATATACAAGTATAACAATAATAAAATTTCAATAAAGGCTTGAAGATAATCTCTAGCAATTGCTAAGTCGATTATTTTCAGTAAATGGCATAAAATATTTGTAACAATAGTTAACATATACATAAATAAATCATAAAACTAGCAAATATCAATTGTCTTTGTTAATAATAAAATAAATTTCAATTGGTTTAGGAAAATGAACTTACACTAGTTGCTTGGTTGCTTTCATTGATTTGTTTTCTTTGTTTCTGTTTTTTTTTTGGCTTCTTAGATTTGATCTATGCTTGTATCGCCTCCAATTTTTTTCTTTTGTTGAATTCGAACTATGCTTGTTTCTCCTTCAACTGCTGGACTTGAACGATGCGTGTTCTTCCTCCAACTTTTTGTTTTTTGTTCTGCCAAAATCGGAATTGAAATTCCCGGACCACTAGTTCCTCGAAGTTGGATTCGCTAGTGCCCTTTTGACATTCGTACGACTGCGCCAGTTAAGGTTCGTGGCTTCGAGCGGTCCTTTTTAAAAAGACTTCTTTGGTCCTTAACACATTTATTTTGATTATACAGAAATTAATTGGAATTTTAACAAACTTGAATAATTAGTCTAAGTCGAGATACATTAATTAATTGTACAGTGAGTTATCTACGAACTGCAAGGTAAAAGCTGAACGTTTGATGAACTGACTAGGAGTGGAGCTCCTGGTCCTTATATAACTTTCTCCCCCTCACAATTCTGTGGGAACCTGCGGACGTAATGTCCGCTTACACTTCATAATACATAGTTGCTATCTTAAAAGCTATTCATAATTACAATGTTGCAGGCTTATTCTGCGTAATCTCGGTACGTGACATCCTACGACCGTCTGTGACCTGACATCTGCAGTGTCACTTATCCTTGTGCTACTTTGTAGCGTTTCCACTCGTGGGAACTGAAATCATCTTAATAAATTGTAATAAAATGTTGCAACGACATTATTGCACTGTCCTAACATTTCCTAATGTTTTCTAATATTTCCTAATAAAGATATTAGTTTTATATGTATAATAGATGGGGGATCCTATAACTCCTCCCAACGTACATTAAAAATTAAGGGTTTTTACGTTTTCTTGATTTTTAATTAAATTCATTTTCGTTTAATCTCATTTAAAATTCATATTTTCTAGGGGTACATTTGTTTGTTTGGGTTTCCTAAATCTAAAACTGTTTTCTTTATTATTCTTAAATCTAATACATATTTTGTACGTTACATAAATGATCAATAAAATAGTCAATAAAATCAATATAATTGTCCATACACTAATATTATCGTAGTGCACTTTGGGCGTCTTCAAGCAAATCACCGGTACAAACTCATTCTGAGGCACTTGTAAACTAGCTATGTTACCACTTTTAACGACTAGAACCAGTCCAAGGCAACAAGTATAGCAGCAGACAAACGTTTATATGCAAAGGGTTAAAAAATGCAAGCCACGCTTTTCTACACTGTGGAGGCAACAAAAATGCTTTACAATGTACATAAGACAAACATACAAGATGATCGACATGAACGACTAAGCGGTTACCATCCACAAACAGGAAAAAAACAACTGTTTCAATCGACATGGTCAAAGCAGCATACATGGAGAATGAACCCTCAGAAACGGTCAACACGAGTCCAAAAGAACCAAGTAGTAGTCTTCAAACGACGACTACAAAGAGCAGTATAAGGTTACTTTCCCCAAAGCAATATGTCACTTTTTATCTTGATTAACACAGTCGCTAGAAAGGGGGTATGTGGGCGTTTGCAACCAACCATGCTCCTAACTAATTGATCCATAAGTACGTGCGTGAAAATAAACAACATGCACGCTTAAAACATTCCTCAAACAATAATGGACTCGTGCGATACACCTCGAAATACTTAATAGAACCGTCCGAACATACAATACAAACAAACTCAAGATATAAAAACAGTTCCAAACACTAGAGCAAATTACTTCTTAATTGTTCTCTTTTTAAGGTAGTCAACAAACTTCTTGGAGAGAACTCAAGACTATGCAAGGCGGGAATTACCAAGCTCCTCGGGCACCGAGGGTTTTTTCAGATTATGTTGTTGTTACCACCAAATCTAACGGGATGATATGAAGTAAACTCTTATACCCACACTACGGACACAGGAGCCCACCATAACACAGCTTGGGTCCGCTCCATCTCCGAAGACTTCAGGACAACGTGCTAGAGAACGTGACGCCAACATGTATGCCAGGATTAGGGACATTAAGTCATCAGCGCATTCTGATTTCTACAAACAAAGGACATCGCCCGTATGCCAGCATCTTTACCTACTTGCCTCAGGGTACTGAAGAATGGAAATCCTATCCCAGTCTCCGCCTCTTGGTGCCGCATATCCGCATATCCTTCTGTATAGAGACCACCTTCGTTAAGACGACAAAAAGGGCTACCAACTACTAAATTACATGTAGTGATGCTACAGCATAGAAGCAGTTATTGCGACGGACCAAAACTGGAGACTATAATAGTAGGCGTTAAGAGCTAAAAGGGTTAGTGTTAAATGCCTAAGTACCTAAGCATGCACACGGGCAGTGATGCAAGATTTGTTAAATAATTTTAAATTGTTGAAAGAGCAGAAATAATGGTTTAAACGATAACTAAACTAACGTGAATAGTCTTAAGGGCGAACACTAGGAGAATATGAATGTCTATTTCAGTTCAACAAAACTGTATGCACTCCCCCTTACCGACGAAAGCTTCTTTAAAAGTCGCCTGAAACAAAAGAAAACTGGAAGGACCCCATGCGGTTGGTTACCTATTGGGCGCGTCACCAGGTGGAGGATAGGAGAAATCCCAGAATATATGGCCAAGGGATTGGCCTACTCTGGGAAGGATCGTGATAAGCTTATCGCTTTCCGTGACCCAGTGCCTGAGTAGTTTAAGACCCACAACATGGTGGAGAGCAAGTGAAAACGATCCCGCGGACCAAACCCCTCAGTCCAAGCTGTAGTTTCGTGGCTAGTGGGCCTGCATTGAGGTAAACGAAGCCGGTGGGTCAATTCTGCAACACAACACACGGCGCCTTCCTTGCTGTCGTGGTTATGTCTCACGGGCAAGAGGGTGTGGGGGGTCTTGGCTTAACCGCCCAGACCAAGAGGAGACAACCTCGTTAAAAATCCTAAATCCTGTGGCGAAGGACCAAGCCCAAGAGATGCGTGGCTGGATAGTTGACCAGTCTTAATCAGTCCAAAATTCGGGGAACAGGGCGGCAGCCCGTTTTATTCACAGTTTCCCTGCCAACAGGGGGCACTTGGCATAGTGACCATTTACACCTTCCCTTACTCGTGGGAACAATCATAAATAATATTGGTACCATAAGTAAAACAGAACCTGAAGAGGTGGAACCAGCAATGGGGGACACCTCAGGTAACCAAAACATCCATGGAGGTGGAGCAGACCCGGGATACAAGTACGCTTGCAATACCGGTTTCTGATACACCAGACACGGAGAAAACAATAAAGAAACTTGCAGGCACTGGACTGCAAGCAAGGAAGCTTTCAGGTGCTCAGAGTAGGAAGCTGAGGCAAACCAAGAAAATCAAAACTGGGACTTGGACGGCGTCACACCCGTCCACAAAGAAGGTGTCGGTGCAGAAAGGGAGCGTGGGCAGTAAAAGACCTCGTTCAGAGACTTCCACACCGACACCATCTAGAGGGGTTGGGTAGAATGAGACAATGCCTATTTGGGCGACCAAAGTTGGACCCGAAGGAAGTCGATACCCTCTCATGAAGGGACCTGTACTCTATAATTCGGGGTGCAAATTGGGTATAATACCGTTTGGCATACGCACCCGCCAAGGGGAGTGGTTTTAGTGAGTATGCCGCCTAGAGAGCACCACACTTTGACTATAAAAGCTTTTCACTTCACCGGGTTCGGATAACTATCAAAAAAAACTGGAAGGACTTAAGGAAATTGTGATTAAAATTGTTTGAAGCTATGGAACTGGCGTTACAGGTATACCACCAATAGATCTTATGTTGATGGAAATATGGCATACATACTGCATAATATATGACAAATAAAAGATAACACAAAAAGTGATTAATAAGTAGTAAACAAAGTGAGGGCTGAGAAGCGAAAACACCAATGATTTGAAGAAGTACAACCAAATTTTATAAAAAATTATGGAAAATGGATTGTTGTTTAACTTGGGTATTTTTAAAAAACTTGATTGACACCTTATTTGAAATGAAAAACAATTGGGTTGAAATACACAATAAAATTAAAACGATTTTTAAAAAAACTTCCGCGCAAATAGTTAGTATAATGAAAAAATCATATTCAGGGTGGAGAGTTTTAGTCAGTGATTACGCACTACAATGGGAAACACCACTGCGGATATCGCACGAATCCATAGATAAATCTTTTGACTTACATGTATTAGGTAATTGCCCAATTAAGTTGAAATATATAGTAAAATTAAATCAATTTTGAAAAAAGCAAATGCAGACAATTTAGATTAAAGAATATAAAGGATGTAATGATTTGCAAACATTAATAACTTTTCGTGGAAAACGGAATAAAAACGATGATTATGAAACGGCAAAATAAACAAATTCATGCTGCATTGAAGCAATGTCCTACAGCGGTTTTAATGTTGTAGATTAAGCGCAAAGCACGGTGATAACTTTTATCTGGTAAGCGTCACGCGATCACAATAGCTAAATCTGGATGTCATACGAATCCATGATAGCGTTTTGGATTTGAATATTGTTTGGGTAAATATTCAGATTGATTTCGAGATGGTTAGTACATAAAATTCTTTTACATATTATATTTAAAAAAATTAAATTAGTTTAGGTTAGATTGGGTTATGTGGTTTTTAATTAGGTGTGGTACCGGTACATTGGATCAGTGGATGAAGTAATCGCTGTAACAAATACACAAAAGTGGGATAATAGAAGACAATATTCAAGGCTCAGCGAAGTTCTTCAATACCTGAATTATATAATTTGCATATCTAGATCAAAGCTTTGTACTTTTTTATTATCCGCATCAGTTTTCTTGCTTTTAGTTGCTGGAGCAAACTATTTACAAACATTAAAGACATCTTATTTTTTTATCAAACTAATTTTCGGCGCTTTTTATTTATTGCCGAATAGTATCAATAATACAAACACTATACTATTTTACATTTATACTATAGTTTTTGTCAGTCTTTTGCAACAATTATCTACAAGTTATAGTTACTCAACAAATTTATAATTCAATGTTAAAGTAGAAACTAACAAAATGATCAAAAATATGAATACAATTTCCAATGAGTGCTCATTTTTCTAACAAAAGACGATTACTAATAAACAGAAATGACGATAAGCTTCCTCGAAATTATTTGTTACTTGTACTATGACCAACAGTATTTAAACTAATAAACCTTTTAGATAAATCAAGTTAGTACTATGCATACTTAATTTTAAGGCGTTGTAGCATTTTTGCTCTATGGTTTGTGTATTAGAATAGCGTCATTCTAATCACAGCAATACACAACTACTTGTACATCATTTGTGGAAAATTCCGCCCTACCAACATATCGGATTGTCTGTGATTAGTGAAATTATGGATTAGGGAGGTCTGAACTTGACTCGTATGCTTTACTATTGTGTATTAACTTCAAATTCGATGTGAATATGTCCACTCAGCATATTTGTTATCGTTGCATTTTGTATACTTATCTGTGATAATTTGTAGATTCACTATAATCTAGTATTAGTGTTCTTTATATGATCGCGTGTGTGAATGTATAATTTTCTTTTTTAAACAATCTCTTACGTCAAAATTATGTCTAAAAACATGGCCGCCTAAAACCGAATGTTCATGGGTTTCTGCTGATGAAAAAATTATCTTGTAAAGAATGGAGCTTCGGGTTGGAAACAAATATAGGCTAGGACGTAAAATAGGTTCAGGTTCTTTTGGAGACATTTATTTAGGTAAGAGTAGTTCTGACATTTGTAATGTCAGATTTTACCTTGTAAAC
The DNA here is from genome assembly GCA_036346225.1 of Platerodrilus igneus. Taxonomy (NCBI): domain Eukaryota; kingdom Metazoa; phylum Arthropoda; class Insecta; order Coleoptera; family Lycidae; genus Platerodrilus; species Platerodrilus igneus. The sequence goes on from JARFIW010000802.1 coordinate 3,367,170, forward strand.
AAAGCATTGTTTTTAAGACTGAATTTCCTTCCATGAAACATAATAATCTTTTGCAGGCACAAATATTTCTACTGGGGAAGAAGTAGCAATTAAATTAGAATGTATAAAAACAAGACATCCACAACTTCACATCGAATCCAAATTTTACAAAATGATGCAAGGAGGAGGTAAAGCATTAGCAAGTTTTTAACTTCTTTTTTTGTTCATGCTTAATTTACGATAAATATTTTGTATTTCTAAGGATTCATTTGATTGAAGTGTTTTATCTCTAATTACTTTTTTGTTATTCAGTGGGAATTCCTCAAATAAAATGGTGCGGCTCCGAAGGAGATTACAATGTAATGGTCATGGAATTACTTGGACCTTCGTTAGAGGATCTATTCAATTTTTGTTCACGAAGATTTTCATTAAAAACAGTGCTTCTATTAGCCGACCAATTGATATCTCGCGTAGATTTTATTCATTCAAGGAATTTTATACATAGAGATATTAAACCTGATAATTTTTTAATGGGATTGGGTAAAAAGGGTAATTTAGTGTATATAATTGACTTTGGATTAGCCAAAAAATATCGTGACGGTAGGACACATCAACACATACCCTATCGGGAAAACAAAAACTTAACTGGTAAGTTTTATTATAGTTTTTTTGAGAGATTTGTTTATTAAATGCTATTGTAAAATTATATGAAAACTACATGTAAAATAGTTGTTGTATGGTTTTTGTATATAACCTAATTTATATCTTTTTACAACATGCAGATGTTTTTCCAGTTTCATATATTTTTTATTTCGTGCATATCTTCCATTATAAACAGACTTGGTGCATAAAACCTGGTAGGTATTATAAAAATACATTGGTCGAGAAATTTTTCTCCTGATTGCAATGCTTAATTGATTCTATACTATAATACAAGTACGCTAAAGTAACAATACCAATATCAATGAAAATTATTTCAAATTATACTTGTAACAAGGGAAATAATTATTAGAAAAATATCGTCTATGTCACTAAAAATTCCAAACTGTATAAATTAAAAGTTGAATGTTTCAGTAATTGTAATTGTATAGTTTATCATATAAGGAATGCTCTGAGAGTTTTGTTGGATTTTTGTTGCAGTCTGTTCAAATTACTCTGATAATTTATTGTAAAGCTTGATATGTATATTGTGAAATTTTGAAAACTTAGACCATAAGTAGTAAAACAATAGATTGAGTAGGATGCATATTCTATACCAGAACGCACATGTAGTCATAATCTCAAGGTTGACTTGATACAACTTTCCAAAGTTTTGGTTTCTTGAGCTTATAACAATATTTTTTCTTTAGGTGTTGTTTTGTTGGATGCTAGTGCAGGGTGTCTACTGGTATGGAAAATCTGGAAAGTACTGAGAAAGTGCTAATTTTGTAGAACAAGTCTGGATATGTGGGAAAAAGTGCAGAATTTATACTTCACGTACGGAAATTAAGCGTCTGCTTTTAGACATTACAAAGTCTGATTTTTATTTTGTAGTCTTTCATTGTGTATAAAATAAAACTTTTGTGATTGCTAAAAGTGCCTAAAAATATATAGGTATATGCGAAAATAGTGTGCAGGTATTAGGTTATTGTTAGAAATGTTTTTTCTACTAAAAATTGCCCGAATGGATACAACGGCCGTAAATACATTCATAATCGAAAACAAATTACATTACATCTCTCTTCAGGCTAAATCCATTCTTCTCAATTAAATTATTTAAGTACTTTAATGCTGGATCTTTAGGCAAACTAGCAAGGGTCGTCTAGTTCTGCACGTATTGATCTGAATAATACATCTCTGTTGATAATTGATATATCATCACTTTACAAATCTAAAGGGAATTGGCGAAAGAGTACCTCAATTCATGTTGCCGATTAAAAACGTCAACAAGAAACATGACAACCTCTAAATTACTTTCAAATGTAAGTAGTTCAGTTGTTCAGTGGTGAAATTTATAGAGTTGTTAGCAGAAGATAAACATAATTATTTCAAATTTTTTATCTGTATTTTAGTTTACTAGCCAACAAAATGGATTTCTGACAGTTTTCCACGCCCTCCTACTTTTCAATTACTCAACTGTTTTCCCTTTTAATTGAATCTACAGTTTTTTACATTTTTAGTTTAAACATCCCATCTTGTTATCGTGAGTATTAGTCATAACGGGATCTTTATGGACCATTCATTCAGAGTTGCTTTTTTTAACTTACTTCAAAGAAGTAAGCTATTGTTTTTCCTTCTTCATTATACTTATTAAAAGATTAAATTTAGCATACTTAACTGTTATTTATGATACAAGTTACAATGCTACTAATTTAAATTGCGGAAGTTTTTATTAATATTTTGAAACAAAATTTAGCATCGTAGTGCTTTTTTATCATTATGCCCAGTAAATGCCAGTTAATCCGTTATGGTTAGATTTAAAGGAGTGTAAATTGTGGTTACGGCCGTGTGAAGATAAATTTTGCGCCTTTTGTAATATGTGCAGAAAGGAGTTTAATGTTAGTCAGAGTTTATACATTGTGTTAAAACTCTCTAAAGGTAAAAAACATTTGAAAATTTTGCAACCTGATGGGAACTCTAAGTACACTTTTTAAAGTGCCTGCAATTAGCATGGGTATTTAATGCTTATATACAAATACAGAACTTGTCGTCGCTGATGGTGATAAAGTAGTAGCAAGTATAAGTGCACCTAATTCTTTAACAAAAGATAGTTCAATATATTCTGGTAATAGTAAGAATAGTAAGAAGTTTTGCAACGTTCACCGGTGTGTTTCCTGCTATGTTTCCAGATAATGTGATTGCAAAAAATGTACAGCTTCATAAAGATAAAATAGCTTATTCTATAACGTATGGACTAGGACCTTACATCCACAACGAAGTCTAACCAATTAAAAGAGTGTACATTTTATACTTTGTCATTTGACGAAAGTCTTAATAAAATATCCCAACTTGATCAGATGGACATAATTCTCAAATTTTGGGATGAAGCAACAGATGCTGTACAAACACGATTTCTAAATTCGGCATTCTTGAAACATGCAACTGCTTCTGATTTAACAAATAAATTGATTGAATCTATAACTTTGTTCGGCTAGTCTCTGAAAACAATTGTACAGGTAAGGATGGATGGTCCTAACGTTAATCTAAGAATGCTTGAAGACTTGCGCAAATATTTAAAAGATGAAAGCAGTGAGGATTCTGAACTGTTTTCCATCGGAACTTGTGGAATACATGTGATTCATGAGGCATCCAAAACAGCAGAAAAAAAGACTGTTTGAAAAATGCAAGATTTTTTACGATCACTCTATTATCTTTTTAAAAACTTTTCTTCAAGACGTGCTAACTATACAGCCTTTTCTGGTTGTATTGTATTTCCAAAACGATTTTGCAGCATACGTTGGGTGGAAAATCAAGCAGTTATTACCAGAGCCATTGAAATCATAAAACCTGTAGAGGTATATGTTGAACAATCTATTGCTTTAAAGAAGTGTCCTGAGAGTAGAACATTCCAAAAGATAAAAGATTTTTTAGCAGATCAACTTTTACTAACTAGATTGTCATTTGTTAAATCAATTTGTGTAGAAATTGAGCCGTTTTTAAAATTTTTTCAATTAGACGATCCCCTAACACCATTTTTATATCAGGAATTGTATACTATTTTGCGTAATATCGGAAGTCGTTTCATTAGTGCGAAAATTATAATTGAAGCAAACACTCCTAATAAATTATTTAAAATTGATATAACCAAAATTGCAAACTTAAAGTCAATTGCAAATGTGGATATTGGTTTTGGGGCATCTGTTGTTTGTAAGGCGAAGGGTTTGAAGGAACTTGATGTCGTTAAATTTAAAAATGATTGTTTAGCTTTTCTAAAACATTTGTTCCAAAAAATTACAGAGAAAAGTCCTTTGAAATACAAAATTATTAAAGGTCCTTCTTGTTTGTCACCTATGGTAATGTGTAGCAACGTCTTAAAAACATCCAGGTTAAATATTGCTTTATGGGAATTTATTGAACGAAAACAGATATTTGCATCTGATGCAGACATTGTAAAAAAACACTATAACCAATTACGTGAGAACAAGAAGAATGCTTTGGAAAACTGGAACAATTCTCGAGAAAAGGAAAGATTGGACATATTTTTAATGAGGTTGTGTAGTGGCTTAACAGAATTTGTATTTTTAAATTTTATTAAAAAAATTTTAATCGTGTTTCACAGCAATGCTTCGGTTGAAAGGGGTTTTTTTGATAAATAAAGAATGCCTCGTAGGAAACGCTTTAAATGAATCGCTAGTTGGCCAACGACTTGTTTATGACAAAATTTTAACTTCTAAAATAAAACACCTTTCCGAATTTACAACTTCTAAGAAGATGATTTTAGAGTTTCGAAATGCATCTTTCAGAAGGCGAGAAGCATTAAAAGTTAAGTATAATGAAAAACTTACTAAGAAGCGAGGTTCAACAATTGCATGCTGATATCAAGACACTCGAGTTAAAGAAAGTTGAGGTAACAGAAAAGCGCAAGGAAGAAGAACTAGAGACCAATGCTGAATTAGAAAAATTGAAAAAGAGACTGAAGAGTTCATAAATAAGAATATTTTCTATGCACTTTATTCTTGAATATGTAGGTATATTCACTTTTAACTAATTGAAATATTTGAATGTTCTGATAACGCTTATTTTCTGTTCTTCATGCAACAAAAAGTACTGAATTTTTTCAATTAAGGTACTGAAAAATTCAGAAAAAGTAGTGACTTTTTTTTTCAGTTGTTTGAGTAGACACCCTGTTTTTGTTGCAGTCGGTTCTTTAATTACTTTCATAATTTATTGTAAAGCTTGGTATGTATATTGTGAAATTTTGAAAAACTAGACCATACGTAATAAAACAATAGATTCAGTATAGTGCATATTCTAGTTCAGAACTCACCTGTAGTCATAATCTCAAGGTTAACTTGATACAACTTTCCAAAATTTTGGTTTCTTGAGGTTATAACAATAGTCTTTCTTTAGGCGTTGTTTTGTTGGGTGCTAGTGAAAAACTTAACACTATGCCAACTTCTTACAAAAATCAAACATAAGATGTAATTTTATCCGTAAACAGTAGCTGACTTTTGGAAGACTTCTGGCCTAACTGAACTCTACTTCTGCTGCGAGAGACTATTGGGAGGGGGTTAACAATGTATAAACCAGGACACCACTACA